>WOXC01009818.1:0-747500 GCA_011680675.1 Gymnobelideus leadbeateri | reverse complement strand
ACAATTGGTCAAATGGAAAAGGAGGTCCAAAAGCTCACTGAAGAAAATAATTTCTTAAAAATTAGAATGGAGCAAACGGAAGCTAATGACTTCATGAGAAATCAACAAATTATAAAACAAAACCAAAAGAATGAAAAAAATAGAAGACAATGTGAAATACCTCATTTGAAAATAAATTGACCTGGAAAATAGATCCAAGAGAGAAAATTTAAAAATTATTATACTACCTGAAAATCAGGATCAAAAACTGGGCCTAGACATTTTCTTTCAAGAAATTATCAAGGAAAACTACCCTGATATTCTAGAACCAGAGGGAAAAATAGAAATTGAAAGACTCTACTGATGACCTCCTGAAAGAGATCCCAAAAGGAAAACTCCCAGCCAAATAGCCAAATTCCAGAGTTCCTAGGTCAAGGAGAAAATATTGCAAGCAGCCAGAAAGAAACAATTCAAGTATGGGGAAATCAGGTTAACACAAGATTTAGCAGCTTCTACATTAAAGGACTGGAATGCTTGGAATATGATATCCCAGAGGCCAAAGGAGCTAGGATTAAAACCAAGAATCATCTATTCAGCAAAATTAAGTGTAACCAATGAGGAGGAAAGATTGACATTCAATGACAGAGGAATTTAATGCATTCTTGAAAAAAAAATGAGAGCTAAAGAGAAAAACTGACTTTCTAACACAAAACTCAAGAGAAGTATGAAAAAGAAAACAGGAAAGAGAAATCATAAGGGGCTTACTAAAGTTGAATCGTTTACATTCTTACATGGAAAAATGATAATTGTAACTAATAAGACCTTTCTTATTATTAGGGTAGTTTGAGGAATTATATATAGACAGAGGACACAGGGTGAGTTGAATATGAAAGGATGGTATCTAAAAATTAAAATTAAGCAGTAAGAGAGGAATGTACTGGGAGAAGGAGAAAGGGAGGTAGAATGGGGTAAATTATTTCACATAAAAGAGGAAAGAAAAAGGGGAAGGGGGGAGAGGTAAGAGGGAATGAATGAACCCTCTCTCATCAGATTTGGTTTAAGGAGGGAATAACATATATACTCACTTGGGTATGGAACTCTATCTTACCTTACAAGAAAGTAGGTGGGAAGGGAATGGGGGGTGGGGGAGAATAGAAGGGAAGGCAGATTGGGGGAGGGGGTAATCAGAAGTAAACACTTTTGAGGAGGGACAGGGTCAAAGGAGAGAACAATAAATGGGGGTGGGAGGGTGGGATAGGATGGACGGAAATATAGCCAGTCTTTCACAACATGATTATTATGGAAATGTTTTACATGATTACATATGTACAACCTATATCAAATTGTTGGCCCTCTCACTGAGGGTGGGTGGGGAGGGAAGAAGGGAAAGAATTTGGAACTCAAAGTTTTAAAAAACGAATGTTAAAATTGTTTTTACGCCCTTTCTCGCTTCCTGGCCATCTTGGCGGCAGGTCTCTGGCTGAGGGTCCTCCCGCACCGCAGGCAGGAAGATGGTGGCCGCAAAGAAGACGAAAAAGTCGCTGGAGTCCATCAACTCGAGGCTCCAGCTGGTCATGAAAAGCAGCAAATACGTGCTAGGCTACAAACAGACCCTGAAAATGATCAGACAAGGCAAAGCCAAATTGGTCATCTTAGCCAACAACTGCCCAGCCTTGAGGAAATCAGAGATCGAATATTACACTATGTTGGCCAAAACTGGAGTACATCACTACAGTGGCAATAACACTGAATTGGGTACAGCATGTGGGAAGTACTACAGAGTATGTACACTGGCTATCACTGATCCAGGTGATTCTGATATCATTAGAAGCATGCCAGAACAGACCAGTGAAAAGTAAACTGTATAAAAGTATACTTTAGTAAACCGGGCCAATACTTGTTTTAAAAAAAAAAATTGTTTTTACATGCAACTGGGAAATAAGATATACAAGCAATAGGGTATAGAACTATAACTTACCCTACTGGAAAATAGAAGGTGAAGTGAATAAGAGAAGGGGGTGGTGATAAAAGGGAGGGCAGACTGGTGGAAGGAGTAATCAGAATACACACTGTCATGGGGTAGGAGGAGGGAAGAGATAGGGAGGAAATTTGGAACTCAAAATCTTAGGGAAGTGAATGTTGAAAACTAAAATAAATAAACTAAAATGTAAAAAGAAATCTCAGTAGGCCACATATTTAAGGGGAGAGATGAAAGAATGAATGAATGAAAAAGCATTTAAGCACTTACATGTACAAATATACAAAAGCGCTATGCTAAGTCCACATCAGAAATACAAATAGGAAATTAAAACAGCCCCTGCTCCTTAGAAGCTTGCATTCTAACTGGTAAATATAACACACACAGCAGAGATTCTTAACATTTTTGGGGGTCATGGACCCTTGACCCTTCTAGCAGTTAGCCAGCTAACTTCAGAAGAATAACTGTTATCAAGAGATTGTGAGGGCAAAATAGAGGTTGAAAGAGGGCAAAATAGAGGTTGAAAGAATCCACCGATCACCTCCTGAAAAAGATCCCCAAAAGAAAACTCCCAGGAATATTATAGCCAGGTTCCAGAATCCCCAGATCAAGGAGAAAATACTACAAGCAGCCAGGAAGAAAACAATTTCAATATTGTGGAAACACAATCAGAATAGCCCAGGACCTGGCAGCTTCTACACTGAGGGATCGAAGGATATGGAATATGATATTCCAGAGGGCAAAAGAGCTGGGAATGAACCCAAGGGTCACCTACCCAGCAAAACTGAGTATTTTGTTTCAGGGGAAAATATGGTCATTCAGTGGAATAGAGGACTTTCAAGCATTCTTGAGGAAAAACCAGAGTTGAATAGAAAATTTGACATCCAGACGCAAGAAGTAAGAGATGCCTGAGAAGGTAATCAGGGAAAAGAAATCAAAAGGAACTTATCAAAGTTGAACTATTTACATTCCTATATGGAAAAGTAATATCTGTGACTGATGATATCTTCTCACTATGAAAATAATGGAAGAAGGGGGTGTGGTCATATGACTACATATGTGAATGTGTGTGTATATGGTTACAGTTGTATATGGATAGAGGGCATAGGTTGAATTTGTTGGGAAGGGAGAATATTCAAGGGATGAAATTATGAGGTGAGAGAGGAAAGTGGCAAGAGGAGATAGGGAGAGACATGGTAGGGTAAACTATCTCATGTAGGGGAAGTGGTTGCAAAGGAGGGGGAGAATAAGGAAGGCTAAAAAGGCAAAACCACATTCACACTGAATTTGGTTCAGGGAGAAAATGACATACATACTAAATGGGATATCTCAACCTGCAGCAGGATAGGGGAAGGGGGATGAGAGGAGGGATGATGGATGGGAGGGCATCCTTGGGGGGAGGGGAGGTTGGAAGTACCCACTATAGAAGAGGGACAGGATTATGTAGGGAATGGACCAGGTGGGGGGTGTGATGAGTGGGAGGGAATTATAAGCAGCCTTGTACAATATATCTACTATGATAATGTTTTGCATAGCTAGACATGTACAACATATACTGAATTACTTATCTCCCAAGAGGGAATGGGTGACAAGGGAGGAAGGAAATGGATCTGAAATTCGAGGTCGTAACATTAGATGTTTCAAAATATATATAAATACTATTATTAATACTCTTTTGCCTATAATTGGGAGATAAGATGTGCAGGCATTGGGACACAAAGATTCATCTTCCTCTAATGGAAAAGTCGATGGGGTATGGGAGAAGGTATGGGAGAGAGCAGATTGGAGGAAGCGATATCTTGTGGGACTGCTATTCTGGGAGGTTGGGTAGGGGAACAATGGGAGGAAAATGATTGTAACTCAAAATCTGGCGGAAATGAATGATGTAAAACAGAAGTTAATAAAACATTTGTTTAAAAAAAAAAGAGATTGTGATCACATGTAATCTAGCAGTGGGTCTCATAACTACAGTAATTCCAAATATAAATGATATTTTTCAAAATACTTGCAACAACTATAATGTGAAAATATCTGTGACTTCTATTGGTGGACAAAGTCACAGGTATTAGTACTACTGTGGTTTGTTTGTTGCCTAGCTTCCTAATTGAAAGAAATATTCACTTAGAGGTAATAAAAGTAAAGATGCAACTGTTTTCCTATCTAAATTCACAGATCTCTTGAAATCCATCCACAGACCCCAGGAAGACCCCAGATTAAGAACCCCTGACATTGGAAGAGGAAGTGGAAAAACAGGGACACTAATGCACTGTTGGTGGAGTTGTGAACTAGTCTAAGCATTCTGGAGAACAACTTGGAATTATGCCCAAAGGGCTATAAAACTGTGCATATCCTTTGACCTAGCAATACCAGTACTATGTCTACATCCCAAAAAGATCAAAGAAAAGGACCCACGTGTACACACACACACACACACACACACACACACACACACACACACATATGTATAGTAGCTCTTTTTGCAGTGGCAAAGAATTAGATATTGAGAGAATGCCCATCAATTACGGAATGGTTGAATAAGTTGTGGCATATGATTGTGATGGAATACTACTGTGCTATAAGAAATGAGCAAAACTGTTTCTGAAAAACTGAGAAAAATCCATATGAACTGATGCAACAACAGCAATCCTATAACAACAATCAACTGTGAAAAGTTTAGCAACTCTGATCAATACAATGAACCAAGAAACTCCCAAAGGTCTCATGATGAAAAACATTATCCACTTTCAGAGAAAGAACTGATGAACTCTGAATGCAAATTATAGTTTTTCACTTTATTTTTCTTGCTTTTTGGGCGGAGAGGGGGGCCAATATAGGTAATACAGAAATATGTTCTGCATGATTTCACATGTATAATTGATACTGTATTGCTTGTCTTCTAAATGGTTAGGGGAAGGCCTATAAAGAGAGGCAGAGAATTTGGAACTCAAAAAAAAATTGTTAATACTAAAAATAAATAATAAATTGGGGAAGGGTAAATAAAAAATGCCTGGAAGCAGAAGATGCAATGATGTGGGGAGTTAGGGGGGCAGTGTGACAGGTAGGAGTCCAGTTTGGGGGCTCCAACAGCTTTAGGTCCCAAGAGGCTGAACCCTGTGGAGGGGGGGGGGGGTCCAAAAAAATCACCATGGAATCTAGAGAACTACCAAGAATGCTTCTTCCATCAACCTTCTTATGGATGATAAAGCACAATGTTTTCAACTGCTTGGATTAGAGTAGAAATAGGAGTATCCTACAGAAGTACTGTAAGAAAACTTAAGAGGGCTTAATTTTCAGAACACTCTTACCATCTAAGCTACAACTACAGTGGACAAGGGAATTCATGCTTTAAAGTCAAGGCCACCACATAAGCACACTAAAAGACAAAGTGCATGAACAAGTTACCAGGCTATCTAAGGAGGGGAAAACTAACTCAGGGTGGAAACAAAGCTGGTCACAGCTCCTGAGCCAATCAGTAGTGGGATTGGGCCTGCAAAATAGGGAGAGCCAATCCAGAAAACAAACAAGCAAAAAGACAAGTGAGAAGAGATAGAATTCCAGATATGGGAGGACAACTTGTCCAAAGGTACAAAAACAGGAAATGAAGCATCAACAGTATCAAATGCTGCTGAGATTATAAGGATAAAGACTCAGAAAAGTCACTTTAGAGATCACTGGTTGGAAGAATTGTTTCAGCTTAGTGATTAGAGTGGAAATGAAACTACAAGACATAGAAAAGTGAAAAGGGAGAGGAAGAAGAGACAGCTTGCTCTAGAAGTACAGCTATGAGCTAGAGGATGAGAGCAGGATCAATTAAGCGCTTTTAAGGACTGCAGAGGGCATGTTTGAAGAGAGCAGGAAATGAGACAGCAGACAGGGAAGAGAGCAAAGCTTAGAGAGAAGGGGAGAATGATTATGGAATCACAGATCCAAGTAGAGGGGTCGGGCTTGTCAAGAATTAGACCTACTTCTTAATCAAAGACTGAGGTAAAGAAGAAAATGGAAGATACTCGTGGAATTTTAAAATGTAGAGACAAGAGATTTATTTTCCCAATTATGTATGAAGTGGAAGTGAGATTTTATGAGAGGTTTGAGAGATGAGTAAATTTGGAATTGGAGAAGACTGAGGAATTAGATAGAAAGTAACTTAGGGAGGAGTAAAGGACAGTATGAAGTGACAGTCCGCTTGAGACAGAACATAAATCTACAGTGGATCCAGTCAACAATTTTCTGTGCGTTCCCAGCACTTGAGCAGGGGCAGAGGCAGATGATGGAAGTCATCTAGGTTGAGATTTGGCAAGGCATGAATAATCAGACAAAAATAATAATAATAATAATAATACAAGGCAGTAAGGGATTCAAGAGTAGAGAACAATGTAACTAACATTCAACTGGTTAACTTTAGAATAAGATTAGGAAGGGAGTAAAGTGAGGCTGCCTGGTAACACACTGAGGCATGGAGGGTCTGGAAAAGACAAAGAACACATGTAAGTGGAGTGACGAATAAGGAAAGATGGAATGATGGGTTATGGTAGGAGAAGGGAATTTCAGAATTCTTCATCATGTAAGTGGGACACTTTTTAGGTAATGGTAAACTGTTCCTGTGTGTGAAAGACAAAGTCATTAGAGCTGAGGAGACATAAACTGGAAGGCCAAAGAACATCAACAGGTATATCTAAGTGCCTTAGGATAAGAGTGGGTTTTGGTGCAGAGAGGACTAAGAACCAACTACCAAACTCTCTGAAAAGGAAAAATGAGCTAGGGACCAGTAGACAGTTGCTTGGTTTTTTGGGTATTAGAAGACCATTAACTGAAAAAAAGTCAAAATATCTGGTCAGGGTGTAAGTCAATTGCTGAGTGACAGTGGCAGGGGACAGTGTGATATGAACTGATTCTGACTCCACCCTGCCCCACCCAGTGGGAAGATGCATAACCAATGCTGGAAGATATGAGAGATGCAGTGTCCCTTGGAGCTGAGGGTCAGTAGCTGGAAGGAGCGAGCATTCTAAAATGAAAGGAAGCTTGATAATAATATATGTGGATTCTCAAGAGCAAAACAGAAGGCGGCAGGTCCAGCTTGAATGAGACATGGAAGGGTAAGGACTAGGGTGGATGGGCGCTGAGGGAAAGGCAGCTGAACAGACTTCACAGGTATGACAGGCATTGTACTTCTTGCCTTCTTGACAGGGCGAGGGAAGGAAAGAGGAAATAATCTGGTACTGAAAATAAAAATAAGAAAAAATAGGGGAAAAAAGAGAGAAAGGTAGCTGGTGATGAGGAAGGTTTTGAAGCTTGGGTAGCTAGGGATTCTGTATCACTGAAAATGGAAAAGGGAAGAGGTAGGAGGCTCTTAGCCTTGTAACCAGACTTCAAACCCTCAAGAACTTTTGAGAATGGCAATGGGTCTCTCAGTTCCTGTTCAAGTTGTTAGAGAACAAAGGAGACTGGTAGGAGATGTCCTACAAGCAGATGGGAATGTGGGTATGTAATTAAAAAGAGAGGCTAGAGCTATAAGTATAGATTTGGGAGTCCCATGCTTAGAGGTGGCAATTGAAGCCACGAAATTACTGAGGGAGAAGTGGGACAAGGACCAATGTTTAGAGAAGTGATTTAGTTTTAGAAGAAGACTTCTAAAGTAAACAATAATGTAACTCTCCATGAAGCACCAATAAATGAATAACAATGGGTGGTTTTTCTTCATACAAGAAGAGAAAATTGGAAGAAGAAAAAAAAAGGTTAAAAAAAAGTTAATTTTACAGAAAGATGTTTGTCATTAAATGACAACTCAGCTGGGAGTAACTCTTTTTTATATGACCTAAATGTACATTTAAAAAAAGACTTGCCCTGTTCTACTTAAATCTTCTCTAGATAAAAGCTAAATGGCTCCTATGATCCACAAGGAAAACTTGTATAAACCTATATTTAAAAAAGAAAGCAAAGTCAAACTTCTACAATTAGATTATGCCAAAATACTTATGTTTTTAAAAGTTTATTTTCCCCACTTATTTCTCTTGGGTTAATTCAAAGATGCTTCAATAAGCACTTATTACATGACCACTATGTGAAAAGACAAATGCTAGAAAAGATTCAAAAATTAAATTAAAACAGGTTCCCGCATTGAAGGAGCTTACTGTCTGAGAAGATACACATCCTACCTATAATTCGTAACGTGAAAATTTTAGGGAAATGAAGAATCCAGCATTAAAGATTTATGCCCTCCTATGTTTTTTAATATTGCTAGTAGCAGTTATTTCTTATTTTTATTTATTTATTATTGGGTATATTAATACCAAAATTTAAGAGACTGACATTTCTGAAGGCCTCCAATCCTATATCTTTTACTTAGATTTCTGTGAATTTCTATGAATAATCCACTAAATGTATAGATTCCAAAAAATATTAAAAATCAATGTTTTTAAAAATATTTTATTTTACTTCATTCACAAACAACATATATTTGATCTTGATGATTAATCTGTTCAGATCATTCAACTCCACCTTCTCATAATCACTGTGTCATAAGACTATGAAGAATCAAGATGAAGTGGAAAGAATGTAGATTTTTGAGTTACAGGTCTGGGTTCTAATTCTGGCTCTGCCATTTATTATGTGTATGACCTTGGGTGAATTGTTTAATTTTTCTGGGCCTCAGTTTCCTCATCAGTAAAATGAGGGACATGGACTGGATGATCTCTGAGGTCTCTCTCCAGCTCTAAATCAATGTTCCTAAGACTGGGGTTTTTTTGGTCAAATATAATCTTTTACCTATTAATCCAGGGTAAAAAGGCAAAGCTATTAAAAATATTCTAAGTTGTTAAATTTTAAAAAGACTTCAAAACTTAACCATTTGTCTTACTTTATATCAATTCTATCTAAAAAACAATTACTTTACAAATAAGAAATTTTTTTACTTAAAATCAAGAAATGTGCAGAAGTACGTAAACTTTTAATAAGTATCAAAAACTTTTGAACTCAAAATTTCAGGTATTTACATTTTAAACCATTTAAATATTAAAATTTCAAACCTTAATTATATAAATATTTAGATATTATCACTCAGCATGGAGAGCCTGAAAAATGTTGGGACAAGACTCAATAACCAGAGTTCAAATTCTGCTTTTGAAACTTACTATGCAATTGGGCAAGTCATCTAACCCACTCTGTGGTTCAAGTAACTTCCCACAGTTTCATCTAGTAGATAAAACTACTGGATGGATTTCTACTGAAAGTTCTTCACATTTAGAAATTACAGATTTCTAAAATATTTGTTTATGGTTTTTAATAAACAATTCTTTTTTTTCCCCGATTTTTGGAGGGCAATTGGGGGTTAAGTGACTTGTCCAAAGTCATACCGATAGTTTATGTGTCTGAGGCTCTATTTGAACTCAGGTCCTCCTGACTCCAGGGCTAGTACTCTATTCACCTAACCAGCTCCAAACAATTCTTTAACTGACACAAAACCTTCCATGTATTAATGATGAATGAAAGACAATTTTTCATTAAGAAAATATTTTCAAAAGTCTCAAGAATAGTCTTTATTAAAGTGTAATGTAGATCTCAATTCATGAATTATCAGTTTAATAATGTTCTATAATATTAATCTTCAAGTAATTTTTTTTAAAGGAAATTTAAATACCATACTTCTTGGCTGTGTGACCAAAAGACTGTGAAGTTGTTTTTTTTTTTTTAAAGAAAGATAAAACTTCTTGGCAAATTCCATTTGAATTACACTTTGTCAACTGAATCAGTTTCCTGCTCATTTACATGATTGGTTTCAAAGAGGCTTTGTCTTCGTTTGTGATTGATCTAAAAACAATTGTTCTCCTAGGATATCAGTTTTAAATTCTCCTGCTCCAAAGCCTTTTTGTTAAAGTCTTTTCTTTTGGTGCCATCTGTTTCCAAATCATTTTTTTCAGTTTCTGGCTTAAAAAACAATTGTATCTGAGTTGACTGGCTTAGAGAACAAATGATATATTAAAGAAATACTGCAACAAGGTCCTATATGGACAGATAAGAAAGATCAAGGAGTCAGAAAAATACATATATTTGGTTCATCAATTCCAACAAGGTAACAAGAGTGAATAGAGAACAGATCAGAAAATACAAAGCTGCCTGGATTAATTTCAACCTCAATCATTCAATAGGGCAACTAAGTAGTGCCATAGTACATAGAATGCCAGACCTAGGAGTCAGGGAGACTCATTTTTCTGAGTTCAAATCTGGCCTCAGACACCTTCTAGCTGTATAACTCTCAGTTCCTCATCTGTAAAATAAGCTGGAGAAGGGAATGGCAAACCACTCTGGTTTCTTTGTCAAGAAAACCCCAAATGAGGACACAATGAACTGAACACAACAGAAACAACTAAACAACAACAAATATAATGCTGATCAATGGGGAGGTGACTAACCATAGCAAAATACACATTTTCAGTCATTCCACATATAACGGAAGAATGATGTACAAAATATTTCCCTGTGGGACCTCATGACAAATGAAAAACACCACAGAAGGTCAAAGGCAGCAAATGCACTGGAGGCAAACTGTCACATGAAAAGACGATGGGCAAGTCATATCAATGGATCAATGACAAAGATACTGAAAACTCAATGGAAGACCAATGATATACCTATTTGGACAAAAATTCAGCTGGTCTGTACTCAAATCATGAGTAATGATAGATTTAAAAATTAACCATCCAAGTCACTGAGGCTCAAAACAACCCAGTCATCTCTGACTTGCTAATTTGCTGGTAAATCTTGTCAATTTTTTTCTTCTTAATATCTTCTTTTACATTTTATTGTCATCAATTTAACTAATGCCTAGATTATTAGTTCTTATTTAGTCTATTTAGTCAGACCTTTATTTTATGTGAGTTGTACCTACTGATATTTACTATTAGAAGCTATAATGCGACAAAAAAAACCTAGCCGTGTGATCTTGGGCAAGTTACTTAACCCCAATTGCCCTCCAAAAAGCAAAAAAAAAAAAGTTACAATGTGTTTGTCCTACTATGAGTAATTTTAACTTGGAGGATCCCCAGCAAGTGTCTCTGTGGCTAACCACACCCAGAGAACCTCTGACTGAGGCTATCACAATACAATAGCTTCCTAATCTGTCATACACGGAAACTACTTTCAGCCTACCTAAAGGACCCATTACCTAAAGGATATGTCACTTCCCTGCTTAAAAAACTTTAAAAGCTCTTTAACAAATAAGTCATAGGCTTACAGGATGGCTTAAAAGCTGAAAGGGCTCCAGGACAGCATCTAAACCAATCAGCTTGTTTTACAGATGAGGAATCCAGAGAGATTAACTGGCTTAACACAACTAGAAGTGGCTCAGTCCCTCCCAATCCAGCATCACATCCTTCCTCCTCCTCCTCACCACAAGTGTACTCTGGCCAGGCTGACTTATTCATGGCCCCTCGGTCAACAAGGTACACTGCAAATTTCTGTTAACTGATTTCAACTGGGTACTCACTGCTACATAACACAACTTTGATTCTTCTTTAAGTTTGCCCCACTCCCTCTTGGCAACTGTTTCACCCTTAAGAGACAACAAGGCAATGTGATAGAGACTGCTGGAATAAAACCTGAATCAGAGACTGACTGGCCAATTCACTTAACTTCCCTTCATCTGTAAGATGGGGACAATAACAGTACCTACTTCATAGGGTCATTTTAAGGATCAAATGAGAGAATACATATAAAGTACCTTGGTCATATAAATGATGTTAAAATTGTTCCTGTCTTGGTCCCTCTGACCACTCTCCTCCCTTTCTAGTCAATATAATAAGTCAATGTATTAAGTAGCTGGTATAAAGTAACAATTCTATTGCTGTTGTTATTCAGTCCTACTCAAATTTTCATAACCCCTTTGGGGTTTTCCTGTGATTGTCATTTCTTTCTCTGACTCATTTTATAAATAAGGAAACTGAGACAAACATGAGTTAGTGACTTACCCAGAGTCACACAGCTAGTACGTTTCTGAGGTTGAACCTATGTCCTCCTGACTCGAGGTCTAGCCCTCTAGTTACTGTACCAATTGTCAGCCTTAAAGTAAAAATGGCAAGAAAGAAGACTGCAAAGGGGAACCTTTAAGTCCCATATAGACTGCTCCCTAAGGTCAATGGAGCATAGTTTATAAACTGTATTATATATTAATCAAAAATCATATCCTGGAATTATGTGCTAAATCAGAGAATGTTATCTAGGCCTTGCTGTCAGGTTCCATGACATGTTACTCTCAGATATGTTCCGTCTGCAATAAGACCAGCCAAGCACCAAATGGTGCTAACAATTCTGAGACGCGGTAATGAACTAACCCCATGATGGTCCAGGTAAGAGTTAGTATGAGCCCACCAAAAACCTGTAAAAATGAGACTCAAAGTTCTGCCCCACTGCCCAGGCTTCTGCCAAGTGCTGCCCACACTAAACATGGCTGCCTGAGTGAGCAGCTCTCTGCGACTATTCCCCTCCCCATTCTTCTCTGCTAGCACAATGTGATGGCAGCCTCCCTGCCCAATGCACTGTGGTCTTACCCAGCAAGTGGGGAAAGAACCAGGTACACTTGCCCTACTTCATACTTCATAGAATTAATGAGCAATTCACCAATATTAGCTGCTATTCTGTTCTCAAATCCCTAGTGCCGCCTCTGACCTTTCTGACACACAGACATACGTCAACCCTGTAAGGAAGGGTCTCATCTGACAAAGGAGGCTCAAGCTCAGAGAGGTTAAAGGACATGACCAGAAGGCATCATAGCGCACAGAGCAATGGGCCTTGTCAAGAGGTTCTGCGCTCCAATCTGTAGGACCCTAAGTCAATTCCCCTCAGTTTTCTTATCTGTAAAATGAGACTCAGCATAGTAACTAGTACATACTAAGTGCTTAAATAAAGTAGTTGTTGTTATTAGTACTGAGAGTATTATTGTTAATTATTCAGTCAGTAAGCTGCCAGGGTAGAATTATTATGCTGGTTTCTTCTAATTTCAGCAGAACAAAGATGGGTTAGTACAACTGAGAGGAATATTTCTATTTCTTCTTAACTCTTAGGTCAGTTGTTTAGGAGGGACTAATATCTAAAGGAAACATCCTAGAAAAAATGAGTAACATGAACATTATTAATTTTCAGTTAAGATTTTCCCAGAACTCAGACAAGATTACAATGCTCTAAACATCTGAAGTCAGACAATTTAGGAAGCTGGTCCTATGCATTTACAGGCTAATTAATTAGTTCATCTCTCTGTTACTAAGCTGTACAGGAACTATCTACAATGTAAAAATGACTCAAAAAACACCCATCTAAAACCAGTTTTATGGTTTAAGGGTAGAAATGGAGTTAATAATAAAATGACACTAAAAATCAGTTGCCTTTTTTCATTATTGGGAAAAGGACTTTTTTACTGTCTTAATAAGTAATTTAGAATGGTTCAAACCCTTCACAAAACAAGAATAGAATAACAAGCTATTTAAATTTACTAAGAATCTTGGACCTGAAACAATTTCCAAGACTACAACTGATACTAAAATACTGCTTTAGTTAGTCATATTTAAGGATCATAAATACATAATTTAACTACAAAGTAATCGGGAAATTTTAATAAGTATTGTAGAATTAAAATAACCAAATGAATGTTGTCCTTCAAAGAAAGCTTTCTGTACCTTTGATCCCATCATCCCCTCTTGTTTTTTTTTCCATCTCTATGAAGATGATTCACAGGTCATAGTCAGCCCATTTCTCCCCAAATTTTAATCATATATATAAATAAATAAATAAAAAAATAAATATATATATCGCCAACTGCCTATCAGACATTTCAATGTAGATAATCTATCCAAGACATCTCAAACTTAACACGTTAAAAAAAAAAATACCCATCTTTCTCTGACACATTCCTCTTCCAAAATTCACTTTCTGTCCAAGACATTTCCAGTCTCCCAGGTTCAATACTTTCAGTGGCATCCTCAACTCCAGTCTCCCCCTCCAATATTCAATTAGTAGCTAAATCCTGATGGTTCTAAATTCTCCTCTACAGTATCTCTCACATTGGTTCTGTGCTCCCTTTACTCAAAAGTGCCACCAAGCCTAGTTCAGACCCTCACTACCTCTTGCCTGGACTATTGCAATAGTCTCCTATTTAAGTCTCTCCTAACTCCAATTCTGCCTCCACACAGCTACCAAAGTAATTATCTTGAAGTGCATATCTGATCATGTCATTTCTCTCCTCAATAAGCTCCAATGGCTTTCAAAAAGAAGGTCCTTCACAAGCTGATCTCAACCTATCTTTCTGACCTTTCCCCACACTCTGTAGTCCAGCCAAACTGGCCTTCTTCCCTGTTCCCACACAATAATATTCTAGGCCTTTGCTCTAGATTTCACTCATGTCTAGAATGCACTCCTACCTCACCTCTGCCCCTCGGAATTTCTTGCTTAATTCACAAGTCTGCCTGTACGGATCCCGCCGTATCGGGCTAGCGCTTATAGACACCTTTCTGGTCCGCTTCCTCGACCAGTACCTCTCCGGTCACCTGCGGTGACCCTGATCGCCTCCATGGACCCTTCAGAGCTCCTCCAGAATAGACAAAGGAGTCTGACACCAAGGTGTAGTGTATAGCTCGTCGTTTATTCTTCATCTCGTTTACAACATCCTCTCTTCTTGTTCCTGTTCCCTGTTCCCTTCACCTCCCTCCTTTATCCCCTTTCCCCGACTCTGCTCCTTACGTGCCTCAGCAACAGGCTCCTCACAGGAGGGGTGAGCTCTCCTGTTAGCAACTCGTGCTCAATACCCCGCAATCCTTGAACCTGTGTAACATACGCTCAGGTGCCTCTTGGACCCAGCCTGAGTTGCCCTGTCATTTGCCTGAGTTCTCCATGAGTTCTCCAAGTTCAGGTAAAGTCTTCTTTTTTGCTTTTTTGGAGGGCAATTGGGGTTAAGTAACTTGCCCAAGGTCACACGGCTAGGTTTTTGTTTGTATTTGCGTTAAGTGTCTGAGGCCAGATCCGAACTCAGGTCCTTCTGACTCCAGGGCCGACGCTCTACTCACTGCGCCACCTAGCTGCCCCTGGGTAAAGTCTTAAAGGGCCCTTACATCTGCCCAAGTGACACCTTCCACAGGAAACCTTTCCTGGCAATTCCAGATACTAGACACCCCACCCCCTGCCAAATTACTGTTTATTTTACATATACTTATTTAAAGAAAATTGTGTTCCACAAATAAAATATAAGCTCTTTGAGGGCAGACTTTCATTTTGTCTTTGTATCCTAGTGCCTAGCACACTACCTGATATATAGTAGAAGCTTAATAAATATTTGTTGACTGATCATTATAGTTTCACTTTCCTTATTATAAAATGAGAGGACTCAACAAGATGATTTCTAAACTGCCTTCTAGCCCTATTATGATTCTAAAAAATCTGTGTGTGTGTGTATCCATGTATGCTGTATGTCCAGGTATAATCATCTGAATATTGAAAACACGAACAGAAATGTTTGTTGCTGTAAGTTGAGAACTGTCTATATATAAGCTATTAAGCCCAAGTAACATTAAAGATTATTATAAGGCAAGCTCTAGTAATGGGGGAGGGGGTTGGGGGGAGGGCAGATCAATGATGTTTTGGGAAAATAGAATGCCAGTAAGTAAGTTAACAAAAGAAGAGCCAGGGAGTAAAGAACACTCATCACATTCTGCCTAGTTCACAATTTTGCCTGGGTCAAAGTCTCCACATGCCACTGAAAAAACTGCCCAGTCTCAAGGGAGGACAATCATTTAAAACATCCTCAATGAGAAGCCTCAAATGTGTAGACTTCAGTTTTGTGCAAGTGGTGTTTAAAATGTGAATAACTCCTTGAGGCCAGATGTCCCAGAACCATACACAGGAACACCTGGTTCAGTGGGATATGATTTACATTGTTTAGAGGACTTTTGGTTAGATAGAAAAGAACTAAGAAAAATCTCCACTGGGATATGCATAAAAATCCCTAAAAATCACTTTGGACAGATTTTACCCAAATCAGGATTAGCAGCCCAAGGAATACATGTATTGGCTGGAGTAACAGATTCTAATTATCAAGGAGAAATTGTTGTGACATTCCATAATTTAGGTGAAGGGCCCATACAGATTCGTAAAAATGACAGGATAGTCCAAGTGATTATCATTCCTTGTAAAACAATACCACTTGTAAAAACTGACCCTCCTCCCAGAATGACTGTCAGAGGAACTGAAGGATTTGGTTCTACTGATAGACTAAAATCGGGAGCTAAAGTATGGGTAAAAAGGAAGCCAGATGATATTCCAAAGGCTGCAGAGATTATAGCACATGGGAGGGATAACACTGTAACTATTGTTTATTCCAGAGAAGATGATTACAAAATTGTACCCTTAACTCATATATTCTACCGTGAGTGAGGCTACAATAGTCTGGTTATTTTCTCTTTGCTTTTTCTTGGCTTTTTGTCTGTTCACCTTGTTTGCTAGATTTGTTTCCACAGGCTTGGTACCTTCCACCTATAGACGCCTGATAGCTTAAGCTGGATGTCACCCCCTGTCTGCAACTGTGATGTGTCACCCTTGACCTTGGCATCAAGCACATTAAGAACTGACCTCTCAAATGGGACCCCTTGGGACAGGGACAGCTCTACATCCGATTTCAGCAGCAAGTAGCCATGGAAGAAGAGATCTTCGCCCCTTACCCCAAGATTTCAGGGCCCCATTTGTTCAGGTGGGTATGATGGGGGGCTTGTGCTCAAACCCCACCCTAAAATATTGTTTTCTGTTTTCTGTGTTTATTGTGAGCTATCCTTGTTATATTGTTGTGAAATTCTGTTGAAACCAGTTATTCCTAATATATTTTTGCCAAGTAAGGGACATGAAAGATCTTGGGGCCGAATGTAAGGGTTATGGGATTTAAAGATCTTCCATGCCCCATTGGACTTACTGACATAGCAGGAAGGGGCGGGGCAAGAGGAAGAGGAAGAAAAGCTAGAGTTCTGGTGGGGACTGTTGGTGGCCTCGGCAACAGCAGCAACGGCAGTAACAGCTGAGGTAGAGGTGGAGGTGCAAACCCCTTTTTGAGCCAGCCAGAATTTCTGCTAAGGACTCTTGTTGGGGACTGCCAGGGACTGGAACTGCCGGGGCCAGAGCGGTTGTGAGCACGCTTCCTGGACGCTGAGCAGTTGCTGTGAGTGGGAAGAGAAGGACCTTTGCCTGAGGTAGGCTGCTCTGTTTTGAAGGCTTAAGAATGTGGTTGGTTACTACATTAACTACTTGTGCCAATTTCATAACTACCCTGATGGCTTTGACTTTCTGGTTTTGGGACTCAGTTATTTGGTATTTTAATAAATGTTCTGGCTTTATCTCCCATATAGAGAGCCTGATATATTTTGTGATTAATAACCACATAAGCCTATTTATAATTGCCATAGGCATAGTGAATATTGCATTGTTAATACACAACTTCAACTCATGATTTATCATCATCCTGTTCTCTGGATCCAAGCAGAACAAGCTTAACCTTTCTTCCACATTACAGCCCTCTAAACACCTGGAAGATAACTGTCATGCCCACACCCATATCTTTTCCAAGATAAAATAACAGTTCCTGGGGGCGGAGCCAAGATGGCAGAGTAGAAACAGCTCTTCCAAGCCACTCTGCCCCCAGATTCCCCCCAAACTATGTAAAAGGGGACTCTGAACAACTTCTGGAGCCCCAGCACCCACAGAACGACACAGAGAAGCTAACCTCCCGCTGAGGACAGCCCAGCAGCCCTGCAGGAAGGACCAGCGCAGAGGTTTGGGACCTGGCAGCGGGCAGCTCGCAGAGTGCAAGGAGCCGAGCCGAGCCCAGGTCCACGTGAGCCGAGGTTTTAGCCTCAGGGCGGCAGGGCCAGCAGCCGGCTGGAGGAACCCCAGAACACCAGGAGCTGTGGCGACTCCAGAATTATCAACATAGACATGCCTAGGACAAAGTGAGAGGTTAGTGTCCTATGGACTTTGGGACCGGTATTTTGGGGAATGCGTCGGCTCCCTCCCCTGGGGGCTAGAAGCCACTGAGGAGACACACCATTTTGTAGTTTTCAGAGGCAGAGGCAGCTCCAGCTCCCGGCCTCCAAATCGTAGGGAGATCCAGTGATCAGTCTTGGGGGGTAATCGCTCTTGCTTTAACCTCCCTGGATCTGGATTGTGATCTAGGGTGGAAGTCGTGGGTGGGTTTATAGGTTGCCAGAAACGGAAGTTGCCCCCCACACGTTCGGGACGAAAATTCCTCTATCTGGCCTTAAAGCCATAGTGTGGCAACAAGCCCAAAAGTCAAGCAATTAAGTGGCAACATGCCAAGGCAAAGGAAACAGAAAAATGCAACCCTAGACTCCTATTTTGGGGGCATAGAGCGGGAAAAGGACTGTGAGGTCAGAAGTCCTGCTCCAAAAGCCCCAGGGGAAAACATGAGCAGGTTGCAGGCCATAGAGGACCTTAAGAAGGACTTTAAAAATCAAATAAGAGAAGTGGAGGAAAAATTGGAAAGAGAAATGAGAAGGATGCAGGAAAAGTATGGAATGAGGGTCAACAGCCTGACTGAAGAAAACAACACCTTAAAAAATAGACTAACTCAAATGCAAAGGAGGCCCAAAAGGGCAATGAGGAGAAGAATGCCTTAAAAAGTCAAATTTGCCAGATGGAAAAAGAATCTCAAAAGTTCACTGAGGAGATCCATTCCTTCAGAGTTAGACTGGAGCAAATGGAAGCTAATGACTTTATGAGAAATCAAGATGCTGTTAAGCAGATCCAAACAAATGAAAGATTAGAAGGCAATGTGAAATATCTCATGGGAAAAATCACTGACCTGGAAAATAGATCCAGGAGAGACAATTTAAAAATTATTGGACTACCTGAAAGCCATGATCAAAGAAAGAACCTAAAATAACAGTTCCTTCAACCAATTTTTATATATGGTCTCCAGTCCTCTTACCATCCTGGTCTTTCTCTTCTCCAACTCATCAATGTCCTTCCTAAAATGTGGTGTCCGGAAAGGAATGTAATATTCTACATGCAGTCTAACCAGAAGACCATGGCACTATTACATTCTGTATTCTGGCTACTATCAAGTCTAGGCTCTTTTGGCTGTCACATCACACTGATGATTTTTCCCAAGTTTGCAATTCATTAAATCCTCCCTTTTTATTTGTTTGTTTGTTTGCTTATATATTTGCTTTTTGGAGGGCAGTTGGGGTTAAGTAACTTTCCCAAGGTCACACGGCTAGGTTTTTGTTTGTGTGTGTTAAGTGTCTGAGGCCAGATCCGAACTCAGGTCCTAACTCTAGGGCCAGCACTCTACTCACTGAGCCACCTAGCTGCCTGATACTCCCAATATTTTAAAGATACTCCAATTTGGATTTGTGCAGCTGACCCTGGGTTCAAAATTTACTAACTTTGAACTATAAATTTAGTTCCAACACCATAATCTACACTAGACTAATCCTTAAAATGTGAAAAGGATACAAAAAATAGTAAATTGGGTAGACCCCCTATAACAAACTTCTGGGAGGCCATGGGAAAGTACAGCATAGGATGAGCAGGGGAAATTTCCTGGATCGCTGGCAGAAATAACTATTACATCGATGAGATCACAATACTCTGTGAGAGAACTGGAGTAATTTAGTCCAGAGAGAAGTTATTTTAAATACTAAGCAATTTTGCAAGCATAATGATTAAACAAGATCCCAATTAAAGAGACAGTCCAAGACTGTTCATGGAACACTTCTCAAGCAATAGCTTCTGAGATGATGTCAAGTATGTTACTAGATAATTTGCAATATTTTTCCTTGCTGATGCCTTCTGGTAATGGCCTCAGATAAAAGTAACTGCCACTTATCTAGAACCTTCTCCCTCCTCTGTTCCAACTACTGACCCCCAGCATCCTTCAAGTCCCAACTAAAACTCCATCTGTTGCTGGAAGCCTTCCCTAACCCCTCTAATTCTAATACCCTCCCTATGTTAATTATTTCCTATTTATTCTGTACATGACTTGCTTTGCACATATCTGTTTGCATGTTGTCTCTCCCATTCAACTGTAAACTCCCTGAAGCCATGGACTGCCTTGTGTATCTTTTTATATCCCCAGCACTTCATGGAGGGCTTGGTGCTCCATAAGCACTTAATAAATGTTTGCCGATTGGCCGACTGCAAAGACCTAAGTAACCACAAAATGCTTTTGCTAAAGTAACAATAAACCAGTGTATTTAGGTACAGGTTAATACAGAAATTAAATTTTGGATAGAATTAATATCTATATCATGTTATTATGAGGATCAAATGAAATAACGTATCTAAATGTCTCAAGGAAGTTTAAAAAAGTTTCTACATAGAAACAGCAGTAATTTTTGTGATAGCAAAGAACTGGAAAACAAATTAGGTGCCCATCAATTAAGCAATGGCTAAACATGACATGTGACTAGAATGGAATATTACTAAGCTATAAGAAACAACAAACATGAAGAATTCAGGAGGAAAGGAAAATTTATGAGAATTGATGTAGAATAAAATAAATAAAACCAGGAAAACAACACACACAATGATAACAAAGTAAAAAGAGGGTTTTCCCACCAACTGAAGTCTGTCAAACCGTAATATATTCAATCAATCAATCAACAAGCACTTATTGGGTGACTATGTGCTAGGTAAGGTGTTATATACTAGCAATACAAAAACAAGAAGAAAAACTCCCTATCCTTATTAAGGAGCTTACATTCCAAAGCGGGGGAGGGGAAGTGAGTAAGAGAAAAAATATATAAATATTTCTCTATGTATATGTATACACATATATACATGTCTGTATGTGTGTGTACAATGAATGTAAGGTGGATTTTGTGGGGGCAGCACTATAAGCAGCTGGAGGGTAAGGGGAGCAACCTGGCACAGCTTCATGTAGAATGGGGCTCCTGAGCTAACTCTTAAAGGCAACCAAAGATTCTGATAGGCAAAAGTGACAAGAGAGCAAATGATATTACAGACATGGGGGGACAACAGCCAGTGCAAAGGCACAAAGATAAAGTGTGGCTGTATGAACAGAACAAATTACGAAGAGACTAAATGCCAATCAAAAGTGTACATCTGATCCTAGAGATCAGGCTTCACTTGCATTTACTGAGTAGGAGGAGTGACATGGTCAGACCTGAGCTTTCTAAACAATTATTCTGGTAGCGGTAGCGAATAAGATGATTAGAGTAGAAAGAGGCTTGAGAGGAAGATCAGAGACTTTTGTAATATTTTAGGTAGAAAGGAACTGAATTAAGGTAGTAGACCTGTGAGTAGTGAAGGGTCATTATGTGAAAAGTGCTGTGGGGATTACAATGACAAGACTGACATATGACATAAGTCAAAGTAAGAATTAGAAGATAACAATGAGATGTCAAATCTGGGTGACAAGGATGATATACCCTTAACAGTAGTAGGAAAAGGAAAGTGTAGAAGAAGGGTAAGTTTGACAAGTGTTAATAGGTATCACATGGATGAGTGAGGCAAGGGAACCAACAGGTGGGGTTAAGATAGAGAGGCAAATCAAGAGAAAAGTATCACAAAAACCCAAAAAGGAGACAATATCCACAAGGAGAGGGGTTGGGTCAGTAGTACCAAATGCTAAAGAGACAGCTAGAAGGATAAACTTTAAGAAGAGACCATCAGATGTGGCCATTAAAAGACTACTGGTTATTCTGGAAATATTTGGAAATAAAAGCAATGCAGAAGCCAAAGGTATCAAAAACAAAACAATTTTTTTAAAATAACATGTAAAATGTTTTAGAAACCTTAGAGCTGATTATAAATGTCAGATATTTTCTTCCTCATTTCTGGCTTCCTTAAAAGGGAAGTGGAACTCAGATTTCTGTCACCTGTCTCAAGCTGGACTGAAGTTCAAATTTTGCCTCTAAACTTCTGGGAAACAATTCAATACAAAAGAAAAACACTCAACTTGAAATAAAAATTCCTATATTTAAGTGCCACACCAGACACTTTACTAGCTATGTAAATCAGGCCCTTCATTTCCTTATCTATAAAAAGAAGGCCCTTCCAGTTCTAAGTCTGCACTCTTATCCTGATTTTAATAACCAAAGAAAATTATTATTAAAAAGTCATCACTGAAAATTTCTTCAAGAAACTTCATTATTTAAAGTGATAACCTAAAATCATTAAAAACTGTCTTTGCTGGTTAAGAAAGAAAACAAAACTCATAAGAAGTCACCACAGGGATAGCAAGACTAAGTTCATAGTTTCATGCTGATGAGGCAGCATGCCATGATTTGGTACACTGCCATTATTACAACAGAATCCCTCCCTCAGAGAATTGAATGCTAACTCAGATCAGCATTCAGATGGTCAAAAAGGCAAGCCTTTAGAGAATGTTCTTCATTGATTTTTCCAGTAAAAACACAATTCAGTGGTATAATTAAATATTTGAAAGTGCATCTGTATTCAGTCTTTATGTATATTTGTACACATTTATTCTTAGAAATTAAGTTTTTCTAATTTAGACAAAAAATATAAATTTTAAGATAAGATACTCATTAAGTTTTGAAATGCATAAAGTGAGCAAAAAGTTGGTTTAAAAAATCAAAAACTGACACAGAAGAATGTGAGACTTCAAATTAGGAAGAGCTGGACTCAGAGCCTACTTCTCATACACACTTTGTGCACAAGAAAATCACACTCTCTCTGAGTCTCACAATGGAAACAACAATACTTGTAACAGCACACCTCACAAGGTGAGGCTCAGTGAAAACCGAACACTGTGTGCCCGTCATTATTACTGTTTGTGATAAGAACACAAACACGAAACATGCATGTGACCATGGGATTCTTCCTGAGGAAATAAGGTTTTAACTTATGAGACTCTGAAAAATGTTCTTTATCTCTGTAACATTTTACAAGTTTTAAAATAAATGCTGGATAATAGTTAACTACATGAGTTTCTCTAATTTACCAAATGTACTGATTCTAGAAAAAAAAAACTATGACAGTTTGTTGATAAAGTAAAATTCAAATGGTCTTGAACAAATTTCTAAGAGATGAGCTACAAAATAAGATGCTTACTTACAAATTAAAACTCATAGTGCCCAAGGTATTAGTATGCTAATTCTTTAAATGGCCTCAAATAATCAGTTGCCCCTACAAATCCTAAATTAAAAGGCAGTTATAACCTGTTACCACCTAACAAATTCACTTTCCATCTTCTACCAAAGCAAGAGATATATACTTAAGAAATTTCAAATACACTGAAACAGAGGTTCTTAATATTTTTAGATGTCGT
Source organism: Gymnobelideus leadbeateri (assembly GCA_011680675.1). Lineage (NCBI taxonomy): Eukaryota > Metazoa > Chordata > Mammalia > Diprotodontia > Petauridae > Gymnobelideus > Gymnobelideus leadbeateri. The sequence continues at coordinate 724,248 of WOXC01009818.1, read as the reverse complement.
ATTAATAAAAAATACATACATCTATTCTATACAGGTCTAGTCACAGCCAGAATTATGAAGCAGATTCCAATTTGTACCTCTCTTCTCCCAATACCACTTTCTCTCAGAAACAACCTAAAACTCAATACACCAAACCTTTAGAGGCTGTTACCCCAAAAAGCATAAATAGGAATAATGGCTTTTAGTATCTGTCCTAGATATAAAATTAACCCAAAAGTTGGCTCTCACCCAGAGGTACCCCCAATAGTGCTCAAGAATGCTCCTGAAAAGGAATGACCCAAGAGTGTGGACTCAAAACCATTTGTGACTCGAGGCTTTTCTAAAACCTAGCACAGTTCCTGGTACATGGACTTTTAATAAAATGCTTACTGGAGGGAAAGATTTTGGAACTCAAAATTTTTAAAAATGAATGTTAAAAATTGTTTATAAGTGATTGGAAAAATAAAATTTTTAATATTTTAAATATATTTTAAAAATAAAATGAAATGCTCATTGATTGATTTCAAATACTCCCAGGCTCGTTCTGGTTATAATCCATATACCCAAATAATAAATAGAACCAAGTCAGCTTTCAGTAATGGAGGAAAATAACATTTATCTGGATGCTTGTCTCTACCCATCTGGCACTTTGCCAAATCATAGGAAGCAGATGGTGTGGAAGGCTCATTTACTCTGAATGAACTTCAGTAGATACAGCCTAAGTGACTTCCTAAGATCACATAGCAAGACTGTGGCAAAGTCTGGAATACAGTCCAGATTTCCTGACTCCTTGCCCAGCGTTCTCTCCACTGGGTGAGACTATGCTACTATTCAGACTTAGACATACTGAAAGTCATATAAAGAAGTCTTGTTTCTTTTAATAGAAGAGGGCTATACTTGTAATTGCTACCCATAGGAACAAACAGTCTGGTTTATCACAGATAGCACTAATGTTTTCTGTCCACATGTACTGCTAATGAATGTACCAACTTAAATAAAATGGAAGTCTAAAACTCCAAACTAAAACACAAATTACTGAAAACTCCTGAAAGGCTGTCACCCTCATTTGGCATAAATAGAAACTCTTGTTACTTGCCCTAGATGCAAAATAAAATTAGGACAAGATAAAGGTAATGTTTGCTGAAGCAGCAAGGTACCCTGAAGGAAAGAGGGCCATGAGGTAGAATGTGCCAGGCAAATCGAACTACTGCCACCCTCAGACCCAGATGAAGACAGCCCAGGATGCATCACCAAGGGAAGCAATGCCTATGGAAAACAGACTCTCCATTCTCAAGCAACCAATGACCAAATGCCATCAAAGGGCTGGTAAGTCTAATGCTACTATTACTCATAGCTGAACAATCACTCTCTTCAGTAAGTCAGAGCAACAATAATTTAAAATGCATTATTAATAAATCAATGCCAAAAAGCCTAAAACTTTTTTTTAAAGACCCACTTCTCATAAACATACTACCTTATAATTGCTTTAGCAAGAAGAAACAGTTAAGACCATACAACTTTAGTTACATTTCTGGTAAGGAAAAGGAAAATCCATCCTCATATATCAAAATTATTCTTTCCTAATAAATTATGGATTGGGGGGGAGGGGAGGAGTAGGACAAACTGTCAGCTACTGAAAAATTTGCAGAGTAGACTTAAAAGCATATCATTGTAAGTACTCAAAAGGATCTATGACCTTAATGATTCAGGAGTTCACCCCAGTAATACAGATTGCAACCCATCCATGCCTGCCTATCTTGCCTATCATCCAGGTCCTCCCAAAAGTTTACCACAGTGGCTCCACCAAACTGACTGGAGCTCTTCCTTGCTTTCTCCTGTAATCAAGAAGGTATCACCAGTGGCACATTCTGGCAGCCCACCTTCCATACATCACTCACAAGAGAAAACTTAAAAATATATTATTAAAAAAATTATCAATAAAAATTTATTTAAAAAGAAAAGATGGGCCTTTGTTGTTATGAAAGGCTTGGGGGCAGTAAACATGTTTTACAACTACCCAAAAGCAAACTATTCCTCTCTCCTTTTCAATTTGAGATCCACAGTATTATATCTAACTACATTTAAAAGCTTAGAATTTAACAAAGAATTTTTTTAGAAAATGTCTTAAAACTACAAACTGTTAATCATTGACTAGATTTCTGTGGCTAAAAGAAAAAAAAAAGTCTCTAAGGAACTGGGTTGAATATTTTCAGAAGTAAAGTAACTAGAGTCCCATGGCAGATCATACACTGCTGGTTTTAGGCCTTGGTATCCACTTCGGAGACCAATGGTCTAGACAAAACAGTTTACATTCTCTGGACTTTGTGGTTCACAATTATACCATGTTGCCCCAGAGTCCAGACAAAGGTCACACTAATCTAAAGATAGGAGAATGATGAAGCTGTAACCCAAATTAAGTCTAAAGCTACATATCTGATTATAAGAGCTAAGTTCAGAAGTGCTTAGCCACTGGTGTCAGACATGGCATCAGTCAACAACTACTATATTATTATAAAATATGTTCAATCCTTGTTATTGAACTAACTAGACATGTTTAGCCTGAGGCACAAGGGCGAAAAGAAGATGGGGATGAGATGAATTATCTGGAGGGCTATCATGCCAAAAAGGGGGTAACCAGTTTGTCCCCAAAGGGAAGAACCCATTGCAAATAGGCAAATGTAGGCTTAATGTTGGGAAAACTTCCTAACAATGAAAACTATCCAAAAGTAAATAGTTACCTTGGGAAGTGATAGGTTTTCCATTACTGAAGGTCTCCAAAAAGAGCTGGATGACTATGAGGTCTAGGTGAGACTAGATGGCTACTGAGGTCTCTTCCAACTCTAGCTTCTGTGCTTTTTAATTTTATTTTTCCATTTGTAAGGGGCCAAAAAGTATCAATAAGACAATAAGTAACACGTTTGATAAGCCAAATAATTTTTATTACAAATGAAATAAAATCCTAAAAAATAATTTGTTCCTATTCGACACACCTATGCAGTATCAAAAATTGGAAGGATAAAGCACTTAGTACTTTGCGGATTACATGCTAGCAACTGTGCTAAGTACTGAGGATACAAAAAAAGGTAAAAACAGTTCCTGTCTCAAGGAGGTTACCTTCTAATCGGAGAAAGGGTATGCAAACAAAATACAACATGTTTACTATAGAGGTAATCTAAAACTTTAAGGATCTGTGGATACCCCCAGGATAATCTGTCCAAGTTCTGCTTTGGCACATGCCTCCCCCTACCAGCACTCTTTTCTTCCTCCTTCCTAGGTACTGGTCTCTTACAATAAAGGCACCAGCAGATAAAAGCTTAAGGCCAAATCTATCTCATTAAGATTTGTAGTTTTGGGGCGGCTAGGTGGCGCTGTGAGTAGAGCGTCAGCCCTGGAGTCAGAAGGACCTGAGTTCGGATCTGACCTCAGACACTTAACGCACACACAAATAAAAACCTAGCCAGATGACCTGGGGCAAGTTACTTAACCCCAATTGCCCTCCAAAAAAAAAGAAAAAAAAAAGATTTGTAGTTTTAAAGTGGTACTGAGCAGAGAACAGATTACCATAAAGCTCCCTTTGTATGCAAAGTACTTTCCTCACAACAACTTAATGACAAACAGTAAAAGTATTATTTTCCCCTATTTTTTAAACATATGAAAGCAGTTAAAAGTAAAAACAAAGCTTACTGAACCTATTAATAATTTTAGCAATTGTTCCGAGATGGGTTATTCTTGTGGAAAGGTAGTCAGGTGGCATAAGTGGATAGAGTGCTAGACCTGGAGTAAGGAACCAGACTCATCTCCCTGAGTTCAAATATGGCCTCAGATACTTACTAACTCCAAGTCATTTAACCCTGTTTGGCTCAGTTTCCTCATCTGTAAGATAAAATGGAGGAAGAAATAGCAAACTACTTCAGTATCTTTGCCAAGAAAACCCCAAATGGGCTCATGAAGAGGTGGACACAAAATGACTAACCAACAACAAAATTTTTGTGGACAAAGATGCATGCTAGATGATAAAGATTATCAGATGAATTCAGAATCTGATGGCAAATTTTAAGAGTTCTAGTCCAGCATCATTCAGAACAATAAAGTACATACAGAACTTATGCTTGTCAATTTAACTAATGTGATTTTTAAAAAATACTGAATATTCTCTGTCACAACAGAGAAGGTATAGTATAAGACAAGATTTTTTTAAAATATTTTAAAGGAGATAGAGAATTTGACCCAATATTAATCATCGTTTTATTTGAAATTTATAAACAAAACCAGCAATCTGGAGGACACTGTCCTAAGGGATAAGATTATGAAGCCCTTGTCCTCCATGACCTTACAAATTAGACAGAATAAAACCATTAAAAATAACACAATTCACACAAAATGTGATCAGCTGCACACTAAGAAATAGCTATTCAGGTGCCATGAATCTTTTACCTCTTATATTTAATAATTCCTATGTAATAGTTACATAGAAAATTAAATTAAATATTCCTGAAGATATGCTTCCTACAACCTCAAAGTAGTTGATGCTTTATGTTCATAGGTGAAATACAGTACAATATATTGATACTTCAAGATTTTACACATAAGAGATCAAGGAAAACATTTACCACTGACAAGCCAATTAGAAAATCTCCTCTCCTACTAAAGAAAAGCAATACTTAGAAAAAAGAGTCTCTCCCCAATTGTCTGGACACTGCTGAATAGCTACCCCCAAGATTTGTCATCTCCCCCACTGAGCTACTCTAAATTTCTTTAATCAGGAGAACATCTCATGGTTTAGATCAAAATTGGAAATATTTTTAAGAAGCCAAAACACAAACTGTGACAGCTGTGGGAAGATTTAATTGAACTAATATAGTAATTCAGTGTAAAAGACTTACATTTTTAATTTTTTAATTAATTTTCCTTCAATCAAATAACTGTAATTTATATACCAAAAGCACTGTACAAACCCTTCATTCTCCCTCACTTCTGACTCCAATCACTTGACTAGTCCCATCAATTTTACATGAATGAATGAAAAAGGACTTAAGTGTTTGCCATATGAAAAGCACTGTGCTATGCACTGGGGATACAAACAGAAAAATTAGGAATTCACATTCTAATGGGGGAGACAAGGAATATAGGTTTCAGCTGTAAGTCAGGCAGAAAGGTCCTTAGCTTGCAATAGTAAAAAAAAAAATTGTTAATGTATCTTCTTTAATGTTATTTCCACTAATAAAATCACACCCATTTATGATATTGAGAAACATTCACCAGTGCCAAAGACTCTGGTAGAGAAAATTTTCTTTTCTGGTTCTTCAGCAGCAATGCTTGCTGAGGAAGCAGGGAGTGTAGTATCCCCAGAAACAGTGTCCAGGGTACATCTCCACCGGAGTTGTTTTCCCCAATGGGGGCAACAGGGCTGGCTGGGCTGGAAGCTGGACCAGTGGTCTGTAAGTATGCTGGCATTCCCCAAATGCCTGAGCTTCCTTGCCCAAGGATAAGCAGGTGGTCAGCAAAGAAGGTAGGCCCCTTCTTCATCAGAATTGCTAGGCTGGTGGTCTATGAGGTCCCGATACTCTTATTAAGGCTCCAGGGTTTAGTCCTGGGTTTTTTCCATCATGGTCTGAGGGAAGGCTGTGGTCAAAGGGTACAACGACATTTGAGATCTGTTTGGTACATGCTCCCCTCTCTCCCCCTCAGAGTGTCTGACTGATCAGCTTAGGCTTGGTCTGCTTGCCCCTTATACAGCACACATGCACAATACCTCTAGACTCATTCCCTTTTCTAGCCTTACACAGGCACCACCCTGGTTCAGCCTGATGTTCAGGGGAAGTGTGGTGTAGTGGAAAGGGCACTGGACTTAGAAAAGGTGCCAGAGGAGAAACAGGTTTAAATCCTGACACTAGCTTGACAACTACAAGAAAATCATTTAACCTCTCCTCCACCTCTAAAAACATGGATAATTAGTGCAGTTCTCTCACACAATTGTTGTGAAGACTGAATGACAGTATATGACAGAGGAGTCAAACACATGGTCTAGATAAGTACGGCCAAAACCAGATTAAAACATAATCAGGAAATGCTTAGTGAAAGAAATACAAGTGCCCTACAACACAACACTCAAAATGTTCTTCTGGGATTTTCTAAGTCAGAATGTGGCCTCCAGGGACCCATTTCTATTTCAGTTTGACTGGCATAGGATATGTCTTTGCAAACTTCTGGACCTATGCTATATGAATCATCAGTTATCACCCAGAAGGTTATAACCTCATTGAGGGTAGTAACTCTTGTTCCATCATACTTACAGTGCTTTGTTTAATTTTTGTTGAAGCGAAGCAATTAGAAGAAATTACATTCAAGAAGTTTTCAAATTTTCATAGTAATAAATATACTGAAAATAAGATAAATGTATTTAAATATAACGAAAAGATAAATATATATATATATATTTTTTTAAAGCAATTGGGGTTAAGTAACTTGCTCAAGGTTACACGGCTAGTCATTATTTATGTGTGGGTGCTCATTTTCTGAGTCCGGATTTGATCTCGGGTCATCCCAACTCCGAGGCCGGCGCTCTTACTGCGCCACCTAGCCGCCCCAAAATAAATATATTTTGTAAAATATACTGCCACCTTAGACAAGTTCATTAACCCACCCTGGCCTCAATTTTCTCAACTACAAAATGAAAATACGTGTACTACTATCCACACAGAGCTGGAAAAAAGTTCTTCAGAAACCTTAAAGCGCATAAATGTTCACACATACCAAGAGAAATGCTGAAACACAAAAATAGGAAACAAGAAACTGCCTTAGAATTTTAATAAGTTAGTTGCAACCCCCAAGCTTTATCATCAGGGAGCACAAATAATGCTTCAGAATATATAAGGACAATGTAATTCAATTTAATTAAAAATATAACTGGAAACTGCTATAACAAGATGTCAAAACAACAATATGCCTACCATAGTTCTATGAAGGCAATTAGTTCTTATGTATCCCCTAGTCTCTACCTGAGTGCTATGCATATATTAGTTATTTAATATAAATATATTAAGGTTGAATAACACCATCTAGTTTCAAGATTATCAACTGTCTGGTTACTTGTCTGTTAAAAAAAAAAAAGTAACTTCAGTATATACTCTTAGAAAGACAAAAAAGAAAACCATACATAATAAGATTCAACAAATAAATCCACCCTGGGACTTAGGTATAAATAAGGTCCCTAGGTATCAAAAGAGCCTGATGAAACAAAAATTAATTCTTCAAAGCAAGAGAAAAAGAAAATGAAAAAAATTGAAACATTTTAGAAAAGCTAGTTTCTTAAATTAAAAAAAAAAAAACCCATAGGCCAACATACTGTGAAGAGTTGCTTTTCATTTCCTTATGGAAGCTTAAGCCTATTTGACAGTAATTTCAACAAGGGTTGATACAAGAAGTGTCCTATCTTCAAACCAAAATAAACTGATTAAGTCCTTGAGAACTTCCTAAGTTTTACTTTTAAAAACAATTCCTTTTAGTCACTTTAGGTATCTTAATGAAAGGAAATTTTGAAAGAATGTATCACACAAATTTTTAATAAAAACAGAATGACATTTTGTCATATTTTCATTTCCTAGATTAATAATGACGTGACAAGTAGGTAATTTAATCAACCACTTGCTAGGATTGAAGAGTTTACCACAGCCTCAACTGGCTGAACATCTTCAAGTTATTACTGTGAGTGGGAAGAAGAACTAATAAGATGGCAATGAAGCTAAAATGAGGGGAAAGTATCAAGTTGGGACAAAAAAAAAAAAAAAGAATTAAATTTTTCTTTAACAAAACAAAGCCATTTTCGAAACCAAGCAAATATATTTTTGTTCATTTTATATTTCAAGGAAGTGGAAAATGTGAAATTTACTTCTGTGCACAGTACATATAGAAATTCTCTGAGAAAAAGATACTTAATAGTACTTTTCACTCCAAGAAACTATATGCAAAATTATGTGCAGTATGTTGTAATGGTAATGTAAATATCTTTCCCATCCATTAATAGGCTCATGTGATCTGCTTAAGTCACATGGAAGCCTAAGTCACAAGAGTTTTAGTCACATGAAGCCTGTGGTGGAAAGAGCTTGTTGAATGGGTGGAACAGGAAGGGTGGAGCAGAGCCAGAGGAAGTTGGTCAGAGTAGCTAGAGTTTAAGGAGAGAGTGGAAACAGACCGTGAGCTGTGAGTGTTCATTTGTTCGAAGGCCCTAGCAGGGGAGAAGGCTTGGGGATAGTGGTGCCCTCTACATTGTTATTGTATATAGATTTCTTTAATTTTCTGATGTTGGGATTCAGCTTTCTGGGTTGGTTTTTTTTAAAATAAATGTTTTGGTTTTTCTTCCATGTGGAGAGTCTGTTATATTTTGTGATTCAGCATTATACCAGCAATTCATATGCATGAGAAAAACTTCTTTATAGCAAACTTTCCCCATTATGATTACAGTCTTAATTCCCTGTATACAGCTCTAAAATTTCCCCAACTCTCATTTATTCCTGAATACTATGTCCATTCCTCTCAGCTGTCCCCTATTCTCCAGATTAGGGCTTACAAGTTCTCTGAAGACACTTCAGACTCAACAATATTTTATGGCCAAATTAGTTATGGAAATGATATGCTAGATTTACAATTAAATTACTTTATTAGTCAGTCATTTTGAACTGAAACCACCTTCTACACTTACATACAACAGATGGATTTTTCAAAACAAAAACGTAAACATAACACATATATTGTTTTTGTTATTGCTACCTAGATGAGCAACATTCTGATGAAATTTTTGATGAATTTTTCCTTGTAAATCCACTAAAGTAACCTATTTTTTCTAATTCTACTTAACTAAATTTTTCTACTTGTGAAAGGAGATTTCTAAAAACCTTAACAAAGCTGGTATAACTTCTAATTAAGATGATTAAAATTAAAGTATAAATTTATGTACACATTTAAACTTTTCAATCTTTCAATAAGCTTCTAAGAAATTTTAACAAATAAAGTAGTAAATATATGCACAAGCTACCTTAAACAGAACTTATGCATTCTAAAGCCTAAGTATTCAGTCTCAAAAGGGAAAGACATAGATAAAAATAAAACAATTCCATGAAAACAGTAAAAGTTTCACCTAAAAACTTATAATATCAAATTAAGCATTTGACCTTGCTTTCACTGTAACACAAAAAAAATTGCGCCAAAGATTCCTAAATAGAAATTCTAAATAGATAAGGTTTCCAAATTCCTAGCTCCACAGTATATTACAAATTCAAAAATTTGTGCATTTACTACACAGTAATACCTATGCTAATGAATATGCCCCAACATCACAAGTTGTTTTCAAAAACCAGAGATAAAAACAATATACAATGTCTAAGAATCCATTACAGAGTTTCTGAAAAGCAGGGGTTATGGTATGAATAGCTTTAAGTGCTAAAGTAGCAACAAATAAGTCAGAAAACAAAACATGTACCTGGGATTCTTACAAAATGAGAATCTTAAGACTCAGAGCCTTAAACACTACTGAATCCAAACCTCTACCCAAGACATAAATTCTCCCTACAACATTAAACAAAATTAAAACTTAACAAATATGTATAAAGCACTTATGATGTTACAATATGTAGCTGGATAGACAACTCATAGAGGTAACCTAACAATACATACAACTTAGATGCTACAGATGGATGATGATTTGGGCCCAGAAGGAAGAGAGCAGGCTGGAATGCATCTGAGGAAATAGACAATTACTTCAATGATCCCAAGACTTACTCTCCCTGAAACAAAAGCTCATTTTTAACATCAATGTTCTTCTAGAGAGACAGCATGGTACAGTAGAGAGAACCGATCTGAAAGCCAGGAAGACCTGTGGTTCAAGCTCCATCTCTGATACATACTAGTAATATGACCCCAGATAAATCACTCAACCTCTGAGTGTTCTTAAACAGCTAAAAAGGAATGACTATTGGAGTCAAATTCTAGAGAAGCCCGGAGGAATTGTTATCAAGGTTAAAGCTAGAGAGATTCAGCTTAGAATGTGGTAGAGAGGATAGGCCCAGCTGAGATAGCTCACCAAAGATTTGCAGGGGTTAGATTATTTTAATTTTGTGCCTTTATTCAACCCAGGAATAGAAGTATCAGATTCTGCACTCCTATGGTAAAAATCAAGAGGGCAAAGAATTCTAGGATAGTAGCTATGAAAGCATTTAAATGGCAGAACATTGGTTCAATATAGATAGGAGAAAAGTGAAGTCAGACTGAAGAGTAATAATGGGTCAAGGGACAAAAGGTCATAATGAAGGTAAAGAGTTCATGAGGGAGAGGGAAGAAGGGCAGGTTACATAGTGGAATTCTAAAACCTCAGACCTTGGGAGATGATGGACTCTAGAATGATGTGTAGATACAGAAAGATAGAGAAGCAAGTCACTGAACTAAAGAAAGCAAAAGAAGGGACGGCTAGGTGGCACAGTGAATAGAGCACCAGCCCTGGAGTCAGGAGGACCTGAGTTCAAATGTGGCCTCAGACACTTAACACAAAAACTAGCTGTGTGACCTTGGGCAAGTCACTTAACCCCAACTGCCCTCCAAAAAGGAAAAAAAAGGAACAAGGCATATGGGCAAATTATTTAAAAAAATTCATCAGTATAAATATCAAAGCCCTTAAGCCTGACAAAAGGAGATAGTATGGAGAACAAGACCTGGAGCTGGATGCTATTAGTCACTGAGAAAAGTGGATGTATACCTAGGAGGGCACCTAAAGAAAGTCAAGAGTGGAATAAACACCCTGCATAAACTGACTCAGAACTGTAGCAGGGAAAATCAATTTGTGTATGTAAAAAGTGTAATATAGGCACTGAATGAACAGATGACTAGATTGATTGACAGCTAGATGAAGTTAAAAAACATACACCTTCTTACAAGTTCAGTAGTATGCCACAGACTAAGAAATGTTGAGAAATACCATATTAGCCTATGCTAACCTATGCCTACACAGCACAGATACACTGAGGGAAAGACTGGTAAGAGCATGTTAGTGAGGAAAGTTGACATGACTCTTTTATGTAACTAACCTGTTCTAAAATTAACCAAAAGGCTCTTATTTCCAAAATTATCATTTTTCCAATTTTTTCCCCAATCCAAAATGGAATAAGAAAATTAAACGTTTAGAATGCACACAATAAAATCATATTAAAGAGAGTAAATTAACTCTAAACTCAGTTTCAGTTTAAGAACATTTCTGCCCACCAATATAATCTTAATACTAACCAAATGTTTATTTTAATTAGAGATTTAAGAGTATGAAAGCCAACCACAAGATCAGAGAAACTCAGGTTCAGGTCTCATCTCCAACAGTCTGGCTATGTGACTGAGCAAATCACTTACTTTCTCAGTGTTCTAGACAATTCCCTAAGACTATATAAGCAAGCTATCAAGAAGGTAACAACCTGCATTGGGAGTTCCCCATGTCAATGAGACCATGGGTCCGTTCCCTATCATCCTATATTTTGACAAGCCTTTTACATACATTAAGCCAGATATTTATTATCCTCATTACAACAAAAATCACAGTTTTAAAATTCATTCCTGACCATAGGATCAATTAACTTGTCTACTTTCATTAAAGTTTATTTTATGTACTTGTTTTCTGCAAGTATATTCTGCATGTGTCAGACAAGTAAAGTGACAAGTCTCAAAAGGAAATTAAACAAGCCCTAATTTTTAAAAAACTTTCATCAGGTACTAATTTTAACAGAACTCACCTAAGTATTCCTTCAATCTATTTGTTGTACTCAGTACTATCAGACACCTATTTATCGACAGGCTAGTAGAAAGAGCTAGTGAAAGGTTTTAATTCTTTGAACAACAGATTAGAAAGAATCTATCTGCAAAATGAGGTAACAACCCTAAGGAGCACCATAATTAGCTAAATTGTACTTACTAGAAACAATTGAAAATGACCTAAATTAGAAAGGTTGATTCTGCTGAAAAAGATATTCACAACAAGCAAACTAAACAAATCCTTTCTGCCAAGTAAAACGTTTCAGGGGGAGCTAGGTGGTGCAGTGAATAGACCACCAGCCCTGGACTCAGGAGGACCTGAGTTCAAATCCGCATGAGACACTTAACACTTACTAGCCGTGTGACCTTGGGCAAGTCACTTAACCACAATTGCGCAGCCTTCCCCACTCCAAAAAGCAAAAAAAAATAAAAAATAAAATGTTTCTAAAAGGTCTATGGTATCTGGTTTTCTAATTCTCTTAGCTACTTGCATCTAAGTGGTTAAGATCAAGTGATTTTCTAGTTCTTAAAACAGGACACAATTCACATGAAGTTGAGCACAGCAAAGAGAATGTCAAATTCTTCTTAATATTCTGACAAAAGTATCTAAATAGAAAATTTTTATGAATCATTTTGGGGGAGCAAAGATATTGCTTTATCAGCTGTGATTTCAAGCTTACCCGTATCTGCTCAGTAGAACTACTGCTCAGCTCATCACCAGATTCAGAATCGTGATGAATCCTTTCTGAACCTTCGCCAGCTGAATCACAGGACTGTTCATGAGAAAAGCTGGTTTTCTCTATGTCAATGAATTCTGGACCTGAAAAGTGACCAAATAAGTGTGTCCTCATCTGGCTGGAAATCTTAGGAGACTGGGAGTCACTGTTAAATTTTCCATTGTTGGGAACAAGGTCTAGACTGACAGTCTGACCTGGACTACTATTTGGCCCAAAATTCTGATTAGCATCACGAACCAGACCTGTTACATGAATAGATGATGACTTCCCAAAACTTGAAAGCTCAGGTGACTTATTCACATTTTCTGTAGATCTCTGAATCATTTTTGTTGAATTATTTAGTAGTCCCACTGCAGGTTTAACAGGTGGCATTAGTGCTTTGCGACCGACTTCCTTAACATACTGTGCTGGAACATAAAAAGCCTTGGAATTCTCATCTGGTTTGACTTGCCACCAGTCATCATTTGTCTTTTTCACCAAGATATATCGCTCTCCTTGTTTTATTACAATTTTTTTGTCCTTTGCTTCATACTCGTAATCATACTCCACTTCAATATATACTTGTCCTGGAATGGTCCTCCCACCTCTGTCAGCCATTTTCTTCTTCAGTATCATTCACCTCTCCAGAAAAAAGGCACGCACATTATGACTTCTAGAGGTCTGGGCTCAGGAAGGCTGTTTTTGTTTTAAAAGAAAATGGGGGGGGGAAGTTAGTATAGTTTAGCAAGCACAAAAACATAGCATAATTCAAGCCACTTAATGAATGATGGCTATTTATCTCAAACTCTAGAAATGCAAAAAGTTAAATATATGTTTGTGTGTAACATATAAATATATATATATATATTACACACTCTCTATCATGATATAACTATACTTTCAAACTACATTTTATACCTCTGTATGCCTAAAGAACTAAGAAAAGGCAGAAGATAAGTTAACCACTTGGAATATAGGGCATTATGTTCTGAGAGAAAAAGGAATGGTAGAAGTGGTTCTTAACTTTTTTCTGTGTTGTGGACCCTTTTGGAAGCCTGATGAAGTTTATGGATCCCTTCTCAGACTAATGTTCTTAAATGTATTTAAAAAAAAAAACACCACATAGGATTTCAAAGGAAACCAATTATACTGAAATAGTCATCAAAATGTTAAAAAAAAAAGTTCACAAACCCCAGGTTAAGAACTCCTACAATAGAATATTATAAGACTGACCATCTCAAGACTCTTCCAATATGATCCTGGAAATAAAAAGGATGGAGAAGGGATTTAGGATTATGACAACACCCCAAATCCTAAAGTTGGAACACAGTCTCCATGTTTTTGGATAAAAATGTTTGGAATTTATTGTTGCTTTCCTTCCAAGAAGAATGAGGACATGAGGGTCTTTCGAAAGAATAATTTACCTATGGATTATACACATATTAAGTTTCTTAATATAATGGAGCAAAGATCAGCACTACTATTAAAAGAGAAAAAAAGAGGAAAACTGTTCAATTTACTTGGTTGTCCACCTCTGGAGGACTCCTTCAAAACTTTTTGGACATATTTATATACAAATGTAAATTCCCAACCAATGGCAAGTTGTTTTCTGCTAGAAAATATTAGAGGCTTTCCATGGAAAAAATCTGTCAGTTATACTGCTAAACTGGCTTAAGATATCTAATATTCATTTTTCTTTTCACACTAGTTCTAATACAGAAGTGCTAAAATGAAATATTCAAATAGTGATTAAAGACTGTTGTCACTGTTGGTCTTTGAGATAATTCGAAACTATAACACTACAATCCAAATCAATTCAAGGGTTTCAGGAACCCCTCAGAGAAATCCAATGGTCCTATAGAATCTAAGAACTACATAAGAACAAATTTTCCACTGTAGCCAAGTCATTTTTTTTTTTTTGCCTTTTGGAGGGCAATTGGGGTTAAATAACTTGCCCAAGGTCACACAGCTAGGTTTTTGTTTGTGTGTGCGTTAAATGTCTGAGGCTGGATCTGAACTCAGGTCCTTCTGACCCCAGGGCCAACGCTCAACTCACTACTCCACCTAGCCGCCCCCTATCAAGTCATCTTTCTAAGCTGACATACAAAAAGATATGAAGCAATCCATATTTGTTCACTGTTATGTTTAACGCTGATATCAGTAATAAAATTTCAAGAACATTAAAACAACATATTATTGTTCTTCAGGCATATGATGTTAACTATGGGAAAGAAATGGAAAAAAATACAAAATTTTTAAACTATCAAAAGTATACCAATTTTTTCACATGCCCACAGAGTTTTTAATCTAAAGTGATCATAAAGCATTTTATTACATACTGTACAAGATATTAAGTTCTGAACCTGTAAAAAGAAATCTTATGCTCTTCCAGTGGGTGGAACAGCAAAAGTACATTAGATTATGATTGTAATGTTCCTACTGACAAACTTCATTGACTACATGCTAACATTCAGTAAATACTCATGAATAAAACAAAGTGAAGATACGTGACCTGGCCAAAGATCTAAGAAGAGATTACAACTTTTGACCTTGCATATTTATATTCTTTTCTTAACTGGGTTGGTTTTTTTTTAGATCCATTCAAAAAGTAACATGGGGGGCGGAGCCAAGATGGCAGAGTAGAAACAGTGCCTCCAAGGCACTCTCCCCCCAACATTACCCCCAAACAATGCAAAAGGGGACTCTAAACAACTTCTGGAGCCCCAGCACCCACAGAACGACACAGAGAAGCTAACCTCCCGCTGAGGACAGCCCAGCAGCCCTCCAGGAAGGACCAGCGCAGTGGTCTGGGAGCCGGCGCTGCAGAGCCCAGTCTCGGTTTTAGCCCCAGGGCAGCAGGGCCAGCAGCCAGCTGGAGGGACCCCAGAATACCAGCAGCTGTGGCGATTCCAGAATTATCAACTCAGACATGCCTAGGACAAAGTAAGAGGTTAGTGCCCTGTGGACTTTGGGACCAGTATTTGGGGAACTCATAGGCTTCCTCCCCTGGGGGCTAGAAGCCACTGAGGAGAAACGCCATTTTGTAGTTTTCAGAGGCAGGTAATCGCTCTTGCTTTAACCTCCCTGGATCTGGATTGTGATCTGGGGGGAAGGTTGTGGGGTGGGTATCCAGCTTGCCAGAAAGCTGTGAAGACCCCAACGTTCAGAACGAAAGCTCTCCTGTCTGGTAGCAGAGTCCTACTGTGGCAACAAGCCCAAAAGTCAAGTAATTAAGTGGCGACATGTCAAGGCAAAGGAAACAAAATAAACAGAAAAATGCAACCTTAGACTCCTATTTTGGGGGCAAAGAGGATTGAAGCAGGGAACAGGGAGATGACTGTGAGGTCAGAAATCCTGCTCCAAAAGCCCCAAAGGAAAATATGAGCAGGTTACAGGCCACAGAGGACCTTAAGAAGGATTTCAAAAATCAAATAAGAGAAGTGGAGGAAAAATTAGGAAGAGAAATGAGAAGGATGCAGGAAAAGTATGAAATGAGGGTCAACAGCTTGACTGAGGAAAATAGCACCTTAAAAATAGACTAACTCAAATGGCAAAGGAGGTCCAAAAGGGTAATGAGGAGAAGAATGCCTTAAAAAGCCGAATTTTCCAGATGGAAAAAGAATCTCAAAAACTCACTGAGGAGATTCATTCCTTCAGAGTTAGACTGGAGGAAATGGAAGCTAATGACTTTATGAGAAATCAAGATGCTGTTAAGCAGATCCAAACAAATGAAAGATTAGAAGGCAGTGTGAAATATCTCATGGGAAAAACCACTGACCTGGAAAATAGATCCAGGAGAGACAATTTAAAAATTATTGGACTACCTGAAAGCCATGACCAAAGAAAGAACCTAGAAATCACCCTTCAAGAAATTCTCAAGGAAAATTGCCCTGATGTTTTAGATCCAGAGGGCAAAATAGAGGTTGAAAGAATCCACAGATCACCTCCTGAAAAAGATCCCAAAAAGAAAACTCCCAGGAATATTATAGCCAGGTTCCAGAATCCCCAGATCAAGGAGAAAATACTACAAGCAGCCAGGAAGAAACAATTTCAATATTGTGGAAACACAATCAGAATAGCACAGGACCTGGCAGCTTCTACACTGAGGGATCGAAGGGCATGGAATATGATATTCCAGAGGGCAAAAGAGCTGGGACTGAACACAAGGGTCACCTACCTAGCAAAACTAAGTATTTTGTTTCAGGGGAAAATATGGTCATTCAGTGGAATAGAGGACTTTCAAGCATTCTTGAGGAAAAAAACAGAGTTGAATAGAAAATTTGACATCCAGACACAAGAAGCAAGAGATGCATGAGAAGGTAACCAGGGAAAAGAAATCAAAAGGAACTTATCAAAGTTGACCTATTTACATTCCTACATGGAAAAACAATAACAGTGACTGATGAAACCTTTCTCAGTAGGAAAATAATGGAAGAAGGGTGTATGGTCATATGAATACATATGTGAATGTGTGTATATATGTTTACAGTTATACATGGAGAGAGGGCATAGGTTGAATTTGTTGGGAAGGGAGAATACTCAAGGGATGAAATTATGAGGTGAGAGAGGAAAGTGGCAAGAGGAGATGGGGAGAAACAGGGTAGGGTAAACTATCTCATGTAGAAGAAGCAAGGGGAAGTGGTTGCAAGGAGGGGAAGAATAGGAAGGCAAAAAGGCAAAACCACATTCTCACTGAATTTGGTTCAGGGAGAGAATGACATACAGACTGAATGGGATATCTCACCCTGCAGCAGAATAGGGGGAAGGGGGATGAGAGAAGGGATGATGGATGGGAGGGCATTCTTGGGGGGAGGGGAGGTTGGAAGTACCCACTATAGAAGAGGGACAGGTTCAAGTAGGGAATGGACCAGGTGGGGGGTGGGATGAGTGGGAGGAAATTATAAGCAGCCTTGTCCAATATATCTACTATGGTAATATTTTGCATAGCTATACATGTACAGCACATACTGAATTACTTATCTTCCCAGAGGAAATGGGTGGCAAGGGAGGAAGGGAATGGATCTGAAATTCGAGGTCTTAAAATTAAATGTTTCAAATATATATAAATACTATTATCAATACTCTTTTGCATGTAACTGGGAGAGAAGATGTGCAGGCATTGGGGCACATAGAATCACCTTGCCCTAATGGTAAAGTTGAAGGGGGTAAGGGAGAAGATGTGGGAGAGAGCAGATTGGATGAGGGGTATCTTGTCAGACTGCTATTCTGGGGTGGTGGGTAGGGGAAAAATGGGGATAAAATTGTAACTCAAAATCTGGCGGAAATGAATGATGTAAACCAGAAGTTAATAAAGCATTTGTTTAAAAAAAGAAAAAAAAGAGGTTCTTTCAAACTTCTATGGTGAGCAATACAACATGACATTAAAAAGGTTCTGGCCTGCCATTTTTCTTTATGCACCACCGTCAGGACCCAGGTCTCTCTGTCCAAAAAAATCTCTGAAGCATACTGATGAGAGGATATTTGGCCTGACAAAAAAAGTTTACATCGATCTTTGTGTGAACCAGCAATTTTCTTTTGTTCTTGAGCTCAGTTATTAGCTGTTGTGTGCAAACACTTTAACTTTTTCCACCTAAGTTGTTGCAAGGGAAAACAATGTTCTAAGCAACAGAATCATAGAAATTTTGAGTTAAAAGGAAGTTTAGATCACATCTAAGCCAAGCCCTAAATTATACAGAAAAAATTTCCTTCCCAAAGGAAGGCACCTCAATTCACCTAAGGAGGGCACCCAAGCCAGCTACCTCTTCATTTCCCACAGTTGCACGCCTCTGGACTTCATTATGTCCCCCACAGTGAGAATTTGCACTTAGTACAATGCCTGCCATATAGCAGGCACCTAGTAAATGCTTACTCCTTTCCTTCCTAATCTTTAAAACAAACAATATGGGTCTAAGTTTTGTACTGGTCTTTCCCTCCTATCAACAGTCTCCCCAAGACTGATGCTAATATACAAAAGTCACAATACTCCCTTCACCCCAAGAAAAAAGGTTCCTACTTACAATGAGATTTTTAAATTGTAGAAACAAATGGAAGGGGCTTTTATGTATTGTATTCTTCACTCTAAAACAATCAGCAAGTGTTTATTTAGTATTTACTATATTCAAGGCACATAGTAAGCTCTGGGTATATGAAGTCAAAAGCTCCTGCCCACAAGGACTTTACATAAAAAAGTCTGTTTTTTTCATAAAAATTATACTAGACTTACTGATTTCATTTTCTGTCAATGCTAGGGTGTAGTCAATTTGGCTTTCACATTTCCACATAATTCAAACATAGGCCAATTTGTAATAAGGAATCCCTTTTCAATGCTAGCACTGAATAACTCAATGATATTTGGCTTTTTTGTTTACAAAGCACTTTCTACACTGTTAGGTTAACAGTGTTATTCTCATCCACATTCTACAGATGAGAAAACTGAGGTTTTGGGAAGGTTAAATGACTGACTCAAAGTCATATAACTAATGTCAGATCAGGAATTTGAACCAAAATGTCCTGACTCATTTTCCACTATACCATGACACCTAAAGTAGCAATCTTTCCCTCTTCAGATCCACTGTATAGAACCAGTATCCCCAATAGCAGAGATAAGATAACCCACAATAGTTGGCCTCTCTTGATTCTTCTGTTTGCATTTCAAAGTTCCAACTCAGATCTGGTCATTTCATCAGAAATGACTGATGTCCTCTATTCCATTACAAGTCCTTCCCCCATCACTACCACAGGTTTATAATGAATTTTGTAGAATAAATTATATTGGGTAAGATCATATTTCTTGACTTTTGGAATATTATATTCCAAGTTCCCCTCTTGGTCATAGCAGATGCTGTCAGGTTTTATGTGCTCCTGATAGTAGTGAGATGAGAATCAGAAGAGGAGCAACTAGCAGAGAAACAGCTTCATGAGCCAGATTGGTCTTTTTTTTTTTTTTTGAGGGGGAAGGTAGGTAGGGCAATTGGGGTTAAGTGACTTGCCCAACGTCACACAGCTAGTTAAGTGTTCTGTGTCTGAGGCCAGAATTGAACTCAGGTCCTCCTGACTCCAGGGCTGGTGCTCTATTCACCATGCCACCTACTTGCCCCCAGATTGTTCTTGAAGGCAACAAGGACATCAACGCCTAGGTCAGAGCTGTGAGCTGCCCTGAACATACTGGTCTTTCAAACTCAGTGCCTCCCTGCTAGGAGTGTGTGTTCTATGTGTGTTCCCACTCTCTCCCACTGACACTATGTATACTGGTAGGAGGATATGACCCAGATTTATGAGACTTATGATGCTTTATTACTGCATTTGACATATATCAAGTAATTGTGACATTATAATTAATCCAGCTATTTGCCTTAAAATTAAGCAAATGTTTTATGTTTAAAAATTAATGGCATCTATCGTATATGTCAAAATACTTATTATTCTTTTCGTAGCAGCAAAAAACAGGAAACAGGTAGATGTCCTTCAATTGGGGAACAGTTAAATTAAATTAAATTATGGTAGATAAACTGCAAGAAAACAGTGAATATGATGAATAAAGAATGTTATGATGATACACAATGATTACAACAACATAAACAGAAAGAATATAAATCACAAACCAATCAAAAATGAATGTTGCAAATCACAAAGAATAATCATGACCTCAAAGGGGATATATATGAGATATCCCATTTTTATTCCTTTGCAGAGGTGAGAGATCCACAAGTGTGGAATACTGAATCTATTTGCAGAATTTTTTGAAATATATTGATGGGTAGGAACAAAAGAATCATTAATACTAAGGCCTCAATTGTTTGGGCTTGAGAAGTCAGGTGACAAGTTAGATAAGAGGCAGAAGAAAAAGCAAAGATGACTATAGACAATGGGTTCCAAAATCTAAGAATAAGATACTTACTTGGGTAGGAGCAAAAAAAAGTATAGAGGACAATTTTGGTTTTCTTAAACATGGAGGACATCAACATTGCTTATCTTTACAAAAATTCTGTCTGATCTCATGTAATCATAATTTTTAGGGATATAGGCTGGACCAGTGACTTCATTTATATATGGAATTCCTTGACAAGGAAACCTCTCCACCAGTGCAGGTTGGTACTTTTTCTGTAATGGACAGTCTTAAAAGATTTGCAAGGACACTGAGAAGTTAAGCAACTGGCCCAGAATCCCAAAGCCAATATGTATCAGTCAGGTTTTTCCTGGACCCAAGATATCAATATCCCCAGATATCAATCCATTATGCTACACTGCCTCTTTAGTTAAAAAAAAAAAAAGACAATTTTTCTTAAATCAAATATATAAAACTCTTGCTTCTTACTTTAGTTCTAGAGTTTTCTTTCAAATTATGCTGAGCACTAATTCTTCCACAGCCACAAATGTTCTCCAATAGAGTGACTCAGTATTTTTCTCTGTAAGACCACATTTCCCTTTAATATCCAAACATATCTTGTACCCACCTTCCCTTCCCACACCCACATTCCTCTCCCACATCCATGTTCATCTCCCATACTCACAACTGTCAAAAACCCAATTGCTATTATAATGTTTTGCAAAACAACTGCCTAAACTGTCTATATTTCAGTCCCATCATCCCCAAAGCACATCCACAACACTTCAAAAAGGATCATTTCTGGCACCTTGCTTTTTAAAAGTAGCTTTTAAATCTATTCATGCTGGTTTTATCCTTTATCAATAATTCAGTGCTTACCATGTGCCAAACTATGCTAAATGTAGAAAGCAAAAACAGTCAATGCCTTCAAAGAGCTCACATTCTTGTGGGGGTATGCAACAGGTAAATAACTATGTACCTATAAGATATATACAAAGTAGGTGGAAGTAATTAGAAAAGGGGGGACACTGGCAGCTACAAGGATTGGTAAAGGCATCCTAGGGAACTAGGTGGCTTAGTGGATAGAGTGCCAGACCTGGAGTTAGAAAGACTTGTCTTTCTGAGTTCAAATCTGGCCTCAGATACTTACTAGCTGTGTGACCCTGAGCAGGTCACTTAACCCTGTTTACCTCAGTTCCTCATCTGTATCTGGAGAAGGAAATGACAAACCACTCCAGTATCTTTCCCAAGAAAACCCTAAATGTGGTCACAAAGCATCAGGTACACTGAAAATTATGAACAACAATAATAAAAGTCCTCCTACAGAAGACAGGACTTGAGCTGAGTTTTGAAAGAAGCTAGAAAAACTGTAAGTGAGAGGTGTAGAAGAAGAAAGGCATGAGAAAAAGCATAAAAAAAAAAAACTACAGAAAGGGAAGATAGAGAATCCTGTGTAAGGAACAGCAAGCAGACCAATATAGCTGGACTGAACTGTACATGGAGAGAATTAAAGTGTAAGTAAGAAGGCATCTGGTTGCAAAGAGCTTTACATGACTTTATTTTTTATTCTAAAGATAACAGTGAGTTAATGAACTGGAGTTTTTCAACTCGAGGGGTGACATGGCCAGACCTACACTTCAGAAAATAAATCTTAGCATCTGAGTGAAAGATGGAGTTAGAGTGGAGAGAGTCTTGAGGCAGAAACGTGATCAATTAAAAGACTGCTAGATAATAATAACATAGATGAGATAACAAGGACCTGAACTAGAGTTGTAGCTATGTGAGTAGAGAAAGAAGTCAGGCTGGACAGATGGACTGAGTGAAGGGGGTAGTGAGAGACCTGGGCTCCCAGTTTCTCGTACTTTCTTTTTCCCCATTCTGGAGGCCAAGAGGCCATGATAAGAATGAAAAACTGGATTAAAGGGGATGAGAGGCAGAGGTTGAAGTAGAATGACAATAGATTACGATCTGATAAAGGAATTTCAGAATTCATGAACTGAAATGTGAAAAACTTGCAGGTGATAGCAACCTGAAGGATTTGACCATTTCTGTGTCTAGCTGTGGAGTCATTAGAATGAATAAGCAGAGGAAATGAACAGTTAGGATGTTTGCAGGAATATCATTATGAATGATATGAGGTATGAGGGCCAGAGGTGGGAAGGAGGGAAAAGCCTGTGAGTCAGGCAAGGAATTCATTGAGGAAAGATGGAAGTGTCGTCCTAGGGGTCAGCAGACAAGAGTTTGACTGGGTGATAAACATGGACTAAATGAATCTCAAAGGAAGAAAAGTTACTGAGTAATGGTAGTAGAAGGATAGCTTGGAAGTGGCAATGAGGAACAAGGAGGATTCTGATTTCCCAACATAAGCAATGAGTCTGAGGATGAGGAAAAGTTCAACAGACTGATCGGGGAAGCTGGAACATGAGGACAAGGACGAGTCTCAAGGACTGACAGAAGACAGTCATTAATATCTAGAGCTCAACACTGCCCCCCCCCCATATCTGTAACAACTAGACATACAAATTCTACATACTGTTCATACTAGGTTGAACAGGGAAAAAATGAATAGGCAAAAGGCTAAATTTTTTTTAAAGAGACTGAATACTAAAAATCTATAGGATATATCATTTTAGAATTTAAGTTGGCCAGGAATCAATTACATTTGCAACTTCTTCAGCATTCATTGTTCATTCAACAAACAGCAGTCTACTATATGCAAGACATTCTGCAGAGCAATGAAGAGGCAAGGGCAAAAGTACATTTCCTGCCTGCCTTCAAGTGGTTTATACTCTCCTAAGAACATAGGTAGAGGTCAAGTTAACATAAAATACACACAAATTAATTGGGAAGGGCAAATGGAAGGCAGTAATAATTAGAAGGAGTAAATGAATCAACAAAGATGCAAATGTTTTTCTTTTGTTTTTCAGTAGGGGAAAAAGGAAAATGGAAAACTAGCCATAGGGTTGTCATATAAAAAGGAAAGAACAAAAAGAGTCATTGAAGCATTTTTTAAAAGACATAAAGGAAAACTGAATGAAGTTTAGAAGAAAACAGAGACAGGCAGGTCAGTTTTGCAAGTAATATACTGACTTTATTGCATACATTTTTTTTAAACAAATGCTTTATTAACTTCTGTTTTACATCATTCATTTCCGCCAGGTTTTGAGTTACAATCATTTTCCCCCCGTTATTCCCCTACCCAACCTCCAAGAATAGCAGTCCCACAAGATATCGCTTCCTCCAATCTGCTCTCTCCCATACCTTCTCCCATACCCCCATCGACTTTTCCATTAGAGGAAGGTGAATCTTTGTGTCCCAATGCCTGCACATCTTATCTCCCAATTACAAGCAAAAGAGTATTAATAACAGTATTTATATATATTTGAAACATTTAATGTTCAGACCTCGAATTTCAGATCCATTTCCTTCCTCCCTTGTCACCCATTCCCTCTTGGGAGATAAGTAATTCAGTATATGTTGTACATGTCTAGCTATGCAAAACATTATCATAGTAGATATATTGTACAAGGCTGCTTATAATTCCCTCCCACTCATCCCACCCCCCACCTGGTCCATTCCCTACATGATCCTGTCCCTCTTCTCTAGTGGGTACTTCCAACCTCCCCTCACCCCAAGGATGCCCTCCCATCCATCATCCCTCCTCTCATCCCCCTTCCCCCTATCCTGCTGCAGGTTGAGATATCCCATTTAGTATGTATGTCATTTTCTCCCTGAACCAAATTCAATGTGAATGTGGTTTTGCCTTTTTAGCCTTCCTTATTCTCCCCCTCCTTTGCAACCACTTCCCCTTGCTTCTTCTACATGGGATAGTTTACCCTACCCTGTCTCTCCCCATCTCCTCTTGCCACTTTCCTCTCTCACCTCATAATTTCATCCCTTGAGTATTCTCCCTTCCCAACAAATTCAACCTATGCCCTCTATCCATATATAACTGTAACCATATACACACACATTCACATATGTATTCATATGACCACACACCCTTCTTCCATTATTTTCATAGTGAGAAAGATATCATCAGTCACAGTTATTGCTTTTCCATATAGGAATGTAAATAGTTCAACTTTGATAAGTTCCTTTTGATTTCTTTTCCCTGATTACCTTCTCAGGCATATCTTGCTTCTTGTGTCTGGATGTCAAACTTTCTATTCAATTCTGGTTTTTCCCTCAAGAATGCTTGAAAGTCCTCTATTCCACTGAATGTCCATATTTTCCCCTGAAACAAAATACTCAGTTTTGCTGGGCAGGTGACCCTTGGGTTCATTCCCAGTTCTTTTGCCCTCTGGAATATCATATTCCATGCCCTTCGATCCCTCAGTGTAGAAGCTGCCAGGTCCTGTGCTATTCTGACTGTGTTTCCACAATACTGAAATTGTTTCTTCCTGGCTGCTTGTAGTATTTTCTCCTTGATCTGGGGATTCTGGAACCTGGCTATAATATTCCTGGGAGTTTTCTTTTTGGGATCTTTTTCTTTTCAGGAGGTGATCAGTAGATTCTTTCAACCTCTATTTTGCTCTCTGGATCTAAAACATCAGGGCAGTTTTCCTTGAGAATTTCTTGAAGGGTGATTTCTAGGTTCTTTCTTTGATCATGGCTTTCAGGTAGTCCAATAATTTTAAATTGTCTCTCCTGGATCTATTTTCCAGGTCAGTGGTTTTTCCCATGAGGTATTTCACACTGCCTTCTAATCTTTCATTTGTTTGGATCTGCTTAACAGCATCTTGATTTCTCATAAAGTCATTAGCTTCCATTTGCTCCAGTCTAACTCTGAAGGAATGAATCTCCTCAGTGAACTTTTGAGATTCTTTTTCCATCTGGCAAATTCGACTTTTTAAGGCATTCTTCTCCTCATTGCCCTTTTGGGCCTCCTTTGCCATTTGAGTTAGTCTATTTTTTAAGGTGTTGTTTTCCTCAGTCAGGCTGTTGACCCTCATTTCATACTTTTCCTGCATCCTTCTCATTTCTCTTTCCAATTTTTCCTCCACTTCTCTTATTTGATTTTTAAAGTCCTTCTTAAGGTCCTCTATGGCCTGCAACCCGCTCATGTTTTCCCCTGGGGCTTTTGGAGCAGGACTTCTGACCTCACAGTCCTTTTCCGCTCTATGCCCCCAAAATAGGAGTCTAGGGTTGCATTTTTCTGTTTCCTTTGCCTTGGCATGTTGCCACTTAATTGCTTGACTTTTGGGCTTGTTGCCACACTATGGCTTTAAGGCCAGATAGAGGAATTTTCGTCCCGAACGTGTGGGGGGCAACTTCCGTTTCTGGCAAGCTGTAAACCCACCCAAGACTTCCACCCTAGATCACAATCCAGATCCAGGGAGGTTAAAGCAAGAGCGATTACCCCCCCAAGACTGATCACTGGATCTCCCTACGATTTGGAGGCCGGGAGCTGGAGCTGCCTCTGCCTCTGAAAAACTACAAAATGGTGTGTCTCCTCAGTGGCTTCTAGCCCCCAGGGGAGGGAGCCGACGCATTTCCCAAAATACCGGTCCCAAAGTCCATAGGACACTAACCTCTTACTTTGTCCTAGGCATGTCTATGTTGATAATTCTGGAGTCGCCACAGCTCCTGGTGTTCCGGGATTCCTCCAGCCGGCTGCTGGCCCTGCCGCCCTGAGGCTAAAACCTCGGCTCACGTGGACCTGGGCTCGGCTCGGCTCCCTGCACTCTGCGAGCTGCCCCCCAGGTCCCAGACCTCTGCGCTGGTCCTTCCTGCAGGGCTGCTGGGCTGTCCTCAGCGGGAGGTTAGCTTCTCTGTGTCGTTCTGTGGGTGCTGGGGCTCCAGAAGTTGTTCAGAGTCCCCTTTTACATAGTTTGGGGGGAATCTGGGGGCAGAGTGGCTTGGATGAGCTGTTTCTACTCTGCCATCTTGGCTCCGCCCCCCTGCATACATTTTTAAAGCTATACATAATAGAAATTTCCATTTTTACATATAATCCTTTTCTTTTCTACTTCATATATGGAAATGTCTTTTTTGTAGTCATTAAATTCGGAACAAAGAAAAATAAATGAAAGAAATAAAGGAGGAAAGAAGGAAGGAAAGACATACATTGAGCCAAGCCATGAAGGAAACTAGATATTCTAGGAGCAGGGACTGTCTTTTGCCTCTTTTTGTATCCCCAGTGCTTAGCACCATGCCTGGACATACAGAAGGTGACTAATAAAGGCTTACTGACTGACTGATAAGAACCAGAGGTAAAGACAGATGATGACAGAATAGAGAATGTCCTACATAGGGAAAACCAAGTAGGGCAGCTTAGCTGGAAAAAAGAATGTGTGAGGAGGAGGAGTATGAAATCAGTCTAGATGAAAAGGTCAAGAGTCAAAATGTGAAGGCTTTCAATGCCAAAGGGAGGATTCTGCATTATATCCTCCAGGCAACAGTCATTGAAGCAGAGAAGTGGCATGGTCTGACCAATGCTTTGGGAATACCAATTTGGCAGAAGTTTGGAGAATGGATTGGAGATCTAAGAGCCTAAAAACAGGAGACCAAGAAGGAAAGAACTGACATAGTCTGGGAAAGAAATGAGGAGGAACTAAACCAGACTGATAGTAAAGTGGAGAGAAGGGGACAAATTTAAGAGATATGATATAGGATCAGCAAGACACTGACATGATGATCTGCAGCCATAAATAGTAAGCAATCTCCAGGACTCCGAAAATAAAGGAACAATAACTTTTTTTAAAACAACGTACTCTAAACATTAAACCCTTCTATCCCCAAATCCACCCTTCCTCCAAATTTACCTTTTTCTGTCAAAGGCACAACCAGTCAACCAGATTTGCAACCTGAGAATCATTCTTGACTCTCCCCTTCTCCCTCAGGTCCTATATCCAATCAGGCACCAACTCCACAACATCTCTCTCTGTCCCCTTCTCTACACACATATGGCACTACCCTCTCATCTAGACTTACAAAAGTTTCCTAATTGGTCTCCTCTGCTTCTAGTCTCTTCCCTCTCCAACCCTTCCTCCACAGAATCAACAAATTAATATTCCTATAAGACAAGTCAGATTGTGTCAACTAGTTTAATATAAGTTAAATCTATTACTTATGCAGAATGTCCTCCAAGATCAGAGTGCTTATACTCTGTTACATAATACAAACTACCATCCTAAATCACAGCATATCTAAGCGTGCGTGTTTATTTATAAACACTAAACTGAACACCCATCTTTCCCCTCAAGTCCTTCCCTTTTCCTCATTTTCCTATTCTTGCCCAGGGCACCACCATGCTCCCAGTCATCCAGGCTCACAATCCAGCCCCAAAGTCTCACCCTCCCCCCCAATCCAATTAGTTTCCAAGTCTGTTCATTCTAATTCCACCACATCACGTATGTGTTCTCCTCTGGCACTGCCACTCCTTGGAGCAGTCCCTCAGCACCTCACTCTGCACTGCTGCCAGTGTCTTCCAGATGTGTGATCTGGGCAAGTCACTTTCTCTCTCTCAGACGGTGGCCTCATCTGTAAAATGGGAATAATAAAAGCACCTACCTCCCAGGCTTGTTGTGAGGATGGCAACTGTAAATCACTTGGCACAGCGCCTGGCATGTACTAAGCACTATGTAAATGTTAGCTGTTATTTCCCTGCCACAAATGTCTTCCCACTTTAGTTCATCCTCTAATCCATTGTTAAATTGGTCTTCCTAAAGCACAGATCTGACCATTCCCCATTACCCACCTCCAAGATCAAATATAGAATCTGGCATTCAGAGCCCTTCATAACCTGACCCCCTCCTATTTTTTTTTTTTGCTTTTTCGAGGGCAATTGGGGTTAAGTGATTTGCCCAAGGTCACACAGCTAGTTTTTGTGTTAAGTGTCTGAGGTCAGATTTGAACCCAGGTCCTCCTGACTCCATCTAGCCACCCCACCCCCCTCTTACTTTCCCAAGTCTTCTGAGACTCTCTGCCCCACAGGCCATGTGTTCCAGGCACACTGACCTCTTTGAAGTTCTTCCATTTGACACTCCATCTCCCAACTCTGGCTGTCCCCTGGGCCTGGAATGCTCTTCTGCCTCCTTGGCTTTCCTCAAGTCCCAATGGAAATTATACCTTCAACAAGAAGCCTTTCTTGATCCTCCTTAATACTATTTTCTCCCCTCTCTTGATTATGTCTAATTTATCCTGTCTGTATTTTGTTTGTACGTAGCTGTTTGCATTTATCTCCTCATTATAGACTTTATAGTCTATATTATACTATATAGTTTACTATATAGTGTGTGCATAGATATATATATACATATATTTACACACATACACACACACTATACATTACAGACACTATAGACATTATAGCTCTTTGACAGCAGAGAATGTCGTTTGCCTTTCTTTGGCAAAAAGGTAAGAAATTATGTTGGGCATTCATCGTCCTTTATCCTTGAAGAGGACCGACTTTACATCACAATGCTGGGGTTAATGTACATTATGTCCAACTAGGGTTGATCAGAACAATATGAACTAGGTTGGGCACAAACAGCCTGTATGTTGGACATTATAGGGACCCTTTAGCTTGGAACTCAATGACACTTATGGGCATAGTTGGTCTGTCAGGTTCCCCCCATATGCTGGAGAGGAGGGTGTGTGTGTGTGTGTGTGTGTGTGTGTGTGTGTGTGTGTGTGTGTGTGTGTGTGTGTGTGTGTGTGTGTGTGTAGAGTGAGAAGTATGACAGAGTCTAGAGACATTGGAATAACTTTCTCCTCATAGAGTCAAAGAAAATCTTTGGCTGTGTATATCCCTTTTGGTTTTTGGAACTTATCAAATCTATATAGCTGGGTTGTTGAAATGAGCTAAGAGATGGATAGCCTCTTATAAAGTGCATATGTACTGCCAAAACAGAGCTTGAGGAGTACAAGTCTTCATGATTCTTTACGCTTACACTCTACTGAGTTGAAAATTTGTTACCACTTTGCCATGCCAAGTAAGTTAACACAAAATAAGCTAAGTAAATGAACATATTATACAATCCTGCTTCATTCCACTGGTAACAGAAAATCAACTGTGCTGGTCTATGCACCAAGGACCCAAAATATCATGGAGAAACAAAGGATAGAGTACTCTTACTGATCTTGAACATCAGGACATGTGGATTTGCCTCCTAGTTCTAATACTTATTAGCTGTCACCTCCAGCAACTCACATTTTGCATTTCTTTCCCCATCTGTAAAATTTTAAGACTTGAACTTATCTCATCAGAGCATAAGGAAGTGGCTATCTCATAAAAAGCATAAGCATTTTACAAATCTTACAGTCCTATATAAACTATTATTATCAATAAAGGTTTACTGAAATTAATCATCCAATAAACTTTACACTGAGGGTCTTAAATGCTTCAATGGAAGTTAAAAGAAAAGATTAATTTATAGATAGGGGTCCAATGTAGTGGCACAGAACTGTAGTCCCTACTCTGCTGGGCAAACTTGAGACTGGTGGATTGCTCAAGTCAAGTTCTGAGCTGCAGGAGGGATAAAATCAATCACTAAATTCAACACCAATATAAGTGAGCCCCGTAGAGCAGTCAAAAAAAAAAATGGAGTAGGTCAAAGCTTCCATGCCAATCAGTTCTAGAACTTCCAGCTTGGGGACAGATGGAGACCCAGTCTCAAAAACAAACAAATGAATGAATATATGAATAATTCCTAGACTTATCACTGACCAAGGAAGTACCTCTACTCTTTCTTTGCAGAGAGAGGGGGATTATGGACATGGAACATGTCAGACTTGTATTGGTTAATCTTACTGAATGTTTTTCCCTTCTTTTTATTTTTTAAATGCAAGAGAATAATTTGTTATGAGGAATGGCTCTCATGGATAGTGGGAAGGAATATAATGGGAAATGTAACTGATAATGTAAAAAATTATCTTAACAAAAATTAAATCATGTTCCCTAAAATCTGAGGAAACAGTGAAGTTAACACATTTTTGAAGGGGTTTTTTTCATAAAAATGATCATAATTTTTAAAAGACTAAATGTTTAAGGATAATATTCAGTTATCTGAAAAAATTAACTTATAAAATTAAATAGTTCATTCCCCAATAATGTAGGATACACAAAACATTACTGTTGGATTACAATATAATTATTTTTCTTCTCAAATGTTTAAATACACAGTAGAATGTCACAATAAAGCCTCAGGATTCAGGCTTCTAGAATTATTTAAGAGCTGAAAGTAGCCAGAAAAGTTCAGAGGGAGGAGGAGATCCCTAATCCCTGATTCTAAGCAGCAGGCCATAAAGAGAGCTGAGAAAAGCCAAAGACTAGATGACACCTGATCAACATGCTGTGATCATCCACTTTGTCAGATAAGTGCTTTGACTGGTCATCATTCTCTATAAAAGTATGTTAGGGATTTTGTTTGTTTGGGGAAAAAAAAAGGCAAGATTCCCAGGAAAACATGTTTCTTTACTCCAGGAAACAAGAGTGACAAGGAAACAAAGCAGAAAGAAGGGGAAAAAGAAACCAGTGGAATTCAACAGCAATGCTTAGCAGCCAGGGTGTGGGGAGCAGCAACAATTGGAAGAGGTGCCTGAGCCAGCAAAGAGGAGACCACCTGATGGTAGACTAGGTGGCAGCAATGACAAACAGCAATGGAAGGGCAGGATACAAATGAAGAGATCATAAGTGGCAGGAACACACTAAAAATAAAGAGCAAAGAACAGCAAACTGGGAAGAAATAGGACAAGAGAGACCATCGGGAATGAGAGGTAAGGGTACATGGAAGAGAGACTCACAGCAAAGAGCAGCCAGATCACACTGACCCAGGCCCAGACACAGAAGCTGGGCTAGAATCTTGGGTGGAGGGGGGAGGTAACGGAAAGCTATAACCATAGTACCACAAGATGAGGTTTTATTGTAATAAGGCCACAAAGGCCATAAGAAAGTGTATATCTGGATTTCTAAAGCTGTATTAATGATCACATTTTCTTCCCCCCAAAAGCTGTTTAGTAGCATGATTTAAATATACCATGCTTCCAAAAAGTGATTTATGCTGACAAATACTGAGGTTCCATTTTTAAATTTCTCTGACCCAAAAAATTTGCTCCCTGTCCCCCAACCTCATTCTCTGAAGCTATGCAGCCTCCAAATACATGGAGTCTGTGAAAAGATCTGTTGCTGTTCAGTTGTATCCAACTCTTCATCACCCTGTGAACCATACTGTTCATGGGTTTTTCTTGGTAAAGATACTAGAATGGTTTGCCATTTCCTTCTCCAGCAGATTAAGGTAAACAGAGTTTAAGTGACTTGCCCAGGGTCACACTGCTAGCTCGTCTGTGAGGTCAGGTCTCCCGACTCCCACCCAGCACCCTATTCACTAGCTGCCTGAAAAGACTGCTTCAGTTCATCGTCTCAATCCTCAGACCATATAACACAACACTACCCCTATATAAAAGCCCCAACAGCAAAGAATAAGTCTTCCCAAATGGTGATTAACTTCTAGAAGCTAATTGGGCAAGTTTCTAGGGCTGGGAGAGTACACCATTTTCATTTTTGCTAAAACTGTCCACGATAACTACATTCCATAAGATGTAACACGTACAAAACTGCTTCAAAGCTATTGTTTTAAAAAATCAACAGCTTCCACCTAAAAGTCTAAGTTGATACACGCGGCCTTTATGACTTGCAAAGCACTTTACATAAATTACCTCATTTGATCCTCAAAAGCAGGATGAGGAGGCTGAGGCTGGAGGAGGTGAAACGATGTGGAGTCCCCATGCCACCTGGGGCTGAGCCTGACCCATGCTAGCATCACAGCACTACTAAAGCTCTCGATTGTCGCGCCCCGTGTGTGTGTGTGTGTGTGTGTGTGTGTGTGTATCCGTGTATACATATATGAAAACCCACATCCCACATAAAACCTGAAACACTCCGCTTGCTGAGCTGGCGGCTCACAAACACCACAACACACACCTGCCTCCTTCCTCGCCTCTTTTCTCCACCTCTACCGGGGATGAGGTTAGAGCTAATACCGGAATCGGCCAAGTACACCTTCACACAAAAACGGGAAACTTTCTAACCCACGTAGAAGGGCACGGAACTAAATACCGCTGATTTGCGCAAACTTCCCAAGACGTCTACTTTATTAGGGAGATAGTCTCAGAAAGACAGGACGGGGCAGGGCACGGCAGGGCCCCCCCCCCCCAGCAGTCTTCCCAGCCCCATCCCGGGGATAGGGAGCCCATCGAGCGGGCGGCGGAGCCGGGGCGCGGAGGGCCGGGCCAAGCCCACCAGCAGCCCCCCCGCCGCAGCAGCCCCCCTCCCGCGCTGGCCGCCGATTCCGAGGCGTCACGACCAAAGGTCAGCCCTAGGTAAAGGCGCAGGGGCCGGGCTGCCTCGGTCTACCTGCCTTCGGGAGAGGAGCCTCCGTGCAGGTGATCCCCGCAGCGCCGCCGCCCCTGCCCCCAGCTCCCTGCCAAGGTCTCAGGCTCCCAGGCAGCGGCAGGACCGCCGCCGCCGCCGCCGCCGCCGCCGCCCCCGCCCCCGGGTCGAAGTAGCCAGACACCTGCCTCTGGCCAGCAGAGAAGCACCTGGGGGGGGGGGTGAGCCTGAGGCTCCCCCCGCCCCAGTGGGGCCCCTCCCCAGCGGGGGGTCATCGGGAGCCCGCCCGGGTCCTCCTCCTCCTCTCCCTCTCAAGGTGGGCTGGAGGTTGGACGACAGGGGGAGGCGGCCGGGGTGGGCCTCGGCCCTCCAAGCTCACATTCACATTCACACACACACACAGACACACCGGCTCACTCGTTCTTGCACACACTCACAGTCGCTCGTTCACTCCCGGGGGCGGGGCGGGCGCTGCCCTCCCTCACACAGGAAGTCAGGAAACCGGGGTGGGGGGATGGGGGGAGGAGGAGGAATAAGAGAAGGGAGCCGCAACTTCGAGCCATTTAAACGCGGGGTGGGCCAATGAGAGGGCTACGGCCCCCTCCCCCGCCTGAAGGCGCGGGACCACCGCCACCCCCCCCCACGTCCCCCTGTCACCCACCCCCGCCGCCGCCCCACCGCTCCCCGGCAGACCCCTTTGTCCCGTCCGTCCCGTGCTCGCGGCCTTTCCCCCTCCTCCTTACCGGCGGCAGCAGGAGCCGGGCGGCGGGAGAGTAAACACGGCAGCGGCGGCGCCCGGAGCCCAGCCGCGTCCCCGGGCTCTGCCTCGGAGGGAGGGTGAGTTCCAGGGCACGTCGGGAGAGCGCGCTGACGCGGAGGCGGGGCGGCCAGGGGAGGGGGCCCGCGGCCCGGCGCGCGCGCGGGGGGCGGGAGAGAGGGAGGCGAAGGGGAAGTGGAGGGGAGCGTCACGTGAGCCTGCCCGCGGTGCCCGGGGGCGGGGGGCGGGAGGCCGATGGTGGAGGCGGTAGCCGCCTCGTGCCCCACTGTGGGGCGGGGCCAGGAGAGGGGGCGGGGCCGGAGCGGGGCGGGCCGGAGTCCGGAATGTGAGAGCCCAGCACTTCGGGAGGCGGGGGCAGCTTGGGCTTTAGTGTGCGGGGCAGGGGCCAGGGCTGGAGGGGTCCTGGCCTTAGAGCGGGGCTCAGAAAGCCCTGGGACCCCAGGCGTGCAACGGTATAGCGAAAGGGACTGGGGCAGGAGCCCGGTTCCAGACTAATTGGGGCTATAGCCTGGCAAGGTGCACGTTCGATCAACCGACGGGAAGCCGTGGGCATGCACAAACACTGTCACCCCGTCAGCAAGAACGAGTTAACTCACGCTTACAGAGTGAAGGCACGGCCCGAGAGCGAGAGCCAAAGCGTAATGCTAATGGAGAGGAGGGTGGGCGTAGCATTAGGACGGGATGACAGGTTTGGAAGTTGAGTTTTTCCACACCAGAAATGGCCAGAAATCGGTTCAGTAGCCTGCTGACAGGCTTCCTGCTTGGCCGTTCCCCATATTGCAGTCATTCTGCTAATAAACACTTGTTAAAAGTGTTTACTCTGTGCCAAGCTGGGGATACAGAAAGGCAAAATGCGTGTATGCTCTCAAGGAGACCCAGTTCCATGGGAGTGGCGACGTGCAAGAAACTCTACACAAACTAGATACATAGATGTGTGAGACAAGGAGAGAGGCAGGAGAGAGAGACACTGTAATTGAGGCAATGGTCTTTGGGAATGACTGTTTTTAGAAAAACTCCCAGAGCCGCCAGCCTAGCAATAGCCTTCCCAGAGCTCAGCCCTGCCAGTCTTCAAACGAGAAAGAGACTTGTCCATCACTAGACTGTGTCAGAAGCCTTTCCAGATTGGTGTAATAGAAACATTATACCAATGTCCAAGGTGAGAGCTTAAATTTTGTTTTCTTACTACCTGTGTGACACTGAGGCAAATCATTTCACCCCTGGACTCCAGTTCTCTCACCTGCAAAATGCAGGCGTTGGATTGAATGGCTTCTATGGTCCCCCTTCCACCTCCAAATCTACCGTTGTCTTGTTAAGTTCCACGATTTGGACTCCTCTGGCACACTCTTCACGAACCCAGAGTGGAAAGGAGACATCCGAATGCAGAAGGCAGACACCAACCACTAAATGAAATTCCAGGAGTTGTTGTTTGAAGCAATTTTTTGCAGAAAGAAAAGCATCAAGCCAGACAGGCAAAAATACAAAATAAACCTGAATATAGCAACAGCTCTTTACCATTGTACTGGCTTTCTTCGTTCCTCCCGTTCTCTTTTTAGTGATGTTGCTCAGCATACAGACAACACTGCTTTGTTCTTCCATTCTTCTTTATTCTACGTTCCTTAGGGTTCTCTCAGAAGGTTCTCTCAGAAGACATTGTGTCTTGGAGGAAATGTGTTGGTAATAGCATTTTCTCTGTTGCTGAACTCCGCTAAGTGTTAGGCATGTTTAATTTCAGTTGAAGATAAAACATTTTGAATGCACTTGTACACACACACACACACACACACACACACACACACACACACACACCACGCACACATTGTTTCCTATTCTGATTCTACTTCCACTTTGGCAATCAATCAAAAAGCATTTATTACTGTGTGCCAAGTGCTGTATTGGATGTTGGGGATAGGAGTGAAGCAATCTCTGCCCTCTAGGAACTAGCTTATATTTTATTGAGGGAGACAACATGTACACATATACAGCATAATCACTGATACCACTATACCTACCATGCAATGATTGCTTGCTACCCAAAGTAGATAGAATTAGACATACAGAACTCTGTAGTATGTTGTTTTTTAAAAAGACCTGGGGAGGAGGGAGAGGAAAGGACAATGACATCATTTTCAATGTTGTCTCTAGTTAATTTTAAAATAGCACTAGGCAACATATGTCTGATGCCTACACTAAAGATCTCACCATATCATTTTGAGTTCCATTATAATTTAACAGGCTTCTTGTTTAAACAACATCGGGTTCTAAAATTCTTAACTGTTACAGGCTAAATTTGCTTTGCCTCTGTCCTAATCATTTACTGAAAAGATAACTTTTCTAACAACATAAAACAAAACATAATCTAATGCCATTATTTGGCAGCAAAAGTTTTACCAGATTAGGCTAACTAGCAGGCAGATCAGTTAACCTAAATAGTTGTGATCTTTGTTTATAGATGAAAAATAATTTCTCACTATTATAATTGACATTAAAGATTCCAACACTGCATTTTATTTGAGACTTAATACAGAAATATTGTAAACCTATGTGGATTTGCTTTCTATTTTCATTCAACTCAGTTTAACTTAAGAAGACAAAATTCAGGGGTCTTGAGTCAGTGTTAAATAAGGAAATGAGAAAATCATGGACTTTTGTTGTGCTCCCCCCCCCACCAAGACCAAGACCAAGAAAAGTACTTTTAGAAAAACACTGAAGGCATGTATGTGTTCATTCCTCTGTGTTTCTGTTCACTTGCTTTGTAATGGCAATTACCTCCTGCTTACACATGCTGCACAGATGCTCTGTAAACAATTTTGCCTGACACAATAGATGCTTTGCAAGCTTGCTTCATTTATTTGCAGGCTTGATTTCCAGAAATCTCAAACTGAATTATAATCACAGCCTCACAATAATAGTAATTTACATAGTACCTTCTATCTGAAATTTTCAAGTGCTTTATTGTTCCATATGATTATTTCTACTATCCTGAATCTTGTCGGTTTCATCAGTTACAGACTCTTAAAGATAGATGTAGGTATAAAGAGAAAATAACTTAATAATAATACCACGGCATAATTATAACAAAATTGCCATCTGAAGCATTTCCCAAGTCATAACTATGAGATAAAATGGCCATTGAGCAGTTAATAAGTACTGTTTAAAATTCACAGAAACCTTAGGGATCATCTAGTCCAATGCTCACATTGTATAGGTCTAGAATCTGATGTCATGTAGTAAGAATAGCCAGTCCTGGGATGGATCAGACTTTGTGGTAAATTGGGTAATTTAAACCTTAAATCCATATTTAGTTAATTGTATACCCCTTCAATTAGCCATTACTTTATATATGTTTATTTGTATTTGCTTGTCTGGATCGATACTTTTCTTTCTACAAGAAAAACTGCTTCAAACAACTTGTGGAATTTCATTTAATAGTTGGTGTCTGTCATCTGCCTTTGGACACCTCATTGCCACTCTGGGTTCTTGAAGAGTAGCAGAGGAGCCCAAAGTTTTCTCTACAAATAAGATATCTATCCATGATGTCTAGGAAAAAAACTGGGAATAAGGAGACCTAAATTCTAAATTTTAATGCCAACTTTGCCCCTTGGACAAGTCATGATTTTAGTATCTTTGTGTCTCAGTTCCCTAAATTAGATTCTTTTAACATGGCTTCAGCTATAAAATTTTCTAATTTGATATAGGTATCAAAGAAACAACTATTAAGTTACCATCATCCATGATTAACTGTAACACATTACTCTGACTTACTTATACTTCACAACATGCATAAGCTCACTAGTTATCAGAATTAATGTAGTACCAAAACTTGTTGGGAATATCACCATTCTCAATGTAAAACTCCCAAGACTTCTCTCTACCCACACATAAAAATGAATGAAAGACCACCTGAAATGTAGCAATCGCACATGATGCTGGGTCACCTCCCCAATCGAGAGTGATCTGACTTTAGAAGAGAATCCAACAGGGTTTTCTCAGTCTCCTACTCAGTAAGATAATATCACTTGTGCTCTTAAATACAGAGGTGAAAATTTAGCTCCTAAAGAATTATATAAACACTAGCCAGTGACAGTAATTATGTCAGTGGGTGTAAAAAAAACGATAGGATATTAAAACATGCCCAATTAGCCCCTGGCGACCGGGTGGCAGTCTTGTTTGCTCCCCACAGCTAATTTGAATATGGTAATAATAGCCATGGTATACCCATAATAATACCTTAGTTATCTGGAATTCAGCTACTTAAGAGCCTCATTCAGGGCACAATCATAATAAATAAATGAATGAATGAAAAGTAAATAAATAGATGGATGAATGAATATAATAGTATAAAATTTATATTACTACATGAGAATAAATAAAATGAGTAGATAGATAGATGAAAATACTTCTGAGTGGCCCAAATAGATGCCATAAAGTCCAAGCATTAAAGCTTGTGTACTTTATTCATAGGACGGAAGGGAGAGAACAAGCATTTATTAAGCAACCTCTGTCTGCCAGGTGCTTTACAAATACTCTCGAATTTGATCCCCTCAACAGTCCTGCAAGGTAGGTGCTATTAGGATCCCCATTTTACAGATGAGGAAACTGAAGCAAATGAAGCTGAGTGACTTACCCAGGGTCACACAACCAGTAAGTGTTGGGGATCCACTGCATCACCTAGCAAATTAGACCCTCTCTCTAAGCCTTTTAACTTGTATTTTAGACATAATTCTAGCAAGCAAGTTCTAGCTCAGGGGTGCAATGGACACTTAGATACTGGACTAGTGAGTCAGGAAGACCTGACTTTAAATCCAGTCTTAGACACTTACTAGCTGTGTGACTCTGGGAAAGACACAACCTCTGCCTGACTTAGTTTCCTCATTTGTAAAATGGGGGTGATAGTCATAATACCCACATAATACCCAACCACCCAGGGTTGTTGTAAGGATCAAATGAAATAACATTAGTAAAATGCTTTGCAAACTTCAAAGTGATATGTAAATGATAGCTCTTATTACTTAGTATTACTTTCTGATTCCCCAGGCTATAGCAGATTTTTTATTGTTTTTGGTTCAGCTCTGTTAATTCTTCAATGTGTGAAACTCTTCCTCCCAATATGTTTTGGCAGTCGTTCTGCATCCTGCATGTCCTAAAGAATTGTCCAGGTCCCTGACTTTTCCAGAATCTCTTGGCCAATAAATATGTCACAGGTGAGACCTGAACACAGATTAGACACAGAAAATTGGAAGGGAGAACTAGTAAGCCAGTACACCATACTGACAGCAAGAAGCTAGAGCTGTTATTCTGACATGGACAAAGAAAGGAAAATGGAAGAGGTCCACAAAAGAGGTGGGGTTTTTCTTTTTAAAAAAACTACAACAATCTTAGGGCATTGGATAAAGGGGCCAAGAGCCCTATAGACTTCAAGAGAAACAAAGGCCACCAGCACATTATAGCACATAAGATAATAATTGATACTTATAACACAGCATCATCAAGAAAAGGCTTCAGTTTAGCATTCTCTATTGAAGAAATTCGGAAAGGGCATTTCCATTCAGCAGGATCAAAATAAAATGAATTTTGATGTTTTATAATTGTAAACAACCCTTTAGCTATTCAGAAAACTCAGTTATCTAGGAAGACATTCTTTGCTGGTTCTGAATAGCCATGGTTCTACTGTAAAATTCCTCAAGGTTGTTGAAAATGGCCAAAGCATGGTTTAAAAATTTCCGATATTAAATATTTCATAAAAGCAATGAATGATTACGTAAAAATAAACATGATTTGCAAAAATCTCAGGTCTATGTATCTTAAGGATATGGAAAGATATATGATCTTCTCTTTCTAAATTATTAATAAATAAAGAACTTATGAAAAAGCCATTTTTTCTCCCTTTGAAAACAAGAAATTGATGGTATTTTATCATGGCATTTAACCAGGAGAGATAAACAGTTGCATGTGGATATCTCTGACAAATTTCTTTAACGCCTCAAATAGAAAAGAAAAAGGGAGGGAGTAAGAAATTTAAGTATTTAATTTTAGGATTGTTCATCCCCAATTAAAAGGAAGCCTATTTCATTTAGTACCACTCTGGGTGATGATTTGACAAAGGATGGGAATAGTGTTTGTATGGAAGCACTATACTTAGATTAGAGATTTATGTGTGGTGGTGAGTCTTTATATTAATTTGCAAAGTGCAGCTGTTATAAGTATCCCCAGCCAGCAGTAAGTGGGAGGAAAGGGGGACAGATGAGGACTGAAGGAAGCATATGCAAGGCAGCTCATTTCTCTCCATAACGAAGAGCATAGCTGCCCACATGAGAAGGGGAGTAGAGAAAAATCCTTTTCTACTCTGAACAAGATCACCAAATTTAAAAAAAAAAAAAAGGCCCTGACTTCCTCTGAAAGAATACAATTATTTTAAGTTCTGGTTTTCATATGTCACCACACAGTAACCTCTTCCTCATATGTAACCAATCTTATTACTCTTAAGGTTTGTCTTTCCTATTGATTCCTTCAAAATTAGAAATCTAAAAAGTTATGAATCTCCTAGCTTATCTACTTTGCACTTTTCTAACACATTAATTTCTCCATCTGCCAAGATTTCCATTTGTTTGGGAATAGTCTCTGGGTCAGCAATTCGCTGGTTCTGATGTGACGATTGCTGTCCCATTCCAGTATTGTGCCTTTTTTCTCTCCTTCCTTCTCTTCTCCTCCTACCAGACTTCCTTCTCCAGATTTTGCCAGGTCCAGGTCCACCCAGCACCTGCCAACAATTCAATTTAGGCATTTGGCAAACATTTGCTGAGCACCAACTTATATATTTACTTAGGTGCAAGGCACTGGGTCAGCCCAACAGCATTTTTTTTCCCTTCAACCCAATAGCATTTTTGTTCCCTTCAACCCAACAGCATTTTTTTCCCTCCAGTGTAAAGCTGGTGACCCTACCCTGCCTTCACCAATATATCCCACACACTTCTTTTTCAAGTTCAGATCAGCATCTGAATTTTCAGCCACTTCCCTGATCTGAGAATCTGAATGGGGTGGTTGTTTATCTCCCTTACCACAGAGAGTAGAGCTAACCCACAAATCTGCTCTTTTCTGTGAGCCCTCCCACAGTCCTTTAATCAGCCAGCATTCTAGCTTTTCTTATATACAGCATAAAAAGCATAGAATGTGGGGAAGCATTCTCCCATCCATTCTAGAAACCCCTGTTGCTTCTTCCCTACAGCCCTGGCCAGTAGAAATTGGGGAGAAAAGAGGGATAAAACGTCACTCTACAGATGACAAATCCTCTCTTAGACAGACAATTACAGCTCTTAATCTCCCATTTCAACACAGATCCAGAAACGCCTCCCGGATGCCATACACATAAAACCAGACAGGCAGAACAGCCTAGTGACTACAGGTCACTGGTTAATGGCTAAAGTATTCCATTTCCATTTCTCAGAGTCTGCTTTTCATACCTAAAAATCTTTTAACGCTTGCTCTTTGGCATTCAACTTTGATGAGTGATCTAAGGCCCCTTTCAGCTCTAACAATCTGTGAGTCTATCTAGGAATCTATTATTCACTCAAGTTGACAAATACTTATACTGAGCAATGTGAAACTGTCAGTCACCAATCATAGTCAAATGTCATCCTTTATAAAACATGTTACTGTGTGGGAAAGAAATGGGTAATGTTGGGCTCTATTTTGTACTCTTTTCATATTGGTCCCAGTTAATTTCAATGCTCTGAGGTGTTGAGATACTTAAAAATTAAACAAAATATAAGCTATCTCAGAACATTATAATTCGTTCATCTATTGACAAAATCATGGGAGAATGGTGGTAACCAATTGGTTCCAGGGGTGGGGAACCTGCAGCCTCGAGGTCACATGTGGCCCTCTAGGTCCTCAAGTCCTAACCCTCATTTATACTACAGAGTATCCAGGTGCTCCAGGAAGTGATGTGAATGGTTAAGTAGGCGTCACACATCCCTCTCTGTGAGTCAAGAAAATACCAATGGTCTACTTTGGCATTGCTAGAGGCACCATTATATGAGATATAGAAATGAAGTCATTAAATGTTCTGTGACACTTTCTATAAAAACAAGGTGTTGGCTCTGTGATCCAAGTCAAATTTCCAACTAAATATTCCTATCAAGTCCACTCTCACTTATCCAGAGACTGGTTTCTAGTCTGTGACTGAACCTGGGTCTTTGCTCTTCCTCCTTTTGCTGTCTACTATGAACAATTTACTATCATTGCACTTTCATCAAAGAATGTACGAGGAAAATGAGAGGTGATAAAACACAAAACAGCTCATTTCACCATATATTCCCAATTCTGTCTTAAGATTTCATTAGGAAGGAGAGTTAAACTCAGAGTAAAATACATTTTGGGTTGTCCCTTAATATCATGGAATCTGTCCCTGGTGTGTCGTTGTGTGATCATGGTCACGTCTGAAAGTATGGTGGAGCCTCTACTAAACTGGTGATGGTTTGTCCTGTGGCATCATTCTGTCATATTTGAGTACCCACTGTATATTAAGTCCAAAAATTCAACAAAGAAAACAAAATGTGTAAATAAAATGGCTTCTCTACAAAAAAAATCATGCCAGAAGCAACCTTATCACACAAATAGCTTTCAAAATGAACAGCCTTGGGGCGGCTAGGTGGCGCAGTGAGTAGAGTTTCGGCCCTGGAGTCAGAAGGACCTGAGCTTGGATCCAGCCTCAGACACTTGACTCACACACAAATAAAAACCTAGCCGTGTGACCTTGGGCAAGTTACTTAACCCCAATTGCCCTCCAAAAAGCAAAAAAAAAAAAAAAGAACAGCCTTTCTTTGCTCTTAGGTTTCTCTCAGACCTTAATCCGGGGCCATAACTACATATGGTACTATTGAAATTATAAACCATATACATACTAAATGAAGTAGAAATTTGGATATGAGACAAAACCTTCCCTTTGTGGAATTTTTTCATCCTTCTCTATTTTGGTGATCTTTCTCCATTCTAGTATATAAGATTATATCGGATTCCTACTTCCTTGACCTGATTTTCCTTTCGACCCAGTGATATAGTGGTTAGAGCTTTGAAGTCAAGAAACCCTCAGTGTGAATACTGCCTCACACTCTTACTAGCTGCATGACCCCAGAAAGCAACTTGATTTCTCTTAGCCTGTCTCACAGAATTGCTGTGAGGATCAAATGAGAAAATATATGTAACATGTTATATAAACATTAGCTTTCAGCTATTTGACTCTACCTATAATCAAAAAGCTCCTATAATTTCCTGTAGCTTTATATTCCAATATAAATATATATTAGATATACATATGTGTATATATATGTGTGTATATATTTATATGTATATAAATATATACACACATACACATCAATTCTATCACTGCTTGTTTCCTTCATATTTCATGTATTATTGAATCTAGTATACTGTAGAAGAGTTATCAACATTCTTTTTAGCAAGGCATATCATCTTGGTCTCCTAGGAGTTCCACATATGCACATTCATAACAAGAAAGCAGAGAAAACATGAAGTTCAAGTGATTTATTTGAAGATCAAGAGAAACCTTGCCTATGATTACATTTCTCCATCAAATCAAAGGTAGTTCCACTGCCCTGCTCTTCAAATAGTTTCTAGCAGAGTTTACTTCATCTCCTATTAATCAATCTGTTATAATGTGATTGCACACTCTCTGTCAAACTGGTTTCCCTTCCTTTGCCTGACCTTAGTTCTCCTATAGTAAACCAACATAGGAAATACAATGCTTGTTGACCTACAAGGGAGTGTCCATATGCTAGGTGAATTTGCAGTTTCCATCCAAGTCATTTATCTATAATAAGCATAATGCCTTCCTCACAACTGGGCCTGCCTATGTTGTATTCACAGTTTCTGCAGTAGAATGGGGACATCGATTTTGTTCCTTTTTCTGAAATAAAGCAAGGGCAGCATGGTGCAATGAGAAAAGAGATATTGTGTCAGAGGAGCTTAGCCACTTAGAGCCTACATGGGCAAGTCCCATAACTTCTCTGAACTTCTGTTTCCTCGTGTGTAAGATGAAGGGGCTAGACTATGTCATCTCCAAATTTCCTCCCTGCTCTAATATCTATGATCCTGTATCCTTAAGTTTACTGTAGTTACTGAGTCTCCATAGAATGAAGTCTCCTTGACTTATCTGAAAATTATGAATAAAAATATAACAAAGCAGAAATTGTGATTTGATTAAATGTGTTAAATTGCTGTTAACTTTTAAAATCTATTTAACATATATCTGAACTCACTTTCTAATCTCAGGAAATATATTTGCCTTCTTTCTCGAATTTGAAATGTCTTCTGTTTGTATAATGAGTAATTTTAGACTTATATAGCAAAGATGTAAGAGATAATAAGTCATTTTTAGTAGTGCCTGGCTCTTCATGACCCCATTTGGAGTTTTCTTGGCAAAAACACTGGAATGGGTTACCATTTCCTTCTCCTGCTCATTTTACAGATGTGGAAACTGAGGCAAGCAGGGTGAAGTGACTTGCCCAGGGTCACACAGCTAGTAAGTGTCTGAAGCCAAATTTAAACTCGGGAAGATGAGTCCTTCTGACTCAGGGCTGGCATTCTACCTACTGTGCCACCTGACTGCCTCTGTAGGAGATAATACCACACTGGAATCAGGAC
Organism: Gymnobelideus leadbeateri; assembly: GCA_011680675.1. Lineage (NCBI taxonomy): Eukaryota > Metazoa > Chordata > Mammalia > Diprotodontia > Petauridae > Gymnobelideus > Gymnobelideus leadbeateri. Next base: position 680,176 of record WOXC01009818.1, on the reverse strand, counting down.
AACCTGGGTTCAAGTTCTGTTTCTGACCCATACTGATTGTATAATCCTGCGTAAATTGCCTCATTGCCCAAGACATTCCCTAAGACTAAATGGTGCAAATTGCTGATCAGCAATCAGGAGACAAAATTCCTCACTGGGAGTTCCCTACACAGAGAAAATCATGGTCAAGTTTTTTGTTTGTTTGTTTGTTTTTTTAAAGGAAATGTTTAAAGAGAAAAAATAGAAAGTATGGATATCAAGATAGTTTCTATTAAAGTTTTTTTTTTTATTTTAATAGTCCTTTTTAGTAGGAATACACATATTCAGATGCCCTTAAGATATTTAGTCAAGAAAAAAAAGAGATAGGGTTCTATTCTTGACTTAGTAAACAATAACATTTAACATTACATAATAATACCTTCTTTCATCTTCAAAATATATTGCTCATGTGGAATAATCTTTCTGACATCTCTTTGAGTTTTGGGAGCAGGTATTATTCTCTCTCCACTTTCCTGCAGGGAAGCTTAGGGAGGCTCCCCAGTAGACTAAAGATAAGGAAGGGAGTTAAGGTCAGAATCAGCATTTGAATCTCAGTTTGAGTTCCTGTTTCCAGGTGTGAATCGAGCTAAGGTCATTGGTTTCCATGAGCCACGTTATTTGAGCCTGGTTCATAATACTCCTTCCTGGTGAAGAGTTACTGAATGGTTCTGCTGACTGGCTTCCCTGCAAAACAGAGCATGGTGTATTTCTGTTCCAGTCTTGTGGCTAAGCTCCCTGTTTTAACTGTACACTAAAGAAAGGGGAGAAAAGGGGAAATGGCATGGAGAAGAGTCTGCTTTTAGGGGAAATGTTAACTCTCTAGCATGAACACGTGATGAAATTTTACACACTAAAGACTTCTTCCCCTCCCTCCAGAATAAAGTAAGTAAAACTAAACAATATCAGATTGATCATGGCTTCCCTACTGCTTAGGGGAATACAGAATTTCTGGGTCCTCTTTAATCAGGGGGACTGGAGTGAGGAAGACTCCTCTTCATTAGTTCAAATCCAGCCTCAGACACTTATTAGCTGTGTAACCCTGAGCAAAGCACTTAGCCTTGTTTGCCTCAGTTTCCTCATCTGTAAAATGAGCTAGAGAAGGAAATGGCAAACCACTCTGCCAAGAAAACCCCAAATGGTGTCACAGTCAGACATAACTGAAAATGACTGAACAATGGCATAGTCAGCAAGCATTTTTAAATGCTTGCTCACTATAGCCCAAACACTGTACTAAGCATTGATGATACAAAGAAAGGCCAACAAAAACCCTCAAAACAAACCCCAGCTCCTGCTCTCAGGGAGCTTACATTCTAGTGGAGAATACAATATGAACAAACAAAACAAATATGGAGGGGTAGCTAGGTGGTGCAGTGAATAGAGCACTGGCCCTGGAGTCAGGAGGACCTAAGTTCAAATCCCGTCTCAGACACTTGATACTTACTAGCTGTGTGACCTTGGGCAAGTCACTTAACCCCAATTGCCCTGCCTTCCCCCCTCCAAAAAAAAAAAGACCAAATAAATAGATACGGAGTAAATGAAGTTAATCTGAAAAGAGAAAGCACTAGCAGTTGGAACAACCAGGAAAGGGGCTCATAATATTGACAAATGCAACATAAAAATGAATTAATCCTCTAGTGAAGAAAAAGCCAGAGCCCCTTCAGAGAAGATAAAAAAAGGGAAAACCATTTAGTATTCATATGTAGTAGACAAAGATCTACTTTAGTAGTCCAAGTACCTTGGACTATATGGTGATTCACACTGGACCAAAAGAGAACAGCTCACTTTCCCATAAAGTCAAGGACCCAAAGCATCAAGGTAGCTGAATGGAAGGGCAGCTACACTCTGCTCTTAGAATAGTGGCTGGCGCAGAGTACGTGCCTAATACATGTGTGCTGACCCAAATCAAGGGGCTTCTGGGATCATCAGACCAACTGGAAATGCAGAATCAGCCGAGTAGGCTGGCCACGGACTGTGCAGCCCAACAGAATGTGGGAGCCCCAATTGTCTCTCTCTTGGTGCTATGCAACATGAAGGTTTTAGAGGTTCAAGTCCTGAGAAAGGTATAAGATCTGGAGAGCAAGCAAGGGAATGAACTGACAGTGCAGAGGAGGCAGGTCATGAAATGGGATTTCCAGTATTTGCTGGTAGGGAATTAATATCTCCTACAGGAGAACTAGAAATGAGTTGGATTCTGGTGTTCTCAGAAAGACTTCTGAGGAAGGGCAAATGTGAGCAATATAAAGTATTCATTGTTGATAAGCCTGCAAAATTGAGTTGCTTTTCTGCAGTCATGTGGGCCAAAGGTTATAATTATAATGAACTATTTGTGCAAGGTAGTATTGAGCTAAAACGAAAAGCAAACAGACACTTTGAATTAGAGTTGTCACATACAAATGAAAGTGGAAAATTTGGGGAGGAAAATTGAAAAGTTTCCTTAGAGAATTCCTGCCAATTTCATCCTAGAATGGAATGAGGGAAAAAAGATCCTGCAGGTTTGATCAATTTTCGAAGAGTTCTTTTTTCTCTCTGTTGCTAAGGAGACCTCTTTTAACCTTCTGGCTCTTCTTATCTACAGAAGATGGCTTTTTGCTGATGAATTTGACTCATTCTACTAGAATATCAACAGCTTTTCATCTTGAACATCAGCTGCTCCACAGTTTATGATTACGAAAACAGAAAGCAGCCTATTTCTACCCACTTCAACAAATTGATTATACAACTTGGTTTTTTTTCTCTCCTTCACTTCACATTTGCACTAATCAGTTAAAGATGAATTCTGATCCCTGTTTTCCAGAGTTGCCAGATTTAACCATCTATATTATTTATTCTCTTCTCCCATGACTTATTTTTTTTTTCATAAAAGCATTGCAAGCTCACAGCCCTATTAATGTTCACACCCTACACAGTGTTGTATACATTCCATTCAGCCTGCTCACCCATTATGGGTTATTGCCATCTGCTGGAAAAACAGGGCGGACTACCAGATGATCGTTTTGAAATCCCCGGAAGTAAAATGAGGTTGTTTTTAATCAAGAAAAAGAAGATTGCATTTGTTTCTGTCATCTACAATCTGCATTCTTCAGATGAAAAAGTTTGTTGTTCCAGATCACTTTTGCTGAAACACATAAGTAAGTTTAACTACTCAGTCGATGAGAGAGCGTTCACTTTCAAAGGATATCAAACTAAAAATAAATAATTACACGAAAAAATGTGTCTCGTATCACCAAGTAACCACTGTGGATACAAAACAGAACAATGACAGATGCTTCAGAGGCCTTTCTTAGGGGAAAAGGATCAACAGCCTTTTCTATCTCTAAGTTTTGTGATAGCACATTTGAGGCATTTAATCTTTGTAGGGTTTAGTGGCTTTTCAAATAAGATGTATTTGTATTCAAAATTTAGTATAGGATGCAAAGTAACAAGACTAATATCTTCTAAAAAATACTGAGTAGGGGTGGCTAGGTGTCACAGTGAGTAGAGCCTCGGCCCTGGAGTCAGAAGGATCTGAGTTCGGATCCCGGCCTCAGACACTTGACACACACACAAACAAAAACCTAGCCGTGTGACCTTGGGCAAGTTATTTAACCCCAATTGCCCTCCAAAAAAAAAAAAAAAGCAATAAAATAAAATAAAATAAAAAATACTGAGTAGTGCCTCTTTTTTTCAAGCCTCCTCTTATTCCCCTCTTTCTTCCCCAATGGAAAGAATTCTCTCTTTCTAAATTTTCCTAGAGTACTTTGGATGTTTCCTCTGCCTGTAACACACTTCATCTTGTATTATAGTTGTTCTAGGCTACATGTCGAAGTGGATAGAGTGCCAGGCCTGGAGCAAGGAAGACTCATCTTCCCAAGCTCAAATCTGGCTTCAGACACTTACTAGCTGTGTGACAAGTCACTTTACCCTGTTTGCCTCAGTTTCCTCATCTGTAAAATGAGCTGGAGAAGGAAATGGCAAACCATTGTAATATCTTTGCCAAGAAAACACCAAATGGGCTCATGAAGAGTTGGACATGACTGAAAAATGGCTGAACAACAACATAATTGGTCAAGACCTGTGATTTCATTGATCTAGGGAACTCTCAATCTGGAAACTCCCTTTGCTTGTTCTGTGGTTTGTAAGAATTCCATGGAGCATTGTGAGATTAAGTCAAAGCAATAAGCATTGTTTCTGCAGCCATTAAGTATCAGGCACTGTTCTAGGATCTAGAGATAACAAAGAAAAACCTAAATTCTTCTACCGTCCATGAGTTTAAATTATTTTGGGGAGAAACACATGTATTTTTTCCAGAAATCTAAATACAGCTATATACAAAATAATTAGGGGGGATTTTAAGGGGGACACAGGGAGATCACCAGCAATACTGAGAACAGGGTTTTGGTTTTGGTTTTGGTTTTTGATAGGAAACACCTGGGATCACAAACCAGATGCATCCCAGGTCTGTCTTTTTTTGTTTGTTTGTTTGTTTTAATTAATTTATTAGTTTAGTTTTATTTAACAAGATTCAATTCCATAGCTCCTTGAATTTCAAATTTCCTTTACCTCCCTCCCCCCACCCACATGGCAGCATATAGTCCAGTATAGGATCTCCAAATACATTCATATTAGACATTAGTCCAATTACAAAGGCGTATTGTACTAGGTGGGATGAAAAATGGAAAGAAGAAATAAAACCAAAAAATGAAAAGAAAAAGATGAATTAGTTTGCTTTCACCCATCAGGATTCAGGCTCAGTTCTTTCTAGTTATATCTCTGGATGTCACATTTCTCTCCTTCATGAGTCTTTCGGGATTGACTTATATCACTGCATTGCTGAGAAGAGTCCAATCTGTCACAGTTGGTCATCACACATATGACGTGTCTGTGATTGTATACAAATTTCTTCTGGTTCTACTCTTCTTGATCAGCATCAGTTTGTATAAGCCTCTCCAGGTAAATATGAAATCCGTCTCCTCCTCACTTCTTATAGCACAATAATATTCCATTACATTCATATACCACAGCTTGTTTAGCCATTCCCTAATTGATGGGCACCCCTTTAATTTCCAATTCTTTGCAACCATGAAAAGAGCTGCTATAAATATTTTTGTACATTTGGGTCTTCCTCCCACTTCTATGATCTCTTTGGGATATAACCCTAGAAGTGGTATTGCTGGGTCAAAGGGTATGAAATTATTTATAGCCCTTTGGGCATAATTCCAGATTGCTCTCCAGAATGGTTGGATAAGTTCACAACTCCACCAGCAATGCATTAGTGTTCCAATTTGCCCACATCCTCTCCAGCATTTGTCATTTTCTTGTTTTTTCATCTTAGCCAATCTGACTGGAGAGATGTGGTACCTCAGAGTTGTTTTGATTTGCATTTCTCTAATCAATAGTGATTTAGAGCATTTCTTCATATGCTTATAGATATCTTTAATTTCTTTCTCTGAAAACTGTCTGTTCATATCCCCAGGTCTTTCTTAATCCATGACCAGCTTTCTATCTGCCATAAATATCTCTTCATAATAGATAATTCACTTTTTTATAGTGCTTTTAAGCTTTATAACTCAATTCCTCACAACAACCCTATGAGATAGGTGGTACAGAAAGTATTATTATTATTTTTAATAGGCAGCCAAACAGAGGTTAAGTGACTTATTTATAGCTAGTAGATGCTAAGGCAGGATTTGCACTCAAATCTCCTGATTCCAATTCCAAATCCAACATTCTTTCCACTATACTGCACTACGCTGATAAGATCTGTTCCTTCTATTTGACCACAAGTTTTCTGAAGTCAGGGACTGAATTATTTTTCATCTTTGCATTCCAGTATCTATGTAGCCCAGTACCTGACACATTTGATAAATTATGCTAATTTTCACATTATATTCCATACTGATTTTGATAATTAATAATTAATTGACAAATGTTGAATTTAACCTGAACAACCTCTTGGAATTTACCTGCGGTGTCAAAATTCCTCAAAAGCCTAAGTTCAAGGGGACATCCTTTAAATGAGCTTGACCTTTCTAGAGAGCACAGAAGAAGAAGGGAGGGGAAGCTTCTTTCGTCGGTATATAGTACAGAAAAAATAGCCCTAAGATACAATGGAAAATTAGACTGATTGCATTGCTCAAATTACAGGCCCGTTTCCTTTATTAGTAGATGTCAGGCTATGACTAAAATCATTCAGGGCGATCAAAAACAGTATAAATGGGATATGACAAAGCATTCATTAAATACTGTTGTATTTCTAGGTTATTATTACTCTGTTTATTTAGCATTTTATATTTCCATAGAGCTTTAATCATTATTGCTAAGTCTTGTCACTATTCAGACAAGGTGGGTCAGTGTTATTATTCCAATTTAACAGATAAGGAAATGAGACACCATGGCAACCCAAAGGCATTATTATCCTGGTGCGGTTACAGAACACTATATTTTCAGATCCCTCCACCATAACTCCCCATTAACTCCTCATGCCATCATTGTAAGGTGGATGTGTATCATTACTCCCACTTAACAGATAGAGGGAGGTTACTCGGTTTCCTGCCCCAAGGGCCTGCAGAAAGTCAACAGCAGAACTTGGGAATGAGCTGGAGGTGTTTGACTGATGGCTGCTGGGGCCCTGTGAATCAGCCTACTTCACTGGTGCTCAGTGGGCTTTTTAATACAAGAAAAGTTAGTAGTTTGTTCTCGGGTTTCCCACTTCATGACAGGGAGCCTCAAAAAGAGTTTGTTGTTTTAGCTTCAGAAAGAAATGTGATGTATTTTCTGTAAGTTGTCCTGCTCCTAGGGGTGTATACATAGAATGTGGGCTGGCAGACTTAAGGCAAAGCCTTCTTGAATCTAACTTAGAAGCAGGAGAAATGGGCAGTTACACCATTTCTCTGACCCAAGAAGGCCGAGTCACCTTTAAGGACCAATTTTACCTTTGTTAAATCAGATAGGAAGTCACATGAGGAGGAAAGAGTGAACTGGAGGGTAGAGGAAGGGCCGGAAAGATTGCCTTTTTCATTGCAAGCCTTGCTTTGTTCACAACTTTGGAATCAGGTCAACCAAATTCATAAAGATAAGAGACTATTTGAGTTTCTCCTCTGAAATATTTTTGTGTTTCATTCAACATAGGTGAATACCTCCTTTGAGCAGCATGTGGTATCAGGCCTTTAAGATCTAGCCAAACTGAAGAAAAGTATGTGAACAAATAGATATAGCAATATCTCCACTGAGGTCTAGGGTAACCAGCCAGGTTATCTGGGGGAAAGTTGCCCTTTTCCATTAGAATTGCGCTTCTGTCCTCAGAAATTACAGCTCTGACAATCATCCAATTTGATAGCCAATAATCATGCAAATTCTTCCCTCTTCAAGGCAAAAATGAGGGCCCCATATAAGGTAAAATGGAGCCATGTATAGAAGATAGACCTAGAAAGTTCCAGCCTTGCCTCTGACACAGATTGGCCATGTGTCTCTAGGGAAATCATCTCTCAGTGCCCTGTACGATTCTTTGACTAGAAATTGCTAAATAGCTGCAGGTATATCCCTTCCCTATTCTACACCAATAAAATCACAGGTCCATGTTTCTGGGGGCTCTTGTCAGGTTTGGCTGGCTGTGCTAGCTTGTACATATTATACATTTGAACTCTAGTCATCTAAAGATTGTCCCCACTCTGGGCCATGCGATCTAAAAAAGACAACATCAGATGCAGACAGCTTTCCCAAGAATCCAGACCTGGCCTCTATTGGGACAGCTTCTTTCCTGGAGAAATTCAACCAGAGGACCGGACCAATGGAAAAATGTGGCCCCCTCCTCCTCCTTGTGACTATGGCCTTGATTATAGGAAGTCCTTATTAACTCTGTTAAATTGCTAATTGTTATGTATCCCTACTACAGCCCTTGGGAACAGAACTGACTGACCAGTATGATTCAGCCTGGCGGTGTCAAGGGTTTGACACACTCACAAAAGAAGTGGGGAATGTTGTACCTGGTTTTCCCATCCCCCACCCTCAGCCCTCCCTCAGGGAAGTGAGCAGACTGCCAGATCAGTTCCACCCTCCCCCAGTGACTGTCCACCTTTACCCAGTCTGCCCACCTCTGGTGTGCAGGCTTCCGGGTCAGGGAGACTTGGCGCCGGCAGGAATTTTGAGGTGTGTATGGACCAATCACTGTTCTTGGCCTCTGCAAGTTTCTGCTTGCGTAATACCTATCCGTTGGCTGTGTGGCATCCCTTTAAAAGCCGACACATTGTCTGTGCAGACTCACTCAGATTTGGGCCTGACCCTGAACAGTTCCATGGAAAGTAAAATACACTTCCAAATTAAAAAAAAAATCACAGGTCCAGACAAAAAATACACACACACACACACACACACACACACACACACACACACACACACACACACACACCCCCCTATAGAAAGAAAATGGATATTTTTTAAAATTCCCTTTTCCCAGAAACCATTTGATTCCTACAATGGAGGAAAATGAAAAAAAAATCCATTTAATTAAACAAACAAACCTACTGTGTTCAAGGTACTATGTTTGGGATTACAAAGAAAAAGAGAATTTACAAATACTGCGATTCCAAAGAAAAAGATTCTCCCCTCAAGTTTACATTCTACTAACAGAATATAACACACATGGAAAAAGTAAATTCCAAGGATATAAAGAGTAATTTTAAGAAGAAAAGATAATTAACAGGAATGTTCAGGAATGTATAAGGAAAGGCCTTATATAGAAAGCACTATTGAGTTATGCTTTGAAAAATTAATTATCTCCTGTGTGCAAAAAAACAAAAACTGTGCTACCTTGTTGGAAATAAAGGATAAAATGGTCCTTGATCTCAAAGATCCTTGACTTGGGTTATTAAACTACATCAATGTGTGACGAGTAAGACACGCTAAAATTCAGAGAGTTCGGTTACCACAGCTCGTTGACTTGTTGAGGGTTCATAATGGCAACTTGAGGAAAAAGAGATTGAATGAGAGAGAGAGAGAGAGAGAGGAAAGAAAGAGGAACAAGTATTCATTAGGCACCTACTATGTACCAGGCACTCTTCACAACAATCCTGAGAGGTAGGTGTTATTATGATCCCTGTTTTACAATTGAAGAAACTGAGGCAGACAAAAGTTCAGTGACTTGCCCAGGGTCACACAGCTAGTAAGTGTATGAGACTGGATTTGAAATCAAGTCTTCCTGATTCCTGGTCTAGTGTTCTACCTACTGTACCATCTATTTGTCTCTGGAGGGCAGGAAGGGTAGACCAATTTTTAATAGACCCAGACTCATAGCTTGAAAAGGAAGCACCATCTCCACCACCCCCCCAAAAAAAAGTGTGGTAGATTTTTTAATTTCAGAAGAAGAGTGGAGTTTATATAAATCATGGTAACCCCACATATTTCCTAAGTTCCCAGTATAGTGAATTATTTACTACCTTATGCTACTAGAAAGCAGGAAGCAATAGGAATATTCAATTAAAATATTTTTTGCCACAAATTTGCTGTTTTATTTAAACTGATATAAAGTTAGTTTATATTGCTTAACATATATTTTATGGGTTGTTGAGGGAAATGTATTTGGCAGTAAAAGAATGGGATGGAAAACTGGCTTTAAATTCTCAGACTGTAAGCCATCTGTAGATTATTAAGAATTGGTGAGGAAATGAAAGGGTAATTAATTCAAAGACATTGGTACCTAAATAGTTCTTTGGAAAATTTTTCTCTTTTATTCGATGTAAATGTGAACAGATCAACAATAAGAAGGAATCTGGTGGAAATTGTATTTTATCCTGCATGATAAAAATGTTTTTATGTGTCTTCTGATCTAAATCTATAGACTATTGGTGACTAGCTATTGCTGTACAGTTTGGGATAAATCTTCCCATTCCTTAATTGAATTTTAATTCATTTCCTTAATCCTAATTGACACCATATTAGGCATCTGCGTTGTGTCTCTTTTAGAAATCTCTACAACAGTATCCAGTGAAGACCATTCCAAAAAATATTAAAAAAAAAAAAAGAACTCTAAAACAGATTGTTTTTTTCTGGATATTTTATTTCTAAGTAGAGGCAGTTATTTGTCCTTTTTGATGTAATTATCAGAATAGCAATTCCCTGATAAGCTTTTATTTTTGCCTCTTAAGGGTCTCAGTTTCTTCAAGTTGGGACTTGGTCTCAGAAAGTGCCTGGACACGTGTGTCCAGCCAGAGTAGGACGTTCCTCCTGGAAAAGAAAGCAGGGATTAATAAACCTACCTGGGCTCCCTAAAAAGCAGCAGTCAATTAAGAAACTCAAGAAGGTTTTATTTCGATGCAAAGGCTATTGGGACTTAAGAAAGATCTCATATTCTCTCTACCTCTTAGCATTTAGACATACAATTACTGTTTTATTATTGTATTATCCCTACACCAAGGTCAGCTTTATAAATGAATGGAGTAGATAGCTACTAATGTGATGTGATTGGAGAAGTATCCAAAAGGTCCCAAAAGGTCCTTGAAATCCCACCATTAGAGAGCCATTCCTTTGGGTGATGTATTATAGCCCTTGTTGAAATAGAAATACTCTTGAGAGAGAAAATATTGAGCCACTGTCAAACATTAGCACCATAGTATACATTAGTTTATGAGTGCATTCCAGCTGAGCTCAGCCTTGAGGGAATTACATACAAACTAGACTCAAATTGTGAAAGTGGGGGGCTGGGAGAGTAGAGGCATGTTCAGATCCTAAGTCCATAATCACCCCCACAAATTGTGGGAGAAGGGCGCCAAAGAGAAACTCTATACGCTTCATGGTTCACCTGCACGTGTCTTTACATGATGGCTAATTTCCATAATTAATGGATAATGGATAATGATTATGGTTGTCTTTCTTCTCTCCTCTTTCAACACTTTAAAGTCTTTTCCTTCCCAGAGAGCCAGGCCCAGCATCTACTTTTCCATGTGTTACTATCTAAAGCCTTTATTTTAAAAATTAACACTCCTTAGGTTATAATGCATTAATATAATGGTGTACTGGATTCCTGCAAAGGAGAAAAAAATACCAAGATTATGCAGAAATATGGAAAGATCTCTATGAAATAATGCAGAGCAGATATGCAAAAACTTTACAGATGGCAGAAGAGTCATTCACTAGTTACAACTGTTGTGTAATAATGACAGCCTTTCTACAGCACTTTAAGGTTTATGGAACTCTTATTTTACCTTTAGCCCTGAGAGTTATGTGTGATTATTATCCCCATTCTACAGATTAGAAAACTGAGGTAGATCGCAATTAAAGGTCTTCCTGACTTCAGGTCCAGCTCTATTTACTGTACTACCTAGCTGCCTTTATATGTGTAAACTTATTTCTATTGTAAATTGATTAAATATACTTTAAAAAGTTAGTGTCCACAATAGAAATTAAGCAAAGACTACAAAGAGACAGGACAGCTCCTTCAAATATTTGAAAGGTTGTCAAATGGAAGACAGAGGAAGCTTATTCTGTGTGGTTCTAGAAGACAGACCCAAGACCAATGGGTGTCATGTCCAATGGACCTAATTTCAACTGAATATAATGAAAAATAATCTAATAAAAAGAACCCATGCAACAATGAATGGACTACAACATGAAGTCATGAGCTCCCTGTCACTTAAAAAGTGTTCCATCAGAGACTAGATGAATCTATCAGGAATGTTGTAGAAAAGGTCCTAGTAAGAGATAGGAATTTAGACTGGGTGGCTTCTGAGGTCCCTTCTGACTCAATTCAATAAATATAATTTAAACATTAATAACATTAATTAAATAGAAATACATAAATAGAAATTAAATTTTTTTTTTGCAGGGGGAAAGGCAGAGCAATTGGGGTTAAGTGACTTGCCCAAGGTCACACAGCTCATAACTGTTGTGTCAGACTGGATTTGAACTCAGGTCCTTGTGACTCCAGGGCTGGTGCTCTATTCACTGTGCTGCCTAGCTACCCCAAAATTAATTAATTTGACAAGTTAATTAATAATGTAAATAAAATTAAACATACACTGCAGGCAGATCAGGTTGCTAGGCTCTGTGGAAGATACAAAGTTTAGATAAAATACCTTCATCAATTATAAGCAAATATAGAACTGTCTTCTCCTTGGCTCTGCCTGGTCCAGGGGTAGGGCCTGCCCTGGTGGAATTTACAGCCCTGTATAATGAGGGAGGTGGGGATCAGCTTCAAAAATCTGAAGAAGGAATGGGATACTGTTGAGAGGAGAAGAGGAGGGAGGCAAGAGAGATGTCAGTACAGAGCACCAAGCCAGAAAATAGACAGCTATCAGCTGAAGTCCATAGGAGACAGAGACTTGTTTCCCAGCCTACCAGAGGGTCAATCAATCAACAAAAAAGCATTTTGCTAAGTACCCCCATTGTGCCAGTACTGTGCTAGGGACTGGCGATAAAAATAAAAGACCTTGCTCTTGAGGAAGTTCTATTCTAGCAGGGGAGACATGTATGTACATCAGTATATGTAAAATGTATGTGAAATAAATATAAGGAAACAAGGGTGAGGATAGCCCTCAGCTAAGTCTGGATCCAGAAATAAAGTCAGAAGTCAGCCAAATGGAATCCGAAGCCCAGGTGCCTGAGTTCAGCTGCCTGTGGCCTGTGCTTTCTGCATCTTGTGGCTTCACACACTGCCTTTTGGAGCTGTTGAGCTCAGCAGAGGTAGTCATAATCACTTAGCATTTATATAGCACCTTAAGGTTTAACAAAAGCACTTTTCCTGTGGCCTGGGTAACATATTTCCTGCATGCACAATTCTGTCTGATAAATTCACCAAAAGTGTGGCGTCCGTAAGAATGCCACACAGAGTCTAACATCAGACAGTGGTGGGACCGAGGAAAATGAAGGATGCTTGTCTGAGCACAAAGGGAAAGAAAGTAATAAATAATTCATACATACTTCCTGAAGACATCTGATATTTCTAAATGGAAAGACGAGGCATGAAAGACCACACTGGTTAAATCTGCCTAGTGATTCAGTAGCAGAAATGGGGCTACAACTCCAGTATCCTCGTTAAGCGGACATTATGCTGTTTTCCCATTTTGCCTAACAGCTCTGTCAATGTGGTTTCCCTCTCCACATTTCATGAATAACTGAAAAATGTCATTTCGTGGCTACCCTTCTGTGGCTTAACTTCTCCACTCAGCTAGGATGGTCCTCAAACCACAGATACATGGACAGGACCTTCTCTTGTCTTCTGTCACCAGATTGCTTGAGGAAATGATGCAGCAGCTTGCCATGGATGCCCAAGTCAGGAGGGGCCACTGCTGACACCAAAGTTCTTACTCCTTCTCTTCACCATCACTGAATCTAGGAGGAAGAAATTCCTCTCCTGCTGGTACCTAATCTTCCTCTTAACGGTCCAAAAAACAATAGTGCCTCAGTTCTCCATAACAACTGGCACCAAGACCCCATTTTGAACCAGGGCTTCAGACACCAAGGCCAAATGGGTGCTGCATTTCTTATGGGAATTAGGCATCCTCTGCCATTGTGGACTGAGGCAAAGAAAGCTGGACCCCATATGACTTTAGTTAGGCCCCTCCAGGCTCAGGCCTCAGATATTTACCAATCCAGTCATCCAACAAGATTTCTCTGCCGCCTCCCACACCCTGCTCTGCAGTGTGTGCAAAGAGATATGGCTGATATTGCTATCCATGCACAGATGTTTCCCTTTGTCCTCAGAGGAGCCTAGAAAGCCCTACACAGCTGCTATTTCCCTCTTCTTATGACTAGCTAAGTTAGATATCCTTCCCCCATAATCCCTGTGATTCAGAGTTGCCATCTGCCGAGATGAAACTCCCCCTTCCATTGCTACCACTCCCACCCTCCTCAGTTCCTGTTGTTCTTTGCCCTCTGAAATCCCCACAAGATATCAAGACAAAAAAAATAACCACCCCTTAGTTCTAGACTACTTCCCCTCCTTCTTCCCATCTTATGCATTCACAGAAAGCAGTTTCTTCCTCAAGCCTCTGTATCCCTGGTCACTTGCCCTCTGGTACAGGGTGTCCCTTCCCTTGACTCTGCCACCCTCAAAGCTATAACATTATGCTTCTTCTTTTCATAACCAAATTCATAGAAAAAATCAGCCACATAATCTGCTTTCTCTCTGTGGCTAGCTTTCACTTCTCAAACTCTGGAAATCAAAACACAAAGCCTGTTCCTTGACGGCTCTGCAGAAATTACTTTGTCAAAGGTCGAAATCTTAGAATGGAACCCCCTTCCACAGTTGAGCTAAGGGCTTACCTTCCCTAGCCTGGGAGGAGTTCCTCAAAGAGCTTCACCTGTTGTAACAGTAACTAAGTCAACTGAAGCTTGGCTATGGAAGGGGGTTCCATACCAAGAAGACCAAACACCAGGCTTTTCTCAAGAGCCAAGTATGAACAAATGGGATACAGCCCGAGGATGGGGAGAACTCAGAGGAGGCACAAAAGCTGGCTGTGCCACTCGATGCCTGAGTATAAGCAGCCTGAGTTAGATAATGTCTCTCAGGATGGATTTTTCATTGACAGATACTGTTATTTCTGCTGGAGCTAATATGGTTCCTACTTGTTTACATTAACCTGTAAATATATAACTAATTTAACTTATTTCTTCTTTGAGTCTTGTGAATCTTGCAAGGGGAGTTGGTTCCAATATCTTCCAATGGGAAGAGCTTATATGATGGTGTTGCCAGACTATTTGAGTGGCAGCAATAAACCAGACAGGTAAGAAATCCCCTAAACCCCTTGAAAGGTGATTTTCAGGTTATCTCCCCTAGAAACTGCTAAGATGATTTTCCTGGGTTGAGAACAAGCCTTCTCTCACGGTCTGAGCTGAAATTTCATCTAAAGACTTTATTAACTCTTGTGTATTTTCTGGGACTTTGTAATCAGTAGAACTTCCCGAATTTCTTATGGCTATTTTGTTTAGATAAATTAATTTACCCAATATTTGTTATTTGTGATGAACTGTGATATAACTGGTATTTGATAGGAAGGGACTAAGCTCTTGCTTATAAGCTAAGGGTTTACCTTTTTCTTTAAGAGTGCTCAGGGAAACAGCTTTCCTTCTGGACTCATATTTCTCATTGTTCAGACATTTCAGTTGTGTCCAACTCTTCTTGACTCCATTTGGGGTATCCTTGGCAAAGATACTATAGTGGTTTGCCATTTCCTTCTCCAGTTCATTTTACAGATGAGGAAACTGAGGCAAACAGGGTTAAGTGACTTGTTCAGAATCATACAGCTAATAAGTGTCTAAAGTCACATTTGAACTCAGGTCTTCCTGACTCTAGGCCCAGCACTCTATCCACTACACTACCTAGCTGCCCCACTCATACTTGTCCCCCTAGAGTAGACCAGAGATATTTGAGGGGCCAGATAGATATAATTCTAACCCAATACCCTGCCTGGACATAGGCAAAGGAAGGAATAAGTGCCCAGCCATGGCCCTTCTGCTGCTCCCCTCAAGGATTTACAGTTTCCCTTGGAGAGAAGTGGGTCAGTTATCTATCCATGCTACCCATAAGCCATGTCTTTACATTTAGACAACCCTTGTGAACAAAGTTATCTCATATTAAATGAAGGGATTGAACTCGGTCATCTCTAAAGCCCTTCCCAGCTATCAAGCTATAAGCCTGGGAGTCTCTGATAGATAAGTTGTCTTTGGCTCTCTCCCAGGACCTAGCACTAGAACACACATATAATAGATACTTTAATATTTATTGAAGTTGTGTCAAGTTTAAAATCTCATATGGCAATTTCCTTGAAATAGGTCACATTTATGCCAGCATAGAAGTTCAATCTAATTTTATAGGGCTTAAATGATTCTAAAAATCAACCTGTTAAATATAATAACAGATCTGAAAAGATCCTTCACTGGCACCTTGCTCCAGGGAATGCCTCACTGTGGCCTGGAGGTAGGCCTGGATTCTTTAGGGTTGTACTAGTGGAGAGAAGCAGTACAGACAGAGGACTAACCTGTCTGCCTTCCAGCAGAAAGGCTCCTTTCCAGAAGGTTGGCCACAAAGTGATGAATGTCCTTTGGGGCCATAGCAATTTATGCAATCATCAACCAATAGGTAAAGGAGTTGTGATTTGTTCTGGTAAAGGAAGTAATGATAAAACTGACATGTACCTGGGATTTTAAAGCTTATAATCACTTTACATACATTATCTCATTTTAACCTTGCAATATACCCACAAAATAGGTGCTATTATTATGGCCTTTTTATAGATGAGGAAGCTGAGGGTAGGAGAAATGCCTCACCCAATATCACACTGCTCAGGTCTTCCTAAGTCCAACTCCAGCACTCTATCCTATACCTACAAAATCATAGTTCTTTAAGTAGAAAAATACACCAGACTGCATGGTAAATTACATAAAACTATTACCTTTGAATCTTTCTCTTTGCCATCTTGCTCTTGGAATTTCATGAAAATGAATTAATGGTTGCAGGAGATTGTTTATAAAATAACCCCACATTTAAAAAGTAACACACCCTGCCAGTAAGCTGTAGGTAAGGCTGTTCATTACTTTATATTATGGAGAGCAGGGAAATAATTACAGACAGGGACAAAAGTGTAGCCCTTTGATGCAGAACTACTCAGACTTAACTTTGAATTTTCTGAATCTGCAGGCATAAGACTAAACCTTGGCACGTCTCTGCATAGCTGGAATGTTAGATCTCATTTCCTTGAGTGAAATACTAATCTGCCATATGGTATCATTTGCTG
The DNA here is from genome assembly GCA_011680675.1 of Gymnobelideus leadbeateri. NCBI lineage: Eukaryota > Metazoa > Chordata > Mammalia > Diprotodontia > Petauridae > Gymnobelideus > Gymnobelideus leadbeateri. The sequence goes on along the minus strand of WOXC01009818.1, from coordinate 663,455 downwards.
CTGAATATTTCCAATGTGGCTTTGTTTTTTAAGTCAGGGAAAGATTTCACCACACGAAAAACACATGATGAGGTTGTTTGCTAGACAGATCACAGTTGCATTCTGCTTAGTATGAGCTGTAAATAAACAAGCATTCCCTGAAAATCTGTGACAAGCAGAGAAAGAAACATGCTCAGCATGAGCAACCCAGGGAAATGGTAACTTCTTGGCCATGTGCGTGAACCATCTGGACCCCTTCCTGGAAAGAATTTCCCAGATAGATTCCTGAGGAAACTACCTTGATTCAGAAGCACTATTCCTCTAGATCTGATTGACAGAGTAGATGTAGAGAGATACCCAACAGTGACTGGCGTTACGTGAGAGTGTTGCACTCTAGGGTGATACTCAGGCCAAAATAATCACCGTCAACGTGACTGATGGGCTGCCAGCGGCCCTTCAAAAGAGAGTTCTAGGAGAAACCTTGGAAACTGGAAATAAGGGAGTCGTCCTTACATACTGGGCAAGTTATCAGAATGTATAATAAAAGTTAGGACCTTGCAAGAAGTAAGAGGGTTGGAGAACAAGATACGTTATCTTTTTTTTTTTTTTTTTTTTGCATTTTGGAGGGCAATTGGGGTTAAGTGATTTGCCCAAGGTCACATGGCTAGTTTTTGTGTTAAGTGTTTGAGGCCAGATTTGAACTCAGGTCCTCCTGACTCCAGGGCCGGTGCTCTATTCACTGTGCCACCTAGCCACTCCTAAGTAATCTTTTGAATATGGTTTCAACTTGCTTTCCAGAATGGTTGCACCAGTTCACAGCTCCACCAACAGTGCATCAATATACTTGTTTTCCTATAGCCCTTCCTACATTTGTCTTTGGTTTTTTGTTGTTTTTTTTTTTTCTTTGTCAATCTGTTAGGTATGAGACAGAACCTCAGAGTTGCTTTTATTTGCATTTTTCTCATTATTAGTAATCTGGAGTGTTTTTTCACATGGCCATAAACAGTGTCCCTTTCCAAACCCCTTGACATGTCAATGCCAATGATAGGCCTAGACCCAAAAGAGATGAAAGAAGAAGGAAAAGGACTAATATGGAATCCTCTACCTCTTCACCTCTGCATAGTGGCTTCTCTGGCTTCCTTTAAGTCCCATATGAAATTCTACCTTCAACATGAAGCTTTCCCTAATCCTCCTTAATCCTAGTATCTTCCCCCAATAGTCAGTAAATCAATAAGTGTTTACCAAGTATCTACATTGTGCCAGACACTGTGCTAAGTACTAGGGAAATAAATAAGAAAAGGAAAGCTGGCGAAGGAGCTTGGAATCAATGGGGCACGTAAAGAAGATGAAAAGACAGATGATGAAAAGGAGATTAAAAAAAAAGGAGATGAAAAGGGGATGGAGGGGGAACCCCTGATGTTCTTGGAGTCAAAACCAAGCAGAGCAGCTGATGGGAAATGAAGTTATCTGGAAAAGTCTGAGTCCCTTAAAAAGGGTTTGGGAGGAGTTGATCACTCACTCCACCCTCTGATCCTCCAATCAAAGGGGAGAAGCAGCTGCAGATGCTGACAGCTGAATCAATCTCCATGACGATAAGATTGTAGGTGATGAGCTTATCCTGAGGCTGAGGGATGGGGTGGAGGGTGGGTTTGTTGTTCCTGGAGTTAAAAACCAAGCAGAAAAACTAATGGGAAATGAAGTTCCCTCCTTTTATTATTTTAAATTTATCCTGCAAATAGCTTGTTTGTACATAGCTGTTTGTATATTGTCTCTGCCTTTAGACTGTGATAGTCTCTGCTCCTGGAGATCAGAAATTCTCTTTTTCTTTTCTTTGACTTCCCAGCACTTAGCACAGTTCCTGGTATATACTAAGTGTTTAATAAATGTTTATTGGCTAAATGACTGAATTGGGGAATGACTGAACAAATTGTGTTAATGTAAATGTAATGGAATACTATTGTCCTGTAAGAAATGAAGAAAGACATGAGTTTCAGAGAAACTTGGGAGGACTTTATGAACTGATGCAGGAAAAAAATTAATTGAAAAAAAATTTTTAAGTAAGCAGGCACTATACTTGGAGTCAGGAGAACCTGGGTTTAAATCCCTCCTCAGACATTTGCTAGTTGTGTGACCTGGGACAAATCACTTAACCTCTGTTTTTTAGTTTTCTCATTTTCAAAATGGGAGAGGAGGAAGGTCAGGTGGCACTAGCCTTCTCAGGTCATTTCTATCTCTAAATACCCCCTTCAAATACTTGAAGAGCAGTATCTCCACTCACACCTAACCCTTATCCCACAATGTTCTGTTCTCCAGGTGAAACATCCCCATCTCCTTCATAAAATTCTTATATGGTATGAATGTCATATCCTTTACTGTCCCAGTTTCTTTGACTATCACACTGGAGGGATAAAGAGGTCATTCAAAGAAGAACACACCAATAAATGCTGGTATCTGAGACCCCCAACCACCCTCCTTTCTGCTGATTATCTGCCCTTCTGATCTTACCCTGGTCCAGTCTACAACCTTGAAACCTGGTATCTCCCCAGATCCTTAAGCTTTGACTTTCCTACATTCCTGATCATGATTTAGTAATCTCAGATATTCTGCTTTTCCAAACTCATAGTTTATTTCCGATTCCTTTTTCCCCGCAGATATTGACCTCTCTGTTTCCAACCTTGTAAAATAGACTCACATACAAGCATTCTCAAGCCTCCCCAAGCACTGGGTCTACTTGCAGGTACTGTTCCTCCCAGGTAGGCATTTTTCTAAGTGGAAACCCCTGGGGACACAGAACTGGGCCAATCAGATCTTGACATCTGCCAAGGTTACCAGTAACACTCCTGACATGTTGATATCCCTCAGCAGGTATGGGCACAGGGATCTGGTGTGCTTTTAATCTCAGGACTCTGGGTACTAGCCAAGGGCATCAGCTTCCATGTTCTGCTAGTGTCCATTCTCTCCACCTTCCTAAACCTTCCAGGATTGGACCTAGAAGTTTTCAGAATACATCCTCATATTTCCCAGGAATCCATACCTGGACCACACACACTCACTAACAACATATATGGTTCACAGCCTTCTGACCGTGCACAATCTTGTAGAACCAATAGGTTCTACAGGTACTTTTTTCTTTCTGTTTTTAATTTTTATTTTCAATACATAAATTTACTTATAAAAAAATCTAAAAATACATTGGGTTCCTCTCTAACCAAGTATAATAAAACACAATCCCCCCCAATACTTGTAATAACTAAGTAATCATTCCTTGTGCTTATATAAATTCAAACTTTGCTCCCAATATGCTCTGTCACCAGCACGCAGAATCTGGCTGCCACGTTGCCTACTCCACTGTCTATTAGCACATCCTGATGCTTTTTATGATTGGTTATAAACAATTTCCACCAATTTATCCTTCTACCCACAGTGATCTATCATTTAAACAGGCATCTCCAGAATCTAACACCCTGGCCTAATCACCTAACACCAATTCTTAAGTGTTCTCTTTCTGGACAGATTGATTTTGATATTCTTGATCTGAACTATACCTGGCTATGATTAATTAATCCACTGGGGGGGGATCAACTTTCATTAAGTGACTACTATAATAATAGGGGCAGCTATGTATCAAAATGGATAGAGCACCAAGGCCTGAAGTCAGGAAGACCTGAGTTCAAATCCAGCCTCAGATATTTACCAGCTTTGTGACTCTGGGGAAGTCATTTGACTCTGCTGGCCTGTTTCCTCATTTTCAGAATGAACTGGAGAAGTAAATGGCAAACCTTTGCAGTATCTTTGCCAAGAAAACCGCAGATGGGATTAAAACGAGTAAGACACGACTGAAAAGACTGAACAACAAACTGTAATAATAATGATAGCTAGCATTTATGTAGCATCTTAAGGTTTGCAAAGTGCTTTGTAAATGCCATCTCATATTATCCCCCACAATCCTGGCAGGTAGATGCTATTATCCCCATCTTACTGATGAGAATACTGAGGCAGACAGGAGTTTGTTCTCAAATGGCTTGAGAACAGTCATACAGCCGGTAAGTCTCTGAGCTTGGGGTTGAACTCAGGACTACCTGGCTCCAGGTTTGGAGCTCTGTCCACTAGAGAGATTCGATTTGTTCTGTTTGGTCCCAGAAGACAGAACCAGAGCAAATGGGGGGAAGTATCAAGGAGACAAATTTAGACCTGATGTTAAGAAAAATCTTCCTTATAATTAGAGCCCTAAAGAGGAATGTGCCACTAAACGGGTGCCTTCCCAGTGTAGGGCTTCAGGCATGGCTAGAAGGCCCCCTGTCCTTTGTGTTTTAAAAGGGATCCTTGAGTCAAGAAGACCTGGGTTCAGGGATAGCTAGGTGGTGCAGTGAATAGAGCACCAGCCCTGGAGTCAGGAAGACCTGAGTTCAAATCCAGCCTCAGACACTTAACACTTACTAGCCATGTGACCTTGGGCAAGTCACTTAACCCCAATTACCCTGCCTTCCCCCCTCAAAAAAAAAAAAAAGACCTGAGTTCCACTCTGACCTCAGACACTTAGCTGTGAGACTCTGGGCAAGTCACTTCACCTCTGTTTACCTCAGCTCCCTTTTTGTAGGGGGGGATCATGATAGCACTTTCCTCCCAGGGTTGTTGGGAGGATCATATACTGCACATTCTAGGAGTAATATAAATGCTTCTTCCCTTCCCCTACTCTGAAACATATTTGAATGTTTTGTTTAATGAATACCTCCCATGGACATAACATTAAAAAAAATTCCAAGCTTCAAAACATTAAAAAGCTTAATGCAAAAAATAAATTGCTTGGCAAAACTAATTTTCTCTATTGAAAGCTAATTGTTTTTAATGGCACGACAAGAGAATAAGCAGCCACTTCTGCTATTTTAGCCAGATATGGTAATTAAAATTCACAGAGATTTTGGGAATATGCATCATGCCAGTCTGACACAGCTCCCTGAAACAAGCTATAGCCTCCTGAAAACAGAGATGATAATGGAAATGGTGATTAAGCGTAACTCAAGTGCTGGGACCTACCACCCTGTTCAGAAGTTAATAGCTACCCTGGGGCATCTTTAACAGACATAAAAAGTTAAGTGGGATTTTTCTATAATGATTACCCTAATATTTCAGAAAGTTCTAATTAGCAGCTAATTGTCATTTCATCCCATCATCCCATAGCCCTCACAGAGATGCTCTAGCTTCATCAGGTCTATCTTGGTAGAAGAAGGTGCCAAGATTTTTCAAAGAGGTTTCAGATGGTTGTGTCCCAGTGATTGTCTAAGACTAAAGACTGAAGGACAGTCGCTGATCTCCATCAAAAGAGGAAAGCCCCCTCCACCAATGAAATCACAGGTTTAGGCATGTATATGTATATGTGTAAGTATATGCACATGTGTGTATGCATACATATACATACTATCTTCCAAAAATTTTAGTATATTTGGTGTATATACACACATATATGTGTACATATACACACAATGTGATATAATACTAAATAGAATACATAATCGGGTATGTTTAGGAAAAATCCTCACATATTCCCCTCTTTGAGACTTGCTGTGTCAGGCAAACAGACAGGAGTGCGTTTTTTTTTTTTTTAACACAGTCCTCATGCCCAAAATACAATAGCTCTTGATGATTTCTGAGGAGGTGTAAGCAACGTCCTTTCACTTCTTGCTTTCCAGTACCATACAGTTAAGATTCGAATATCATATGCCATCCTACATGTACAGATGAAAATCAATTAGCTTCAGATACAAAGTTTTGCAGATTAACAAACAAGGAATGTTTCACAAAGTTCCCCAAACAAGCCAACAAAATAAGAAGCATTTTACAAAGTTAATCAAATATCTCAGCTTGCTTAGCCTCATTAGCTTCAGAGAATCTTAACCTACTAGAAAAAGAAAGAGCCAACTCAAAGAAAACTGGCTTCTGTCTCCCATAGAACCATCTTTCTCACTGTTCTCAGAGTGGACACCATGGACTGAACTGAACCAGTGAGAGGGCTTCCTTCCCCATTCTCCATCTTTTACTCTGGCTCCAGGTGCACCAGACTTTGTTTCAGTTTCAGGTGCCCAACATGCAAGAGATGGGAGTCCCAGGCATGCCAACCTTGGAGCCAGGAATGAAGACAGGGTTGTGTATCCAGGCCACCTGCCATGGAAGCCCTGAAAAGCCAGAGTGCCTGGAACACGAGATCAAGGGAAGTGTTGGAATTTTACAGCAACCAAGCTAAGCTGAGGGCCTAATCATCCTTTTCCCTTTCCCCAAGACCAAGATGGCACAAGGGCAGGAGGTTTATGGCTCCTATGTGCTGGGGGAATACGTTTGTATATTTGTGATTATACCTTCTAAAGTAAACATTTCCTTTGTAAAAGCTAAAACAATAATAGCAGAACAAATGAATTTGAAAAGCTCAACTCTCCTGAATCCCTTTCCACCTATATGGACCTATAATTAGTTATTTTCTTGACAGAATGTTTTTTTTTTTGTTTGTTTTATTTGGGGGGGGGGCAATTGGGGTTAAGCGACTTGCCCAAGGTTACACAGCTAGTTTTTGTGTTAAGTGTCTGAGGCCGGATTTGAACTCAGGTTCTCCTTGACTTCAGGGCTGGTTCTCTATTCACTTCTCCACCTAGCTGCTCCTAGAATGTTTATACAATGTTCCCTGGTCAGGAACTAGATATAGTATTTTACAGATCATCCCTTGCATAGCTTTTGTTAAAATTAGATGAAAAAACTGTTACTATGAGCCATCCCCCAGGATACAAAAATAGGTTTTTCATCTTAAAAAAAAAAAAGCCGCAATCAAACAAAATCATTCCATTTGAACAGAGTTAGCCGTCATGGCAATTTACCTGTGTTCTTCTCAGTCTTTTCTTTATCCCAAGTTCTCCAAATGGAGAAGCTGTGAAGAGCCTCCTCCATCCCAAATCTTCCATCACCAGTAGCCTTGACAGCTGTTACCTTTTCGATTCTATTCTTAGAGTGACCCAAAACATATATTATCACCTATCTATGCATTGGAATGCTTGTCGTGGATAGATCAAATATTTGGCCCCTTCTCCACCTTGCAGAATTCCCCTAAGGTCTGATTTCTAGCAGATGCTCAATCCATCTTGGTCTGTGTAAGACAAGCCCCATGGAAAAGGAACAGGAAGAGGGGGTGAGAAACTGTTCCTTCTTTAATAGGCTACCTCAGATCTAAGCCAGGCTGAGCTGGCTGAATGTTGGGACAGTACATCCTAGCTCTTTCCACATGATGCTAAACATCTGTTTGGAAATTGAAAAATTCAGTCAAAAATTCCAGTCTTTCCAAATGACCACATGTTTAGCATCGTGCAGACAGCTGCTGAATGGTATTTGTTGGGCTTTGCAAAGTGATTTGCTTTAGTATGTTCTAGAAAGAAGAAGAGTTAAATATCAGTGGTAGGGAAGAATAAGGTGGGAACCAAAAAGGACCACATACCCCAAGTGTGACCCACCATGAGGTCACATAGGAGTGGTGGATACAGACTGAGATTCAAAGCCTTCCTCAGGCACATGCTATTGGTGGGACTCTGGGCTAACCATTTCTCTGAGCCTCAGACTCCTCGTTTATGAAATGGGGATAATATATCTGAACTACCTCTCTCACAAGAGGATTGTGAAGCTCAGAGGAGAAGCTGGATGTAAAATGCTCACAAACCTGAAGTGGTATGTGAATGTGAAGTAGTATTATTACTGCATTTCCATAGGTATCAGACTGGAAATCTGCACATGTTCAAATGTTAGTAGTAAAATAGTATACACACTGACCTTGAAGTCAAGAATCTTCGGTCCAAGTTCTAGATTTCTTCACAAAATCAGAGAATCACAGAATTTCACCTTTGGAAGGGAAGCCCCTCAGCTGCCATCAGGCCCAGTCATTCCTCAACATTTCTCACAAACCATCATGCATTCATCCTCTCCAACCTTACCCATCATGCGTTACCTCCCTCTTGCTGCATTTCTTCATCTGTAAAATAATACTATCTCACAGGGCAGTGGTGAGGATCAAAGGAGAATGTATAGAAAGTGTTTTGACCCCCCCCCCCAAAAAAAAGAAAAACACACAAAAAAAACAAGAACAAAAATGAGCATTTATCAAGCACCTACTTTATGTGAGTCAGTCAGTATACTGCCTGATGGGCATATCAAGAAAAAACAAAGGAGGGCAGCTAGGTGGCACAGTGAATAGAGCACCAGCCCTGGAGTCAGGAGGACCTGAGTTTAACACTTACTAGCTGTGTGACCTTGGGCAAATTACTTAACCCCAATTGCCTTGCCTCCAAAAACAAAACAAAGATAAAACAAAGCAGTCCCTCCCCTCAAGGAGTTTGTACTCTATTGAGTGGGGTTTGAGGGGAGGAGACATGATATTTACACAGATATATAGTGCAAGCTAAAACACCATATATAATGTGAACTCATATTCTTGTTCTTTTAACTTTAGAAGGCCAACATAAAACACACCCTTTTTCTGCCTCCCTTAGTGAAGGGATGTGTGTCCTCCTAAACCACATGACTTTGTCAAGATGGCATCATCCATCTTCAAAGTATCCTTCAATCCTTGGGCCATTAAGTTGATTGCTGCTTCTGCCCACAGGCAAATATTTCATCCATCTGTCATGATCCCAGGTTCTCCTCTTTTCACCATTTCAGGAGTGTGTGCTTCCAAAATTCCTGGAATTAATCCGTCAGTTATTTCATTAGTTTACTCTAACTCTTATGGAGGAGACAGAAGAATCTTCTAAAGCCTCAGTCCAATCCAAGTTTGGACAAGTTCTAACAACTAGATTAAATAGTCTTGCTTAATAGACATATGTCATGAAAGTACTCTGGAATTCATTATTAAGATAAGAGTCTTACTGATAGGATAATTCTGTATAAAATCTTGGTCAGCATTATAATTTCTGAAATCTGAAAACTACAAAATTTATTTACTTATTTATCTAACATCAGACATTTTACCCAATTCTGGACTATTGAATTCTGGTTTTTAAGAAACATCTCAACATTAGAAACATTGTTCATAAAGACTAGAATAGCTGCAGGCAGTTCCTCATGTGTGGGATTTGTGCTACCATGACGAGCTCATGAAATTTGATTATGTCATTGTTTTTATTGAACTCATGGAAATTAATGCCTTTGAAAAAAACATATGGAATCATGGGGTTTGTTGTAAAGGAAGCAGTATCATGCTAGAAAATATTTTTCAAAGAAAAGTAATTTTAAAATTTAGAGGCAGGTATTTGAAAAACATTCTTATGGTATTTATCATTGCAATGCTGATAAAATGAGGTTGATGAAAGACACAGCTCTTTCTTGGTTCTCCTCCTATCTGTTTGTCTAGACCCTCTCAGTCTCCTTTGCTGGTTCAGTATCTGTGTCCCCCCTCCTAATTTTGGATGTCTGCCAAGTCTCTGTCCTCTTTTCTTCTCTCCTTATAGATTCTCCTTCTCAGTGATCATATCAGGTCCCTTAAGTCCAATCATCTTTTTGAAGATGTCTCTCTGATCTGTATATCCCTTCAGAATTCTTGTCCCATATCACCAACTGCCTGCTGTTGGAAATCTCCAATTAGATGACCTGTAATCATCTCCAATTCAACATGTCCAGAACAGAACTCATTATTTCTCCCCATGCTTTAATTTTCTCTAAACTTCTCTATTCCTTTTAGCCCAGTACCATTCTTTCAGTCACCCTGATTTGCATCCTTGGAATCACATTTGACTTATTCTTCTTCCCCCACCCCCAATCCAATCAATTGTCAAGTCTTTTCAGGTAGACCTCCTGTACCCGCTCTCATGATTACCACTGTAATTTAGGCCCTTGTCACTTGTTATTTTTACTATTGGAACATCCTCCTAATTGATCACCATGCCTCCATCCTCTCCCCTTTCCAATCCATCTTCCATACAGCTGCCAAGATAATCTTCCCAAAATATGGATTCAGCCATGTTGCTACCCTTCCCAGAACTTTGCAATGACTCTCCATTGCCTATAGTAGACCATAAAATTCCTGCTTCCCATTTAAAGCCCTTCACCATATGACTCCATTCAACATTTACAGACTTGGTTTAGATTACATCATCTTCATGAATTCTCAAACTTATTTTTTAACTTAATTTTTTCTCTGAACTTGTCATTAATTCTCTTGACACCATGCATTTGCACAACTCCATCCCATAGAACCTATCTCCTTTTTATCTCTGCCTCTTGGAATCACTAACTCACTTTAAGGCTAAGTTCAGAAGCAAACTCCTATGTGAGATTTGTCCTTATTCCCCCAGTTGTCAATGCTGCCTTCTTCCTCCAGTTATTGCATATCCACTTAACTGTATAGAGCACTGAACCTAGAGTCAGGAAGACCTGAGTTCAAATTCAACTGCAGAATGACTTGACCCTGGGTGAGTCATATAACCCTGTTTGCCTCAGTTCCCTCATCTGTAAAACAAGCTGGAGAAGGAAATAGCAAACCACTCCAGTGTCTTTGAAACAACAACAACAACAAACCACCCTAAGTGGGGTCATGGAGAGTCAAACATGACTGAACCTGCGCTTTATCATTCATACATTCATTCATTCTATACACATGTTGTAGTCCCCAGTAGAGTTTAAGCTTCCTGAAGGTATGAGCTGTTTTTCATTTTTGTCTCTGTCTTTTGTTTTCCTATTTCCTAGCACAGATCCTTGTACATATCAAGCTCTTAATAAATATGTGTTGAATTAAAAAGAAGAGTGATAGATTAAGAATTCTTCAGTATAGATCTAGTACTTTGCCCAAGAGATTCGAATACCTAGTCCCTATGAAAGTGGCCAATGGATAAGTCAAGTGAAACATGGATTAATCATCAGGTTCTATCATAGCCTCTAGAAATATTTCTCAAGAACCAGAGGTTCTTATTTTTTTGTTTTTGTTTGTTTTGTTTTGGGATTTTGGGGTTTTTTTGCATCATGTACCCTTTGGACAGCAATTTGGTGAAGCCTGTGAACCTCTTTTCAGAATGGTGTTTTTAAATGCTGAAATAAACCACATGGGACTAAAAAGGAAGCCAATTACATGGACACATAGTTATTTAAATATTTGAAAAATTAAGTTCATGGCACACAGGTTCAGTATTCCTGATCTAAATGATCCAACTCCATGTGCTTTGTTCCCATTATCACCAAGTGACTTCTAGATACCTTTATGCTGGAACAAGGGTGCCCTGAGTAGGGGACATGAATTTCTGGTCACTAGAAATGTATGCTGTTCATAGGAAATTAATGTTTGCCTTCAGTTGTTTGAGTTTGAATAATTGAAGTTATTTTGTCTAGGGATTGATCACCCATGGAAGCCCTGAAAATTGAGGAGCAGATATGAGAACCCACATGCAGAAATGCACAGAAGACTTTCTGCCCTCTGTTTCTCGTCCCCTCTAAGAGGAATAGCTGTCAGACCAGTTTGACTAGAACAGAAAGCAAATGAGAGAAGTAAGCTACAATTAGACTGGAAGGGTAGATGGGAGGTATATTGTGGGAGGCTTTTAGTGCCAGGCTAAGGAGTTCATATTTTATCTCAAGAGCCATAGGGTGCCCTTGAAGACCTTTGAATAGAGGAGTGCTTGTGGGACCTTTATTATAGACATATATCAATTTTCTACTGAATGGAGAATGGATTAGAGAAAAAAAGAGATTGGAAACTGGAAATCTGGGAGACTGTTTAGGTACCTATTGTAAAAATCCAGGGAAGAGGTGATGAGGGCCTTAACTAGAATGAAAGATCTGTTCTGTACCTTTAATAGACATAAGGAAGTTTGGAGGAAAAGTAGCTTTTGAGAGAAATATGAGTTTCCCTTTGGCCATGTCCAATTTGAACTGTCTACAGGATATGCAATAGAATAACCAGCAAATGACTAGTGACTCAGGGCCTTCAATTCTGTATTAAAGCTGCTTAATAATTGAACAAGTGAGAATTAATGAGATCATTTACATTGAGAGAGTACATCGAGGGAGCAGAGAAGATGGTGGATGACACAGCCTTGAGGGACACTTATGGTTAGGGGAAGATGGAGGACGATGCACCAAGGAAACAGAGAAGGTGCAATCAGACAAGTAGGAAGAGGATACAGAGAGAGCAGGTCACAGAAGTGAAAGAAGGAGAAGACAGGAAGGACCACCAGGGCTAGCGGATGAGGTCGCTGGTATCCTCTGAGGAGCACTTTAGGTAAAATGTTGGACCAGAAACCTGGTGGCCAGAATTGTAGAGGGATTTGGGGAGGGGGGAGGGGGGAGGAAGTGAAGGCAATTTACTCATAGGATTATTCCTAGGGTTTGGGCAGTGAAAGGGAAGAGAGAATGGTTGCTGGAATCAATAGCTGGGGAAAGGTCAAAAAGAGTGAGGACTGAGAAAAGGAGATTAGATGTCGCAATCAATGGGTAACAATAGAGTGGTGGTCAGAAGCCACTTTGCAAGGTGTTAAGAAGTGAGGGGGCTTGAGAAAGTAGAAGCAATGAGTATCAACAGTTTTTTCTAGAAATTTGGCTGAGACCAAGGAGAGATATACAGAAGCAAAATTAAAATGGCCTATACTACTACTTAGAAAGCCCTACTTGAAATGCTGCCCCCTTCCCTTGAAAACCTTGTTCCACTAATGCTACTGGCACGCTTGTCCTGCCAAACCCCAATCCTATATTACCCTTAGCCATTCCCTACTTTTTCTGATAATATCCCCCCTACCCCATGTAGCAGCAAGCACCCCAATATCCCCAGGGTGACTGCCAACACAGGTTCTTAGATCTGCTTTTCAAAAGGAAAGCAACTCAAAATGGGTTAACAAGCTTACTTTAATCAAACAAACACACATTACCTAGTTCAGGGGAAAAAGGTCAGCACCCCAAACTTCAGAGTTACAGAACTTACAGATCAAACAGACAGGCTTCCAAACTGTCCTACCATTATATCAATACCAAATCACAGTTACCAGAGAGGGAAGCATCAACATCTGGGTTTTCAAAGCCGGGGGGCTCTCAACAACGGCTTCCCAGAGTCTCATCTGGTCAAATCACACAACACTTCTCAAAGTGAGCCCCAAAGCAAAGCCTCTCCTCAGGGCTTATATAGCCTTCTCTGGGCTCAGAGAATGTAACCACCCTTTTGATCCACTGCCCAATCACACAGCATCAAGGTGTGGTCATTCCTGAAAACCAAGCCTCCCACCACAGGCTCCATGTGACCACATTCAGCCTATTAGGAGGCAGAGCATATTTTCAAATCAAGGAAGGTTTTCAGAGTCTCTTAAAGCCAATCAAAGTCTCTTAAGCCAATCAAAGGGCCTAGGGGCAGGGAAGATCTTTAAATCTGCATTTCCATTACACCCCATCCCTGCAGCTGCCACCTCTTGTAACAAAAATTTAAAAAGAAAGGGAGTGGGGGGAGAAGGAAAGCAGGTCAAGCAAAACTAATAGAACTGGGGCGCCTAGGTGGCACAGTGAATAGAGCACTGGCCCTGGAGTCAGGAGGACCTGAGTTCAAATCTGACCTCAGACACTTGACATTTACTAGTGTGTGACCTTGGGCAAGTCACTTAAACCCAATTGCCCTGCCCTTCCCCCCTCCAAAAAGAAAAACAAAAACAAAAAAACTAATGGAACTATTAGTTGAGTCTAACAAGATATGTACTATGCCTCACACATAGCTCCCTCCCTCTCCAATGAAGGGGGAAATGTCAGGTCTTCTTTGGGGAAAAGCTTGGTCATCATAATTATGCAGCATTTAGTTTTGTGGGATATTTTGTTCTTGTTCTTTCTATTTTCATTGTTGTGGCCAGCACATATATTATTTTCCTGGTTTTGTTTAAATTATTGTTGATTCCATGATTCACTCTGCATCTGTGCAACCAAGTCTTCCCAGGTTTCTCTCTATTCTTTGTATCTGTGTCTGATGATCCAGTGATACTCCATCACATTCAATTTGGGTTTTTTTGTAATAATATTTTTAATTGCATGTAAAAACAATTTTAACATTCATTTAAAAATTTTTTGAGTTCCAAGTTCTTTTCCTTCCTCCCTCCCCTCCCCCATCCCTGAGATGGCAAGCATTTTGATATAGATTATGTATGTGCAATCATACAAAACATATTTCCATATTAGCCCTGTTGTAAAAGAAAACAGACAAAAATATACAACATAAGAAGAATAAAGTGAAAAATAATATGTTCCAATCTGCATTCAGAATCCATCATTTATTTCTCTGGATGTGGATAGCATTTTTCATCACGAGTCCTTTGGGATTGTCCTGAATCATTATATTGCTAAGTCATTCATAGTTGATCATCACACAATATTGCTGTTTGTGTATCTTAATTTGTTTAACCATCCCCTAATCAATGGCAGCCTCTGACTCATCCTGAATCAATTCTTTACATTTGTCCCTATTGTCATGAAGTGATCTCATTGTCTGGAAGGAAGCTACTTTTTAAAAAGTAAAGTCTAATCTGTTTATGAAGATGAAATCTTAAGCTATTGAATTAGGTGATTTGCTATCATTTGCTTGTATTTGCATGCAAGCTCCCATGATAAACTTACATTTAATTGCATGGGTAATATAATGTATAATACATTTACTCCCTTATGCTTGTGCCAGTATTTCTTCTTCTGATTGTCTCCAACTAATTTTCTGTTCTTCATCTTAGTTCCTTGAACTTTGCTTCTGCTTTTTCTTGTCTTACTGGAGGAAAAAAAAAGCCCCTTTGCTTCATTCTCATTCACTGACCAGATAATGTAACTTAACTTAATGAAGCTCTGTCTGTTGGAAGCACATTCGTGTTTGTTTGTTTGTTTGTTTGCTATCAGCTGATGTCATCTTACAGGAGTGAGAGGGCTAGGAGTTACTGGGAGTCCATTGAAGGATATAGAAGCTGGACAGATGGGCGGAGTCAAGGTGGTGGAGTAGAAACAGGACCTCTGAGTAGCTCTGGCTCCCACCACCTCCAATTCATGTAAAAGAGGACTCTGAACAAACTTTGGAGCTACAGAACTCACAAAACAACACAGAGAAGCTAACTTCTCGCTGAGGAAAGCCTGGCAGGCCAGCAAGAAGTGGCCAGTGCAGCTCTCTGGGCACTGACAAAGTGAGAGGTCAGTGCAGTATGGACTTTGGGATCCAGTAGTTGGGAGTGTGTTGGCTTTTGCCCCTGGGGTGAGAAGCAGCTGAGACGCTTTGGTGCAGCAGCAGCCACACGTGGCAGATTCAGCTCCTGGCCTGCAGACTGTAAGGGAGACCAAGCAACCAGTCTGAAGGGTAATCATTCTTTAACCTGCTTGGATCTGGATTGCTATCTAGAGTGGAGGTCCTTGGGTGTGCGACCAGGTTGTCAGAGTGTGTGGAGCTTCAGAGAGGGCACCCAATAATACCTCCAGCAGCTGAGAAAACCCCAGCATTTGGGACAGAAGCTCCCCTGTCCAGTGGCAGAGTCCTACTGTGGCAAAAAGCCCAGGGGTCAAGTGACTGAGTGGCAACATGAGTAGGCAAAGGAAGCAAAATAAACAGAGTATCCCAACTTTACACTCTTACTTTGGCAACAAAAAGGATCAAGGCATGGAACAGGAGGAAGATAGTGAAGTCAAAAACTCCTGCACCAAAAGCTTCAAAGAAAAATAAGAGCTGGTTACAGGCCATAGAGGACCTTAAGAAGCAAATAAGAGAAGTGGAGGAAAAATTGGAAAGAGAAATGAGAATGATGCAAGAAAATTATGAAATGAGAGTCAACAGCCTGACTGAGGAAAATAACACCTTAAAAAAATAGACCAATTCAATGCTTAAAAAGCCAAATTTGCCAGATGGACAAAGAATCTCAAAAGTTCACTGGGGAGAATCATTCCTTCAGAATTAGATTGGAGCAAATGGAAGCTAGTGACTTTGTAAGAAATCAAGATACTATTAAACAGATCCAAACAAATGAAAAAAATAGAAGGCAATATGAAATATCTCATGGGAAAACCACTGACCTGGAAAATAGATCCAGGAGAGATAATTTTAAAATGATTGGACTACCTGAAAGCCATGATCAAAGAAAGAACCTAGAAATCATCATATTTCAAGAAATTCTCAAGGAAAACTGCCCTGATGTTTTAGAACCAGAGGGCAAAGTAGAGTTGAAAGAATCCACCAATCACCTCCTGAAAAAGGTCCCAAAAAGAAAACTCCTAGGAATATTATAGCCAGGTTCCAGAATTCCCAGATCAAGGAGAAAATATTACAAGCAGCCAGGAAGAAACAATTTCAATATTGTGGAAACACAATCAGGATAACTCAGGATCTGGCAGCTTCCACACTTTTGGAATTGGAGGGATTGAAGGGCTTGGAATATGATATTCCAGAGGCCAAAGGAGCTGGGATTAAAACCAAGAATCACCTACCCAGCAAAACTGAGTATCATGTTTCAGGGGAAAATATGGTCATTCAGTGGAATAGAGGACTTTCAAGCATTATTGAGGAAAAAACCAGAGTTGAATAGAAAATTTGACATTCAGATACAAGAAGCAAGAAAAGCTTGAGAAGGTAAAGAGGGAAAAGAAATCATAAGCAACTTATCAAAGTTGAACTATTTACATTCCTACATGGAAAAACAATAATTGTAACTTATGAAACTTTTCTCAGTATAGTTGAAGAAAGGTATATGGGCATATGAATACATATGTGAATGTGTGTATATATGTTTACAGGTATACATAGATAGAGGGCATAGGATCATCTTAATAGGAAGGGATGATGCTTAAAAAGGGTGAAATTGAGAGGTGAGAGAAGAATATGGCAGGAGGAGATGGGGAGAGACAGAATGGAGTAAACTATCTCATATAGAAGAGGCAAGGGAAAATGGTTACAATAGAGAAGAACAGGAAGGCAAAAAGGCAAAACCTTATTCTCATTGAATTTGGCTCAGGGAGAGAATGACATACATACTAAATAGGATATCTCACCCTACAGGAGAATAGGGGGGAAGGGGGTGAGAGGGAGGATAATGGAAGGGAGGGCCGGCTGGGGGGAAGGGAAGTTGGAAGCACCCACTTTTGAAAAGGGACAGGATCAAAGTAGAGAATAGGACAAGTGGGAGGTGTGATAGGAGGGAAGGAAATATAGTCAGTCTTTTACACTATGGAAATGTTTTTCATAGCTACACATGTACAACATATACTGAATTGCTTATCTTCCCAGTAAGGGTGGGTGACAAGGGAGGAAAGGAATGAATCTGGAATTCAAAGTTTTAAAAATCAAATGTTTAAAATATATAAATACTATTATTAATACTATTTTACATGTAATTGGGAAATAAGATATATAGGCATTGGGCCATAGAGATCCACCATGCCCTACTGGAAAAGTTGAAGAGGGTATGGGAGAAGATATGGGAGAGAGCAGATTGGAGGAGGGGATATCCTGTGGGACTGCTATTTTGCAGTGGTGGGTAGGGGAAAAACGGGGAAAATATTGTAACTCAAAATCTGGCGGAAATGAATGATGTAAATCAGAAGTTAATAAAGCATTTGAAAAAAAAGAAGCTGGACAGATAACAAATTCAACAACAAAATCAACAAATTCAATTCAACCAACATTTATTAAGTGGTTACTACAAGAAGGGCAAGCTTGACATAGAGGACTAGCCTTGATGTCAATAGGACATGGGCTCACATCTTACCTTGATGTGTCATAGCTGTGTGATGTCAAGGTAAGATACCTTAGAACCCAAGGAAACTTTCTAAGACTATAAGGAACAGAAGAGTTGCCAATTTGCACAGGTAGAGGGAGTTTTTACACTGAGAATTCCCTGAGGAAATCACCAGGAAAAAAAAAAAGAAAGTGGAAAAAGCATTGTGCTAAGTGCTGAAGATAATATCCTTCTGAGAAGCTCCCAGTCTTGTAGAGGGATAAGACATCAACCAGTCAATCAATTAACATTTATTAAGCACCTACAATTCACTGTGCACTGTGCTAAGGCATCCATAAATAATAATAACAGATTGTGTTAGGTTGTGAGTGCATGCATAAAAAAGGCATAGTAGATGAACATAAAAAGTTTCCAGAGAAAGGGAATACTTTCAGCTGGGTACTCAAATAAAGCTTCGTGGAAAATCCTGTGTTCTACTCAGTCCTCTGGGGTGGCCTTGGGGCTTTGTGGCAGAGAAGCAAGACTCTTTCATATTAAGGCAGGGGTGAGGAAAGGGCTTATGGTCATGAGGAGAGCAAGATCTGAGAGTGTAGAGAAGGGGAGGAAGAGAGAGGGACAGGGAGGGAGAGAGAGAGAGAAACAGAGACAGACAGGAGGGAGGGGATCACCCTCAGGTCTGGTATGGATGCTGGGGAGTCACCTGAAATTGGAGACATTGAGTGAGGTGCTTAAGGTCCATTGAAGTCAGTATGTGGACCAGATGTGAGAGCAGAAAGAAGGCCCTGGGAACAAAGACCAAGAGCTGGGGAATGAGAGGCTGGGATGGACTGCAGAAGCCAGAAAACAATCTCCATGGAAATAGAGGCAGAGCTGCAGCAATGAGGCCTCCTGTGCTGGCTTGCAAGGCCACTAGACATGTCTGGACAGATCCTGGTTTTGCTGACTTGGGGGGAGGAGGGGAGCAAAGTCAAGATGGTGATTTCATTTCCCTTCTTCTTCTCCATGCTTTTCCCCAATGCTTATCTGTTTCTTTCAAGTTTACTTACATTCCTATTCTCCTAAGTCTTCAAAGTCAAACCAAGGGAACACTGTGATTAACCATGGCATACTGAGCCATACGTGTTTTTACTGCTTAAAGTCAGCTGAAGAAGGAGTGATAAGGGGTGAGGTACATGGGAAGAAAACTTTTTACCATTTGTGGAATCTTTCATAGAAAAATGGGGGTTCAGGGGGAGGCTAGGTGGTGCAGTGAATAGAACACCGGCCCTGGATTAAGGAGAACCTGAGTTCAAATCCAGCTTCAGACACTTAACACCAACCCTGCGACCTTGGGCAAGTCACTTAACCCCAATTGCCCAGCCTTCCCCCCTCAAAAAAAAGAAAAATGGGGGCTCAGAACTGAACAAAAGGGATGCTATTGATTCCTATTTATGGTTTCCTGAAAGTAGGAGGACGCTAGTCCTACACAGAAGAGCTTTGCAGTCTTGGTTTGAGGGAAGGTTGTGTACAAGCTAGGAGTTATTATTACTGAGGTGGTCACCTCAGGCAATTAATTCCTCTTCTCTTTGTCTTCCCTTAGCAGGTTTGAAAGGAAAATCATTCCCTCAGGGAGATTAGTGGAGGAGGGTGATTAGAGAGAAAGTCTAGCCCAAAGGAGGAAAAGTGACACTGGCCCTCACCTGAGTGGGGGACAGCAAGAAGCAGTAATTAATTACCTCCCTGCAATGGCTAGATAGACATGGGGGGTTGTGGAAATTGGGAAGGGGGTGGCCCAAATGAATGCCCAGAGATGGACGAGGACAGACAATAGATCTCTTGTGTCAAAGACTCTCTCATGACCAAAAAACCCAGGTATCCCTTCAGGAGTTTTCTCATTCTTCTGGTTTGTATCCCACTATTCCCACCCTAAATATAGCATTCTCTACATCACAACCCTAGTAATATAGTATGAGGCTAAGAATCTCATCTTTTGACGCTATTCTCTTTCCTTACAAAAACTACCCTAGAAGCAAGTTGTGGTGCTTCCTTTCCAAGTGAGTCCAGGTCACCAATCCTGGTTTTAAATATGACAATGAATTTTTGTATGTTTTTCTCCTTCAGACACTTGGGAGTGGTGCCCCCTGCTCAAATAGAAATATTCATTGGTACTGGAGCTGAGTTCCCTCATTTCTCCTTCTCAGAGAGTTGACAGTTAATGAAAGGATTAATAAACATTTTCATTAATTAGGATGATGAGACTTCCATCATTCAGATAACACCAAATGTATATTAGGCTATGGAAGTATTTTATCAGTGCCTCATTTCAGTGTTGAGATTTCAGGGGCCAGCTGAAGCATGGTAATATACCAGCTCCTGAAAAATGGCATTCTCCCTGAACAAGTTGTGGTATATGAATGTAATGGAATACTATTGTTCCACAAGAAATGATGAGCAGGCAGACTTCAGAAAAACCTGGAAAGACTTACATGAACTGATGCTGAATGAAGTGAGCAGAACCAGGAGAACATTGTACACAATAACAGCAACATTGTGTGATGACCAACTATGATAGACTTAACTCTTCTCAGCAATACAAGGATATAAGACAATTCCAAAAGACTCATAATGGGGGGAAAAAAACTATCCACATCCAGAGAAAGAACTATGGAGTTTGAATGCAGACTGAAGCATACTATTATCTTTTTTTTCTTTCTCATGATTTTTCTCTTTTGTTCTGATTCTTTTTTCATAACATGACAAATGTGGAAATATGTTTAATATGATCATACACATACAGCCTTTATCAGATTGCACTCTATTTGGAGAGGCAGAGTGGAAGGAGGAGAGAAATTTAGAACTCAAAATCTTATAAAAGTAAATGTTGAAAACTGAAAATAAATGAATAAATTTTTAATTAAAAAAAAAAAGAAAGAAAATTGTATTCCCAGGACCCTAGAGCTGGAATCTAGTTATCTGGGTTGTGTGTGCATCTGTAGCTATGAGAAACAATGAAGTTTCTACAGTATTTTTGAAAATGGTCATTACTGGGGGCAGATAGGTAGCACAGTAAACAGAGCACCAGCCCTGGAGTCAGGAGGACCTGAGTTCAAATGCTGCCTCAGAAACCTAACACAAAACTAGCTGTGTGACCTTGGGCAAGTCACTTAACCCCAATTGCCCTACCTTCTCCCCTCCAAAAAAAGAAAAAGAAAATAAATATAGAAAATGGTCATGAGTTAACTACATGCTTCCTCTTTCCTTTAGCCATAAGTCTAAAATAAGATAATGAACTTCCAGTGTAGTTTGAATTTATGGTCCTAAAGTGAAGAGAAGAGAGGAAGGAGAGGGAGGGAAAAAAGAGGTGAGTGAGAAGAGACAGACATACACACAGAGACAGAAACACATACAGAAGAGAGCACTTAAAAGGGCTTTCTGTCTTTGAGAGGGATTTGATCCAGAGAATGAATAGAGCTAACCATTTATGTTGAACTCCAGTAATTCTGCTTATATTATCTTTTATCTAGTAGAATTAAATGACTTATTAATGATGTTGTAGGAGGTATTTGATTGCAATTGACAAATTGTCAAATACACAATATGATATGATACAACACAACATAATTATGTATACATGTTATATGCATATGTATATATGTAAATACACACATTTATGTATATATTGCCCAAGATATCCATAGTGGTTCTTTTTGGAAACAAATGGATCCTCAGGCACTTCACAATTCTCTAACCATGTAAAAGTCATTTATCCTCCCAGCTTTTTCTCATTTTCCTCATCTGTAAAATGGGGATAATAATTCCTGTACTTTCTGCCTCACAGCCTCCAGGCACCATGCCAATAAATCTAAGCCTCTCTCTATGAAAGCAGAACAGAACTGGAAGGTTGGTTTTTCTTCCTTTCTATAATTTGCTAACTCAGAGTCACTGGAAAAGAGAATTCTCAATGATTATGAGTCCAGTGTCTTAAAAAATAAAATAAACTGGGTGGTCTGTTTCTCCTCTCTAGGTGTACATGCTGGTGGAGGGAGGGGAGTGGGAGGGGCATAGACTTAGAAGGCAGAATGTTCCCCATCCAGTGGGAAGCCTTTCTTTCAAGCTAACACAACAGAGTTGACTTTTTAAGTGTGCTATGGGCTCAGCTCATTTCTAGGGGAATAACCAATAACTGCCTGCCATTGTCCTCAAGAGCCTTCATTCTTAATGGGCCTCTCTAATAGCAGCTCTCCAAGAAAGGACTATTTTTTGAAAATCTATAAAAGAAACCTTTCCTCAGACCAGAATGAGGTTTTAAAACATTCGATTCTTTTTTGCATTAGGACATATTTGATATAATTGATGGTACTTGAAATCAAAGGCAGTATTAGTTCAAACTCCCCCAAATATAGGTTATACACCTATAATTATACTTTTTGAAAGAGAAAAATATTTGCCAAAATATTACATTGATTATAGGCTTCAGTAAGGTTTCATGTAAACTAGCTTTTTTGGGAGGGCAAGGGAGGGAAGAAGGAGAATGTGACCTGTATTTGGACCACTGAAATAATTGTCCTACCCTCCTTTCATTGCTCTCTTCCTCCTGCCTTCTTCTCTTCACTTCTTTCCTTCCTTCCTGTCTCCTAGAAGCAGTTAGGTAGTGGTTTGAGTGCTGAGCCTGGAAGTTCAAGAAGACCTGGGTTCAAATCTGGTCTCAACTGCTTACTAGCTGTGTGACCTTGGGCAAGTCATTTCATCTCTCTTTGCCTCAGTTTCCTCAATTGTAAAATGGGTGTGATATTAATAGCACCCACTTCCTAGGGTTGTTGTGGGGATCAAATGAGATAATATTTGTAGAGCTCTTAGTACAATACCTGCCACACAGTAAGTAGGCACTTACTTGCTTGTTTCCTTCCTTCCCTTTGTAAGAGTGGGGACTTCTGACTGAATCAAGCAGTGAGTAGTATCAACTAGTCATGAGTAAGGCCTAGGTTTCTCTGTTGAACAAATTAATCAATCAAAGGCATTTTAGCTAGGTGGGACAAAAAGATTGTGGGCGTCTGCCCAAGACTTGCTCATGTCCTACTATGTTCACATCTACTATAAAGTAGAAAGGGAGATCAGGAACCGGTATTCCTTTGAGTGTCCAGCAGTTTAGAGTAGAGAGCAGTTCCAGCCGAGCCCCAGAAAGTGAATTAATTGGTTGAGGGAAGAGAAGTAGAGATATTCCTCCTTTTCTACCCCCACACCCAAGAATAATCTTGTGAACTTCAGAGAGATGGAGGATTTGGGATTTCCCACTGGATGTCCTAGGAGTGTCCCCACAGCAGCTGACACAATGCACCAGGAGCCAAGGACAAGTTTGATACACTAAGGAAAGGAGACTTTGAGGAATTCAACAAAGCTATAGCTAAGGGGTACATCTTGAGGACTTTGTCAAAGAGGCTAACAGGAGTTTCCAGTGTTCCCCTTTGTCACCTGCTCCAAGATTGTGTATTCTTTATGTATTTGGTGGAGAATATGTCATAGACTTTTGGGGGATACTTTGTGCCAACTGTTCCAGCACTCTCATGGTTTCATGGTATCATACTATCTGGCACATTTAATAAATGCTTAACTTCCTGTACCATCTTAGTACTCCTTTCTAACAGCTAATTAAGTCTGGTTGATTAATGTAAAGTGATAATCAATGAAGGAGCCACAATGCTGGGTGTTTTCCTCCTTTTCTCCCTTCCCTCCTTTCTTTTTTTCTTTTCTTTCCTTCCTTCATTAAAGCTTAATCTCTTCTAAGCTGAGGAGGAAGATAAAAAATTAAGATCAGGCTTGTTCTCTGTCTCAGAGAACTTGGGATCATTAATAGCTGAATCTAGACAGTCCATTTTCTTAAACTCTCAACCATACCTTGCAACAAATCTTGACATGGGTTCCCTCGGAAGTCTGGTTAATTACAAAGTCAAAGAGGTTTTTGTACCCTTTCATTAATTCCCTGTATGGTCAAAAGAATTAAAAATTTTTAATAAGATGCTTTAAAAATATTTGATCATTTATACCATTAGTGTTACCTTTTTATTATTCCTATTACCTTTTTATAGAATTAATGTTCAGCATTTAGTTTCTTTGTAGGTAGAATTAAATTTTCATCTTTGAAAGACCATACTAAATGGAGCGTGCCATGTACATTTATTATGCTCCTGTGGTGTACAGGGTACTTTGCTATGTATTGGAGCACAATTACTGTCTCTAATGAGTTTAAATTCTTGTTATTTAGTCATTTCAGTTGTGTGACCTCCGTCACTACTGACCTTCCAGGCCCTAGTTCTAATTAAACGAGTGACCAGTTGAACAAGTTGAACTTCCCTTGTGGTATGCCTAGCAAACTCTTAAGTCCTCCCCTTCCCACCCCCCTACTCCTCTTCGCTGTGATTCATAGTCATCACCTGCTGAGGAGAAAGTCTGTTCTCCTGCTCACTCTTATTGATATTCAATGAAGCCTTAGCCCTCTCTATCTTCTCTCCCCTACTCTTTGACTGTGCTCTCTTGGCCCTCTACTCTGTTTTTAACTTGGTTTTGTCCTAGATCTCCACCCTTTACCCTCTTTCCACCTTCTTGTGCTCATGTAAACCTGGCTTTCTCCAGGAGACACCTGATTGGTTTTACTAATGCTGATGATAATGGTTAATAATAAATTTATATAGCACAACTATTATCTCATTTTATCCTCACAATAAACTATTATTATCCCTATTTTACAGATAAGGAAACTGAGGCAAACAGGTCGAGTGACTTGTGCAGGGTCACTTAGCTAATAAGTCTTTGAGTCTGAATTTGATCTTGGGTCTTCCTGATACTAGAACTCACTGCTTTATCCATGGTGCCACCTAGCTGATCAGCAATGGAAGGGGGCCAAACTTCCATCTGTGTTAATCAACTCTGTTGGACTAGAAGCACACAAAGGATAGGCATCATTAGGAGACCGAAGGAACTGTCCTAGAGTAGTCTGAATTTGGGAAACCACAAAGGAGAAGAAACACTAAGGACTCAATGAAATCCAGCCTCCACAATGTAACAGTTGTGGATAGCCAGAAAAGCAACAGCCTTGAGTGGCCTTGAGACTTAGTTGCTCTTTTTGAGGCTTAGGGCCAACATAAAGTAGGCAAACAAAGTTACAAATGACTCTTAAGATAAGGGGCTCAGTCAGTAACCAAAAGGAGAGTTTTAAATGTAACACAGCACAGAAACAAGCCACAGAATGGATAGGGTTTCCCAGGCTAGTCCATAATTCAATTCATTAAGAACCTACTACATTCTGGGCAGTGTGTTTAAGTATTAGGATTACAAAGCCAAGGGTAACACATTCCTTTCCTCCAAGGATCACACATTCTATTTGGGGGATACGACACAGGTAAGCATGATAAAAGGGAGGGAGTAGAAGGGGAAAGGCAGTACTCAAATAGCTCTAAGAAAATTCTGAAGGAGAGAACATTAATAGCTGAGTGATTCAGGGAAGGCTTCACATAAAGGATGCCACCTGAGCAGAACCTTGAATGAAGAACTGGGGAAGGCAAAGATGAAGGAGGGTATTCCAAGAGCTGGGGTTTATGTGAATGTATAGAGGTGGGATGCGGCATGTTGAATTTAGGAAATAGTAACTCAGTTTGGCTGGAATGGAGAGATTGCAAAGGAGAGAATTGTGAAATAAGTCTGGAAGTTTGCAGGGTATCAAATTACAGGCTTGGGAACTCATGTTTTATTCTTGAAGCAATTGGGAGTCACTGAAGATTCTTGAGCCTGGGAGTGATGTGTTCAGATCTGTTTGGAGGATTGATTGAAGAGGGGAGGAAACAAAGACAGGAAAATCGAATGGGAAGAGGTGATTGCAATAATCCAAGTGAGCAGTGATAAGGGCTTGAACTAATATGGAGGCCATATAAGTGGTAGGGAAGCAGATGCAAGAGGTAGGTAGTATCAAGTGAATTTTTATAATTGATTAATTATGTCGGGGAGTAGGAATTGAAAGAGAGGGAAGAGCAAAAGAGGAGGTTAAAAATATGGATGGCAAGGAGGATATTTATGTCCTCAACAGAAACAGGGAAATTTTGAGGAGAGGTAGGCTTAGCAAGGAAGATTTTTGTTTTACATGTTGAATTTACGGGTCTGACAGCAAGATATATAGGTAGAGACACTTAGCAGTCATTCGATGGTGTGAAAATAATTCTAGAAAGAGAATAAGTCTTGGTATATAGATTCAGGGGTCATCTAAATAGATTGGGAAGCCAAATTGTTATGAATGGATGGAATTACTAAGGGAGATATAGCATGAGTTCTTAGTCTGGCATCTATGAACTTTAAAACCATCTTGGCAGACAGACTGAACCAGGCTGAGGATAATGGACAGGTCTCAAGCCCATTGGTGAGTTAGGTGATGTTTACCCCAAGTACGTGAAGGCTTCCCCCAGAAGAATGGGTAGATGAGAACAATTTGTTCCAATAATCGTGAAGGTGGCTTCAGCAGAGGCTGTGGAGTGCTCAGAGCTTGGTCGGACATGGAAGATGCCAAGATCATCCAGTGCATCCTGGGCCATCTCCAGACATCCTAACTTTTGTCTCGCCACTGTACTTGGATGACTGGAAGAGAGAGGCTGACTACTTTGTGTAATGCTGCCTCACTTAAATCTAATTCATGCACTAGTCAAAACATCATTCAGTGAAGGATGAGCAAACACTAAATACAAACATAGGCCAAAAGCAGATGAGTTTCCATGTGCTTCCCTTTCCTCCCTTCAGAAGATCTGCTGTGGCCTATGTGAGAATTGAATTGTACAAAGCTGACAACCTTTCTGTAGTACAGGGAAGGAAGTTTGGGTAAAGATACAGCATCACACAGAGATAGAGTGTTTTTATTCACCAAGGGAGATCCCAGTGAGGAGTAATCTTGCTGTGCAGCCCCCATAGCCCTCCACTTAAGGGAGCACACAGTAAATTGGCTCCAGAGGTGGATTCGTATAATAGCTTTCCACATTTCAGTGTATTTTATAAATTGCCTAATTAAGAATGAGCAGTGGGGGGCAGGGAAGCCAAAACTGTGCTATCCAGTAGGAGACCCCCAAGAGGTCTGTGGATAGAATTTAAGAGGTCAGCAAAATTGGGTGGGGAAAAATTACTTCGTTATTTTCACTAGCTTCTAATTGAAATTTAGCATTTCCTCAGTTATAAATTTATAATTGAGGAAATATAAACAAAACATGAGTCTGAGAAGAGATTTTCAAGCTTCACCAGGCTGCCAGGAAGGTCCTTGACACAAAAAAGATTAGACTAGACTAGATGATCTTGAAAGGTCCTTTCAGTCTTGAAATTACATGATTCAGTGACAAAGGGGATAATAAATTGCTATCCATTTAATATACTATAGAATTTAGACTTTGCTAATTCAAAAAAGGGTTCTTCCAAATAGAGGTTTAGGTGAATGAATACACACACATACCCACTGTAACTGAAAAAAAAATAACTTCTTGAGATATAGAGAACATGAAAAACAATGTTTTACCTTTTTAGATGGTTTAATAGATGGAGCACTGGGACTAGAGTCAGGAAGACGAGTTCAAATCCTGTCTCAGACACTTCCTAGCTAGGTGACCCTGGGCAGGTCACTTAACCTGTTTGCCTCAGTTTCCTCATAAGCAAACTGGGGATAATAACAGCATCTTCCTCCCAGGGTTGTTGTGAGGATCCAATGGTACAATAATTGTAAAGTTCTTAGCATGCCTGGCACACAGTGGGCACTATATTAATGTTAGCTTTTATCCTATTTTTATTTCCATTAACAAGATGGCCTATCTCCCCTCCATGAACACTCTCCCCATTTTCTCTTAAATTAAGTCATTACTAGAGTATATTATTAAAAACTTATTAGTGAATGTTGAAAATTAAAAAAAATAATTTAATTCAAAATTTATGTGAGAGTAAAGGGGGAAAATTGGCCAAAGTTCAAAATATAAAATGTAAAATAAGGACTTTGAAGAAATATTTCAGAGACCAAATGTTCCATAACCTGATTCCATTTTGTATTGGCAGAGAGGAAATCTGTAAATATCCAAAGAAAAGATAGCTACCATGTAAAATATACTAGGAGCTGAACTAAGAAATTTTAGGCAGGTCAAAATGAATGAGCCATTGTGCTTCACTTCACAAGTCTCAATAATGTGACAGAAGTTAGTGAAGGACAGGAGAGCATTCTCTCTGCAGATCATATTTCCATTTGTCACTGTAACTGCTGGAAGCAAAAGTAGCCTTTGTAGTTCCAGATTCATCCCCTTGACCTTGAAACATATTTCTTTTGTTCAATCGAATTCGCCCACATCTGTATAAAATAAAAATGCATTTTTGAAGCAACATGTGTGTGGGGGGGAGAGATGCAAAATTCCAGTTACTTCCAGAAGAGCAGTATGCATAATTCACCATTTAAGGGGAAGATAATGTACCCGAGAGGTTAAAGTGGGTGTTTTCTGCAATTCATTCTGATAGTATCTTCTCTATCTCCCAAGGGACAATGGACATTTATTTGGTATTGCCCGGCTGTGAGTTCCATTCCTTAGCCCTTTTAAATAGCTCATAACTCTTAAGTAGGCGTAAAATGAATTGCTCAATCGTTTTTTAAATGGTTGCTATGGTTTCTAAGCACACATGCAGAGGAAACAAAACCTTTCATGTTTGTTAGCATCTCAACATCAAGTTAAGTGTGAATAAAGTGACTAAATGTCATTAAACATACCTAACTCCCTTTTGGAACAGGAAGCTATTATCTTTGGCTAGGGTTGGTTGTTTGTGTTTTTATAGGATGGTTCTTATTGACTCATTGACAGTGAAAACCAAGATGAAAAACATTCTGTCAAGGCAGAAGGGAATCCTGACAGAAGTTGTCACAGGGACACCTCTGAGGCTTTCCCCAAAGAGGGGGAGCTGGACAATAGAGCAGATCCACAGATACTATCAAGGAAGAAACTATCCAGTGAAGGTCAAAGAGAGAAGAGAAATAGTCCTGACTTCTATACAGAATCACAAAAATTCAGAGTAGGTTACCATAGAGCTACCCCTAGAATCCGCAATGTGAACTCCTAGGCATTATGGGGATGCAAAATCCACAACTGATACTATAATACAGCAGATATTAGTACTTAATCATTCAACCAAGCAAATATTATTGAAAAGAAATTGCTCTGACCTGCAAGGAAACATATCAAAAAACAGAGAACATTTCAGTCTGAAACAAAAGGAAAAAAAGTGTTTGTTTATTTTTTCTGTTATCAATAGATGAACCTCCCATGTTGTAGGTGTGAACTTGAACTTGTGGGCTTGTGGGGGTAGGGCAGCTGGAATAACTCTGGAGATCTACACTCAAATACTAATGCTCATTAGCCCTCACCAATGTATTTCCCATTAACAATCAGTCATTAAACAGTTAGCTCTAAGCAAAGGTATTTAGGAAGATGGCATAGAAAGAACAGTAGATAAAGCATTTATGAAACATTTTACAATATACCAAGGACTGTATTAAGTATTGGAGATGCAAATACAAGCAAGAAAAATAATCCCTACTCTCAACAAGTTTATATTCTATTAGAGGAAGATAACACAAAAAGGAGATGGAAAGTGTGTATACTAGGCAGGAAATGCATAGTGGCACAGTGTAGGGTGGTCAGGGAAGTGGCATGGAGGTCTAGGCCTGGGCAAGATGAAAGCCCATGTATCAGGTTAAGGGTCCCAGAGACAGAGTCCAATTTATTGAAGGAAAAGAGGGGAGGAGGTAGAGGTAATGGCTTGAGTAGGGCAGACTACAAAATATTACTTCACCTAGAAACTTGATATACATCCTCACAAATACAGCATCAGTGAGATAAGTGGGAATAAATTTATACACTATTATAGTGAGGTGAGCTTGTGGGGAATGTGTGTGCCAAGTCACATTCCGATTATAGCATTACTGTAGGGCATGGGAAGTCCTCTACTTGGCAAGCACTCTCTGCAGACTAGTCTTTTTCTCTCCTACCATGGGTCACATCCCTTGAAATTGCTTCCTTCTTCATCTCTGTAGTCACGTTTATCTGGAGTGTCTCTCTGCTAGCCTAACTGGGTCTGAAACCCTTTCAAATGACTTGTTAATTTTGGATGGGCAGTCTCCTAGGTGAGTAAATCTGCTGCAAGATCCCAACTGAAAGGGAGAAAAATCCCCTTTTGCCTCCCAGCAAGAATCTCACTCCATAACTTCCATGAGTCTTGGTGGTCCCCTTCTCTCAAACTTGTTAATTAAGGAACTCTTCCTGGTTGAATGGCCAGACCCAAAGAATAATCATTAAGTACTCTGCTTGGAGGAAGGTCTCAAGTTGAGGATCCCCAGGGATTTGCCCTTGGCTCTATGCTCCTACTTTTTTTTAAAAATCAATTCAAATCAAATCACAGATGGAGTGACTACCAAATCTGTAGATAACACACATCTGGGAGAGCAAACCTGCTGGATGACAGAATTCTGATCCAAAAGATATCAACAGGTTAGAATGAAAGGCCAAATCCTACACTTCGATTTTTTTTTTTAAACTACTTCCTAAGTACAAAACATGGGACGTTTGGTTAGATTGCAGTTTGTTTCATGAAATCTGGGGGTTTAAGTGAACAGCAAATCAACTGTGCAGGCAAGAGAGCTTAAGTGATCTTAGCTTCTATTAAGAGAAGCATAATGATGAGAACATGGGAGGTGATATGTCTTATATCTTTCTCTGGTTGGCTCAAGTCTAAAGAATTTTCAAGTTAGAAAGTACAGTGACAAGTTAGAAGGATTCCAGAGGAAAATAAGGACATTGAAAGGCCTTGAGAACCAATACCCTGTGGGAGCTGTTTTCATGTATGTGAAAAGATATGGTGCAGAAAATCAAGATAGAATTTTGTTTGCTGAGACTATGAGTCAAGACTATGAGTTGCGAATCTTGGTCAAATATGGATGGCCTTTGAGTTGCTGTTATTCTGAATTATCCTGAAACTAAAAGGATGAAATGCCCTTTTCTTTTTAAGCCAATGCTTTGATGCTGCTACAGACTAAAAAAAAAGCACTGGGCTAGCTTGGAAACTGGACTGCCACTAATTAGCAAGGTGACTTTAGACAAGTCACTCAATCTCTCTAGGTGGGCCTGAGTTTTCTAATTTGTAAAATGGTGGGAAAGGGGTTATTTTATATTCTCCGAGGTCCTTTCCAGTTCTGCCATTTCAGTATTATTTCTACTGGACTCAAGAAATTCTCAGTATTAGGTATAAATACTTAGAATTTTTGGAAGCAGCATAGATAGTAGATGGAGAGATAGCTGTGGAGCCAGGGAGACCTGTCTTTGACACATTATTGTGTAATCCTAGGTAAGTCATTTTAGCTTCTCAGTGTGCCGGGTATTTCTCTAAGACTTAAACTTGCATTAGTTAAGGGAATAGAGAACCAGAGTTCTCTATACCAATGAAATAATAGGTCTTGACCAAGGCCTTAACATTTTTAAGTATAAAAGACTTAACAAAACATCCAGTATTAGGGAATGACTTAAACATTCTGGTAAGTCTGTATGGCTGTGAATGAAAGTAGAAATTAGATATCCCAAGTCCACCTAACAGGGCTAAATGATTTGCCCAAAGACACTTGACTGGAGGTAGATAGTCTTCCTTTTCTCTAGCCCAGTGCTCTTTCCACCGCATGGCAATATTGAAGCAATGGCTTAAAAAAAGGTCTTTCATGCTTTTGGTTTCTTAGTACTCAGAATCCCATCCAGCCTGATACCTAACCAAGAATGCCTGACCAGTCTCCTAAAAATTGAAATCATGAATGATTCAAAAAGCAGTAGGAAGTGGGGCAGCTAGGTGGCACAGTGAATAGAGCACCAGCCCTGGAGTCAGGAGGACCTGAGTTCAAATGTGGCCTCAGACACTTAACACAATTACTAGCTGTGTGACTTTGGGCAAGTCACTTAATCCCAATTGCCCTCCAAAAAGAAAAAAAAAGGCAATAGGAAGAAATATATTGGCTAAAGATGGGCTATAGTATTGATAGTGATTACATGCCAGAAGTGATATAACCATAAGATCTCTAGGAAATTTATCACTACAAAAGCCCTCACATAATGGGAGCTAGGATAAAAGGCCAACAAGCACCTACAGAATACTTAAAGATGTCCCTGTAGTGGGTTGGATGGATCCTTTATGGACAACTTATGAGAGAATACTGACAAGAGTTAAAATGGAATAACAACTTAATGGTCTGTGATCTGCATCCTGGAAGGGAGTGTAAGTATTGATGAGATCATGGATATATTTCATTATTTAATCTAGGAAGATTTTTTACTTAAAACCAAGGCAACTTGAAACTTGAACAAAAACTGAAGTCATATACACTAACTTGAAACAAAGTAAATTAAAAAAAAATATCTTTTGCTTTGGCAACATTAATTTTTTTTTTCTTTTTGGAGGAAGGCAGGGCAATTGGGGTTAAGTGACCTGCTCAAAGTCACACAGCTAGTGTTAAGTGTCTGAGGCTGGATTTAAACTCAGGTCTTCCTGACTCCAAGGTCAGTGCTCTATTCACTGTGCAACCTAGCTGCCCCCTAATATATTAATTTCTGAATATGTCCCTCCCCTATGTAATAAACATGTTGGGTCAATTCTATTCAAATATTTTTTAAATGCCCACTGTGTTAGGCACTATGTTAAGTGTTGGAAGAATACAATGGTGAAAAAAAAGTCTCTGTGTGAAACTTACAGAAATAAGCATAATAAATGTAAAGTGTGATAGAGTACAAGCAGGCTGAAAATATTCTAGGAAAATTTGAGGGATGTAACACTTATAAGTAGGAGAAAACCTGAGAAAGTTTGAGAGGAGGTGGCAACTGAGCAAAGCCTTGAATAAAAAGAAAGACTCTTTAATAAGCAAAGATGAACAAGTAATGCGTTTTTGGCATGGGAGACAAAAGCTCGCTTGCAAGGTAAGAGATGGCAGGATGAAATCAGTAGTAATGCAATCTGATTGCAACACAATACACGAAAGGGACCAGCTAATTGTTCTATTGAAACTGAGAACTTGAAAGCTTACAATGTCACTCTGTATACAAGTACTTTACCTAAAAGTGGGTTTATAAGGGATAACTGAAAGCTGGTGTAAAACAGACAACTTGACCCTTACCACTTTACCATTTCGTTTCTTAATTCTTCCTTCTCCAAACACTCTAGGTCATGTCATATCAGTCTCAACAAAGGATCATAAAATTGAAAAACACTCAAACATTTAAAAATAACCTACTTATACACTTTCATGACTACCTGCTTTTGTCCATTTTAGTTGGGCGGGCGGAGAGGGGACACTTAGGTGAGTTTGTTCCTAGGGATTATGTCTGGAATTTTCTATAACAGCAGCTAACATTTATATAGCACTAACTATATGCCAAGCACTTAACAAATGTATCTCACTTGATCCTCAGAACAATTATAGGAAACTGAGGCACAGAGGTTAGGAGACTTACCCAGGGTCACAGAGCTAAGAAGTGCTTTAGTTAAGATTTTAACTCAAAAGACTTCCTGCATCCAGGTCTTCAGCTCTACTTACTTGGCTACTTGGTTGCCTCATAGAGCTCATCTTGAAGTCAGGAAATCCCAGCTTCAAATCCTACTTCTAGAGTAAAAGCATAAAAGGGCCTTTTTGAGTTACCATTCTCAAAATGGGAGAACGAACTTTCATGCACTAAACAGTCTGATGGGTCACATTTTCCATGGCTTATGAAGGCAGGTTCCTAACCCCAAGTCTATGATCTTGTTTAAAATATTTCAGTACAGCGTAATTGCTTTCCTTTGTAATCCCACTTTACACATTTAAAAACATTATTCCAAAGAGGTCCATGAAATATAGGTTAAGACCCACTGCTGTCCTGGTCAATGGGCCATAGTGGACTAGTCACTAACTGCCCATTACTCTCTTATATTGCCCATTCTTACTGTGGAGTTAAGAGTCCCGGGCAGTTTGTACTCATAAACCTGTTACTTTCCTCATCCTTCTATTCTTATTTGACAGTAGTGTAGTAAATTTCTGCTGGAGTGCCTTTTCTCCCTACGGTTTATTTCCTTGTACTCCATTCAATGTCTGAATTAGTTGTCAGCCTGGGCTATGATTAAAGGGCGTTATAATAACAACTCACATTTATAAAGCACGATAGAGTTTACTAAATGCTTTGATAAGCAAGCTATCCAAGTTGTTTTTTCCACAAAGCCTTTGGAAAAGTAATTATTCTATGAACCATTCATTTAGAAATCCTCTAATAATCTCCTCCCAATTCTACTTCTCAATATGCAAATTTATAAAATCATGAACTTTTTACTCAACACTCCCCTAAATGCATGCACGTACCTTTATTATTTGCTTTGAAATAGGCAGCACTGCAAAAGCTCTCACTTGGATGCTTCTGATGACTGATTTAGGAAAAGCCAAACCTATACTCCATAGTTTTTGACACTATACATCTATGATGTATAAAAAGCATTATTTATCCTTCTTGTCACTATCCATTTCTCTAGGTAAAGATAAAATAATTTAGAGGAAGAAACCAAGTCTCTATTTTAAAATCTGATTTTCCTATTGGATTAATATGTCCATTAATAATCTCAAAAATAAAATTTTAGGCCATATTCAAATTTGAAACTCAATAAAGTCAGTTACTAAGCCTAAATGAAACTTGATAATGGAAAGTGTATTGAAGTGAAACAGGAAAAATTGACAGCATAATCCATTTCTAGCTCCTAATTCCTCAGACTAGAGATATTTAACATCTGCTACCCATAAAGGCTAAAACAAAATTCTAGAAAATGAATGTAAAGACATTTATAAGCAGTCTATATACAACTGCTATCATGCCAAGAGAAAAGTAATTTGGTCTTACTAAAAGAGAACAAGAATACTTGATTTCAGAGTTTTAATAAAGTCACTAAATTTCAGTGTTTTTTTTTCTCTTTATTTAAACACAAATACATTTACAGCATGCAGGTTAAATTAAAACTATATGGCGTCTTCCCCAAACCAATTATCTTTGAATGTATCTTCTTCACGCACTGAAATTATGCCAACACATTCCACAGGCAGATTCACTCATGTCATCTCATGTCAAATTTAGAGTTACACACAGTAGTGAGTCAGTAACCTTAAATTAATGCAAATAATTTAATTGATCACCATGAATAAATATTATTCTTTTATTTCACTGAGTTTTCTTCTAAACCATTGAACAAGTCAATTCAGAGGAACATAAAAATAAAGTCCACTCCAAAAAAGGGATACTGCAAATTGAAATAGCATTGCATCAGGGTCCTATTAGAGACTGAAAATGCTCATTTACAAAGAGTAAATGTTCTGTTCCATTGACCTACCGTAGCGTAACCAAAGAGCAGATCCTTTTAAAAATTTTAGATGTAATTCTTGGTAAACTTTGCAAAAGGTTTAAAATTAGAAATTAAAAAATTATTAAGATATAAAAAGGTAATGTATATTGTGAGCTACATGCTAGTTACAATTGCACTGTTACACAGCAATGCTCAGCACCAATACCCGTGATACTTTACTTACAGGAATGAAACTACCAGAGACAGACAAAAGAGAAAAAAAATCTGCTTCATTTATGTATATTTTCAAGGAAACCAGTTTTCAGTCAGAAGTGAAATACAAATGTCTAAGCATATGTATCCATTAGCCAGGCAATGACAAAGGTGTTTTCATTTAGAAAACTCTCATCTCCATCACAAATGTTGCAGGATTTTCTTTCTTAGTAAAAAAATTGCCTTTCTTGCTGCACATAAAGATTTCCTCTGGAGTTTTGGAGTGCTTCTTTTTTGATCAGTCCTAAAAGCAACATAACTGCTTTAAGGGCTACAGACTGCAACAGCAAGGATTTCTGGCTGTTAATTAAAAAAATAAATAAATAACTTCACCCTTTAAATCAAAATTATTACAAAAGTGGAAATTACAGTAGTTAAGGAAATAGAAAAATAAGCCAATTAGGGTCTGAAACTTCTGACAATGGCTCCAAATTTCATAATACAAATATTTGTATATAAAACTTTGCTAAAAAGTTATTTCGCCACCAACATTCTAATAAAGAACTTCACAGAATTCCTACACTATCCGATGAATAGCTCCCAAACCCTGCCTTTTCCCTAAATCCTGCTAATAGTTCTAGAAAATAAACAAAGATTTGAGATTTCTTCTCCATATCACTGATATTATTTTCTAAATGAAACTATTGATTCATTTCAATCCTCTGAGGAAAAACTGGGAGTAGTAGGTAGAGTCTAGATCTAATTACAAAATCATAAACTAAAGCCAACAAAAGAAACCATTTTATTTCACGAATGTACTAGTGACTCTTGCAAACAAGGCAAAAAAGAAAAGATTCATTTAATATAAAAGGTTTGGAGTAAACATCCCAATATTTCTAGACTAAACCAGAAATAAATTATAGTGTACAACTCAGTGTAGAAGAGTCTTAAAACACACCTCCGGGATGGGTGACCAGAAGGAACTAAATCCTATTTTAGGTGCACCAGTCTGTTTTACTTACTATCTAGCTGTTGAAGCTACTTCACATTTTCTTAATTTCCAAAGGCTAAATTTAGGTCACTGATATAGTACTGATAATGTGAGAATAAGAAATTAAATTTAGTTCTAGACCTTTCTAGTTCCTTTTGCTATGTTAGAGATGATAAATCAATTGTCAGATTTTTGTGCTAGCTAGTAGGCTAACCGGAATGAAGCAGGATATTTTCACCCCATCAAACTATATTGTAGATAGAAATCAGGAACAACAGTAAAACTGTTCCTTTGCCAAACCAACTCTCTTGTGTAAACTTTAGGTTTACTTGTTAATATATAGTATTTAACTAAAAATAACCTGGCAACAGGCATTTAATCAGATTAACAGTTAAGCAGCCTGGTTGAAACTGAAATGTCTAGTTATGCAGTTTCAAGATTTCAGTGCCCAAATGATTTTCAGAAGCACACTTCAGAAATCATACAAATAAATTTTTTTAGCCCTGATGTCGTTTCCAGGAGTCTTTAAGTGCTGCCCTGATACACACAGTGGGACACATAGTGTTATAAGTGGTAAAACGATATCAAATCTAAACTCCAACCTTGTTCCATGTTCCCTAAAACAAGAAAACACACACAAAAGAAGGAAAGTAACAAACTAAAATCTGTTTTAAACCTGTAGGGTACATTCAACTTGGCACAGTGCAGACTAAATTTAAGACATGAAAGACAAATCGTGTCATGAACAGGGCTACACTCTGAAATTACACGTCAATTTTCCCAAGACGCCAAAATTGCACTCTAGTTGTGTTGAGAATCAGCAGAATTTGCAAGATGAGTTGGGTGGGAAATAGCTGTACAGGCCAGGTATAATTTATACATTTAAAAAAGTTATAATCCTATAATCCCTGGAGGGGAGAGATTATAGTCATGGAATGAGGCTCGCTCTCTGCTTGATAACACACCATCTTCAACAGCTGAAAACAGGGGGAAAAAAGCAAAGAAAAATTATTTCAATTTACAAATAATTCTTGATTTCCTGATGTAATTATGAAGTGGGGTGATACAATTTCAAAACAGCTAGATTAAAACTGATTAATAATCTAATACTTTTTAAAGCTATGTATGACCATAACCACCGTACTCATCAAACTTTCAAAAAAGACTTCTTTTATTATCACCAATTGATAATCATGGAAAGGGAAACAAATAATCTTTTATTAAAGCTAACAACCTTTTTAGTCTTTAGAACCACATAAGCAATGGTTCTGAGTTTGCTGGCAAGCATAGCAGAGGGGAAATGAAAAAATGGAGAAATGGGATGAAGAAAAAAGAGGAAGGAAAGATCAAGTAACAAGACCCTCAAAAAGGTAGAAAGAGGGAGATAAAATGACCTCAGGTTACTCTACAAAGACATTCACACTATTTCTTTCTAGTTTAGGATGGGGTGGTGTGTATCTCTACTATACAGAACAAACACTACAATCAACCCAATATTTTAAAATAGTTTCAAGTGTTGCCAATATAGCTAAAGTATAGAGAGGGTTCTATCTCCCTCATGTGGCAAAACTGCTGCTACACTGCACTAAAGTTCAAAATTCAAGCTAATTTAAGCACAATATTGTCCCTCTTCTGAGTTTACACATGATAACCACTGTAAGGTCCATCATCAAAAACTAATTGGCTATTCTTAGTGCAAGCACCTTAAGGCTTCCTAAAGGCCAATCCAAACAGGAAGCAGAAACAATCTAAATTAACATGCAGCTTATCCAAACTGTATATAATTGGGACCAGTAAGTAAAGGCAAACAAACATCAGAACTATTTTAAATTCCAATCCTTCCAATTTTTCCTTCTACCTAGGTCAAGCAATGCCTCCTGAGAAGGCTCTTCCCTGGAGGTCTCTGTAAGGCAAATGGATAGAACACAGAACGTCCAGGCGACCAGACGCCTGCTGAATTTTTTTTACCAGAGCAACTCGGAAAACTCTGTTTACTAGGGGGATTATGACTGTTAATGATGGGAATCTCTGAGGCATTCATGATACATTTGATGATATATTTTTTAAAAAAAGATTATGAGGGAATTATAGAGCAGAAAATACTGGGTGGGAAGTCAGGAGACAAATACTCTGCCAACTAACTGAATATCTAAAAGCTATACAAGTAGGCAAATTAACTAACATCTCTGGGCCTCAGTTTCCTCATTTGTAAAAGAAACCAAATGATTTCAAAGAGCCTGTCTAGCTCAAAATTCTTTCACTGATTTTTCTAAACAGATGAACCTCCATACTACTTTGTTTTGCTTCCTAATACAAATCATAAGTGATTGCTATGCACACAGCACAGCACCGGGTTCTGGTGGTAGTGAAAACAAAATGTAATTGCTGCCCCCATGAACCTCATAACGGGTTACAACAAATGCATAAATTATAATGCAAAATGATTCATAAGCATGAAGCCTACAAATTATATCCTATGTAAGGTCCAAGAAGAAAGTCTATAGAGAGAGGGGAGTGATTTATGAACAAAAGCCTGGATACAGGACAGTACCTGATGTATATGGGAGAGGGTAAGTAGTCCAGTCTGGGGGAAATGGAACACACAGAGAATGAAATAATGCAAGATGAGAATGGAAAGGCAGGGAATTTCCCATAATGGAAAAGGCTTTGAAGGCTAGGCTGAGGAATCTGAACTTGACTGGGCAGGCAACAGGAAACCATTAACAGGTTTTGAAAAGAAGGGAGATGATAAGTTTTCCTCATATATATAGACTAGCTCTATCATCAGCATGAAAGATGGTTTGAAGGAAATAACAACAGAATAGAGATTACTGCAAATATTCAGATGTGATTATAATAATTGCTTCTGCAAAGTTAGAGGCAGTGGGAATAAAGAGGACCATCTGAGAGATTATGTAGGTGGAACTGACACAACCTGACAAATGACTGAATGTGCGGGAAAGGGAAAAGTCAAAATGGGGAGTGGGTTTTGGAAAAAAGATTAGAGGAAAACAGCCTTCTCTTCGAGGACTACTTAATATAATAAAGCAGTCTAGAATTGTAGAGAAATAACTGTAAGAAAAGTCAGATGATGGTAGCTGCCTAAGAGAGCTCTTTGGGCAGAGTTCTGTGAGTAACTAGAGGGAGCAGAGATCATATCTAGCTGAGTCCAGGAGGTGAGCATCTGGGGCCTTCAGTAATAGACTATTTTTATATCATAAGTAACTGGTCATCATAAAATGTTTTCTGCTGCCCTCTGATCTTCCCATTATTCCAGACAATCACTAAATTAACATCTAATTACTGATTGCCTGGACAGCACACAAAGTCTACGTCAAAATTATAGCTATTACATTAAAAATGTTTTTAAAAAATAACTTCTATAGAACATATATGCTTCACTAATAAAAATTAGAATTCATTTAGGAATCCTGTTTCTAGTAAAGCTTCAAAAAGTTATTTAAAACATTTCAAAATGAAGTATCTCAATAAGTTTTTCTATTCTTCTTTGATCCCCAATGGGCACAGTATATTAAAAAAAAAAAATCCAAAAATTTGCTAGTGACAAATACTTACACTTTGTCCTGCCTGCCTCCACCACCACGAACTGCCACAGGCTGGCTATTCTGGGTAAATGCGCCTCCCCCACGAATTGCACTTGGATGAGTTGGAGAAGCAGCTGGATGCTGGCCAGGACGGATGGGCTTAGCTAAATGAAAGTGAAGAATGACGTTTGAACATTGTTTATCACAATTTTTCAAGCAATTAAATTAGTATTATTTCTTCCTCCACTAGTATATATCACAACATCTCCTTTTCTTAGGTGGTCTTTGTGTCTATGAATTTAGGCTGAAAAAAAAACCAAACAAACCATGAGTTCTCTTACTATGTAAAAAAAAAAAAAGCTCCAAATTAAAAGAACCAGATAAGCTCTTCAGATCTACCTACACACTATTTTAGATTCTAAAAATAGATGAATATTACCTCAAGATCTACAGAATCAACTTCAATATTTGAGCCCACATGGATGAAACCATAGCTCCTTAAAATACTGAAGTGACATCAACTCACTTCTCCCCCTCTCTGTCTGTCAGACACAGACACACTACTATTCCAAGAAAATGTGCCATAGCTTCTCTGGGAAGTCCTTTTGAACAGCCTGCTGAGGTCTCTAGACAGGACAGGAACGTTCCTGAGCTTGCACTAAAAGCTTCTTTGGTTTTTGCTTCAACAAATGCGCAGATCTATATAAGGTCTTGGAGCTGGGTGAGGAGGTTGTCACCTTTTCTAGTCCTACCCTACTCCCTCAATTGGTGGTGCCCTCCTCCATATGTGTGTGTACGCGTACATACCTACACACATGAATGTACGTCTTGTCAGGGGTCCTTCTTGAGGGGCAGGAACACTTTTTTACCTGTATTTCCAATGCCTCACACATAGTAGGAACTTACTGCTGTTTTATTGACTGATGTGATTATTTTAGAAGATGAATATATAAAATTTAGATCTTTCTCCTAGTAATGGTGATTACACGTAGGTTATTAGGTGATTAAGACTTAAATAATAAAAAAAACTATTCTTCTTTAGAAATTAGAACATAACTAAACACAATCTAAAATGTTCTACCGCAGAGATAATACCCCAGCATGCTTCATGAACCACATTAAAATATATTTGTTGGGGGGGCTACTAGGTGGTGCAGTGAGTAGAGCGTTGGCCCTGGAGTCAGAAGGACCTGAGTTCGGATCCGGCCTCAGACACTTAACGCACACACAAACAAAAATCTAGCCATGTGACCTTGGGCAAGTTACTTAACCCCAATAGCCCTCCAAAAACAAAAAAACAAAATATATTTGTGGGAAATACTTAACAAAATAAATAAAAATAAAACAGAACATAGATTATGTGGTTTCCTAAGTTGATGTGTACCCCACAGGGATCCTAATGTGAGGTTTAGTGGCTGCATTTCTTTTTGGGGTTGATTCTACTCCTCTACTTTCAGTAGCTCACCAAAGTTGTAAGATGGATAACATAATGGAGTTCTTTAGAAGGCATTAAATAGATATAAATAGGAAAAAAAAATCCTGACCACTTTCTTTTACAACATCTGCAAATAAGTTGTACTGAAGCTAAGGTATTTTCACTCTCCTGCTCTTCCTGCCCACTCAACTCTTAGCCTGTGGTAATGTGGCACTATCCCCCAACTCCCCACCTCTACTCAAATGACTCTCAAAAAAATGTCTCCTCCTGACTGCCAAGTCCAATGTCCTGTTTTCAGGTCTGTTCTCTCTGCTCTGGGAGCCTCCACTGTGAAATGCTGAGCTCTCCCAGCTCTGCAGGACAGTGCACAGCATTGGTTTTCTTCCCATTTCATTTTCTCTTGGCTAGGTCCTCTCCCTTTCCTATACTTGAAACTTGGGTGTGTTTTGAAGTTCTGAATTGGACTCAGGAACTGTCTTGTTAGCTCCAGTACCTAGCACATCATAGTTACATAAATGTCTTTATGAGAAGCTGGGGAGGGGGGTAATTGGCTCCCAGGTCTATCTCTCCAGGATATTTAGAAGAGCCACAAAAGGTTTTCACTTTTAATACCATTCAACTCATGGAAGGCAGTATTTCATTGGCACATACTTTCCAAATGCACTGCTTCTGAACAGCAAATTTATTTACATTATGATGTAGCTTAAAGCTCATTTATCAATAGTTGTGAAAACAAAGCCTTAAGAACTCTTGTAATAAAAGAGGCTTTAAGAGGCGACGGACTAAATGAAAAATAAAACACATTTTTGGGCACGGTCAATATGGGAATTTGTCTTGATTGTCTGTACTTATTTATTAGAAGGATTTTGTTTTTCTTCCCACTGAGGGAGAAAAAATAAATGTTTGATAATTGAAATTTTTTTTAAAGAAAAAGAAAAGGTCAGATATCATTAACAAGGGTGATGAATAAAAAAATAAAATGACAGCTTGAAAGTTGTACTAGTACCCTCCCATATGACTTAAAGAAAAGCCTTCCACCTAGCTAGATGGACTCCCTACAGAGTATGTGAGAACACAGACAAAAATCATGTTAAGAAAAGGCAGGGGGTAGGTTTCAATCATGCTACTTTGAAGGGAATTTCTAAATTGATGAAATTAAAGCTCCAATCTACTAAGGTACCTATAAAGTTTGTTAGTGGAAAGTATTACAAAATTCACAAACTAAGATAACTATCACAAAAATATATTTTGATTTCATTTCATTTAAATTGCTTTGAGAATCATGAATTCAAGAACCAACCATTTAGCAACATGAACAAAATACTGATCTAACCAATGTATAAAATGGTATTTTTTTTCATGCTGACAAGTAAAGTCATTTAACACAGAGACATGAGAATGAAATTGTCTTGTCTCGTTAAAACAAAGCTTGATAATTTGCATTTAGCTTCACTTTTGCCATTTAGTACTCTAAGTAAATAGTATGCACTTCTAGAATTTCTGGTTTTGGTTTGCAGTTTTTCTATATATTACACAGTGTATTCTGACCAAAACTATAAGCACAGAGAGATGCAGTTTATATTTATAAATGGGAAAAGCCCTTTGGTTAATCTTTTGAAGATTAAATAAAAGTCCTAAAATATCTTTCATGTAGTTTTTTTTGTTTGTTTGTTTGTTTGTTTTTTAAAAGCAATTGGCGTTAAGTAACTTGCTCAAGGTTACACAGCTAGTTATTTATTTATGTGTGGGTGCTCATTTTCTGAGGCTGGAACCCATCCAGATCCTCTGAACTCCAGGGCTGGCACTCTTACTCACTGTGCCACCCAGCTGCCCCTCTCATGTAGTTTTAGAGCACACATAGTATATCTGAAATAAATCAAGTTATTATTTGTCTAAATGAAAGTGATTTGGTCTAAAAAGAGTTAAAAACTATTGTCTTAGATTATAAACCCCAAAAGACTCATGATGGAAAATGCTATCCATATCCAGAGAAAGAACTCTAGAGTCTGAATGCAGATTTAAGCATTTCTTTTTTTTAATGGTTTTTTGTGGTTTCCCCCTTTTATTCTAATTCTTCTTTCACAACATGACTAATGTGTAAATATGTTTAATATGACTGTACTGTATAGCCTATTTCACATTGCATGGGCGGGGGGGGATTTAGAACTCAAAATCTTATAAAAGTGAATGCTGAAAACTAAGAGAGATAGAGACAGAGAATAGTTTCAGAGGGAAAGG
Organism: Gymnobelideus leadbeateri; assembly: GCA_011680675.1. Taxonomy (NCBI): domain Eukaryota; kingdom Metazoa; phylum Chordata; class Mammalia; order Diprotodontia; family Petauridae; genus Gymnobelideus; species Gymnobelideus leadbeateri. The sequence continues at coordinate 620,033 of WOXC01009818.1, read as the reverse complement.
GAAAAATCCCTCTTTTCCATGTTCTACTAACCAATCTGTGCAGAATGTCCCCTCCTGGCCATGTTCTTTGACCTGACTGCTTCCTTAATCCGATCGACTTCTTGTTGATACCGTTTACGATCCCGAGAGGCATTTTCTTTGGCTTCTTTCAGAGCAGACTCCAAAGCTTTAACTCTCTCAGCTGTAGCTCTAAGTCGTTTTTCCAATTTTGGAAGCTCACAGCGAAGATCTGCATTATCACGTACCAACTGAGGGTAAGTCAAAGAGAATGATTTACTTTTTGGAACATTAACCACATTCAATTAAAGGTAAACATTGATTTTCTGGCATTTTTGTCTTTAACAAAGCCAATCTGCTCCTGCTCTTCCTCCAGAGAAAGGGGAAATGGGAACGGGCACAGTTGAAGACAAATATTTCTTCCAAAGTAGCTGCAGGTGTAAGAGGAAGAGCCCTTTGGCAGTGGGGTCTGAAGATCTGAGCCGAAATCCCAGATCTTCCATTGCTGGTGACTTTTCCCCAGTTAGCTGAACTCAACTACTCATTTATCCCCAGTATAAAATAGAGAGGAAGCATGGCAAAGTGGACAGAGAGCTGGCCTCAGTTGATGCCTGGGACAAATCTTGTGTGACCCTAGCCAAGTTCCTTAACCTCTCCAGGCTCAAGGCCACTCTATTCTCTCAGTTTGGGCAGCTTAGCAGGTGCAGCTTGGCATTGGAAAGCAGAGCTTCCTCACCAGGCATTCCCCACACCAATGAAATTATAGGTCAGGTTTAAAAGGAAAAAAAAAAACTAACAAAAAATCATATCAAGTGACACAACTCTTAGGTATACAAATTATGTTTGCTTTATTAGACTAACACTATCTCATTCAGTTCATACTTTTACTGAGGAACTAAATCTTATCCAAATCTTGATAAAATTGTAAAGATTTACACGTTACTGATCAGGAAACTAGGGGTTGGGGCATGGCAAGGGAAACTGAGAACAGAGGACCCATCAGTGCTGACTAAACTTCAAGAACCTGCAAAGACCATAAAACTAAATGGGTTCACTAGCATACTCTCAGGGATGGAGATATCCATTAGCCTCCTCTAAAGTTTTTGTGAGTTTGTTTATATACTGTAGTTAATAGAAAATCTCAGAGTTTGAAAATATGTCTTATGGAATTCTAGATCACAGGGACTGGAAAGCCTTTGAATAAGAGACAAAATTATAAAAGCCTTCCAAATAACTGGCATTTCTACAAGTCATTCTACCTCCATTTCATTACCTGTTTGTGCACTTTAGTGAGCTGCTCAAGATTATTCTCAAGAAAGGAGATCTTCTGTTTTTGGGCAGCACTACCTCCAGTATCATCTGAATCAATCTCTGCACTCTGAGAACAAAAAGATAATGAATCACTTCAATATTTAAACATACATAATTATTTAAGAAAACTAAGATAAACTAAAGGCATGAGAATTAAATTTATAAATAAAATTGAATGACCATTATAAGAATTTCAGTGATGTTAAATTACCTTTTTAACTCTTGTGGCCAGGTCTTGAACAAAGAGCTTCCGAAGGTTGTGTAAAGTCTGAAGTTCTTTTGCCTTGAATGAAAAACATTTTTGCAACTTAATATCTCAAATTGTGGATAAGCACAAAATCCAAAATTTTAAATTCTCTTACCACCGTCTCTTCTAAACCCTTCAGGTCTTGCCTTGCTTGTTCTCGCCTGTCTTGCATAACACTAAAAATAAGAAATAAATAAAAATATATACATATAGATATGCATGTACACATTACCAATTTTATCTTCTGGTTCAAAAAACCCTGACTTTATACAATAGGGAGAAAGAGAAAAAAATCTTTCATCCAATAGAAGTTAGACTGTTAGGATGAATAAGAAATTTTAGCTAAAAATCTTACATTCTAACAACATAATCTATTTGGCCCCCAAGGCTATCGTGGGGTATGCAGAACATTATTTCCAAAGAAGAGAGTAATGCTTCAGTGATGGAAGGAGTTAAAGTTTTTTGTTTGAAGTGGTGAATAACAAGAGCCAACTGGTCCTAATTTAAATGTTCCTAAATCAAAACCATGGTTGTGGAGTGAGGTGGTTAGCTGGGAGTTAAGCAGATGTTACATGATCAGAGAATTAGAAGAAGACAAAACTTATTTTGCACTAAAACCATAGTGAACATAAACGGAAGTTTCTTTTGATGAATCAAAAACCACTCCAGGATCTTACATGGTTATTTATTGTGACTAATCATGATTGTATAGTAGCACAGATCCATGAGATGTGGGTGACTGGGCCTGGGCCTATCACTGTGATATACTCTAAAAGCTGCTTTTCAGATAAATCTCTGGCACCAGCTAGTCTGTTCTCTTATAAAACCAAGAAGCAAGGAAACTGTAAGGTTAGTTATGTGAGCTTTCCACATCACAAACTGTTAGTTCCAAAGGAACCCGGTTCACTTAAGAATAATCCTTTACTATATACCTACTACCCAGTGAATTAAGTAAACAAAAACATCTGTTCTTAGTGATTCACATCTGGTAGCAGTCTTCTAAACACAAAAGCAGGTGGGGCAGGTCCAGACTACTCATTATTAGTTGTACGTATTAATGACAAGTTCCACCGCCTGCAGTCAGTGGACCTCATTGTGCCTGTAGCCTGATGCTGAGCCCAGATCCTCCTCATTACTCCAATACAGTCTCCTAGTTTAGGCTTTGCTAAAATTCTCACTCACGTAAGTTCATGTAGTTTCCTGCTTTTTTCTTGATCTGTAGCTTTCAACTTCTCGTGTTCAACTCTCAGGCGTTCCTGCTCTAGCATCATTTTCTGATTCTGGCTATTGGAAAAAAAATGCATAAGTAATATTAGTTTTATAAAATATGTTAAAACAGACTCAGGAAAGCGTTAAGACTTCAAAGTTTCACAGTCAAGTTTTTCCTAATATCTAAGCTAAGATTTCTCCTTTACTATGTGGCTCCAAGCCAAACACCACTCACATAGCTGATCTTTCTGACACATCTGATACTAGTTTTACGCACAAACTTGCACAAACATTAATGTGTAAGGCTAGTAATTTCTACGTACTTCAGTTTTGCTTGTTTGCAATTCCAAATAATTTTTTTTACTTATGTTGTTCCAGGATTTTTCTTAAGACTTAAAAAAAAAAAAGAAAACTGAGGAAATTTTACCACTCCATTTTAAAATGAAAATAACTTAAAAATTTCAAAAAATTTACCTCTGATTTCTGCATTTGTATAATGCTTCAAAATTCAAAGAAAAAGTTATAGATCCCTGTATTTATCTGTTTATTTATATAAAGATTCCCCACTGAATCTCTCCAGATATACTTTTGTGGAAATTAAATTATAAATATATATATATAAATATGCTAAAATAAAAAAAAAATCAAACACTTACTCTTGCAGATCAGTAATAAGCTTTTCTTTTGCATCAACTTCATCTCTCAGACTACTAATTTGTTTTTGATGAGTTTCTCTATGGCTTTGTATCTGTTGTTCAACAGCTTGCTAAAATGGAGATTTTTAAAAATAAAACCAAAAAGAGGTCAAAAATGAGCACTGATGTATTAAATATTAATATTATGAAATAAAAATTAACCTACCTTAACTTCATTTGCAGTCTGAACCTTATTTAGATGCTCCTTTTCCATTTCATGGACTTTCTCTGGGCAGAAGAAAGGAAAAGAATAGAAAATTTCTTTTTCTTTTCTTTTCTTTTTTTTTTTTTTGGAGGGCATTTGGGGTTAAGTAACCTGCCCAAGGTCACACAGCTAGGTTTTTGTTTGTGTGTGTTAAGTGTCTGAGGCCGGATCCGAACTCAGATCCTTCTGACTACAGGGCCAGCGCTCTACTCACTGTGTCACCTAATTGCCCCAAATAGAAAATTTCTAACAGAGATTATAGAAAATATGGCCCATTTTTCTGCAGCAATAATTCAATCAATCCCCAAACCCTTTCAATTATTCACATCCTAAACTGCAAATCTTGCCTCAAAGTCATTAGTAGTTAAATAAGACCACAATCTATTGATATATTGAATTTCTTTATTAATTGTTACTTTACATACAAAGTCCCTCGACATTCAAAACTTTTCTTGCTCCTGGGAAGAGGGGAACAGCTCTATCTAGGTTGATGCTTCCTAACAGCCTAAGAATTATTTATTTGTAGAATGCAGCAGTAGGCCTTTGGTGCAGATGGGACAGGAAGACTCTGTGGGGAAACTGGACAGCTTACAATGCCTTATGACCCAGGGCTTCAATGTGACTTCATTATTATATATGAAGTTTCCCAGATCAGTCTTATACCTATTAAAATGTAATTTCAAAAAACCAAGTCCCCATCACTACTACCTTCCATTAGTGAAAATCAAAGCTGGCTGAAAGGAATAATTTAACATGGATGATTTCTGAAAGACTGGTAGTACAAAAATCAAAATCACTAACCTGGCTCTGCTTAGGCAGTGAATACTTTCACTGGAGAAGTTCAAGATTGGCTAGTCAAAATTCAAAGGTGACTGAAAAGGATGCTGAGCAAATGAAATTTCTGGGGCTCTGTTTTGTTAATATGAAGGGAATAGCCCCAAAATACACATGTATAATTCAAAATGCAAGAAATATATCTACTGAATAATAAGGAATTAGCATACCTTGTGCTCGTAGCTGGACCAATTCTTCATTAAGGGAGTCCACAGATTCCTCTAACTGTCTTTTCTTTTGCTCAACATTCTGAAGGTATTCAGTCAATGACTTGATTTTGGCTTCATGCTTTCAAAGAAAAAAATATATTTGGAATGATATGACGTAGAAAAAAAATCTCAACCACTTTGGTGGCAAAGGGATCTTATAAAATCTTATAAATAAAATAACCTTATAAAAATTGGAGTCCAGACAATTTTCTTCAGATATATGATAAAATAATGGGACATATATTTTTGTACATGGCCAATATGGGGATTTGTTTTACTGGGTTATTAGCATTTGTTGTTGGTGTTTTTTTCTTCTTTTTGAATGCTCACTGCAGGCAGGGGTAGCAAGAGATAATAAAATTTAAAAATAAATTAAAAATTTAAAAATAAATACATTTTAAAGAAAACAACTATATGGTAAATGACAAAGTTGAGTCCCAGATTTAAAATCTTAAATAACGTAGCCAATGTGTCCAACGGAAAACAACAGTCTTGAAGAGAGGGCAATCATGGTGATATTTCTATGCCTTCTCCCATTTAACTTCACCCTATACGATTTTCCTGTATGCTTTACACATTCTATTCCTGAGAAGTCACCCTACAATACAGCATAATTTCCTGACAATGGTTCCATATCACTGGTTGTTAATTTTACTAGTTTACTATGATCCCCAAGACCCATTCTTATCCCTAAGAATTCTGTTCAAAAAGAACATGAAAATGGACACATTAAGATTTTAGGTATTGTTTGCCACAGGTTCACCTCTTAACATTTACCAAAGCAACTATTTCAAACCTTCTCCACGTACCCCAAATCTCCCTCCCTAATATCTCTTGTTGATGATCCTGCCACTTGCTTTACTAAAATGGCTATTAACTTTAAAACTCTGAATCCCCTTTCTCCTTCCTTCCTGTTATAGATGATGAGGTTGTCCTTGTGAAGTTATCCCTCCATGTGTCCTTGCTCCCCATCCAGACACCCTGCTCCTTTTATTCATCCCTTCTACTTTTCCCATCTTTGACCTGTCCCCTCCTAGTGGCTGTGTCAGAATGACAGAATTTCAGGGCTGGAAACTCTGTGGCTATATAGTGCAAGCCCTCTACAGTCTGTTGCAGTATACATTCAGCCGCTACTGAGGGGAAATCTCCTTCTGCAAAGCTAAACTATCAGAAGCTCTTTCTGACATCAAGCCTAAATGTGCCTCAGCAGCTTCGACCTGCTACTCCTAGCTCTGCCCTTTGGGGCCAAGTAGAACAAATCTGAGCCTTTTCAACAACAGTCTTCAAATAAAGGTACTGCCTACTCCCTCCTGCTCTCCCTCCCCCCAGTCTCTTCTGCTTCAGGGTAAACACTGCCAGGTGCTTCAAAAGATCCTAATATGGCATGACTGCCCTTCTCTAAATGCTAGTCAGCTTATCAATGTCATTTCTATACTGTGGCAACTGGAACTGAACATGCCATTCCAGATGCAACCAGTTCATAACAAAGTAGAATTCTTATCTGTAGTTATTCTTGGAGAGTATATACATTTCTTAATAAGGAATGGACCGGCTCTGATGGTTGCTGAAGCACATTGAGACACCTGTTCACTAAAAACCCCAGTTCTTTTTTGATGGATTGTTGTCTAGCCAGCCCTTGTCATCTTGCACTTGTAAAGCTGACTTTTTCAACAAATGTAAATCTTTCCACTTATTTATCAAATTTCATTTTATTCAATTTAGCCTGTCACAATCTTTTTCAACCTCAGTCATTCACTGTTAGCTATTCTTCCTATCTTCATGGCAGCTGCAAATTTGATAAACATGTCATATATGCCAATATCCAAGTCACAATTAAAATGTTAAAAAGTATAGAACCAAGCAGAGATTCCTAGGTCCTGTTACTGGAAATCTCCTTCCAAACTGACAGCAAACCATGAACTACTGCTGATTAACTATTCTGACTGTATCTTTAGAACCAGTTTTGTATCCTCCTGACTGTATCTTCATTTCACTTTTATTTCCCACGTTTTTCACAAGAATAGCATTCTCTGAATTTTTGAAAGCAGGGACACCGATAGGTCCTTCTTGAATCCTCCAACAACTGGACTCATCTTTGACCTTTCCAGGATCACTCTAAATGATCCAGTTGCAGTTCTTTCAGTTCCTGAAGGTGTTCATTTGGGTCAGATGAACATTGAGGGTATCTTGCTGTTCTATTTCTTATTTACAGAGCATCTTGGGTATCAGCTCTCAGCCATTTTTTCTTTTACATTTCTAAGTTTGTTCTCATTAGCAACAAAAACAAAACATTAATCGAACCACTTTAACTCTTCTGTCATCAATTATCACTCCCTTCTCCCCAAGCCCTCCTGAGAGGATTTCTCCAGGACCACTCTCAAACTTCTACATTCATCCTATCAGCTGCTTTTCCTTCCCTCAGCTCTCAATGTCTTTTAAAAATCTAAACTGACTGGTGAGTTAGTTCCCTGTGCATATGCCGATTACCAGCACCATTTGTTTTTTCACATCTTCATAATTTTATTGTTGAGAGTGTCGTATTCCTTCTAGGGTAACTTTACTCTAGAGTTGTAAGACACTTCAGTGGCCTTCTGGTCATACCCAGAAGAGAACCTTTTTATCACAGGATCCTAAGCATCCTTCCTTTTAAAGTCTCTCCCCAAAGTCGAAATTCATCATGTGACTCTATCTTCTTAACACATTCCACCCACACCAATCTAACTTCTTTCTTCCTGACCTTTCAGAGGCACATTCCAGTCCTTGGTGTCACTGCATTAAGTTGCAGTGACACTGATGAGATCACACACTACCTGACAGCATGAGAAGATCTAGGGCTTTTGTTTTTTATTTGGAACGTGTACTCTGGACATTTGTGTACATATAAATCTGATGTCAGGGATTTCATCACTGGCTTCTAGGATTTTTTTTTTATCATAGATGGAATAAGAGATTGAAGCCTGAGGAGGCAACCATATTTTATAGAGAGAGAAGAAGAGGAGGCAAAAGACAATGCAAATGACGCGAGAAGTATGAGAACTCACGAGAATGCTTGGTCTCCATTTGGATTGTTCTATAATCATTACCTCAAATTCAAGACATCTAAAACTAAACTCATATTCCCTTGTCCAGGCTTGTCCCTCCTGTTATTTGTCAGGGTCAAATTCTCAAGACTAATCTTTTGACATGTGCTCTTCCTTGGATCCCTTAGATCCAATAAACTAGAAGGTTCTGCTGATTTTATTTCAACAACCTCTCTCCTACCTGCCTGGTCCTTTCTAGTCCCACCATAGCTCAGATTCTGGGCTGGTTGAGGCCTTATCCAGTCTAACATTCTAGTCTGACAGATGAGAAGAATGAGGCCCAAAGTCACACAGTAAGTGGCAGGAGCAGAATCTGAACCCAGGTCTTGTGACTCTAAATCCCACATTACATTCTACTATAATAACTCTTGTAATAACTCCTCCTTTTTACCCCCTTCCATTTAACAGTTTTATTCAAAGGCCAATTCCTTAGTACCAAAAGATAACAGTACTTAGGTTACTTTAGCCAACTTAGTTTGCAATGATGAGTCAGAACAGAAATTCTTCAATTCATTGGGTTGCTAGGAGCAAAAGAAGAGTTAATCTAATATTTACACAATGTTATGAAATGCAGAATAAGATATATATATATATATATATATATATATATATATATATATATATATATATGCTGTGGTTTTTTGGTGTATCTTGAAAGGGAAATTTTTTAATATGTCAAAGGGAAATGTTAATTAGTTACAGCTGTCATGGAAGTTAAGCTATATACTGTACTGTTTAACTATATATACCCTTTCAACATTATATAGGATATCCCAAAATTCTTAATGTAGTTCAATTTTAGCCTTTAAAACACATTAAGACTTCTGGGACACACTATATGTCAATTTAGATTTTTTAATCTACTATTAAGACCCAATTAAATTAAGTAGTTAGTAAATTAAATTGCTATTTACTTGAATCTTATGGGGAGATAATACTTGTTTTAGTCTCTCTAGGTTTTCTTTTGATACAGTAACATTCTGACCACAGGATACCCCATTTATATTCTTTTAAAGACAAAACTCTCAACTTCATGCCAACAGCAACCCTTATTTAAAAGCTCTAGAATGTTAATATTAGCCTACATTGCTTTAGAAGGACACTACTGAAGTTCTGGGTTGGCAGACTATGAGAACAGCTTATGCAACAGAAATTATTTTTTTCAAAGGGGGCTGAGAGACAAGAGATTGAGATAAAAACTATTCTGAATCAAACCTTGTATACCATATCATTTGTTCTCTAGGATAATATTGTAGATAATTTAACAGGTTTGTTTAAACATTTTATAGAATCTCATAAACAAATTTAAATTTAAAATATGCCAAACAAAAATAAAATTCTTAGAATTATTGTATTGTATTAAGCTGTACAAGGCTTAAGTTGTTTATACTACTTCAAAGGCTAGCAACCCTAACTGTATACTAAAATGCACCATACTATTTTCCCGAAATTGATCTGTTTTAATGCGAAATTGCATTACAATTAAAATCACACTTAAGAGTGCATGGTATTAATTAAAGCTGATCTCCCTTTGCCTTCAATACTACCTAGAATTAGTATAATGATCCAAATACTACTAGCCTGGATCAACAGTAAGTGCCAATTCTTACCGTACAGTTTCTCATCTTAGTCATTCTGCATTAGAATTTACATTTGTGTTTTAGCTTTAAACAAACATGCTTCAAACAGGTCCAAATATATTTCCAACTACAAAATAATAAATTTCCAACTATAGCCTATTTCTTCCTCAAGTATGAAAATATCAATGCTAATCTAATTGTTATGTTTCAGGCTTTACAGCTTAAATTCATTCTTACATTGGCACCCAGAGCTCTGATAGAAAATAAACCGAAATAGTTGAACATTTATTCACTCTAACAGTCCTATAAAGATTGTTTCAGGAATTGTTGGAAGATAGGCAATTTTGTAAATACTATGTTTCAGGTGATAAGCATTATGTCTATACACGGTCCATTTTCAACTTCTGAACATTTGGTTTAGAACATGTGCTTGATGAGTACTCAGGCCCTCCCAGTAGGTCAAGACCTTTGCAATTTATCTTGGAATATTCCTAAAGTCACTCAACTCTTTTTGTAAATTTTATAGACAATTCTAACACAGAAGGCTTTACTTTAGAAAATACAATCCTACAGTAACATGCCATCAATAAAACTTCCAGTTTCTTGAAATTCAGTTTCTTTCTCCTATCAAATGGTTACTTGTCATAAATGAGAGTATAATAAGAGTTGTAGAAACTGAAAGGCAAGCATGGCTTTGACTTTCTAACACACCCTCTTGAATACAATTTTTTCCATTCTCATTGCTTCAGAAGCTGAATTTATATTGGTTAATTTGGATCAAAGCAGAGGCTAATGGAACTTTTCTCTCCACTTCTTTTGATTTCACAGACAGAAGGAACTTAATCCCACACATTCAAAACATTTGGGGTAGACAGAAACCTGTCCAGTAAATTCAAAGATAGGGGAAAATGTCAAAGGCAAAAGATTAAGGCTATGTTTTTCACTTTGAAATTCCTCAGTCTTGCAGTCACCCAAAGGCCACAATTATGTGCAAACTCAGACTCAAGCCATAAACCCTTGGTGACATCTGTATTACTATGACAACACAACATTCAGCTGGTTGCAGCAGCTTTTGAACTTCCATTGTTACTCTATTCCCTCACCTTGTGCTCCCTACCTTGGGCCTGCCCTCACCTCAACCCAAAGAAATTAGTTTAAATAAAATAGAAATAAAATAAAATGGGAGAAAAAAGAAGGTGTGAGCAGAGAGATGATGGGGTAGCAGGGGACCTCTGGGCTGCATCTGGAGCAGAGAAGGCGGTAGTATAAGAACTTCTTAAAGACATCTTCCTGCCTACAATCTCTCTGTTGTCAAATTCTCTTCACACTGTTCCTAAGGTAATTTCCTGATGAACAACAGTGACCACAGAACTTCTCTGCTCACTTAGTGGTTACCATTCCTGGACAAAGTATAAACTCCTCAGTTTGGCACCTAAGCCCCTTCACAATCTAGTCCTCACCCACTCTTCAGTTTCTCTGCACCCCACTTTCATTCACATTTCTTTTCAGTCAAAATAAATTGTTGGCCTTTCACCAGTCCCCTCTCCTGCCTGTTTCCATCTCCACTGTCAAGGAGGGAATGGTCTCCCCTCAGATTTTCAAGCACTGAAATAGTTTTCTTTCTTCAAGGTCCAGCTTATGCTTGTCTTCTCTTGTGAAACCTGTGCTGATCCTCCCACCACCAAGTGCTCTCTCCCCTCTCAAATCTCTCCCAGCACACTGCCTGACCATCCTGTATCTGGTTCTCAGCTCACATTTGTTATTTATTCATGTATTCACCTCATTCCCAACTCACACATTCTGGGTCCCCAGAGTGTCTAGCACTAGTTTACTACACATAACAAGTGTCTGAGGGAGGAAGTGAACTGAAATGAATTCCTGAAGAATGTGCTCAGTGGTCTCATTTCAGCCACTCTTCATTCTCCAGAATGGATGAATGGGTTTTTCAATGGGTCCTATTTCTTAGAAACTCCTCTCACTCTGCAATTTACAGCCAGGATTCCTAGATCTTACTCTTAGTAAGTTTTTCTTTTTGGAAGTGAAAAGTATCTCTGGGGAGGATGAATTATATTGAGTGACAGGTGTAACCTACTCAGAACCCTCATGTTACTTTGTAATGTCACACTGAGAAAAATTAATATTCTTTCTGAATTAATCTCAATGTGTTTCACTTTCAGTTTAAACTATGAAAATTGGTTTTTCCAAAAGGATTTCTCAACAAACCTTGTTAAAACTTAAAAACTGAAACTATAAAGCCACACAATAACTGAACTCCAAGCTACATGTTCTATAACACATACCTGCGATATGCGGAGCTGACATGCTGCTAATTCTTTTTCATTTTCTTCCATTTTTTTGTTGCTTTCTGCTTGGGTGCTTTCTAATTGTTTGCAGCGTTTTACCATTGTTTTCACTTCTGATTTCATTTTACTAATGTACAGTCTTGCAACAGTGAACTCTTCATCTATCATGCCAGTTCCTTCAGGTTGCTGAGAAGAAAAATTAAATTCATGTGAACATTGGAGCAATAAAATATTTTAGTGGAAGATTAGAATCCAAAATTCAGTCAACAAAGTTAATATTTGCAGAATCTGCGTGACATTTACTTAAATTCTATTCATATCTGGGCTCAGTTTATTCCTTTCAATTTTTGCTTTCAAAGCTCACATCAAAGAATCCCAACCTGTGGGGTGATTACTAAATTTTTTGTTTTGTTTGGGGAAGGGTATAGATTGGAGATAGTATTGCTGTGGAATATATTATAAATTGTTGGATAACCCACAGTTATAAATAACATCCCTAGAGTATTAATGAATTACTAGTAAAACGAAGTTTGGGCTGCTGTGAGAACACCATGAAGAATATTAAGAAAGAACTATGTCTAAGCCATATCACTTAATTTTTCTTGTGTAAGAAAAGTACTGTGTAAAGCACAGATGGAGGTTCAATAAATGTCTACTAAAACAGCATTACATTATATTAGATTTTCTCAATTGAAGTTAATTTTTGTGTCCCAAGCACCAGATTCCAGGTCAAGGGTGGAAAACTGTGCAGGACAGTATTTTAGGTTGCCAAAAATCAGATTTCCTTGTCACATTAATGAACTTTAGATTACTTCTAAAATTAAAAGAGGGTTTTTAGATCTTATTACTTTTGGTAAAATGTGGCATGACTCCAATAGCTGACATAAACTCATGTACGCAATGTTGGAGTATTTACTTTGAAGCATATACCCTCTTAAATGTATGTTACTCAGCACAAAGACTTAATTTAATGCCCCCCAGATCTAGAGAAGAGGTTCTTAATGTGGGGTCTACAGAGCCACAAGGGGTCTGGATAGATGAACTTGGATGGGAAAAAAAATCCCCTTTATTTCAATATAATTGGTTGTTTTTTGTATATTTTATTTTAGACATTTAAAAATATGATTCTAAGAAAAGGTCTATAGCTTTCTCTAGACTACCAAAGGGGTCCATGACATAATCCCTGCTTTAGAGAGATATCCTGACAAAAATTAAGATCCTTGATTTGGGTGATGATTTTGAGGAGATACTAACTTTTCTATAGTTTTTTGGGTACACTACTCACAGTTTTTCAAGTTATCTTTTCAACACATATATTTTAACTTAAAACATGAAATTTGCTACAAATGAAAATGTGATGTCTCAAATTTACAAATCTTATTCAATAACAAGCACTTTCTAAATCATGTGGTCTTCAACATTTTTTAACCTCCAGCAAGATTCCTACACCCTCTGAAATCCCACACCTCTACCATAAACAGGCCAAAATTTTCAGGCTGTTGAAAAGGGAAGTATAATGATAGTCACGTAAATATTGTTCAGCAACTTTGTTTCCTTTGAATCTGCATGGTACTTAACATCTCATCAGTCCCCTCTGATTGGATCCTTGTAATGGAGAGGCTAGGCCATGAGCTCCAGGGCCTCTATTTAAGAAAGGAGGCTCAGCAGTTTTTCTCTGTATTTCTCACCAGCTACAATGCTCTGGGACTTCTCTGGAACTCTCCATCACGTCTCCTGCCAACGCAATATTCACAGCACTGATGGCCAGTGTAAATATGCTGGAATAGTGCTCAATGGCAAAATATAACACTCTCCATATATAAGACAGAAACAAAACATCTATTCTGACACCAGAAAATCAAATCCCAAAACCAGTAAGCTGATTCCATCATAGTAGCAAAGAAGTTAATACGTTATAATAGCACAGAGAGCCACAGCATCCTTTAGCCTTCCCACAAACCAACATTTGCTCACAAGCTTGTCTCCCTTGAATATATCCTCTCCTCCCTCCAGTCTCTAACTTCTCTGATTCTCAGCTTCCTGTGGCTCTGCTCCACCCTTCAGCAAACTCCTCCCACCAAAGGCTTCATGTGACTGCATTTAGTCTATTAGGGGGCAGGGTATATCTTCAAAGTAGGGAAGGTCTTCAAATTTCCTTAGGCTTATTAAGGGGCAGGGAAGATCTTCAAATACCCATTACTACTGCAATGCCCAACAATGAACATAGTGCCTAATAAACAGTAAATGCTTTATAAATGCTTACTGACTTGACTTAGAAGAGTGAAAGTTCATGGTGAATAACATGACAAAGTAATAGAGTTGGGAGGAGAGCAGGCTGGGAACTGAATTGCCTCAGGAAGAAATGAAACATTAGTGATGATGCATTCATCCAATAAGCATTTATTAAGTGCCTATATGTACATGAGAAAAAAACTAACTTTGCAACCAAGGTCAAATAGTAATTTGGCTTCCAGCTTTAAAGTTAATTGCCTCAGAACGTTCTGAGCAATCAAAATTTGAGAAACAAGTTAACAGATATAGAGTAAAAGCTTATTTTTATTCCAAATTCTGGTAGTCTTAATAATATACTTCTTTTTTTCCTTTTTCTTTTTGGAGGGCAATTGGGGTTAAGTAACTTGCCCAAGGTCACACGGCTCGGTTTTTGTGTGTGCATTAAGTGTCTGAGGCTGGATCTGAATTCAGATCCTTCTGACTCTGGGGCTGATGCTCTACTCACTGCACCACCTAGTCGCCCCTAATAATATACTTCTAACATTCCTTAATTGAGAAATGGTCAAAGGTTAAAGGATATAACACAGTCCTAAAAAAAAAAAAAAATTCAATCTATAGCCATATGAAAAAAATGCTTCAGATCATGGATAATTGGAGAAATGCAAATTAAAAGAACTCTGAAGTTTTACCTCATACCTATCAGATTGGCAAATTTAACCAAAAATTAAAATGACAAATGTTGGAGGGACTGCTGAAACATAAGTATATTAACTGATGGAGGTATGAATCGGTCCAGCCATCATGGAATGGCTGCTAACTACGTCTCAAGTTATTAAACTGACCTGGTGACACTGCTACTAGATCTATACCACAAAAAAGATCAAAGAAAAGGTCCTAAATATTTATAGTATCTCTTTTTGCAGTGGCAAAAAACTGGAAACTAAGGGGTATCCATCAATTAGGGAATGGATGAACTAATTATGGCATATGAATATAATTGAATACTATTGGGCTATAAGAAATGAAGAGATAGTTTCACAGAAACCCAGGGAAGACTTGTATATGAAATGATAAAGCCAAGTAAGCAGAACTAAGAAAACACCTAATACTATAACATCAATACCGTAAAAAACAAACAAGTCTGACAGACTTAATTTGATCAATGATCAACCATGATTCCTGAGAACTTATGATGGAAACTGCTGCCCTCCTCATGAAAAGGAGGTGATGATGGTTGAATACTAGACATGACCAATGTGAGAGTCTGTTTTTGCTTTACTATGTGTATTTGTTATAAGGGTTTTGTTATTACTATTTTTTTTCCCAATGTAAAGGTGAGATGAGATGGAGAGAGAATAAATGCTATCTTAATTCAATAAAAATTTTAAAAATAATATTGTGTAACATTTTCCCCTGAAGTTTCACAATGGGGAGTGTATAAACTGAGCAGAAATAGTTCAGTCCAGAAGTGCTTTGTATATAAAAGAGCTTTAATCCCTTTCCTAAATTGAAACAGAGAGGTCCTTCTAATGATAAGCTAGATTTTAACTAAAAGGTAAATTCTAAACACATCACCTACTGTAGTATCCAAATTCTTCTTGCCTTAAATGTATATTATTTGCTGTAAGACTGACTCTTTTCAGTCTTCATGTGCCTCATACCCTAAACTTATAATAATTATAATAATAAAATTTTTCACTAGTTTTAGTAGTGATGACATATACAATGTCAATGGACATTAGTAGTCTATATGGGTTTTACAAGCTCATGTTTTATTTTAACTGACTGTCCATGGCCCAATTCACTTCAGACTTAATCTAAAATGGGGCAACTAGGGGGACACAGCGTATTGATAGAGCACTGGATGTGGAATCAAGAAGATTTATCTTCCTGACTTCAAATCTGACCTCAGACACTTACTATCTGTGTAACCTCAGGAAAGTCATTTAATTCTGTTTGCCTCAGTCTCCTCATCTGTAAAATGAGCTGGAGAAGGAAATGGCAAACCACTCCAGTACCTTTGCCCAAAAAGCCCCCAAAATATGGCCATTAAGAGTCAGATACAACTGAAACGACTCAACTACAACAACAATAATCTAAAATACTTTCAGTCAGGACTATTAAACCTGTGCAAAAATCTGCAAATCTTTTCATGTATAGAAATGAACTGTCAGGGCTGGCTAGGTGGCACAGTGAGTAGAGCGCTGGCCCTGGAGTCAGAAGGACCTGAGTTCTGATCCAGCCTCAGACACTTAACGCACACACAAACAAAACCCTAGCCGTGTGACCTTGGGCAAGTTACTTAACCCCAATTGCCCTCAAAAAAAAACAAAACAAGAAATGAACTGTCACACAGATAGACACAGACACAGACGTGCATGTGCACTCTCCTGCAATGACCCCCAAGTCTTAAAACTGCACCAAAACTTTTTGGATACCCTATAAAACTGGCTTACAGTTATTTTTACAGTTATGACTGGAACATCATATTTACCTTGACATCATTATTTCCCACAGCAATTCCAATTTCTGCAAGGTCTTTCAATAAAGAAGCCATCATCTCTGTTGCTCTTTTTTTCTGGTGATTTGTCATTTCCTTGAGTTTCTGAAGTTCAGCATCTATGCTTGCTAGAGTTGCCTATGGGGGGAAAAAAGAGTTCAAATATTTGTTAAAACAATTTAATAACCTAGTAATTCAAGCTGGGGAAGCATGGTATAGTAGGAAAAGCTGGCCTTGGGAATCAAGAAGGCTTGGGTTCAAATCCTGCCTGGGACTGATCTTGACTGTCTGATGCTAGGAATATTACCTAAGCCTTTAGAACATGAGGCAGCTCTCCTTAAGACTATAAACTGTAAAGAAATGCCTATTTGTATTGGCAGAGAGAGTTCCATAAACCTCCACCCTTCCAAAAACCATTGCCAATCTGTTTTGCACAAATAAAACAGCTTAAAAATGTTAAGTAGACACCTTACAAAATTAAATATGCTAATAACAGGCATTTATATAGTTCTTTCCAGTTATAACACTATGTAAATTTCACCTCTTTAGGAAATCATAATGAAAATGGTAAACAACAGATCACTAAGTATTTGCTGGGTATATTGTAAAAAATACTTAAAATATTCACATGGAGTATTTTATAAGTAAATTATTTATTGGCTAAATGCTAATAGGAAATCAGTATTATCTGGTTATGAAAAGTTACAATACTAATTTCTACTGCAAATCATTTACCAAAGTTGCAAATTAAATGAAATTCCCTTTATTATTGTGTTGTTTAATTTCTTAGTTAGTAGTTTAGCCAGTGTGTTAGTTTACTATCATCTGTTACCCAGAAAAATGGGATCAAATTTTAAAAAGAGTTCTCTTTCCGTCAGGTTAGAGAATAATCATTTTAACAGTATTTAAATACATATAGACATAATGGGGGACCATAATGGTAACCTCAATACATCGTTTTGTTATTGCTGACCATGAGCATCAATGTATAATCAAACCCAGCCTTACCTCGAGGTAAGAAATTTAAATAATTGCCAAGTGAGAACTACTAAAGACAGAAATGTATCAAATCATTAAAAAAACTACTGTGATTTTCTTACCGACTTCTGATTCAATTCATCACTAAGCAGCTCATACTCCTTGGCTTTGTCTTCAACTTCTTGAGACTTCTGATCATAGTTGACTGCAAGTTCTTCCAGAGCCTGCAGCACTTCCTTCACTTCCTCCTTGGAGGCATCATTCTCTGCCTGCAGGCGATTCAATTCAGCCTGCATATTATCTTGGTCCCTTCTTGTAGATGCTAGAAGCTGCAAAGAAGGGCACATGTGGTCATTTTCACCAAAGTATTAACACAAGAAAAGGCTAGATGCACTTTACTTTAACTCTCATATCCCTTTATCTATTCTTGAGTAAATGCACCAAGTACAGAAATGGGGATTCTAGGTAAATTATTAACTATAGCACCCTTTACTGATCTTTAACATCTCATTCCTGTTTATTAAACACCTGACTTCACCAGGGATAAAAATTAATGGACTCTTTCTTTAGGAATTCTTCTTGGCTTAGATATGACAATGTATTTTTAGTGAGATTTAGGAAATGGAGGAGAAGGCAAGAGGAAGATCTGTAAAAAGGACTAAAAATGTGGTCTGAATTCATGTAGTTCTAATTCTAAGTTCATGATAAACTGAAACTTTACAGGAAGGTAACAGGTGAAACTTGCCTCTTCTTGATCCAACATTTGTGTCTTCAGTTTTTCTACCAACTGACTCTGCTGATTAATTTCTTCATCCTACAATTTAAAAAAATCAGTTATCAACAGGTCTCAAAAATTTTAACTGTAATTGTGATTAGTT
Organism: Gymnobelideus leadbeateri; assembly: GCA_011680675.1. NCBI lineage: Eukaryota > Metazoa > Chordata > Mammalia > Diprotodontia > Petauridae > Gymnobelideus > Gymnobelideus leadbeateri. The sequence goes on along the minus strand of WOXC01009818.1, from coordinate 601,775 downwards.
TGCTTATAAAATAATTAAACATAAATGTAAAATGGAAATGAAAAATAACTGAAATTTCGAATTAAAAAGCGCAAGTAAATCCTATTTTTTTACATATGGAAAATTAATGTTTTTGCCATACATAAAAACATGCTAGATGGGACAATTTTTTTTTTTAATTCAAGATGTTTTTTGTGAAAAAAAAAAAAAAAAATTCAAATTCAAATAGAGGGGGCTAGGTGGCACAGTGAATAGAGTGCCGGCCCTGGAGTCAGGAGGAACTGAGTTCAAATCTGACCTCAGACACTTGACACACTTACTAGCCATGTGACTTTGGGCAAGTCACTTAACCCCAATTGCCCTCCAAAAAAACACATTCAAATATCATTATTTTTTGAAGTAGCTATTGCTACAATAAATGTGTAATTTATTGTACTACAAATAAGGAAACAAATTTATTCTTTACCAAAGTCTTTTAAAATATTTTAAACGACCATAATTACTGCTATTAATACAGTACTTTAAAACACATTGTATACACTAACCCATTTAATCTTGACAATCCTGTGAGACAGGTTTTGTTATCCAGTATTATTCTCATTTTACAGGCAAAGAAACTGAGGTTATAGGAGAGGTTAAGTGATTTGACAACAGTCCTATAACTTAACAAGAGTCAGAAGAAGGATCTGAGTGTAAAGTTTTACAAAGTTCAAGCTATAAGTGAAAAAATAATGAATACAAAAAAGTATTAGGTTTTATACAATTTATGTTAAGTGTCATGATAAAATTATGTTACGGAAACATTTCAAATTGAGGGTCCACACAATAAACACATAATTATTTGTCCATTTCTTATTTTTCCCCTTCACTGTTCCTACCCAAATTGCTTTCCCTGTAGACACTCTATACAATCAGTAGACATTACTGATACTCGATAATGTCTGTGTACTTTCCTGATAAAATCTCCATTCCACTCTGCTCCCAATCACATCTCTTTTTCTTGATGATTTTCTCTTATTTTCTAGGCCTTCCTGTGTTCCCCAGTCCTGCTGGGGGCTATATCTTAGCTCTGCTATGCCCCATATAGCTATTTTTTTCTCCTGGAAGACTTTTTTTTTCCTCTAAAAACTAGAATCTGAATTCTGAGATTTCAGACTAAGAGCTGATCTCCCAAGTGTGCCTTGAGTTTTGCTCATCTTGGGATGAATCTGTGGCACAAGTTCATTTCAGCAACCAGAAATCTAAGCACTGGGGTCTAAAAACTCTAAGAGGTCTTATGCCTGTGGTAGTTAGAGACAGCAACAGTGTATGCTGACTCTGGGCTCAGACACAGTGTACCAAAGAGGGTGCATAAGCTCTACAGGAAGTCAATCAATAAATAATCAATATTTATGAAGTACCTACTATGTGTCAGGCACTGTGATAAGTGCTATGAAGACAAAAGATAGTGCTTGCCCTCAAGTAGCTTACAACTTAATGGAAGAGACAAGATGCAAACAAATAAAAGCAAGCTACATACAGGATAAATAGGAAATAATTAACAAAGGGAAGGCACTAGAATTAAGAAGGGTTGGAGAAGGTTTCCAGTAAAAAGAAGAGCTTTTAGGTGGGAATAAAAGGAAGCTAGGGGAGGTCAGTAGTTGGTGTAGAGGAGGCAAAGCATTTCAGGTATAGAGCAAAGTCAGAAAAAAAATGCCCAAAGTTGAGAAATGGGGTGTCCTTATCCACTGAAGAGCCAGTAAGCCAGTGTCAATGGACTGCAAGCTATGTCGGGGGGTAGGTAGAAGGCTGAAAAGGCAAGAGGGTTTTTTAGGAGGAGCATTTTGTAAATTTTCATTCTGGAAGGCAACAGAGAGCCACAGGAGTTTAATGGTGCAGGAAAGGGGGTGAGGGGGTGGTGTTACACTAGGAAAATCACTTTAGTGACTCAATAGAGGATGGACTGCAGCAGGCAGAGGCACTAGAAGGCTATTGCTATGGTGCATGGTGACGTGATGAGGACCTACACCAGAGGGATGTCAGTGTCAGAGAAGGGAAGAGGTGTATTGCTAAGATGTTACAAAGATGAAATGGACAGGCCTTGGCAACAGCTTGCACATGGTAGTGGTGGTGATACACAGTGACGACTCCTTGGTTTTAGGTCTGGGAGGATGCAGGAGTAGCAGTGGGGGAGGGTTTGGGGGAAAGTTTGGTTCTGGCCATTCTGAGTTGAAGATGTCTATTGGACATCCAGTTTGAGATGTCTGAACGGCAGCTGGAGATGAGGAGCAGATTTGAGAACCATCACCATAAAGACTGTAATTAAATCCATAGGAGCTGATGAGATCACCAAGTGAAGTAGTACAGAGAGAGAAGAGAAGAACCTAGAACAGAACCCTGAGGGACAACTACAATTAGAGGGTGACAGAGAAAGAAGCAGTGAGATTGGTAGGAAGGGAGCCAAGACTGTGTCCTGAAAACCTAGAGAAGAGATTATCAGGAGAAGAGAGTCATCAACAGCATCAAAGGCTTCAGAGAGGTCAAGAGAATGAGGACTGAGAAAAGGTCACTGGATTTGGCAACTAGGAGATCATCAGAAGCTCTGGAGAGCAGCGTGGAATGATAAGGCCAGCAGTTGGACTGTAAGGGATTAAGAGGGGAGTGGGAGGAGAGGAAGTGGAGGCACCAATTGCAAATGGTCTTTTCAAGGAGTTCTACCCCAAAGGCCAGAAGAGAGATAGGGTGACAGTGTATGGAAGAAATCAAGTAAAGGCTTTTTAGGATGAGGGAGACATGGGCATGTCTGTAGGCAGTAAGAAAGGAGCCAGTAGACAGGGAGAGACTGAAAGTAAGTGACAGATGGAGGAGAGGGGATGGAATGGGATCTCGAAGAAAAAAGAAGGGTTAGCCTTGCAGCAAGGCCACTTCAGATAGTGGCAGAAGGCACGTGAGTGACAGGACATGAAGAAGAGGGAACTTGTGGTGAAAGGTCACACTTTTTTCCTGTAAAATGAGGCCAGGTTCTCAGCTGAGAGGGTGTGGACAGGGAGCTATAAAATGAATAAATAGGGATGAAAAGGTTTAGAAGAGCCCCTGTGGAGAGTAGAATAGTGAACTGATAAGGGCTGTGGGATTGCCATCACTACTGGAGCTTTTATTCTTCTCTGACTCCACTATATTCTTCCCAATAGCTACTTCCACCATCTCTCTCTCCTCATTCTCTTTTTATCTTCTCTCCTCCCTCCCTCCTCCCGTACCCTAAACCCTGCATCAGCCCCCCCCCCGCCCGAGACTCTACCTTAATGTGTGGTCTTCACCCCCTTCTTTGATCATCCTTTCCAGAGGCTTACTGGCTTGATCCTCTCTCTTCAAAGTTTCCTGACATCTTCCTTGGTGCTGAACAACATGCCTTGTCCCCATCTTTACAGAACCTTCACTTGGCTCTGTCTCCTCAAACTATCATCTTCTGCTAGAAAGGGTGATCCACATTCACTGCCTCATCTCATCTCCCACCTGCTTTATCATCTCCTGAAATTTACCTTCTGTTCCCACTAATGACTAAACTACTCCCTCCAGGATGCCCTGCACCTGCTAACCCCTTGGCCTTTTCCCATCTTAACTCTACTTAACCTCTCTTGAGCTCTTGATATGGCTGACCAGCTCTCTCCTCTCAAAGCCTACGTGGTATTGTTTTTTCTTGGTTCTCCTCCTCCCTGACAGTTTCTTCTCAGTCTCCTTTACTCTGTCATCTTCTTGCTCCTGTTCACAAGGTATGGATGGTGCTGAAGGCTCTATACTGGGCCCTTGTCTCTCTACAGTCTTTACTCCTTAATCTCATTAGTTTTCATAGATAGTTCCCAAATTACATATCTAGTCATATACTGTTGAGGAAGGATAATTTCATTTAGAATCAGAAGATGTGAGTCAAATTCTGGTGCTGCCACCTACTACTTTCATAGGCTTAGGCAGTCACTTAACCTTTCTGGGTATTAGTTTCCTCATTTATAAAAAAGGAGGATAATCTGAATGACCTCTGGGATCTCTTCCAAATCTAAATCTACTCTACACAACTATTTCAGAATTCAAGTCCCACATTCATAAATGCTTCCTGACCCTGGCTATCTTGTAGGTATCTCGTTCTAGAATGACCAGAGTGGAATTCTCTATAATTGTCCCCAAACCCATATCTCCTCTCAACTTTCCTATTTCTGTTGAGGCTATCACTATTCTTCCAATCACCCAGGATCACAATCTTGGTGGCATCTTCAGCCTTCACTGACTTCATCTAGTCCTAGCTGTCACTGCTGATGATACCTCAATAACATCTCTTGCATTCATCCTTTGCCATCCACTCACACCCCCCCTAACCTAATTCAGAATCTTATCCTCTGGACTATTCTTTGTCTCCCTGCTTCTTATCTTCCTTCTATACAGCTCTCAAACTGGTATTCCCAAAACATATCTGACCATATCATTACCCTACTAAGACAGCTTCAGGTGTTCCTTATTGTTTATAAGATAAAATACAATTCAAATCGTCAATATGGGACATTTAAAGCCTTTTAAGGTGACTTCTTTTTCTTATTATAGCCATAGTCATATCATTCCATTTTTTGCCTTCTTAATTCTAGTTAAACAGATCTGTTAGCCACTCCCCACACGTGACTTTTCATCCCTTTCTCATATGTCTTTGCACAGGTGGAATCCCATGTCTGGAATGCATTCCCAGGTATCCTCTACCTCTTAGAATTCCTGCTTCCTTTACAGTTCAGCTGAGACATCTTTCTTGATTCCCCTCTTTATTAGCTTTCTTTCCCTCCTGACATGCTGTAGATATTTTATACTTACTTATCTGTGTAGACATTGTCAACCTCCCACCCCACCCACAATGGAATGTAAGGTCCTCAAGGGGAGAGACTTTCAACTCTTCCATATAGTTCCTACCACATAACAGGAACTTAATAAATACTTCCCAAACTTACTCAAATTATCTGACAGCATGGTTTCAGAACCAGAGATATAATAAATTTGCACAATGGTATATGCAAAATCACACATTTGCCAAAGATAGAGACAGAAATAAAAGCAAAGAAATTCAACTGAAATGAGAGATACTAAAAAGATGTATTTAGAATAAAGTCATAAGGACCATAATATTATTAGTTGAAAATATATTCACATCCAAATGAAACAATTTGTCAAGAAGCAAATGGTACGCACAAATTCAAATCCAATCTTGAATAAGAACAATTCCTACCTTATCATCAAGTTGTTTGTATAATTTAGCAATTTCTTCTTCACACTTTCTTCTTTCAGCATCAGTAAAGTTTCCTGTAACTCCCATTGTGGCTGCTGGTTTATCGCTGATGACAGTAATATCTTTATCTACTGCAAAGGCTTCTAAATTGGCTTTCTCTTTGTCAAACTGTTCATCAACTGGCACAGTCTCCCCTTAAATAAGACAGTGGAATGATGCTCTAACAATACTAAATATGTTCAAAGCTGAACTCACTCATCTTCCCCTATCAATTTGTCTTATGACTAGTCACCTTTGACTTGTCCTTTCCCTTCATATCTAGCCACATAATTTTGAAAAGTCACTTTTCAATGTTATTATCACCCCCCAATCCAGGCTTCATCGATTCACATGGAGTGCTCCAATGGTTTACCAGCAGGTCTTCCTACTGTATCCCTCCTCAAACCCATCCTGATAATTCTGGCGAGCTCATCTACCACCTTATCCACCTACATTGTCCTCTGCCCCCACATCAAGCCACCCCCTCCGCCATCTATTAACTAGGCCTTAGTCAAATACGGTGATCCATGTCCTGTTCCCAACTGTCTTCTCTCACATTGTTCTCCTACAAAGAAATGGCCTTTTGTATACTTTCCTAGCTATCCATCCTGTCTGCTGTTCAAGACAAAGTTCTTTCAGCTTCCCTAATTACTCTTGTATGCATTCTTTCTTTTGAATCCCTGTAACACTTTTCCATATCATACAATTTAGCCATTAATTATTTATTGTCTTGTTTGCTTTTGTTTCATACTTGTTAGTCTTCTCTCTTATATTCAACTGTAAGGTCTTTAAGACCACCATGTAGGGGCAGCTAGGCAGTGCAGTGAATAGAGCACTGGCCCTGGAGTCTGAAAGACCTGAGTTCAAACCCAGCCTCTGACACTTGACACACTTACTAGCTATGTAACCTTGGGCAAATCACTTAATCCCAACTGCCCTGCTTTCCTCCCTCAAAAAAAAACAAAAAAAAATACCATGTAAATATAAGCTTATAAATATAACTTATACTTTTTGCTGCCATCACCCCCACCAAGTACAATACCAATCACAAAGAAGTACTGATTACTTGTTAAAAGACTGAAATCGTCTACCCAACTTGTCTACTGAAATTGTCTTTCCCAACTACTTGGAAAATGTAAATGTACAAAAACCCAGAATCACTCATTGAAATTTAGTCGTTCCAGTAAATAACTACAAATCAGAGGATTAAAAAGCATATTAACTGCTGAAGAAATTTTCCTGACACTGATATGGTGGTGATTAATCCCTATAATTATAAAATATGTTGTCTTACATTATTTAATCTCATAAATACAAAATGCTTCTTTTTAATAATTTACACATATCTACTTCTATCACTCGACCCCTGGTCATTTTTGCTTTTTAACCTATTACTCATTACTTCCTTACGACTGAAAAGTAAAGTAGAGAAATGATTACCATATTCAGAAGTTAGCCAAGTTAAACCTAGATACGTATGCTCATGAAAAAGTAAATAAAGTCATATAACTGAATTAAATTGGACATTCAGCCGAATTTTGACATCTCTTCTTAACTTTTTTTGCTTCAATTATTTTGGGCCATTTTGATAGAGGGCCTAATGATAATTTATGAGAACATCTGACATTTTCTTCTTATATACCTAACTAATCATTTTCAAAGCTGTCTAGATGACCACTACTTTGGCCTTTATTTAAATTTACCTTTATGTTAGATCCTCCAACATTTTAAATTAGCTATTCTATAGTTATGGCCTCACTAGCATAAAAATGTGATAGCTTAATTTCATTACCATTGCGCCATCGATTGAGTTCATTTTCTAGCCACTGAATGGTGTTACGTAATGTCTTGTTTTTCTCCTTTTCTTTTTCATATTTTTTCTTCCACTGTTCTGCAGTTAGCTCCACATTAACACAAACTGTGTTCTTTATTGTCTTGGCTCTAATGAAATTGGAATAAAAAAATTAAACAGGGACAAACTAGTTATTTTCAAATATATTTATATAATACATGCCAACTATTCTATAACTATGTAATAAAATGTGTATACAACTTAATCAAATATTACCTATTCTTGCCTAAGTGCTACATTTTAGAATGAATACAGAAAGGTGTTTACTCAAATAGAAAGGGACTACTTTATTATATATTTGAGATGTTATAGTTTGTAGTGTTTGCAAACTGTGAGTGGCTCTTAAAAGGGAAGAGAGGGGAGAGGTTTACAATTTTATAGCATTCGCAAAGGTAACCTTAAACTATTTTAAGGTTAATGGTAATGTTATGATCTGACTCTCCTATGGTCACCATGAAATTCAAAATATTCCTGATCCCAGAACACACAATGGCCTCTCTAAACTACCAACTTCAGTCAGAATTATACTGGTTTCATTTCACAATCTGATCCAAATTTTTATTTGTTAATCCTAGTAAAATTAAATTTTCATTCCTTAGTCATAACCTTATAAACTAAGTTTCCAAAGGTGAAAATTGTAATACTTATTTAACCAAATTTGGATCATTTATATTTCAAACATAAAATATGGGCTCTAATAAGAATAGATGCCAACTACCTAAAGGTGTATGTATATTTTACATATATATCAGTTAATCTGAGTTATATATGGTTTTGAAAAAATCTATATGCCAAGGTTTTATTAAGGTTTTAAGAAAATAAATATGAAAAAAGTTTAAACTTCATTCATTTAACTATCTATTCAGTCACTAACCTCTGACCAAACAGGAGCGTAGACTTTGTTTCAGACTCGTTATATGACGATGGAGAACAACAGATGACAATAGTAGTTCTGCAGTTGCCGCCTAGTGAGTCTTGAAGGATTCTTGTCATTTTACTGTCTCGATAGGGAACATATGTCTACAAAAAAGCGTGTTCATATAGCTTTTAGGCATTCAGGATCCCATGTCATAAACTGCTGAAATAAAGCACGTGGGGTACTTAGCAAACCTCACCAGATCGTTCCACCTGTTTTTCAAAATGTCCATTCAGCCTAATAGCTGAAATGAGGTTTGCTGTTTAACTTCACTGCTGCTATAACATGGAAATCCAAAACTGATAAGGATTTCATTTATTCAATAAATACCTGAGTACTGTTATACAGGGCACAATATCTTTCTATATAATTTATAATACTAGAAATGGATCAGTTTCTGTGTATATATCAAAGATTAGTTTTAAATTTTAAAAACAGGACAAAGCAATCAATGACACTTACACTACTCTCAGCCAAAGCGGAAATGACATTTCCAAGAGCAGACAGAGACTTGTTGATGTTTTTAGCTTCATCCAGCACAGCACCTTCAGCTCCAGTTTTACTAACCTATATTCATAATTAAAAAAAAAAATTAAACCACAAGGAAAATAAAGTTTAAAATTACGTTCTTAAGTTGTTGGTATTTGAGACACGCTGTGTGGCACAGCATATAGAGGCAGGCCTTGAAGCCAGGAAAACATGGGCTTGAGTCTTGCCTCTGAAACATATTTGGAAGGTTTTTCTTGTTTAGTTACAATCACTCATATCTGACTCTTCATGACCCCATCTGGGGTTTTCTTGGCAGAGATATTGGAGTGGTTTGCCATTTCCTTCTCCAGCTCATTTTATAGATGAGGAAACTAAGGCAAACAGGGTGAAGTGATTTGTCCTGGGTCACACAACTATTAAGTGTCCGAGGCCAAATTTAAACTCAGGTTTTCCTGATCGCAGGCCTGGTGCTTTATCCAAGCAAAACCATTTTAATCTCTCAGCATCCCAGACAAATCTCCAAGAGTCTAAATTAGTTATGAGTTACTAATCTGTACCTATACAGGGAGTTTCCACAGTGAAAGTTCTCCATCTCCATGAAATCACAGGTTCCCTGCCTACCCCACCATGTCTATTCACTCTCAACAAAGTCTTAATTATTTACCAGTGATACAGTAACTCACTCCCCTTGGTATTTTTCATATACTGTATCTCTGAAAAATATTTTTCAGGGGAAAAGGCGGAGCAGGACTGGCAGATCCTGTTATTAATACTTGCTATTTTGTATCATAACTATTGTTTTGTGCATTCTGTCTCTCTACTATAAGGACTGGAAATCCGGGGGCACTTCACAGCCTGCTCTGCACATAGTGCTGAAATGTTTGCTGATGTGGTGACAGTACTTCATAGTTAAGAAGGAACACTTACACATAAATATTTTTTAAATTTTTAAATTTTGTTCTTTTATTGTAACCTTGGGCTCTGCATTTAAGTCTATCTATTGGTTTCTTGAATTTTCAATATATCACATTTGTTGCTTTTTTTTTTTTTTGAGATTCCAAATGTCTGGAGAAATGTGACAATATCTAAATTATCTGTGCTAAATAAGGTTGATGGACATATAGTACAATGGCCAGAAAATGCTATCTAAAATGATTTCTTTCTTTTAAGCGTGAAATTACAATTTATTTTTAACTAAGAATGGGTAGGATCCAATTTTATACTTGGGAAATGGAGGCTCAGAGAACTTAGGTTGCTTGCCAGGGTGTCACCTGGATAGCAAGAGATCCAACCAAGACTGTATTTAGATCCCATATCCAGACTCCTAGGCCAAGTACCCCTTTCCATTGCAACACACATTTTTTCATGATTCCATATTTTAATTCCATAGCAGACATTTAGAAACATGAATGACATTATCAAATACTATTAATTACAAAACTTTTAATTAGATTCAATAAATATTTAATTATTATATCCCTAGTACTTTACTGGGTGCTATGACAGGCTATTCAAAGTAACTTTGGGAAGTCCTGGGAACATCTCCAATCATATAAATGACAAGTCATTTGTGACTTATCCACTAAGTGCTAGGGAATTATCCCAGGAGCCTGGAGTCACATATCCAGTATATTCCAAGTGCCAAAGACTGAAAGCCCTAGAGGCCCGCTAGTTTCAAACCCCTTATTTTACAGATGAAACTGCACCCCATGTAAGTGAACTTAATTTCCCAAGGTTATATAGGTGTAAGCAGAAAGGCAAGCATTTAAACCCAGGGCCTTAGATCCCAAATCCAGTACATTCTCCATGTCTTCCACCATTGTGCCTCTGTGTCAGAGGAAGCTTCAAATCCAAGTCTCTGTGATTCTAACTCCAGCACTTTCTGTATCAAGCCAATATATGTCTTAGCATGTAGCAGAAAACAAGAGAGCAAATGATAACATCTTTCCCTTAAAAGGTTGATAATCCAGTTAAGGCCATACTTATTAAACAAGAAACAAACAGTATATGTAAAAGGTAGCATAGTGTAGCGTACAGAACAACCTCTACCAGTCAGCAGACCCAAGTTTTACTTCCCAAGCTCTTTTATATGAACTCTAGTAAATCACACTACTGAATTTTAGTTTCCTTAGTTACAAAATAAAGGGATTTGACTAGATGATTTCTAAGAATACTCCTAGATCTACAACCACGTATGATTTAACCCTGAATTAAATTAACTAAGTGATATGACAATATAAACTAAAATAAGATGGGCTATCAATATTGGTTTTGGGGGATAGTTTTGTGTCAGAAGTGGAACCTGAATTCATATCTGAAAAACATGTAGACTTTGAGTAAGAATGGAAGAACAAGAAAAACAGAAGCAAAGCCAGAGAGGCAAGAATGTCCATGAAAAATACTAATAACAGTGAGAAGAGAGGCCTAGCTTTAGGGGTAAGAGTTGGCCAGGTAAAGAGGACCAGGTAATAATGGACTCTGAAGGTAAAATAATTCTCTAAACATTATTATGTAAGTATAACTAAAAGTTGAAATTCCTCCATTTTAACCGACAAATGAGACTTTTCAACAAACGATTATCAACAGATATTTTTGAAGTACCTATTATGTGATAAGCATATTCACACACACAATATCCACTAGAACTTAGTCACACAAAAAAACCTGAATATACCCACAATGAAAACATCACCAAATATTTAGGTAAAGTATCTAACTGTAAATAAGGCTATGGAATATGTCAAATGGGATATGCCATGACCCATAACAATTGTCATAGGGGTCGAAGTACAGACTATATCATATTTTGTATATTTTGCCCAAAAGATTTAATAAGGATACAAAACAATGCATAAGAACAAACGATCCAGTTATGTGAATGTACCTAGAGAAATATTTTAAAAAAGAAAGAAAAAATGAAAAATGTTACCTTTTCGCTACCAGCCAAATCTACCAGATAAAGTTTCCCACTCAGTTTCTGTTCTGTCTGAGTGTTTTCTTGTTTTACATTAATAAGAAAGATACTGTGACTTCTAGAGCTATGTTCATTCATATCTATAATGAAAACAAATTAAAACAATTTTATGATTAGCCATTAATTAATTTTCCCTTTCCAATAATTTCTTTTAAGATGGCATATGTAGGGGAGGCTAGGAGGCGCAGTGAGTAAGAGTGCTGGCCCCGGGAGTCGGGAGGACCCGGGATTGGTTCCGGCCTCAGATACTTAACACCCACACAAAAAAATAACTGGCCGTGTAACCTTGGGCAAGTTACTTAACCCCGACTGCTTAAAAAAAAAAAAAGATGGCATATGTTACATTAAAAGTACAATTATCAACTGGCAAAGGATTTTTTTTAAAGTTCAAACATTCTACTTACTTGTAACTGCTACATGTCTGTTAGATTTTCCTTCGTCTATAGTATCCATAACCTCATCTGGACTACATACAAAACGCTCTGTGCAACCCTTGAAAATAATTTTTGAAGTATGAAAATTATTTCCCCATCACTATATACTTTTTCTCTTATAAAATCATTCTACAGACTTTATACAGACCTTTACATAGGGAACTCTGTTTTTGTCTTCATGAACAGAAAGGTTGGTCTTTGAAACTGAAACAGCAAAACATTACTTGTCAGATGATAACTAATAACCTCCAAAATATAACATTAGCTAAGAAATTGCTATTATAATTTTCCCTCTCTGAGCAGTCTGAAAAACAGGCAAGTGCCTTCAAAAGCACTGAGGGGCAATAAAAGACTACTCCATCATTACCAAACAAAGAGACTTATACAATCGATACTCACTAATTTTTTTAAAGTATCCATAAATGTATGCCTCAAGTTGTCTTATCAAAAGGCACACAACTGTAATTTACAAGAATAATTTTAAAATGCCATTTTCTATCACTTAAGGAAATTTAAAATATACTGTAGCCAAAGGCTTTTCCATCTATTGGAAAAAGAACTCTTTAGAGTTTTTTCTGACATAATATAATTAACTACTGTTATGCCAGGAGAGATAATAGGAAAGAATACAACTTACCATCCAAAAGGTCCCTTATCTTATCCAAATATATTTCAAAATATGATACCTAGAGGAAAAACAAAGATTAAATAAGGCAAAAGTTTCAATTGTCATTAAAATTCCTTAATACATATTTTCAGTTTATTCACAGAAGTAAAAAGAGAATAAGGAGCCTAAAAGCCTTCTTTCCTTCTCTTTCTCTCTCTCTGTCCCCCCTTCATTCCCTCTCTTAAGTCTTTTAAGTGATTTGTCCAGAATGATGTGGCTACACGGCTTTATCAGTTAAAAAGTAGGAATAGATTTGCCCCAAAGGAGTGTTAAGCATCTGACTAGAAGCAGCTTCACGGGTATGGATTTGTTTCTGAAGGGACCAATAAAATCAAGGTCTATAGTCTAGAGTAGGCCTGGTTTAGTTATAAACAAGGACTATCTTGTGCCTGGGGAAATTTATAACTTTTGCTTGGGGGGTAATTTATGTGTCTCTAGCATGTAAGTGTTTATTCTTCCTCATGTACACTGGTGGGAAAATACCACCTAGTTTTATGTATGGAATATGACATACTGATTATTTACGCATTTGCTTGATAATTAAGTAATTATGATATGCCTTACCATCAAAGTTTAGTGTTTAAGAGTTAATGGCACCATCATGGAGAGTAATTGATATTACATAAATATGGGAATCACACCAGTGGGGCCCAGGAGATACAGTAGTGAAGAGGGGAAGTGCATCTTGGCATTCTCCTTGATAGGACCTTGAGAGAGTTTAATTAGGCATATGAAAATGGTCTGTTTTCCAGAACACAGATGTGCAGGTGTGAGGGCAGGTTGCAGTGAGCAAGTCAACCCAGAAGATGAGTTTGAGAAACATCCCATCTAGGACAAAGAAAAAACTAAAAAAAAAAAAAACAAAAAAAACCCAGCTTGCATTCTTATAGGTCTATGCAGAGGCATGGTGCAAGTTGCTATCAATTCAAGATAAATGAGATACTACCTCTGCCACCCCGAACCTCATCACTTAACAGAGCATAAGGTATGCACACAAACAATATAACACAAGACTGAGTATAAGTACAAAGGAAGTCTGAAGTAAGAAGTGCCAAAGTTGATTTTTCCAAAAACTTATCAACTACAAACCTGACAACTATATTTTAATTGAAGTCATCCTAAAAGCTAAATGAAAATAAATCTCTCAAAAGTTCACCTTAATGTGGAACTCCAAATTTTCATCCATAGAGTAAATATAATTAAAAATATCTTGTACTATTCTTGGAATAATACCCATTCCATCTGGATCATGGAGTTTACCCTAAATGGAACAACAAAAAACATTAAACTTTTAATGAGTTATGTACATTTAATGTAACTAATGAAGAAAATCCACGAGCAAATTCTTTATAATTAAAATGAATCAATAATGAACAGGAAAGACAGAAATAATACAGTAATTGTGTTTTTATTAAATATGGCTAGATAGCTGAAAAACCAATTTCTGCACTATATACCATTTATGTATCAAAATAAACCAGATCATCACCATGATCCCAAGTATGAACATTATTTTTTTACCTGACTATTCTTTGGATTATATTCTAATAATCAAGCTTAGATTATTCCAGGTCATTGGAATAATAGGTATATCGAAAAAGGGAAATTCCCTATTTACAAAAATCTTCTTTCTCCCTCTGGCTAAATTCAAATGTATTAAAATATCAGAAATGCCTCATGTGATTTTCACTTCTGATTTCTGTAGTCAAACTAACTCCTCAAAGCAGGTACTCAGCATAGACTGTTTTCTAAAGCAGAGGTTGGCTGTGCTCAGACCTTCTGCTCAGAATGGTGTGGTGACTGACTGGAGCAACCTATAGATCAAAGAAGAGACAATGTTGCCTCTTCCAAAAGCAGGGTTAAAAAACAAACAAAAACCAAGCCTGCTACACAACACCATTCTGAACTTTTAGCAGATAAGCATTCAAAAATCCCCTCAAAAAAACTTCAGAACTACAGCAAATGCTTAATATAAAGAAGTGACAAGTGTGCCACTTGCTTAGAACCCAAAGTTTTTACGGCCCAATAAGACCAATTTTTCTTCTTAACTTACTGTCTAAACTATGCCAAAAACCAATCAACTACTAGATGAGAAATTTATCTGAATTCTGTGCTTGGCTGTTGTACTATAAGCAGACCCCAAATTCTTACTATTTTATGGTTATAACATCACTAATAAGATAAGCCTTTAATAATTGCCTCCTGGAGAGAAAGGAGTGAAGAGTCCAAAATCACTATTAAAATAATTTTACTGTCAATAGAAAAAATACACTAATAGTCTTGATATGCTACTCAAAAAAGGAGAGGAAAATTTATTTTACAATTTGTTACCTCCATTGTATGAGTCTTCCCAGAGGATGTCTGTCCATACGCAAATATTGTACCGTTATATCCCTCAAGTACATCTATAAAAGTTAAAAAAAAAGTGTCAAAAGAATTTCCCTTCCTAAAAAAATTCAGATAATTGCTTTCAAGTGTTGCAAGCAAATGTCATATATTCCTGATTACCAATACAAAAAAAACTTTCAAATAATTAAAACATTTAAGGGAGGTGCCTAAGTTTTTAAATCCAGCAAAATAACTCAGTGAGAGAAAATTCAAGTTAATTTTTCTTCAGACTAGTTGATATATAACAAAGTCTACCTAAGAAACTATAAAAAAGTTATAAACCTATCATAGTCTAAAGTTTAATCCTTATGATTTAGAAGAAGGATTTTTGATTTAAGAGTGGAGAAGTTCCTTTGCCAGAGCAGAATACCATTTATATAAGATTTAAGAGTTATCTGATACACAAAAGGTTAAGTGATTCGCCCAGGGTCACAGAAATGGTAAATGTCAGAACTAGGATTGGACTCAGGGACTTTCTTCCATCAGGGACTGGTAAAAATTTGATTTTTTTCCCCCTAAAAGGTAGAAACACAACATTTGGCTCATAGTAGGTATATTTTTTAAAAATTACAAACTTGGAAAGTGGGGAATTCATAGATTTTGTTTGTTCTAGTTTTAACTCTAGAATAAAATCATGAATTAGAAACATCCTATGAAATTCCCTGTTCCTAAATTATTCTTTGTAATATTCAATCACTATAGAATTCCCTCAATGTACTTTATGAAACACAAACATATCACCTATATGTAGACATATTTTCTTCTTTCCTTCTAAAACTTGAGTCACTGGCTGCCTTTAAGTTGAAATCACTTAAATGAGTAGGACAAGGTAAGTTACCCAGTCACCTAAGGCTTAATCACCTACGTAAGACTGAAAATCTTGAGATCTCTTTGGCTCCACCCCCTCCCTAAAGATTCAATCAGTCATCAAATCCTGTCAATTCTACCTGGACAATCTCTCCCATCAGTCCCACTTTCCTCCAACTCTCGTTACAACTACCACTGTTCAGGGTCTCTTATCTTTTTGATGATTACTAAAATAGCCTCTTAACCAATTCAATTAAATTCAACAGCCATTTATTAAACATCTAGATACTAGGGATACAGCAAAAAACCAGAGACAATTGTTGCCCTTGAGGGCATCAACATATTCACAAGTAAATATAGGACATAGACAAACTGATTTTGGGGGTAGGGGATCACTCACATAAGGGAAAATCAAGAAAGGTCTCTTGAAGTGGTACTAAAGCTGGGTCTGACAGGGAGAAAGAACAATCCAAGCACTGGGGATAGTGGTGTGCAAAGCAGGTGGGAAAACACTATCCAGTTCAAGAACAGCACCCACTTTTGGTTAGGGTTAGAGTGAGAGGGGGAATTAATTAGGTGCAATCAACCTGAAAAGACAGGCTGGAGTCAGAATATGAAATGCTTTAAATGCCAAAGGAGTGTATACTTGATTCTAATAGCATTTGGGAAGATACCGAAACTTCTTGATCAGGGAAGTGATATGGTCAGAAAAAAAAAAAAAAGACTTTGCCCTTAGAGTTGACCCTGCTTCTCCAAAAGCCTAATAAGGCTCCTTGTGCCTAGTCTGGAAGTGTGCTGGTAACTGTTTAACAACTGACATATATTTTAGTCTGCACTAGTAACATTTTCTCCGCCACTTTCTTCAGTCTAGACAATGAACAAAACAATAAATCAGGCCAGATGTGCAGCCTTTGCCACTTTCTGAGGTGCAAATGCTCATAGTGAAAATTTAACACTCAGTTCTAGCCAGTATGACCTGGGAACAGCATACCACTGCTCTAATCTTTCCTTCCTAAGATCGATCCTTCACGTGACTTCCAAATTAATCTTCCTTATGTATAGATGTGTTCATGTCTAGCCTCTGCTCAAAATTCCACAGTGATTTCCTACTGAATATAACTGTTTAAAAAAATATTACTTTCAGTTCCAAATTCTCTACTTCCCTCTAGCCTCTCCTCCACCCACTTTTGAGAAGGCAAGAAATATCATACCCATTATGTATATGAAGTTATACAAAACATTTCCACATTAGTCATGTTCTGGGGGGAGCAAGAAAAATAAAGGAAAATATGCTTCAATCTGCACTCTGGGTGTAATCAGTTCTCTATTTGGAGGTGGAGAACAGTTTACATCATGAAATCCTTCGGAATTACGATGGATCACTGTATTAAGTAGAGTCTTTCACAGCTGATTATCTTTATAATGTTGCTATTACTGTGTAGACTGTTCTCCTAGTTTTGCTTACGTCACTTTGCATTTATTCATATCAGTCTTCCCAAGTTTTTCTGAAACCATCATCTTAATAATTTCTTACAGCACAATAATATTCCATCACATTTATATACTATGTGTATATATTATATATACACACCATACTATTCCTACTACTAATATACTATGTGTATACATGTGTGCGCGCGCACACACACACGTAAATAACCTGTTAAGCCAATCCCTAACTGATGGGCATCCTGTCAATTTCCAATTCTTTGCCACCACAATAAGAACTGATATAAATGTTTTTGTATATGTGGGTCCTTTCCTTTGATCTCCTTAGGGTATAGATCCAGTAGTGGTATTGCTGGGTCAAAGAGTATGCAGTTACATAGCCCTTTGAGTAAAGTTCCAAACTGTAATCCAGAATGGTTGGACTTGTTACAACTTTACCCATGGTGCATCAGTGTCTACCTTTTCATATCCCCTCCAGGATTTGTCATTTTTCTTTTCTGTCAGCTTAGCCAATCTGATGAATATGAGATGAGCTGGTATCTCAGAGTTGTTTTAGTTTGCATTTATCAACTGGGGACCTACTGAATATATAATAAAGTCCAAATTCCTCAGCCTGACATCTAAATTACTCTATAACCTGGTATATTCCTGTAATTCAATAAAAATATATTAAGCACCTACCATTTGGGAGAGCATTTTAGGTACTGGGGAAGACACAAGGTTTAGATAAGATACATTCCTTGTCCTAAACTTCAGTCTGGTGGTGGTGGTGATACATATGACACAAATACAAAAGTACTATCACAATCTATGTTATAGTTAAGTGTACTGGAAAGGGGGTAGAACCAAGTGTTTACATGAAGTTTAAGGTTCACAATTACTTATGATCAGGGGGAAGAAAGAAAGTTTCATGCAGCCTTATCTTACTCCATTCTACATGAACCATGGTCTAGCCAAAATGGAGCAGCCAACATCCCAAATAAACATTAAGCAATTCCCCACTCTAGTGTTTTTGTCCGTATTACTCAATTTACTTGGAAATCCCTCACCTTTACATGAGCCTTTGAAAATCCTACCCATTCTTCAAGGTCCAACTCTCCTATGAAGCCTTCACTGATCCCACCACTTGGAAATATGACCTTCCTTGTATCTCAAGTACTATGTTACTCTTATGTTACAGTACATACTAGTTAGTGCATAATTATTATATAATGTTGTATAGTTGTGTGTATGTTATAGTCTCCCTGACAGTTTATTAACTCCATGAAGGCATTTCTGAATTTCTGTTAATAAACAAATGAACTTAAAGAAACCAGTGTTGCTATATAGGATATGTGTAATGTGTTGTTCAGTTGTTTTTCAGTTGTGTCTGACTCTTTGTGACCCCATTTTGGGGTTTTCTTAGCAAAGATATTGGAGTGATTTGTCATTTCCTTTACCAGCTCATTTCACAGATGAAGAAACTGAAGCAAACAGGGTCAAGTGTCTTGTCTAGAGTCATAAAGCTAGTAAATATCTTAGGTCACATTTGAACTCAGGATGATTATTCTTCTTGACTAACGGCCTGACACTCCATCCACTGTACCACCCAGCTGTGCATGTGCAAAATACAGAGAGGCAAGAAAATCAAGGGCACTTAAGAGGAATGTTACATTAACTAAGCACTTTATAGTTTTTTTATATATTATCTTACTATATTCTCAAAACAGTGCTGAATTACTGGGCATATAATAATATTTATATTTTCTAGAACTAAAAAAGCTGTGCTTAGATTGCAACAACCATTCCCCACCTGGCTGCTGTCCTGGACTTCATCACTGTCTCCAGAAACTCATCTTCCTGAAAGATCACATCAACTCTGAAACTCAAGCCTCCTCTGCCCCAGAGGCCCCTTCCTTCCTTGATTAGAAAGGGTGGAGGGGTGGATATCAGAGAGTTCTATTTCAGGACCAGCCTAGGGCAGTGATCTCATCATTTCCAACCTAGCTACCTTAATCATCCCCTCTCCTCTCTTCACTCTGCCCCCTTTTTTGTGTGTTTTCCTCCCCCATCAGCTCATGAGCTCCCTGAAGTTAGAGACTATCTAGAATGTCTTTTGCCTTTCCTTGTATCTCCAGGGCTTGGCACAGTGCTTGGCCCATAGCAGGCAATTAGTAAACATTTACTAACTTGACAATTGCTAAGGATAAAAAAGGCCATTTAAAAATTTTGTGATCAAAGCAAGGAGTAATAGGGCCAGTTCTCAAGGGAGACACATCTGTAGTGATGGAATAATTACAGATCAAGTTGCTGAAAGTACTTGCAAACTTGTTTTGAGAGCTACTTCCGGTAATTTTTGAGATATCAGGAAGAACAGCTTAAAGACTGGGTATGGAACAATGCCTTAATTTTATAAAGAAGCAAAGGGTAACTTCCAGAAAGTACAGAAAAATAAGCTCAAGCTGATGATTGGCAAAAATAGAGAAGTACTAAGCACATAGTGTAAGAGTCCTTAGGAAACAATGGGGTGAGAACCATGAGCCCACATAGGTTTACAAAAAATTAATCATACTAAATTAAATTTGTAGACAGTGTCAATAAACTAGATATCACAGAAACTCCAGGTAATCAGGTATAGTCAAGACTAGGATTCAAATCCTGCATGAGACAAGTACTAGCTGTGTGGCTCTGGGCAAGTCATTTATCATCTGTAAAATAATAAGATTTGACCTGATAAGCAATGAGGTCCTTTCCAAATCGAAATCTATGAACCACTGACAAAGTTCTTCACAAACTGGCTTATGTGATTGTACAGTCAGGCAGATTTGCAACTGATTATGCAATTGTGCCCCAGGTACTGATTAATGTATTGGTATTAATCAGAAGGAAAGTCTCTAGTGGACTCTGACAAAGCTCTTTCCCTAATATTTTTTAAAAATCACTTACATGAAGGCATATGGCATGCTCATGAATAAATTAGAAAGCATTAAGCACCTACTAATCTATTTTGCCAGAAATTTGATGAAAAGCTTTGAGAGCTAGCTAGTAAGAACTGAAATTCAAAAAAATCTTTAAAGTTTAAAACATACTGGTTTAAGTCAACAAAATGAGCTAAATTCTCGCACTTAGGTTAAAAACTCAACTGCATGAATGCATAAGTTTAAGATTTGGAAGACCTGACTTGACAAGAATTTACCTGAAAAAGATTTGGGGTTTTCAGCTGATTGCAAAACTCAATGAGTCAAGTGTATTACATAGCCACTAAAACCGCTAAAGCAATGAAAGGCAGCATTAATCACAGAGTGATTATGAGAAGTAATGGTACCACTGTGCTCTGCATACCATCTTCAATCCTCCCATTTTAAGAGAAAAACTGGCAAACTTGAGTGTATTCAAAGAAGATCAATCTAAACGTAGAGGGGTCTGGAAATGACAGCACAAGAAGAATGGTAGAATTGGAGCAATTTGGTTTGAAAAGAAGCATTTTTTAAAAATGTATTAATGTGAATAAAATAATTTGCTTTGGGGTTCTCCAGGAAGCAGAACTAGAATGAATGGAGGAAAGTTAGAGAAGGAAGTGTCAATTCAATGTGAAATTCAGTTTTCTAATGATTAGTACAGTCTTATAAATAGAATGAATTTCATTTTAAAAGGCCTTACCACTCAACATAATTGGGCAAGAGCTGGAGGGCCATTCCATTTATTAGGGTTGGTAGAGAATGGAGTCCTATACTGGAAGTTTAGACTACATAATGTCTAAGATTCTTTTCAATTCTAAGATTCTGTGAATCTATGGGATGAAAAACAGGAAGACTTCCCCACCCCCCCAAAACCAAAACAACATCCCACAACTGGGCTTATACTAACTTAATTTTTTGGCCTGGAATACATCCCTCTGGATCATCTTTCTCACTAAATTCACTTGCAGCTTCCCTGCTTACTGCTTAGAAGGGGTCTTTGAAAAGAAACCAGTAATGGAGTAGAAGCATGCACTGACAAAGAACTGTCATTTCCTATAAACTGTTGGAAATCTGTCTAGCAATTCTGTTTCTGTTGTTGTGTTACTTTAATTCTAGTTTATTACCTGAGAAACTCTTTTGTGATGTGAATGTTAATATAAAAAGTATGGTAAGAAATAAAGTTTTACACAACACACACACACAAACAAAAACCTAGCCGTGAGACCTTGGGCAAGTTACTTAACCCCAATTGCCCTCAAAAAAAAAGAAAAAAAAAGAAAAGAAAAGAAAAGAAAAAGAAAAAGAAATAAAGTTTTCAGTTTTCAACTTTTGAGGTGGTGAATATTACACAAATTTATGCAGGATCATTTGTGCAATGCCACATAAAATATTTACCAAAGATTAATTACCATAATCATTTTGCATTAAAGATATAAAAATTTCCCTTCTTGATTAATAACTTAGAAAAATATTCAAAAATTATAACAAGAATGTGAGGTGAGAAGAATACCAGGATGAAGCTCCACACAAAACAATATTCTTAGAAATGGATGAAATATATTTACCTTTCACTATCTTCTTTGCACAGTCATTGTATACTTGCTCCTGTGTTGTGCTTGACTGGAATACACGGTCAAATGCATAAGGCTTGGACTGAAAAACAAAACAAAAAGAAAACTGAAATTAAACAGAAAGTCCACCAAAAGAGATGCAAACAAAATATATTTTGAGATCATCTACAGAGGTGTGAAACTTCCCCAGCAAAACTTAAGCAGCCCAAACCAAATTAAAAAATGTAATTAAGAAATGTTTAGCTAAATAAAAATACAATGCAACACAAATAATGTTAATTTGTGCTAAGCTGCCTGGAAGAATCTGTTTCTATTTTAAACTGACATCCCTGAACTAGAATAGTGGCGATACTGAGTTCACAGTAGGCCCTCAAATACATACTGATCAGTCTTTCCCAGTATCTACTACCCTAAGCAGAGGCTTAGATATACCTAGGATCTTCTCTAGATAAGTAATTCTAGCCCTTCAATTCAGTTCTCATTTAAAGTTCCTACTATATGGGGGGAACTAGGTTAGGCTGGGCCCTAAAGATGTGCCTGTTACACTGGTTTTAACACAGACCTTTGCCTTGCAGACAGTCCAGCTGGGATCTCTCCATGCCTTCCCAGCCTAGACTATTCTTGACCATTTATTTCATAAATCTCCCACACAAGACCTAACCAAATTCTCAAAGGTCTCTCTTTGGTTTTTTAAAACTCTTGGCACCACAACTTTGCAATGTTGAAAACTGAACTCATCTTCTTCCTGCTCCTCCCAATTTGTTTCTCCCAGTCACCTAAGCCCCCATATTTCAGACGCCTTTGACTCTTTCCTTTCTTTTACCTCTCACAACCCATCAAACGCCTGTCAATTTGACTACCCTGATTATCTTCTGTATCGATCTTCCTTCTCCTTTACCCACTCAAGGGACACACACACACTCACCACTTAAGTTAAGGCCTTCAATCTCTTACCTGGGTCACTACAGTAGAATCCTAACTGGTTACCCAACCTTGAGTCTCTTCCCTCTTAACTCCATTCTTTATGAAGCTGCCAAAATAACCTTCTTAGGGATGAGGCCTGGCCCTATCACCCCCTTATTCCAAAGTATTCAGTGGTACCCTATTATCTATAGCATAAAACACAATCTATTTAGCTTAGAATTTGAGGCAAAGCCCAAGTTAGCAATAACCTACTTTCCCTATATTTATTCACATTACTTCTCTTCATGCAACATTCCAAATACACTTTCCCACACAAAGCAGACTTGTAATTGTTCCCAGATTCCAACCCCCCCCTCCACGCATTCAATAACACAGGCCTTCTCTCATGACTGGAACACACTTGCTTCCTTCCCATGTTCATGCGTTGAACTAGCTCTCTGCTTTCAGGGGTTCTATCTCCTCCAAGCAACTTACCCTGAAAGTCATTCCTTAACTCACTCTCAGAAACACTAAGAATTCTGAGCACAGACTGTACTAGGGCTTGGGGCAGCCCTGTCTGGGCCCTCACAGAACGTATAGTCTAGCAGCAAAGAAAATTTTTTTCCTTCTGTACATTTTTCTAAAGAATTCTGTCTGAATCCTTTTTTTTTCTAATCACATTCTACCTTATATTATACTTTTTTTGTGCATGTGGTATTCTTGTCCACCCTCTGAACCTATAAGCTCCCCACCCCTCCACTAGCAGGGGCTATGCTCTCTGCTCTTGTGTTTTTGACATCTCACATACAGTAGTTGTACATTAAGGTTCATTGAATTTAAAGCATATTATGTGTGAGTGTATGAGATTTAGTTCATGCTTCACTATGTGCATTTTTATACTTGATAATCTCGTACTTGGGAGTTGTTGCTATTCACATAGTATTCATCATTTATTCTGCATACTCCCTACAACTGCTCAAAAAATGCAAACCGGCTTAAGTTAAATCATTAAGAAATTACATACATTTATCTTATTTTTATCTTCTGAACACTCCCCACTTCTGAACACTTAGACTTGAGACAATTAGCCACTGTTTTCCCTAGCTCTGAAACACCAGGGTCATAATGCTGATACAAAGATTACCACTAGCAGCCACTGGTTTTCAGTTATACAAGTTCATTCTGAGAAGGCAGCCAAAGTAGGCCAAAATGCTTTAGCTTTTTTGTAGGCACACTGAGCTGAAGCTGTTTTATATTTCTTCTCTAGCTCGTATTTCCTCCTTTGGACATAAGAAGATAAGATGGATATAGTTTCAGAATGCATTTCTTCTTTTCAAAAAAGAAAAAATTCAACCACCATCCATTTGAATTTTTGTGGTCTAAAGGACTGGATGACTGTTATTTAAATAACAAGTGTATAAATTATTGAATTAATCCTTATTTAAATCCAATAGTTTAAAAGAACTAAGACAGACCACAAATACCCTTAGCCCTACATTCAGATCACTTGATTATTTTTGTGACAGTTCAATGTAATATAGGCTCAACAGAGATTCTATGTATTTGATATGCAGTATCAGGTAGGGGAAATAGTTCAATTCTCACTTGATATTTAATCTGTAACTCTAGGTAAAACACTTGTCAGGGTCCTAGGCAGCTCTGTATTTTAAACTGAAGAAAAAGTACAGATAAGAGTTCGCGCATAGGGAGTTGCATAAACTACAATGATTACCACTACCACTATGACTACCAGTTAACATTTATATAGCACCTACTAAGTGCCAGGCACTGTTAAGCGCTTTACAAATAGGTAAAGTCCTCCCTCCCCTTTCAGGAAAATGCTTTGGATACTAAATTTAATACTGAGTTCAGGACTACAGATTATCTAGAATAAAGCCTTTTTTGGTCTCAGGCACCTTGGGATAATGGTACAGTGAAAAGAATCCTAATTCTGGATACAAAGGACCTAGGTACAAATACTACCTTCAATACTTAAAGTACCTACAAACCTTGGGCAAGTCAATATCCCCGAGTCTCAGTTTCTTCATGTGTAAAATGAGGGGAATGGGTTAGATAGCCTCTGAGGTCCATTCCAGGTCTACCATCTATGATTCTATAATGATAATGAATGCCCCAGTTTTGTTATTATTTTAAAATGAGGTTTTAAAAGAAAGTCAAGAGCACCATGTATTTTTGAACCAGAAGGGGCGTTAGAAGCCAATTAGTCCAATCCTCTTGTTTTACAGATGAAGAAATTGAGTCCTAGACATGTAGGGTGACTTACCCAAGATCACAAAGGCTGCAAGGGAAGGGAGAGAACAGGGAAAGCAAGTGAATTAAAACTCAAAGGACAGCGAGGGCTTTGTGGAACAGGGATGAGGAAGCAGTGAAAGCCAAGTATGGCTCATGCATATACACAGAGGTAAAATGACAGAATACAGAACCAGTGAACATTTAATAGGATGTTTGGACTGCAAAGTAGATTACACAAAGAGGACTAACCTGACATAAGGCTATGAAGGCAGGCTGAAAACAGACTGTTCGAAACCTTCAATGCTAAGATAAGCAGTTTATATTTTATCTTAGAGATGATAGGGACCCAATAAAGGTTTCCGAGTAGGGGAATGACAAGGTCAGATCCATGCTTGAGGCAGATTTTGACAACTATGTGGGATGGATTGGAGAGAAGAGCCTAAAGAAACCAATTATGAAGTTATTACAACAGACCAAATGAGAAGTGATAAAAGCCTTGAATTAGACTAGCAGCTGGATCAGGAGTAGGGAACCTTCTGCCTAGAGGTCTCATGGGGTCTTCTAGGACCTCAGGTGCAGACATCTAGGTCCTTGGGTGCAGCCTTTTAACTGAGTTCCAGTTTTACAGAAAAAATCCATTTATTAATTAAGGGGAGTGGGAAGATGTAAGAAATGCCAAGGAAGTAAAATCAAAGGGATATGGAAACTAACTGGGATGAAGGGCAAGGGAAAAATCAAAGATAACTCCTGGGTTATAAAGTTGCGGAAATTAGAAGGATGGTGGTTCTCTCATAAGAAAAAGGAATAGTCTGGTGAAGGAAGGATTTAAGGGAAAAATATTCAGTAACACTTTGAACATGTTAAAAGGATACCCAGAGGGAAATTTTGATTAAGTATTAAAGATATGAGACTGAAACTCAGGCAAGATACTGGATTCCAATCAATGGACAAGAATTTTTTAAGCACTTCTATTGGGCTCTCACTGTGGTAAGGCAATCAAGCTGACATCCTAATTAATTCACTATCCCACTCACCACAGAGATTCTAGAAAATCTTTTCATCCCTCCTTAAGTCTCCCACAGCTCCCCATATCCCTACCCTTCTGGCTGAGTAGCTTGCCTTTCACTGAAAAAACAAAACCAAAACCAAAAAAACAACTGAGGTCATTAATAGAGTTCCCTCTTCTGTCCCTCATCTAACATTATTCAGATGACTTCTCCAACTATCTCCTCTGGCCCTCTGGTTTCACATGATGAGGTGGCCCTCCCCTTGTAAACTCCTCTACATGCATGAGTGAACCCATTCCATTCTATCTTCTCTAGAAAATTTACTCATCACTCCCATTAATCTTCAATCTTTCCGTAAGTACTAGCTGCTTCCCTGCTACCTACAGACATGCCCACATTCCCCACCCCCCTCAAAAAACCATCATTTGATCCACCTCTTCTCACTAGCTATTGTTCTATAGCTTTCCTCCCTTTTTGGTGTAAATTCTTTGAGAAGGTCATTTACAATAAGTGCTTCTACTTACTCCCTTTCTCTTCACTCTCTTAATTCTCTACAGGTTGGTCAGTTGTGTCTGATTCTCTGTGACCCCATTTGGAGTTTCTTGGCAAAGATACTGGAATGGTTTGCCATTTCCTTCTCCAGCTTATTTTACAGATGAAGAAACCAGGCAAACAAGGTTAACTGACTTGCCCAGGGTCATACAACTAGTAAGTGTCTGAGGACAGATTTGAACTCTATCTCCTACCTTCCCTGGCTTTCTTTTAGTCGAAGTCAAAGTCCTGCCTTCCCCAGTCTTCTTTAATCTTGGCGTTTTTCTCTCCAAGATTACCCCCAATTTATTCTGCTTATATCTTGTATACAGCTGTTTGCATGTTGTCTCCCCCCTAGACTGTGAGATCCTTGAGAGCAGGACCTTTTCTGGCCCTTCTCTGCATCTGAAGCATTTAGCACAAAGCTTGGCACATAGCAGGTGCTTAATAAATGCTAGCTGACTGACTTAATGACCTACTAGGTATCTGACACTATTCACTCAAAAACAAAACAAAATAGTTCCTCTCTCAGAGAGTTTTCATGTCATCAGGAAAACAATATGTAAAATAAGTAAATAAGTGGAGATGAAAAAAAAATTTCAGATGTGAGGAACAGCCTGTTCAGGCAAAGGCATGAAAATCGGAGATGGAATATGTAAAAGTCACTTTGGCTAGAAAGTAATGTGTAATAAATCTGGAAGGTGTCATTGGAACTAGACTGCAAAGGGCTTAAGTGTCAAATAACGGACTTTTCAATTTTAGAGTGAATAGAGGTTTTGGAGTAAGGGAATGACATGGTCAGACCCATGCTTTAGGAATCAATAGTTCAACAAGCATTTATTATGTGCTTTGCATTGTTTTAGGTGCTAGTGATACAAATACTAAAGAAATAATTAACTATTACTCTCAAGGAGTTTTACTGTTCATCCAGGGAGACAAAATGCATGTAAGCACACACAGAACAAACGCAAAATAAATACAAGACAGTTAGAGAGGATATTTGGTGGGGAGAGATTAGGAATCAGGAAAGATTTCAGGCAAAAGCTGGAACCTGAGCTAAGTCTGCTAATGAGGCAGCAGTAAGGAATAAAGAGTATCAGGCAAAGGTATTCAAAATACAAAATAATGGCAAGGCCAATACAAAATAATGGAGTTGAGAAATAGAAGACCATGTGTGAGGAAGTGAGAGAAAACCAGTTTCACTAGATTAGAGAACGTAGGAAGGGGAATCATGTATAATGCTCATAAAAAAAAAAATAGGTGGTTGTGAATGCCTTTAAAAAAAAGGCAGAAGAGCTTATATTTGATCCAAAGGGTAATAAGAAGCTACTAGAGTTTACTGACTAAAGACATGACATGGTCAGATCTGATGTTGGAAAATTTGGTGGTTGTGTAGACTAGAAGGGTAAGAAGCCTGAGGCAGGAAGACTAAGAAACTATTATAATAGTCTAAGACAGGTGACAGGTGAGGGTCAGAATTAGGTTGGTATGTAAGAAAGGGACAGATACAACATATGGAGATAGAATCAAGACTGACAACTGACTGGATATGGGGGTGGGGCAAGGGATGGGTAGGGAATGACTCCAATGTTGATAACCAGAGTGACTAACAAGGGTGGGGAAACCTCTGGCCTCAAGGCCACATGTGGTCTTCTAGGTCCTCGAGTGAGGCCCTTTGACTGAATCCAAACTTCACAGAACAAGTCCCTTTAATAAAAGAATTTGTTCTGTAAAATTTGGACTCAGTCAAAAGGCTGTACCTAAGAAGGCCATATCTGGCCTTTCCTAGAAGGATAATGGTACCTGTAACAGAAAAAAGGAAAGTCTTCAAGCAGGGTATGTTTGGGGAACAAGATAATGAATTCAATTTTGGATCTTTTCAATTGGAAATGTCTGGGGAACATCTCGTTGGAAATGTCTAATAGTGATTCGAGACTGAGGACTAGAGCTCAAGAGAGAAACTATATACAATCTGAAAGTCATCTGCATGGTGATGGATAAACAAATCTCTTTTATTTGTTAACTGCTAGTCTTACCAATAAATTGAACATGCTCAAAACTTTGTGCCTCCATTTACCTTCATTCCCATCATGAAACTT
Source organism: Gymnobelideus leadbeateri (assembly GCA_011680675.1). NCBI lineage: Eukaryota > Metazoa > Chordata > Mammalia > Diprotodontia > Petauridae > Gymnobelideus > Gymnobelideus leadbeateri. Next base: position 573,242 of record WOXC01009818.1, on the reverse strand, counting down.
GGGAAAACATTGAGGAGTAGAGAGACTTGAAGTCAAAATAGGATGATGAATAGCTTCAGGAGGAATGACATAGGCAAATATGGAATGGCAAGAATTTATAGTCAGACATGAATTTCAAAGTTTCTGAACTTGTGGAAGGAACACTTACAGGTGATGGGGGCAGGACATGGATGACTGAAGAGTGGGTCAGTCAGGTAGCAAAACCCAGAGAGAACTGAGTAGTGAAAACACAGATGAGTATTTAAGAGGAGTGATCAAACAGAGAGGAGAAGAGGGGGAAATTAGCACACAAGTCAAAGAATGAAAGAATATAGGAGAGTGGGTGTTTAGCGTATCCAAAGTTGCAGAGGATGAGGATCCAGAAAGGCCATCAAATTAGCAGGTAAGAGATCACAGTTACCCTTGGAGAGGACCAAGTGGAAGCAAGATTGCAAGGAGCAAAGAGCAGCAACTGTAGAGGTTAGCTAACCTGGCACTACAAGGAGGGATTTCTATGACTACAGCTTGAAGGGGCAGAAGCTGAGCCAAAGAAATTTTTTAGGATGAGAAGATCTAATCACATTTTTAGCTGGCAAATAAGGAGAATAAGAGAGGGAATGATTCACAATGCAACTTCTTTTAAGAGAGTATATCTGCAAGGACAATAAATAGATTATTAGCCTTGTTAGCTCTAATAGGATACAGAATTTTCTATATAGCATACAGAATAACTGATGACAGAATATGCACTAATCTTTCAATATTCTGTTCTATACACCTAAAATATTTGTCTCTTGAGAATTTATATTGTATAAACTCATCATGAATGTGTCAGGAAAGGGAAAAAAATCAAGAGATATATACTTTCACATGATCCTCATCACTTTCTCCCTATTATGAATTTCTATGTTTATTTTGATTATCTCTAGGCTGCAAAGGAGCTCAAGAACCAACTCCAATCACAATCTACTTCAGGACAAATATAAAATAATCCAAAAGGTATAATAATGTTCTATTTTATTCTATGTATACTCGGTAAGCACATGACAATGTCCTGGTTTCAAAAGGGAACTAAATTGTATCATTTTGGTCCACTGTCCCTGGAACCTCTATATATTCCCAAGGCAACAGGGGATAGTGAAACAAGCAATGCACTTAAATCCAGAAGACCAAGGTTCAAGTTCTGACTGACACATGTTTGACTGTAGTTGACTCACCTTTTGAGTCCTGGTTTCCTTATCTGTAAAAATGAGAATACTTCCGCCACAGGGTTGTGAGAAAAGTACATTTTAAACTGTTGTGAACCTTACAATGTTATATAAATGCTTGCTATTATTATAAAACCATAAAATACTATGTAAATGTCAACTCTTACTATTATCCCTGGGGATAAGCCCAAATCATAAAAGGAGATAAAAACAAGTAGTATTTATTCATATTTCACCTACGTGCAATTTTCTGTCAGTCTCCCTATTCCTCACCCATGTCTTCAACTCCTTTGAAAAGCAGGGAATAAACATTAACTTGACTCTGGAAATCATTAAAAACAGGATAAATGGCTTAGTTATATTTGAAGGCAAGAGATTAGACACTATTATTATCTTATTATTGTAATATCTAAAGATAAATACTGATACAGAACTACTAAACTACCTAGCAGATTAAATTAATTTTACATTCAAACGAAAAAGTTCATTTTAATATAGTAAGCAAAAAGTTTTTAAGTTCTTCTCCAAAAGGATTTCCAAGTTGATACATTAACTCAATAGATATACCAAATGCTACAATTTAAAAGATTCAGAGAAATGACTAGAGAAGGGAATTTATAGCTCAAATCCTTCATTTTTATTGATAATAAAAAATTAGCCTCAGAGGAGGTAAGTGAACTGGTCAAAGTCACAGAATTAATAAGCTAAAGGACCGTAATGTGAACCCACAACCTCTGATTCCAAGTTCGATGATGCTCTTTTGACAGGTGCCCCTGAGGCTAATGGCAGAACAAGACCTGAGGAGTGAATGGGGAGTTAAGGGACCATTTAATTTTTTTTTTGTCATTAAAAAAAATTTTTTTCTCTCTTTAAAAAAAATTTTTTTTAGTTTACATCACTCAGTTCCACAAGATTTTGAGTTACAAATTTTCTCCCCAATTTTTCCTACCCACCACCCCAAAACAGCATTCCCACTGAATATCCCCTCCCCCAATCTGTTCTCTCCCATATCTTCCCCCATTCGACTTTCCAGTAGGGCATGGTGGATCTCTATGCCCCATGTGCCTGTATATCTCACTTCCCAGTTACATGTAAAATGATAATAATAATAATAATATGTATATATATTTTTAAACATTGATTTTAAAACTTTGAATTCCAGATTCTTTCCCTTCCTCCCTTGTCACCCACCCTTACTGGGAAGATAAGTGATTCAATATAAGTTGTACAAGTGTAGCTATGCAAAACATTTCCATAGTGGATATATTGTAAAAGACTGACTGTATTTCCCTCCCTCATATCCCCCCCCCCACCTGTTCTATTCTTTTCTTTGATCCTGTCCCTTTTCAAAAGTGGGTGCTTCCAACTTACCTTCCCCCTCAGCCTACCCTCCCTTCCATTATTCCCCCTCTACTCTCCTGTAAGGTGAGATACCCTATTTAGTGTGTATGTCATTCCCTCCCTAAGTCAAATTCAATGAGAATAAGGTTGACCCATTCCCTTTTGCCTTCCTGTTTTTCCCCTCCATTATAACCATTTCCCCTTGCCTCTTCTATATGAGATAATTTACCCCATTCTATCTCTCCCCATCTCCTCTCATTATATTGCTCTCTCACCTTTTATTTTCTCCTTTTAAGCATCATCCCTTCCTATTAAATTGGTCCTGTGCCCTCTATCTACGTATACCTGTACATATATATACACACACATTCACATATGTATTCATATGTCCATATACCCTTCTATATGTATGTATGTATATATGTGTGTGTGTGTGTGTGTGTGAGTGTATACACACACACACTATTTTTATTTCCTTCAACTATTCTTATACTGAGAAAAGTTTCATAAGTTACAATTATCATTTTTTCCATGTAGGAATATAAGTAGTTTAACTTTGATAAGTCCCTTATGATTTCTTTTCCCTGTTTACCTTCTCATGCTTCTCTTGCTTCTTGTATCTGAATGTCAAATTTTCTATTCAACTCTGTTTTTTTTTCATCAAGAATGCTTGAAAGTCCTCTTTAGCAATGAATGACCATATTTTCCCCTGGAACATGATACTCAGTTTTGCTGGGTAGGTGATTCTTGGTTTTAATCCCAGCTCCTTTGACCTCCAGAATATCATATTCTATGCCCTTCAATCCCTCAATGTAGAAGCTGCCAGGTCCTGAGTTATCCTGATTGTGCTTCCACAATATTGAAATTGTTTCTTCCTGGCTGCTTGTAATATTTACTCCTTGATCTGTAACTCTGGAACCTGGCTATAATATTCGTAGGGGTTTTCTTTTTAGGATCTTTTCTAGGAGGTGATCAGTAGACTCTTTCAACCTCTATTTTGCCCCCTGGTTCTAAAACATCAGGGCAATTTTCCTTAAGAATTTCTTGAAGTATGATTTCTAGGTTCTTTCTTTGATCATGGATTTCAGGTAGTCCAATAATTTTAAAACTATCTCTCCTAGATCTATTTTCCAGGTCAGTGGTTTTCCCAATGAGATATTTCACATTGCCTTCTATTTTTTCATTTGTTTGGATCTGTTTAATAGTATCTTGATTTCTCATAAAGTCACTAGCTTCCATTTGCTCCAGTCTAATTCTGAAGGAATGAAACTCCTCAGTGAGCTTTTGAGATTCTTTTTCCATCTGGCAAATTTGGCTTTTTAAAGGCATTCTTCTCCTCATTGCCTTTTTCTTTTTTTTCTTCTTCTTTTTTTTTTTTTGCTTTTTGGAGGGCAATTGGGGTTAAGTAACTTGCCCAAGGTCACACGGCTAGGTTTTTGTTTGTGCGTATGTTAAGTGTCTGAGGCCAGATCTGAACTCAGGTCCTTCTGACTCCAGGGCCAACGCTCTACTCACTGCTCCACCTAGCCACCCTTCCTCATTGCCTTTTTGAGCCTCTTTTGCCATCTGAGTTAGTCTATTTTTTAAGGTGTTATTTTCTTCAGTCAGGTTTTTGACTCTCATTTCTTAATTTTCTTGCATCATTCTCATTTCTCTTCCCAATTTTTTCTCCACTTCTCTTATTTGGTTTTCAAAATCCTTCTTAAGGTCCTCTATCATCTGTAACCAGCTTGTATTTTCCTTTGAAGCTTTTGGGTTCTGACTTTACTGTCTTCCTCCTGTTCCATGCTTGATGCTTTTTGTCCCCAAAATAGAAATGTAAAGTTGGGCTGCTCTGCTTGCTTTGCTTCCCTTGTTTGCTCATTTTGCCACTTAATTACTTGACTTTGAGGCTTTTTGCCACAGTAGTACTCTACCACCAGACAGGGGATCTTTGTCCCAAGTCTCTGGGGTTTTCTCAGCTGCCCAAGGTATTAGTTAGGTACCCTTTCTGAAGCCTCCACATGCTCTGGCAAACTGGTCGCACACCTCCACCCTAGACAGCAACCCAGATCCAAGCAGGTTAAAGGAAGAATGATTACCCCTCAGACTGGTTGCTTGGTCCCTCTCCAATCTGCAGACCAGGAGCTCTGAAGCAGCCATGAGGAGGCGGCTGCAGGCTACTGTGCCTCAGCCACTTCTGGCCCGGGGGCAAAGGCCAGATAACACTCTGAATTCCCAGGTCCCAAAGTCCACACTGCACTGACCTCTCACTTTGTCCTTAGCATCTATGTGTTGATAATTCTGGAAACCAACATAGCTGCTGGTGATCTGAAGTCCCTCTAGCCCACAGCTGGCCTGCCCTGAGGCTAAAACCTCTGGCTCCCTCAGGGCTATACTCAACTCCCAGCACTGTACTGGCCACTTCCTGCCGGCATGTCCTCAGCTGGAGGTTAGCTTCTCTGTGTCATTTTGTGGGTTCTGTAGCTCCAAAGTTTGTCGAGAGTAATTTTTTACATGAATTGGAGGTGGTGGGAGCCGGAGCTGTGCCTAAGGGACAATTTATTAAATGGTCATGAACATCACTAGTTGTATGATTTAAGAGGATAAGTCATCTAAACTCTCCAGAGGACACCATTTCCTTAGGTGTAAAATAAAGTTGGACTCAATGGACTACAATCCCTTTTACTTCTAAATCTATAATCCTCTATTTCAGTTTCCTCACCTGTAAATTGGAGGCACTGGACAAGAGGCTCCCTAAGGTCCTTCCCCATGCCATGCTACATTCCAATATAACTACAGAAATAATTTATGGTCATTTAAACCAAGGCAATGTTGGTACAACGAGAGCTGTAAATAATACAAATGTCAAGTGCTACCAACTAGAGCTAAGCATAATAAAGAAAACAAATTATCAGAAGCTATGAGACAAAGCAGTAGAATATTTGCAGTAAGCCCTTTCAAATCCACTTCGTCTGCTATTTAAGATGGAATACAATAATATATTCCTTGTTATCTACTAGAAATCTTGGCCAATCATTCATTCAACAAATATTACTAAGAGCCTACTATAGGAAAGGCACTGTGGTAGGCCTTTGTAAGAGATACAAAGAAGAATAAGACACAGTATCTGTCCTCAACAACCACAAGCCTAGTAAAAAATAGTGACCCACAAATGAAGACCATATCTATATGGAGGTAGAGAACAGAAACAAAAAACAGAAGACAGAGTAGACTTAATCATATTTGATAATAAACGGAGACCTGGATCAAATCCTATCCCTGACACTCACTAAATGGATAACCATGTAAGCCCCTTTGCTTCTACAAACCTCAGTAATCTTTATCTGTAAAGTGGGTATAATGTTTATACCATTTACTTCACAGGGCTCTGAAGAAAGTACTTTGCAAACTTTGAAGTGCTATATAATTATGAGGTATTATTACTGTACACGTCCAACTCACACACACCTGTGACACAACATAATTAAAATTTATCTCAATATCTTCAGTAAGGAGAAAGGAATTACAATAGCTCTCAACCATTTTCCTAGTGCTGAAAGAAATAGTGAATCTTCAACCTGTCTGCTTTTGTGTCTCCATCTACCTAGGTAAAAATCTTGGCAATCTGCCTCCCCAAAACAGAGGGAACACAAACTATCTTGAATCCTACTTCCCTGGCTACAAAGAAAATATTGACAAGGTATTAACCAATGGATATATTTAACAGAAGGGATATGAATTTGAAAAATTCTACAAACTTTTTTCTTCTTAAAAATCAAAGCAACGAATACTGAGAAGAGTGCTGACTATATGGAGTAAACAAATAAGTCTAAGACTTGTATGTCTAAAAACTCTCAAAGAAATAGCCAATTATATTGTTTAAATTGTTACTGTATTTATATTTACTGGATTGTTTTAAGTGCTTTGTAAATTATAAAGTGCTACATAAACAAGCAATTATTGTGAATCAAGTATTTAAATAATTCAATCTATGCTATTTAAAAATGCAGTCATCTCTTGATTACTTATACTAAGAGGGTCAGATATAACATGAGTAAATGAGAATTAAAGAATTTTAAAACCTCTTAAGAAGAAGAATATATAGGAGAAAATGGAAGCAGGGAAGAAAACATTCACTTAGCTTTACCTCTATTTTGCCAGAAGAAAGTTGGAAAAACTTTTTTAAAATTCTAGAAGGAAAAGGCAAGTAAGTCATTCAGCAAGACAACTATAATCACCAGTCTCCTAATAGTTCAAACTTAACCAAAGTCAAAGTTAACTGACAGAAAACACTCCTGGACTTAGCACAATGCCTGGCACAAACTAGGTGCTTAATAAATGTTTATCAACTGACTGATAAAAATGATAGAGGGAAATGGTAATTAAGGCAAACCAAACTTATCAGTGAAATAGGTCCTGAATATCTTTTATTTTGGATGCTTTATGGATTATATGAGGAATAAGGAATATCATCCTGTAAGTAAAAGCGTCTGATATTTCAAGATCCTTCAATACTTCATCATGAAGACATTTACTCAGTTTTACCCTACTTTTCTAAAAATCCCTTACTAGAGTTCATCTAACATTTCAATAAAAATTTATTATGGCTAATTCTGTAGAACAAAGGACAATGAACTGTTCTGGTGATTTAAAAAATTCTTCTGCCAAAAAAAAAAATCCTCACAGAAACAGCCAATTATATTGTTCTTTATTTTTCAATCCTTCCAAAGTAAAGACTAAAACATTTCTTTCAGGGAAAAAAAAAATTCATAGCATTGTTATACAAAAATCCAAAGAAAAATGCTATACTTTCATTCTTTAATTGTAATGTTGAAACTATAAAAAGAACAAAAATTTAATTTCTTAGTTCTAAAAAACTTTTAACAAAAGAAATAAAAACAGTTAATACACAATCTTACAACTATAATGAACTCTGGCAGTGAAAATAAGCTTTCTATACAGAACTAAAATAATTTGTTTTACATTATATTTATGCTATTCATTCAAAGCCTAGTATGTGCAAAGCACAATGAAGTAGACAAGTAAAAGACAAGATCTCTGTCTTTAAAGAGAACAGACTCTACTAAGAATGTTAAAATGTATTCAAACAGTTACAATACAAAGATGTTTGTGTTAAGTGCTATGTAAGGGTACAAACTAACAGTTACAAGAGTACTCAGTGAGGTGGAATTACTTGTGGCTTTAGTGATCAGAGAAAGCATTATGGAGAAGGTGAGGCATCTGACTCACAGGATCAGAGATCTAAAGCTGGAATTTGGACTAGGCCTTAAAAGATGAGTAGGATTTCAACAGGCAGGGCCATGAAGAAGTAAAGGAGGTTTCAGAAAGCCTGGCATATTTCGGTCAGATAATAAGATGTCCTAATTGCTCAGAATATAAAGTTAAAGTCAGGGGAGTGATGTACTGCAGAGAACAAAAGAAAACTTAGAAGGAAGCACAAAAAGCAGTGTAGCTTTGAAAACAAAGTCTAGCATTATGTAGTTTTTAAAAAAGTAAACAGTGTTAAATAGAAATTCATGATTGTATATTGAACCCTTTTAATCTTGTGCTATATTACTGGAAATGTTCTTTTTTTATCTTTTTGTATTTAAGTTCAAAATGAATAAATATAGGAAAAAAATTTTACAGAAAGGAAAAGAAAAAACTAAACATAGGGGAGCAGTAAGAAAAGACTTTGAAAAGGTAAATTGGAGCCAGATTGCCTTAAGTGCCAGAAAAGGAGTTTGGATTTTATTCTGTAGGCAACAGGCAAAAGTTAAAAAACCATTAAAGATTTTATAGAAACACTTCTAAAACATTTACAACCATAGCAGTTCTTTAGGCATATTAACCCGGCCAATATGTGGGGTGGAAAGCAGAGAAGCAGATATATCCATTAAGAAACAAGTACAAGAAAGACAGGTGCAAGGTATGGGGTACAAATGGGGGGGTGGCAGCAGAAATGGAAAGGGAGGATGGAGATATCTTTTTTTAAAAAACTGGGGCCATGAAACATTTAGAATCAAATGGAGAATCAAAACTGACAGTTTTGTACTTTATCTACTCCAGTTTTAAAGACCTTATCTACTCAAGGATTTTTTTTTTTTAAGTTGCTTGTTTTAATAATCTGGTAGAAATCACAAGGCCAAGAGTCAGGGTTTTAGTTAAACTTATTCTTGGAATTCTGAACAAGTGCTCCCTCTATCAGCCAGTATAAAACTTGGTTCCTTCATCTGTGATTTCTATCTTAATAACAAGCACATTTTAGATTCAGTACCCTCTTGAAAAAAGGGGAAAGAAAAAAAATCAGTGCAAAAACACAGAAATGATAACTAAAACTCAAGGGTATACCTCACAATTCAAACCAGAAAGAAACATAAGACTTTCTCACTCTGCAACCATAACAGCTAATAAAGTTCTAGTTGTTCAAAAGTGCTCTTTTTTAAAAATTGTTTTAACTTCTAAAGTTTAAAATACTTTGTGACATACTGGTATTGTACTCATTCTAAACATTATGTCAAAAAGGTGGAGCAGACAGGTGGCTTGGGAAAGGAGAAAAGGCATAGACTGGAAGCCATCAGCACAGTGGAGAGGACCCATCCATTTGAGTATTTGAGTTTCTTGTTTGGGGCATTAAATTGCTTTACATAAAAGATACTTTACACTTAGAAAGCAATTTAAGAAGCTTTATGATTACTGATCATGTTTGGTGTATTAGATAACAACAATCTATTAAACAATTAACTATGTTCCAGAAGTACTGTGCTAAGGGCTGGGGATTCAACAAAAGGTAAAAACAGCTCCTATCTGCTAAGAGCTCACATACTAATGGAGACAACATGCAAAAAAAAGAGATGTATACGCATGATAAACAGACATATACAAGATATACAGTATAAATGGAAGATAATATCAGAAGGATAATGCTATGAGTGAGAGGAGTGAGGAGGGACTGGGAAGAGCCTCTGGAGTGGAGGTAACAGGAAGCCACCGGAGTTTTTTTTTTGGGCGGGGAGGTAAAGGGGAGGTAAATGGTCAAAAGTGCTTTAGGAAGATCACTTTGGCAGCTGAATGGAGGACAGAATGGAGTGAGGAGAGGCTATCATAGTTCTCCAGGTATGAGGAGACGAAAGCCAGCAGCAGGACAGCAGTTAGGTAAGGGAAGAGAAGGGAGATGTGAAGTAGATGTGAGGGAAGAAAGGAGAGATATGAAGTAGAAATGACAAGACTTGACTGGATATATGGAGTAAATGGGAGGGAAGAGTATATCTAATTCAATAGTTTAAAAATCCCTCACTCTAACGATTAAAAAATTCAAAAATGATATTTACATGAAAATTTCTCTGATAGCCAAGCTAGAGAAGGGGCAAGCACATTTTAGCATACTTCCATTAATGACCTACACTCAAGAAATAGTGTCAGAAATATCAATGAAAAGGAGGTGGACCGGCCTTGAAGCAAAGATTTGTCAAACTCAAACACAACAGAGTATGAAAAAGAAAGTAATATGAAATGAGTTTGGAAAGGTAGGCTGGGGCCACCCTTTAAAAAGCCCCTTGTAAAGGGCTTTAATGCCACATTTTGTAATTTATCCTTATTATATCCTTATATAATAGAGGGCCACTGAAACTTCTTTAACAGCTTTCTAATTGAAGTGTGAATAACAGAAAACTCAATCTTCTGACATGCACATACTCTAGAACCTGGTTCATAGCTACAGTCATGTTCTCAGATATACATATTATGGAGCTTTTCCATTTGCCTATCTTCTTCAGACACAATCAGTTTCAGATTTCCTCTTTCAGATTATAAGGCACTTAGTCACAAGATGAATTCACATGACTGGGAGTCAAGTGAAAAAGTAAGGAAATGGATCAATTACCTGGACTATGTTTGTAGCCTACATTTCTTATACATGATGATTCTTTCTCGCACATCCATATAGACTAAACTGAATACCAAATGTGGAGCCTTCCTCTGGAACTCTAAATAGAGATCATTTGTTCAGATAACTCAGGAGTCTACTACATGAGGTTTTCCTCACTTTAAAGCTGGTATTCTGGTGAATCCAAACACAACTATGATTTAAATATCACAACCCTATATCCCTTTACTTGATGTTTCAATGGAAACCAACTTTTTTTAAACTTCCTGTTAAAAAAATAATACATATGTCTAGACAGTACTCCTTCAAGGGAGAAACCCCTCTCTTTACAACCTACTTATCTATTTACTACTCTTCAAATGTCCCTCTTGGGCTAGCCAGAAGCATCAAAAACAAACCAAGCACTACGAAAAGAAGCAACAGTGCTCTCCTCAGGCAAGGGAATGACTAAGATGACCTAATCAGTTTTATCCACCTCTCATTTCAAAAGCTACAACTGTCTTGGTTCTGGCAGACTCTACAGTGTGAAGTCATTCACCATAAAAGGAATGCTGCTTAGCAAAGTGATGCAAACTAGCAAGCTCTACCTAAGTGTCGAAACAACAGGTAGGAAGTACTTTTTCCTATTCATTTTCCTGTTGTTTTAAGGGAACCCACTTTCTCTATGTCTACATGCCTAGTTTCTCCTATACAGCAAAGGCACTAAGAGTGATGCAAACCAGCATGCTCCTCCACCTTAATGTTGCCCAAACAGGTAGGAACTGTTTTTCTTATTGATGTTTAAGCAAGCTTACTTTCTGTGACTAAACAAGTTGTTTCTATGTAGGATCAAGTCTTATTTTTCAAATATAAAGGCAAAAATCAAAATGCATTAATTCTGTGAACTATAATCATTTACTTTCCTAAAACTCAGAGGGCAATGCAGGTGTTAAACTTTATGCTAGCTGAAATTTCTTTTATCATATTCATTTAGCAACCTTATCATTCATTACATGTACTGCACCTGTAGGAATGATAAATCAGGAAACAGACAAACACTACAGAGGGACCAAGTGACTATAAATGAGATTGATTTGTGTGCAGATTAGTCATTTATATATGAAAAGCATAGGAGGGTATTTAAGTAAGGAGTAATGGAAAATGAATGATGAAGAAAAGTAGGATTCTTATATTAATTTCCATAGCTGCATTCATACTGCTCTAATATTTAATTTTTCTAGAAGAATGTAACTCCTTAAAAGGAAAAGAGCTATTTCATATTTTTGTCTTTGTATCCCTGTCACTTCCATTAATACTTCTTCAGTTGAGTTGAATGGAAACACGTCTAAGAATAAACCAGTGTGACTCAGGAAAACTAATATGACAAACCAATGGTTACTTTTAGAGAAACTTTAAGTAAAGAAATGAAACATTTAACTACCTACTTTAAAAAGGTAATCCATTTACTAAAATTCACCAAAAATACAAGACTTTGGTCTTGAGGAAAATATAACCCCTAGGAATATCCTGAGAAAATAAGCTACTCTAAATCAAGAACTAATATAATGTACTGATAATAAATATGTCAGTTCTTATGCCCCTGTAATCAAATCTCAAAGCTCTACTTGCATTTCTGCAATCCCTTGTATTGTATTTTTTTCAAACAAAATACAATTATTTCATAGTTTATCTAAATGCCAGATCTTCCCAACTGTTCATGACTGATTCATATTCAGTCACCTGTCTAAGGTTTTTTGCCCAACTATTTCCATTTGTTAACACTAAGCAAATTTTAAAGAGTGAAATACTAAGGCATCTATGCTTAGTAGGGACAACAGTCAATAATTTCTTCTAACTTTTTCTTCACACTGTCTGATATTCTAATGTAAAGAAAATTTCCAACTTAATTTTATTACATTTATGAATACCAAATTCTAGGAAAAATACTAACATCAACAAATCCGATCCTGGAAGATAACATGTGAAGAATAAGTTTACAAGAAAAAAGGTTATAATTTATCATGTAATATATCTTATAAATGTCCTTTTCTGGAAGGCGCCTTCTCCTGGGTCAAGCCTAAATACTTATTCATTTCTTCAAATTTGCAGCCAAAATTTTTGATCTGAGGATCTATCAACCAAGAATTAGACTAACATCAAGCCCTTCAACATGCCATCTGTTGGCAGTTGGTCAATTTTGTTTGCCAAAGGCCCGGACCACACTGAAAAGCTACCATTTTAGAGCTGTCATTCATTTTCTAAAGTTGAATTTGGGAAGACTAAATGGGGGGGAAAGAAACAGGATAAAACATTTTACCATGTATTTTAAGATTTTAAAACTTCTCCACTACTCTGAAAGCTATAAACGACTCTTTCCTTCTAAATTAAACTGTCCTATACATATTATTAAATATGGAATGTCAGCTAAAATTAACATAAGTTAAAATACAAAGTAATTAACCAGTATTACAGACTGCCCTGGCACCATCAGGAAAACAAGAATTAAGTCTTTACCAGTTCAATATAGGCACTATCGAACCACCCACTTTAGGGTCATCACAAATATGGCAAAGCATACTTAAAGTATCCCTAAATATTTAGTCCAGCACATTATTCTAAACCAACTTCGACGTCTTAGCCTTTATTCGAGAGAAAGCTTAGTCACTACTAGCATCTTGATGTAGATAGAAACTAGAACAGCCCTAGTCGGCTGACTTCCTTCACCAAGTAACTTTGTAATTTCCTTTGTGGCAGGCCTGGGCTGCATGGGACAGCTTGGCTACATTTTCAGGTATGTTATCTAATTAAATGAAAACAAAGTCGAGTTAACAGATCAATTCTTTTCTAGTGAAGAGTTTCCTTTAGGTCAAACTACAACACAACAGTATTACCTTAGTGAAATGAAAATTTTAAACTCGGTTAAGTTTCCTCTTGACAAAGAGGGAAAAGACTGGGGGTGGGGTCTGGGGGAGGGACCTTTCCCTTTCGGATCACTTCGCTATTCCTCGCCTAAAGAAATCTGGCTGCCGGATTCCGACAGAAAGTTGCCCCTTTCTTCTGCGTCCACTTGGAATAAATGGCTAACAGCATTACATTCGTTAAACGAAGCAAACCGTGTAGGGTCAGGGTGGCGGTGCTGGAGGGGACAGACCCTCCCCCGCCCCCAGGACCCAGAAGAAAAGTGACAGGCACAGTTTCCTACGGGGACCAACAAGTAGCTGGCATCGTGCGCACAACTTGAATCCCTCAGAACTGGGGGCGCAGGGCCCCGGGGTCCCGGCCGTAAAAGGGCCGGGGAGAGGGAGGCTGCAGCGCCCCCCGCTCCGCACCCCGGCCTCCCCCCCTCCTCCCCAGCCCAAGCCGGGAGGGGCCGGACAGGACCCGGCAGGGCGGACACTCACCGCGACGATGACGGTGTCCTCGCCCTGGAACTTGGCCACGTACTTGTCGCCCCGGGCCATCTCGGCCTCGTTGAGGGGCCTGAAGCGGCACATCACCTTGATGTTGCATTCGGCCGGGTCCGCCATCTTCCTGGCGGCCGGGGCCCGAGGCCCGGAGCCCCTCCCCGCCGCTCAGCCTCGGAGCCCGGGACAGCGAGGGCCGTACGCAGGGGCCGCGCTCCGCCGACTGAGCCGCTCTGCTCCTCGCCGCGCGCCGGGCCGGGCCGGGCTCCCCTGGGGCGGGGGCGGCCGGGAAGAGCGACTCCAACCTCCGGCGCCGGCGCCGGCAGCCGCCTCGGCCCCCTCCCTCCTCACTTCCGATTCAATATGGCGGCATGGCGGCGGCGACCGGCAAAGCGTCCGGCGTGTCCGGCGGCGTCCCCACCCCTGGCAGAGGGAGCGGTGGAGACGAAGGGAAGTCCCGCGAAACTGGGAGCGTGGCCTCCTCCCTGGGCCCAGAACGACAGGCAGGGCTAAGCTCGGCTCAGCCCGGGCCAGCTCCACTCCGCTCCGCTCTGCTCGCCCACCCGCCCGGCTCTGGGACTGCTCGCCCGCCCGGCCCCGGCCTGTATCCAGTGCGCAGCCGCCCCACTCTGGGCGGCGGTGAGCCCGGGAAGCGAGGGAGGGAGGTGGGGCTAGGGCGCAGGCGTGAAGAGGCCGCCCTCCTTTCCTCTGCTCCCTCCCCCTAGCCTCGGCCAACTCCTCGCCGCGCTTCTTCCTGCTCGGCCTCTCGGAGGACTTGGGGTATCCTACAAAAGTCTGGCTCTGCTGAGCTTGGGTTTTTATAAGTGATACCGAACTTTTTATGACTCAACGGAAACATTTTATTTTATTTTATTTTTTACCAATAATACCTTTTTTATGACAACTAAACTTTTTAAATTTGATTTTTACCAATAATACCTTTTTTATGACAACTGACCTTTTTAAATTAGATTTTCCCCCCAATTATATTGTTTATTTAAGTAAAATAGCTGGGGCAATGGATAGAATGCTAAACGTGTACTCAAGAAGACCTGAATTCAAATTCTAACTCCAACATTTGTTAGCTGTGTGATCCTGGACAAGTCACTTAACTTCTTTCAAGCCTCAGTTGCCCCCTCTGTAGATCTGGGAACATAATAGCGCCTACCTCTCAGAGTTGTGAGGATCAAATCAAATGAAAACAATATCACTCAATAAACATTTATGAAGCACCAGTCCTAGATGGCTTTTTCAAGAAGTGTAGCCACAAAGAGCAGATAATTTGTGGGGCGGTAGCAGGGATGAAAGGGTCCACAGTTTCTCTTCAGATGAGGAAGATATGGACATGCTTGTAGTCAGTAGGGAATGAACAAGTAGACAGGGAGAGAAGGAAAATAAGTGACAGAATGGGGATGACAAAAGGGGTAATCTTTTGGGAGAAAAGGGGAGGAATAAGGTCGATCAGACAAATAGAGGGGCTAGCCTTTTTAAGAAGTAAGGCCACTTCATCATGTGAGACAGGAGTGAAGGAGATGGTGGCAGAAGGCATCTGAGAGATAGGAAATAAGGAAGAGGGGAGAAGAGGGAGCTCATGGTAAATGGCCTCAATTCTTTCTATGAAATGTGATGCAAGATTCTCATCTGAGACAGTGTGAGGAGGGAGGACTTTGAGTTTTGAAGAGTGATAAAAAGGATTTGGAAGAGCTGTTGGGGAGAGTGAGAGAGTGAGTTGATAAGGGGGGCATGGTAGGATTGCCTAGCATCAGTGAGGACCCAATTGAGATTTGTAACAAATTTGTAGTTGACACAAAATAGTTGTGTGCTTTTCTCCATCTTCATTCAGCAGCATGTGTGTAAGAGTGAAGGTGATGAGCAGTAGGCGTGACCCAGATTTTAAAGTACTATACAAATGTTAGTTATTGTTATTAATAGAGGGGGCAGCAGGTCATAAGAAAGCTCTGTGAAGGACTCACTGTCATTCATTTCCTTCTGGCAGTTGACCCAGTCATATAACTTTCCGTTTAGGGGTCACTTCCAGTTAACATCACTTTTTAAAAAATAATTTGTTTAAATCAAATACTGTACAAAAGAAATGTTTCCTTTCCGAGTAGGGAGAGGAAGAGTTGAAGTATTCCCTTATCAGGTTGGGTTTTCCGGAGCAAAGAAAGGATTGGAGGTTTTGTGGTTTTATATTCTAGTCCTAGGGGGAAGTGTTGGAAAAAACCCAGACTGGGGATGAAAGAAGACAAAAAGGAAGCAAAAAGAGAGTTGCCTCCCCGTATGCGCGCGCACACACACACACACACACACACACACACATGCATACATTACATACACACACCTTACTACAGGTAAAAAGAAGATGATTGCCAAAGAAATGTAGATAAAGAAAAAAGGAAATGAGTCAGCACAGATAATAGGTACCATTATGTGTGTGTGTGTGTGTGTGTGTGTGTGTGTGACACACACTCACCACTTGTCCCTCACAATACCAATATAAGCTAGATGCTATAGATTTTATTCCCATTGTACAGATGAAGTTACAGGGTCAGAGAGATTAAGTAATGTGCCGGTATTGCATAGCTAGTAAAGAAACATCAGAGCCAAGATTTAAGTCCAGGTTTTCTGGATGCTCTCTACTCACTAGGCCATGCTGTGGAATAATAAATACATGGAGGGCACTTCTTCAGGTGGACTAGTGTTATAAAGTAAAAGGAGTTTTTAAAAAGTTTCCCACTAAATTAATAAAGTATAACTGTGGCATGGTAGTATAGTAGAGAGCTGGCCTTAAAGTCAGGAAGACCTTGGTTGAAATCCTGCCACTGACATTTGACTGTAAAACCCATGCAAAGTCACATCACCTGCCAGTGCCTCCGGCAACATTCTGAGACTCTTAAATTACCCAGAAGGCCCTGATCTGCACTGATAGAGGATGTTACTCACCAGGAGCTCACTACACAGATGAAATCACATCATCAGTGGAATTAAAAAGAAAAAAAAAGAGGTCCATAATGGTTTACTAAGGAAGCTACTCACCATCCAAACATTTTTTTATCAGCTTTATTTCTGACTATATCCTTCCCCCTCCTCTGCCCACAGAGCCATCCCTCTTAACAAAGGATTTTTAAAAAGAGGTAAAAAGCCAGTTCAGCAAAACTTATACTTCCCTTGAGCCTGACAACAGAAGCCTTGTTCCACACCCATAGTCTTCTAAGGCTATAAGAAGAGACAGGTGGATTTTCCATCTACTTTTTTCCAGGTGAGGTTTGGTCATTATAATTATACAGTGTTCAGTTTTCATTTTTGTTCTTGTCATTTGCATCGTTGCAGTCATTTTGCATATTGTTTATAGGGTTCTGCTTATAAATCTTCTCACAATTCTCTACATCCTTCATATTCAAGGTTTCTTACAGTGGAGTCATATTCCATTACATTCATATGCCATAGTTTGGTCAGCCAGTCCCCAATCCATGGCAAGCCTCCTACATTTATTCATTCACTGAGATTCTGTGAACTCAGGGGCAATGTGATATGAATTTGAATGTTGTTTTGAAAGCAGTGAAGCTATATTTAAATCCCATCTCATGTAAGTAGTAGATGGGCAATTCACTTAACCTCTCACAGCCTCTTTTATAAAATAAAGATGATGCTAAGATTTACTGAATATCTTGTGTTGTGAGAAAAGTGTTTTAAAGACATTATGCCTTAAAGGACCTTATCCATGTGGGTTATCATCTCTTCTGCCCCCCACCAGTAACTCCCTTCAGAAGTACCCAGGTTCTATTATTAGATATAATACTATTTCTTCAGGCTCTTACACTAAATACTCTGGAGTAGTCTTTAATTATCCCTTCTTCCCCTGTCCCTGATTTGTTAATGCCCAACTTGACAATGACATGTAAAAAACTTGGGCTTCATCTTTATCTGAGGTCTTTACTTTCCAAGGCGGTTACTATCCTCTGATTTGAATTATGTTTTCTTAGGCTGATGTAGAAAGTAGTTATTGGTACCCTGGAGAATACAAACCCCCTCTACCTCCCTCATCTCCTTTCCTCCATCTTTGAAGTAGTTAGTTACAACTCAGAGAATCCATTTTTACACAGAAACAATATTACAAGGGATAGTTAAGTATAGCTTAAATAGTGTTATGCTTCAGACACACTAAGGCAGAGTTAAACATGTTTTTGTGGGCTAGCCTGAGAACCTAACCACCATTTGTAACATTGTTCCTATGGGAAAATGGGTTTTGAGTTCCAAACAACTAATTTATAAACCAACTTTCGGAATGAAATCTATTCATAAATGAATGACAATCTGGACCTAACCTCCCACCCATTCTTAGTCTCTCTTTGAATTTTCTCCAGAATTCATACCTTTTTCTCCATTTCACTCTTCCTGCTCAACTAACCACTGACATTTGTAGAGTGCTTTATTATTGGCAGTACACTTTAGAACATTACCCAATTATCCCCATTTTACATGAGGCTAAGAGACTTGTCCAAATTCATAAAGCCCTTCTCACTCCAAATCCAGGACACTTTCCACTACCCCGCAGCTACTGTTTCCCCCCATTTCATGCATCTAAATTGGTCTTTCTTCCAGTCTCCCCATACTCCTTGAATTCTATACAGCCAGCCACCTAGGTGGGGGGTGATGAGGGCCTTCATTGGGCAGATGTCAGAGGAAAGACAGGGGCATATACTATAAAAGTAGAAATGGCAGGCCTTGGTAATTGGTTGAATAGGAGGGTTGAGAGAGAGTGAAGAGTCAACATTTGAGCCTGGGTGATTAGAAGGATGGTGCCCATAAAAGTAATAGGGAAATTTGGAAGGAGATGGGGAATTGGGGGAGAAAGATAATTAGTTTAGTTTAGGCTTTAGCCAAGCCAGGACCCTCCTTATGGCTCCTACATATCAAATTTATTTGAACTTCTGTGCCTATGCTTAGTTTACCCCTACCGTGGATATTTTCCATCTTTCCCTCTGCCTATCCAAATTCTGGGGTAGCTAGCTGGTATAGTGTATAAAGTGCCAGACCAGGAGGCAGGAAGACTCCTCTTTCTGGCCTCAGACACTTTCTAGCTATGTGACCTTAGGCAAGTCATTTAATCCTGTTTGTCTCAGTTTCCTCATCTGTCAAATGAGCTAGAGAAGGAAATGGCAAACCAATCCAGTATCTTTGCCGAAAAACTCCATATGGAATCAGGAAAAGTTGACCTTGACTGAAAAATGACTCAAAAACAAAAACAAATCCAAATCCTGCCCTTCCTCAACTCTAGGCCCACCTCCTTTCTGAAGCCTTTTCTGAACATACTGATTTCTCTGTTAATATCTATTACACTTATAATCACAATAATTCAGCTTAATTCCTCACTGTTTCACAAGTGATAATTTGGTATCAACAAGATTATAATCTGGAGGGCAGGAACAATGTTTTAAATGTATGCATTTTATTATCCCTACCAGTGCTAGACATAATAAAACTTTAAGAAATACTTATTAATTTAAAGAAGGAAGTTCTGGGAACTCTTCCTAACCTTTGAAGTTCATCAAAGGATGGCCGTGCCCTCCATGTAACATGTGCTTCTCAGGTTCAAAACTAAACTGAATGGATCATGATTCTGAACCCTTTATGTCAGTGCTCATGTTGAAGCCTCCCTTTTTGCTTATGAAAAGCCCATTATCAACAGTTTCTATATACATATATATATATATACACATAAATGAGAAAGTGAAAAGAAGTGTAGTTCTAACATTCATACAATATGATTTGACAAAAGTGGTCAGCTTCTTTGGGTTATTCTGCTTAAAAACAAATACAAAGAAAGAGTGTGACTTATTTAAATTCTATACTTTTACTTTATTTAGTATTGACATGACATCATACCCACACCTCCCCCTGCAAACTTGTTCAAAGATGTTCCCCGTGGCTATTTCATTCACTTTTAACTCAACAGCTAAAGCAACAATCCAAATTGGACATTGAGGTGGCCCTCTCTGAAGCGAATAATTCTGACATATTGCCCAGTTAGAGGCCTATCTAGACTATATCTCTAAGGACTTTAAATATGAATATGGTAAGAATGGCTGTTCAGTCCTTTTCATTCAACTCCAAATCCAGCATTACTTTAGTAGTCATTTTTTTTTCTAAATTAAACAAACAAAAAGCCAGTGTTAAATGGATTGGTTAGGAAGCAAAGGAGATAAGGTTTGGAATTTCCATTTTCTAAGGACATATTCTCAAAGTACAGGTACTTCCAGCTCTTCTAACTGGTAGTTAGACTAGGCTTCTCCTCCAGACGTACCTTAATGATGACGAACCTTTGGGTAGGGCCTTCTGATGTCATTATTACCCATTTCCTATTCAGTTCTATTCACTGCTAAGGCACTGAAAGATTAGAAGTCAAACAAAAGATTATTTGGAAAGATAGCATTCAAACTCCTATTCTTCCTTTGGAGACCTGGCACTATAATAGTTGCCAAAAGTTGAGTTATCTCTGTGAGGTCTTGTCTTTCATTATGCTGCTTTTATTATGAAAAGGTTTAAAACAGGAGACTGTTTCTGGAATGGGGAGGCAAAGTTACTGCCATTCTAATCATAGTCATGTTTTAACAAGCCCAATCTAAAACCTTTTGCAGAAGGGCACTGCCTTAATCAGGGCAACTACAGCCTCACCTCTGAGTTTCAGCACAAACACTTTAATAATTATTATTTACTGTGTCAAAGAGGTGGGTACACTCTGTAAATGGAACTGTGGTGCTTTTCAAGGTCCTTGGGCTATAAATACATCATTTAAGTGTTATACTTGAATAATATTAATATTAAAACAATGTTATAATCACCTCATTTATTTGGTGTGCAATTTAGATGCCCAAATGGGCACCAAAAATTTTATTCATAACCATAGAAATGGATGGCCTGTGTTTCTGAAGATTGTCTTCATTTATGAGATGTTGTCAATAGGAGGACATAAAATTCATGCAATTAAGAGTTGTAGCTTTATGTCTGGGGCGTTATTAGATTGAAAACCTTTTTATTCATTCATGTCAACAACAGAAACAAAGCTGTTAAATGCAAAAGTGACTCTTGTTGACTCATCTTCCTGATTTACTTACAAAATGAAGAGAATTCCCATTTATTTGATCAGTGTAAGAAGAGTTGATAAATTAGACCTCAAATTTTAATTTAGAGAGATCAGGAAATGACATAATATGTTATATAGGAGATTATCAGCGCTCTCCTTTTCCTTTCTGTAGAATTTCTCTGTACCATACATCTAGCGATCTAACTTTAGGAGAATTAAAAAAAATTAGACTACACTCAAATTTAAAAGAATTGTAAGTGATTAAATGGAACTTAAAAAATTGATTTAGCAAATCAAAATGGAAATTCCATATACAGTATCTATAATTCAAACAGAGGTAGGTTCCCTACCACCACCACTAACACTACCCTGCTCCATGTTTTTGACAGTTGCTGATGTGATTTACCAGAATCAAAGTACAGTATGTGTCAAGACTTCAGAATCTGCAAATCAATATGCAGAAGTAGATTAAAGAATGGTTTGCCAAATTAGGCTTGATCTGAACTATCTTGCTTCCTAATGCTATTTTTTTCTTCCTTCCTTCCTTCCTTCCTTCCTTCCTTCCTTCCTTCCTTCCTTCCTTCCTTTCTTTCTTTCTTTCTTCCTTCCGTCCTTTCTTTCTGTCTCTCTCTTTTTTTTTTTTTTTTAGTGTTACAAAGAAAATGCTTAGAAACTCTGTGAATTCTGGACTTAACTGATTATTTAGTTGTTTGTGTTTAGGAAGATCTTGACAATTGACAAAATGAACATTTTTTGAAATATCACCCCAATCTAGAACTTCTAATATAAGGAGTTTCATATGTGTTCTTACATTTAGAAACAGTAATTTATTTTTCAAGAAATATTAAATTTTTTTCCATGAGAAATTAAAAGAATAAACAGCAATAGAAAAATAGACTTTCCAAGGGAAAACATTGAGTAAATTGAAAGACACAAGATGCTTCTTATATAGCCCACATTCATAAAGGCATAAATCTAGAGCTGGGAAGGACCTTAGAGTAGATCTGGTCTAACTTCCTCATCTTACAGGTTACAGAGGACATCTCTGAGGGAAGGATATCATTTCTCACACGTCATGGATGGGAAATTAAACTTGGAGTCAGGAACATATGGGTTCAAATCTTCTCTCCAGTACTTACTGGTTATGTGATCCTAGGCAAGCCACTTAGCTTTTTGCATCTCAGTTTCTTCATATGTGAAATGAAGGGATTGTACTTGCAAGGATGAACCCCTAGTTCACATTAATTCAGAGCTGTGTGCAATGTGAGTTATACCCATAACTATTTTAAAACTATTCAGTCTTACTTAATTTCAAATACATATGTCAGTGTTCTGCTGGAAGAAATCTATTTCTCAAAGAATGTGTCTGAAAATAAAGGACAAAAAAATGATAATTTTTGGCACACACATTGGGCCTGATTCTAAAAACAATTCTTCTGTGAAAACTAATTGTTCATTTTCCCACTATCCTTTGAGGCCCAGATCTACTATCCTAAGAACATTTGGCCCTGGAAGGAGGTCCTAAGACTTAGGTTCCTGTGACAGTCTCCACCCAGGGCAAGACAATTCCAACAGACGGGCTACAGAAACCTAAGGGGAGAAGCCATCATCCTGGAACTAGGTACGGGAGGGACATGGTGATGCAGTCTGCTTGCCAGCTGCCCAGAACTGGAGAGAGCACAGAGAAAGAGAGAAGTCCTCCTGCTGTGATTGGACAGAAGACAGAATGTGGCAGATGCCATTCGTGAGGCCAGGGATTCAGACGTTGCATGAGTGAATCTTCTCCTCTACTCTTCCATCCAAGCATGCAAGAGATATTTACATGCCTTTCGTCCCCAGAGAACTTGTCTCAAAAAGTAAATTGTTTCCCACACTCTCTTCATTTGGAATGAGACCCTAATGCCTACAATGTGTGTGTATAGATTGCTTTCCCTCTTCTTCTGCTAATTGCGTTAGTCCTGATTGTTTCATTTATTTAAATGCCTTGTCTGTTCTGTTAGCTTGGTATAAACTGAATTCAGATGATTTTGAAGGTTACCCAGGGAGCTTGAGCCAAGTGGGATACATTTATCATCCAAAATACCCAACACCGAACTCACTAGATCCCATGAATCTAGAGCTGAGTGTAATGTGTGTGGGCTATACCAATAAAAATTTTAAAACATTCAGTCTTGTTTAATTTCAAACACGTATGTCAAAGATCTCAGAAACTGACTTTGTCAGTGCAGGTATTCCCTCTACCAAGGGAAACTACAATCTCTCTATATATTAATAGATAATATTCTTAAGTTTCTCTGGCTAAAAAAAATTTTATCACCTAATAGTTATTGTTTCAAGCATCACCTAATGGCTGTGATTTTGAACACCTCCACAATGAGCGGGTCCTCAGACAACAAGTATAGTTAGTTACTTCTGGGACTATAATGCCAACTATGGTTTACATATTTTTAAAGGTTTATCAAGTTCATTCTTTACATCAACCCTATGAAGTGGGTAGTAAGCATAGAAAAGTTAAGGTACCCAGATAATAAGTGGCAAGGCCAAAATTCAAATATAGGTTTCCTGACTTAAAACAGTGATCTTTTTTGTCTAAATTACCCCAGCTGTCTTTTTTAAGATAAAACCTTTTCCATTTTCCTGGAATCTATCAAAGCTCCAGCTCCACTGGTCTAGTCTTCAAGAACCCAGTTATATCTGCAGCAACAAGAAGGCATCAGAAGAGAAAGCTTATGAAAGTTCTTTTCAAATATCACCAGGAAATGGGAATTTTAACTGACTTTTACATAGCACTCAAAAGTTTGCAAAGTGCTTTACACATATTATTAGGCACATCCAGGAATCAGGAAGACCTGAATTCAAATCTAGCCTCAAATACTTAAGTAGGTGAGAGACAGGGCAAGGCCAGTAACCTCTGTCTTCCTCGGTTTTCTCATCTATAAAATGGGGATAATAATAGTACCTCCCTCCCAGGGTTGGTGTGAGGATAATATTTATAAAGTACTTTACCAACCTTAAAGATCAACATAAATTTTTTTTTATTATGTAAGTTTCATAACAACTGTGTAGAGTAGGTACCATAGATATCATAAAATAACACTTAAAGTGTTTTGCAAACCTTAAAGCACTTCATAAATGTTATTTTTGTCCCTATTTTGCAATAAGGAAATTAAGGCAAAAAAAAAGTCAAATTATTTCCTTCTGGTCACATAAATCAGAGCCAGGATTTAAACCTAGGACCTTCTGACTTGAAGTCTGGCAATCTGCACACTGACTCTATTGTTTCTTGCTTTCTGTTTTTGTTTTGTTTTTTGGAGGGCAATTAGTGTTAAATAACTTGCCCAAGGTCACACGGCTAGGTTTTTGTTTGTGTGTGTTAAGTGTCTGAGGCCAGATCTGAACTCAGGTCCTTCTGACTCGAGGGCCCGTGCTCTATTCACTGCGCCACCTAGCCACCTCTCTTTTATGCACTTCTAATATATGAATTGGTCTTATGGTTATTTCTCTACACGTCATATCACCTTCACTTGAGTGTAAGGTCTTTGAAGGGGGTCTTTCCCAGCTGCTAGTACAATATGGTGTACTTAGTGGGTGCTTGATAAATATAAATGAACCATATTAATATAGCACTAAAAGCTTTCTGTATAATTCAAATGATCTCTAACAGGTTCATTGTCTATTTCACAGATAACTGGAATTTAAACTCAGATCTGTAGCATATGCAGACATAAAGAAATAGTATTGCTCTTACTTAAAAAATACTATACTTCTGTTCAGTCAGAGAAAAAGGGGCAACTTCCAACCCACAATTTAATTAATCCCTTTTAGCATCCATTTCTTTTTGTTACATTTTTTAAAAGTTTTTTTTTCAAGGTTCCTCACCTTTATCTCCAAATAATTAGAAAAAGTGAGTTTTCCACTGAATAACCAATGGCCTATTTAAAGCTTATCTTTACTTCATCTTTATTTCACCTTCCTAGACAAAAATCATCAATGGGATGTAGCTAAAGTCAGCCTAATGCAGGGGAAACTACAGTGAACTGAGCAAAGTGCCCAGGGTTCAAGCTCTGGCATTTATTAGTATATGACCTTTGGTGAACCTCATCTGGAAACTTCAGACAATAATACTTTCCTGAACTACCGACTTTACAGGGTAATGGAGAGGAAAGTGCTTTGTACACATTTGAATAGTATATAAATGTGAACTGGGTGTGTGATAATGCATTGAATGAAGAGGGCAGTTGCCTTAAGGTCCCAAGACTACCAGCCCTTAAAATATTAACAGTGCACTAACTCCAAAGTAGTACCCCAGGGAATCTGTAAGGCAGACACCTTTTCACCAAAGAATTCTTTTAGTGCTTTTTAAGAGTGGGAAACATGAATTTTAAGAATGTGGAGGTTGGATCTCAAAGTAAACATCAAATTCTACCCCCTCCTTCTTAGTAAAGTTATGAGGTAATGTTGAAACTTTGCTTCTGAAAAATAAACAGAGGAAAAATTTGCTGCCAGCTGAAAAGCTGTGTGCCCATAAGAAAGCAAAACATTAAATAATAATAGTTAGCATTTATGTGATGCCTACCTACTATGTGCTGGGCCCTGTGCTAAGCACTTTATTATTATTATTATTATCTCACTTGTTCCTCACAGCAACTCTGGGAGGTAGGTGCTATTATAGTCACCATTTTATGGATGAGGAAACTGGGGCAAACAAAGGTTAAGTGACTTGCCTATAGCCACACAGCTAGGAAGTGATTTGAACTCCAGTCTTCCTGACTCCATGGTCCAGTCCTCTATCTACTGCACCACCAAAATAAAATTGTTATACAAAGTGCAAGAACCAATGACCTTAAAATGCATGCTTGTTTTTACTATTTTTTTAATGAGGCAACCACAGCTTTAGAGTGAGAAGGGAACTCAGAGGTCATCAGGTTCCACCCCCTCCTTCTAGCAATGAAGACACCAGAACCCAGAGAGGTGAAGTGAGGAGTAGAGCCAGATTGGAACTCGTGTCACCTGAATCCAAATTCAGTCCTCTTTCCACTGAATTATATTTGAGCTATGCCTTGATTTGAAATTTTATTTTATAAAGTTAAAATAAATAATAGACTAACCCTCAGAAAACAAGGTAAACTATACTAAAAACGAAACCACACAAAAATATGACAAAAGTTTATCTGGGTACGAATGAGTTATTTGGTAAATATTGGATTCTATACTGATCAATTTTATTTTTATTTTTGATGGAATTTTATTTTTCCCAATTACATGTAAAGACAATTTTTAAAACATTCATTTAAAACATCTTTTGAGTCCCAGATTTTCTCTTTTCCCTTCCTCCTCCCTAAAAACGTAAGAATTTTAAGTAGGTTATATATGTGCAATCATATAAAATATATTTCCATATTAGTCATGTCGTGAAAGAAGAAACAGACCCAAAGGAAAAGAACATGAAAAAGATAAAGAAAGTGAAAATAGTATGCTTCAATCTGCATTCAGACTCCATCAGTTCTTTCTCTAGATGTGGATAGTATTTTTCATTATGAGTCCTTTGGAATTGTCTTGGGTCATTGTATTGCTGAGAAGAGCTAAGTTATTCATAGTTCATCATTACGTAGTGCTGCTGTTTCTGTGGACAGTTCTCCTGGTTCTGCTTACTTTACTTTGCATCAGTTCTTGTAAGTTTTTCCAGGTTTTCCTGAAATCCACCTGCTTGTCATTTCTTATAGCACAAGAGTATTCCATTACATTCATATATGACAACTTGTTCAGTCCTTCTCCAATTGATTATGCTGATCAATTTTAAGATAACTTGTTCGGGTAGTTTGACAGCATCACTATCTTTGCCAGTGTTTTTGCTATAAAGAATTATGTGATCAGTGAATTATGGTTATCAAGAACTCTCCATAAATGAATATGTATTATATGTGCCCCCAAACCCCTTTCATTAACTAAAACCTAGACCAGTCATCAGGTAGGAGATTTTTCTTATATGGTAAGATTTTTTAAAATGTCGTATAGAGTATATAAGTAAGTATTTAAGCTTTTCACATACTCATTCCCAAAGTGTTACGCTTCTCAGTTACCACCTACAGAAGTTTTGATCAGGTTGGAATGAACAGCATTCCTACAACTTTTCAAAACTCTTAGCAAAGGTGTCTATTCACTGCTCATTGAATTGAATCATCTCTGTGAAAGCTATGTGAGGTTGTGGTGGGTGATCAGGAGGCTCTGTTTCCAAGAGTGCTGATTTAGCACACAAAGAGAAGATGGAGCCAAAAATGGAGATTCATGGGAGTGGTTGGAGCAGTTGCTGATGCTTCTCTAATGTAATTGATTCTTTTATAAACAATTACAAGGTTGGGGTCACATGCACGTTCCTTTGCAGTCAGAATTCATTTTTGTCTGGATCATTTAACTGAGTTTCTGAGTTTTGCAGAAATTTATGCCCCCCCATCCCTTTTTGTTTTTTCATATCATTATAGATGGGTAAAATATTTAGTACTATGTGGTACTTTGTTAAGCACTGAGGATACAACTAGAAATACATACTCCCAACTCCCAAGGAGCTTATATTCTCATGGTAAAAGACAGCAATACATAAACAGGAAGT
Organism: Gymnobelideus leadbeateri; assembly: GCA_011680675.1. Taxonomy (NCBI): domain Eukaryota; kingdom Metazoa; phylum Chordata; class Mammalia; order Diprotodontia; family Petauridae; genus Gymnobelideus; species Gymnobelideus leadbeateri. Next base: position 545,773 of record WOXC01009818.1, on the reverse strand, counting down.
AGAAAGAGACAAAGGAAGACGAAAGGGGGGGGGGGTGGAACAAGACAGCTAGAGAGGAGAAGTTTGGAAAGTCCAAATTGTGAGTGAGATATACTATATATGAAAAACAACCCTTCTAATCAATAGGTAAGCCCTTCTATGGAAGGGAAAGAACCTGGGGAATGGGCAGAGCTTCCAAGAGCAACTTTCCACACTCACTAATGTCTATGGTATGTGGTGTCTGGGGGAAAAATTATCCATGGTTTCCATCTCTTATTTTTCACTTATGACACATTACACACCCAGTCTTTCTTCCTAGCCATCAATCAACAAGCATCTACTATGTACCAGGAACTCTGCTAGATGCTGAATGTACAAATATGACAAATGAACCAGTCCTTTGGCACAGGGAGCCAGCCCCTGAACTATGTTTATCCATAATGATGTCAAGCCATTGGTTTGGTTTGGGTTTTTTTGTTTATTTGTTTGTTTGTTTTGCTTTTTGGAGGGCTACTGGGGTTAAGTGACTTGCCCAAGGTCACATGGCTAGTAAGTGTTAAGTGTCTGAGGCTGGATTTGAACTCAGGTCCTCCTGACTCCAGGTCCGGTGTTCTATTCACTATACCACCTAGCTGTCCTAGATGTCAAGCTGTTGTTGATAACACATGGCATCCTATGTATATCCCCTCTACATATTTCTGTTGCCTTTTGGTTGTTTGGACATTGCACTGTTCCATATAGTTTTTCTGTACAGCTGTTTTAATAGAGAATATAAATGTTTAAAAATGACTCAATAGATATATGATATAGAGCTTTACTTACATGTACAAACTTGTACTTATCTATCTTTATATATAAATGTGTGTTATATGCATTTATTTTAAAAGCAAGGTAAAAGCTTGGTTTTGACTGATAGCTAGCATTGTGATAACTAAGCTCTTCTTTTTGATGTTGTTTTTACTATTGCATTATAACATAATTCAATTACATTATAGTGTACCATTAAGTATAATTATAGTAAATTATTGGGCTGATATTTATGGCACTATCAGAGTGAAATGCTGGGTTCCAATGCCTGCCTTTTTTGTGCCTGTGGCCTTGGACATACCATTCCTTTGAAGTATTTTAATGGAATTCCATTCCTCCAAACCAAATTCTTCCTCTCCATATTTCAAAGTCCATATTATCTAGGAAATTTTATCTAATTAACCCCACCCATCTCTCAAACCACAAACACACCCTTTGACCTACTGTTTCCCACTAATATACTTGCATAATTATTATATTTACTTACTCATACTTACATGAATCTTAGTTTGTCCACAATGTCTCCACTATTAGACTGGGAGGTTTTTTGAAAGATGAGATATTTTCAAACCACGGAGACTTAATTAGCTAGTTGCATGTCTATGAGCAAGCCCCTTTACTTTTCTAGGCACAGTTCCCCCTTTGTAAGTGGGGATGATAATCAGTTAATGAGCAGTTGTTAATCACCTACTATGTGCTGGATATTATGCTAGGTACAAAGTTATAAGGACAAAAGAAAAATAGCTGTACCCATCAAAGGGCTTATATTCTACCAAGGGAGACAACAGGTACATTGTATATATATATATATATATAATGTATATATAAAATAAATATAAGGTAAACTGGATGATGGGAGGGCACCAGAAGCTGAAGGGATAAAAAAATGCTTTATGTTGAAGGTGGTGCAAGAGCAGGGTTTTGAATAAAACAAGAGATTCTAAGAGGTGGAGATGAGGAAGGAGTGCATCCCAAGTGTGAGAGACAGATGCTGCAAATGCATAAAATTGGTGGGTGACATTGTATTTGAGGAAGAGCAAGGAGGCTGCACTAGAGCATCTCAGAAGGAGGATAATATGTAAATAGTTTTGGGAGCAGGCTGTGAAGGATTCTAATAATATTTGATCCCAGAGGCAATGATGAGCTGTTGGAGTTAGTAGGGAAGCAACATGAACTTCAGATCAGATCTGTACTTTAGGAAATCATTTTGGCAGTTCTGCCAAGGATATATATATTGAAGAGAAAAGACCCTTGAGGCAGGCAGATTAATTAGGTGGCTAAAGCAACATTCCATATGAGAGCTGGTGAGAGCCTTAACTAGACTGGTGACTGTGAGTGGAGAAGAGGGGATAGATGTGAGGGACATTGTGGGGATAAAGCAATAAGGCTTGGAAACTTATTGCATATAGGGTTGAGGGAGCATGAGGGTTAGGCTATGTGTTTTCCAAGGTCTCTTCAAACTCTGAGATTCTGTGCTGACTGTGTCTTAATGGATGGTTAAAGTTTAATTAGCTAGGGGGTGGAGCCAAGATAGCAGAGTAAGAGCAGGGACTTGTTTGAGATCTCCCCCAAACCTGTCCAAATACCTGTACAAAATGTCTCTAAACAAATTCTAGAGCATCAGAACTCACAAAATGACAAAATGAAACAAATTTCTAGCCCAAGACAACCTGGATGGTCAATGGGAAATGCCTGTTGCATCAATCTGAGAGAGGAGTACAGTCCAGTGTGGGCCTTGGTGGAACAGCTGGGGACAGAGCAAGCCTCAGGGCATTGAATCACTGATAGCTGTGGTAGTTTCCAGACTTCTCAACCCACAAACACCAGAGACAACTTATAAGGTCAGTAGGAAAGGTCTGTTGGATCTGGGCAAGAGAGGAGCATGGTCCTGCTCCACCCCTGGAGCAGCAGTGGCAGAGGTGGTAGTGGTGGCAGCAGTGGTGGTTGCAGTGGCTACTTCCACAGCCCACAGATGGTGGTGGGATCAAGTGGCTGATCACAGGGTCATTGCAGGGATCTCTTTGCTGGCACTGAGGAAGGATTCTCTTTTTTTGCCTATGCTTTGATGTGGGTTGCAGTATTAGGTAGTGGTTTTGGGGGTGAGGAGGAGAACGGGCATGACAGAGCTTCTAACTGAGATAGAGGGAATCGTCCTCACAATTCCAAGGCAGAAAAGAGTGTTTGTGGTCACTCACAAACCAGAGCACAGACCAGGAGAGAAATAAACACCTCTCCTTTGATCATACCACTTTGAAAGAACTGAAAATTTATAGGTCCCTAGAAGTATTTCTGAAAACACCTACACAAAATCCCTAAAGCTTGGGACAGTGCCCCCTCCACACTGGAAGCAGAGTCCTACCTTAACAAAGAAATAAAAAGTCAAGTAATTGGCTAGGAAAATGAGCAAACTGTGGGAAAAAATCAGAATATAGAATCTTACTTTCGTGACAAAGAAGATCAAAACATACAACCAGAAGAAGACAACAAAGTCAAAGGTCCTACATCCAAAGCATCTAAGAAAAATGTGAATTGGCTGTAGGCCATAGGAGAGCTCAAAAAGAATTTTGAAAATTAAGTAAGAAAAATGGAAGAAAAATTGGGAAGAGGAATGACAATAATGCCAGAAAATTATGAAAAATGAGTCAACAGCTTGCTAAAGGAGACCCAAAAAATACTGAAGGAAATAACACCTTAAAAAATAGACTCATAGTGCAGGGGGGCAGAGTCAAGATGGGGGAGTAGAAACAGGTCTTCCAAGCCGTTCCGGCTCCCACCTCCTCCAATTCATATAAAAGGTGACTCTGAACAAAGTCTGGAGCTACAGAACCCACAAAACAATACAGAGAAGCTAACCTCCAGCTGTGGACAGCCTGGTAGGCTGGCAAAAAGCAGCCAGTGCAGCATTCTGGGAGAAGACCCCAGCCTGGTGGGAGCCAGAGGTTTGAGCCTTATGGTGGGCCTGACCAGCCTCAGGCTTGTGGGACTTCAGATCATCAGTAGCTGTGGTGGTTTCCAGAGTTATCAACACATAGATGCCAAGGACAAAGTGAGAGGTCAGTGCAGTGTGGACTTTGGGATCCAGTAGTTCAGCAGTGTGGTAGGCCTTTGCCCCCAGGGTGAGAAGTGGCCGAGGCCCAGCAGCCATGCAGCTGCCACCAGGTGGCAGCTTCAGCACCTGGCCTGCAGATTGTAGGGGGACCAAGTGATCAGTCTGAGGGGTAATTGCTCTTGCTCTAACCTGCTTGGATCTGGATTGCTGTCTAGGGTGGAGGTCCTAGGGTGTGTGACCAGTTTGCCAGAGCATGTGGAGGCTTCAGAGAGGGCACCCAACTAATACCTTGGGCAGCTGAGAAAACCCCAGTGATTTGGGACAAAGCTCCCCTGTCTGGTGGCAGAGTCCTACTGTGGCAAAAAGCCCAAAAGTCAAGTAATTAAGTGGCAAAATGAGCAAATGAGGGAAGCAAAGCAAGCAGAACAACCCAACTTTACACTCCTATTTTGGGGACAAAAAGAATCAAAGTATGGAACAAGAGGAAGACAGTGAAGTCAGAACTCCTTCACCAAAAGCTTGAAAGGAAAATACAAGCTGGTTACAGGCCATAGAGGACCTTAAGAAGGATTTTGAAAACCAAATAAGAGAAGTGGAGAAAAAATTGGGAAGAGAAATGAGAAGGATGTAAGAAAATTATGAAATGAGAGTCAACAGCCTGACTGAAGAAAATAACACCTTAAAAAATAGACTAACTCAGATGCCAAAAGAGGCTCAAAAAGGCAATAAGGAGAAGAATGCCTTAAAAAGCTGAATTTGGCAGATGGAAAAAGAATCTCAAAAGCTCACTGAGGAGATTCATTCCTTCAGAATTAGATTAGAGCAAATGGAAGCTAGTGACTTTATGAGAAAGCAAGATACTATTAAACAGATCCAAACAAATGAAAGAATAGAAGGCAATGTGAAATATCTCATTGGGAAAACCACTGACCTGGAAAATAGATCCAGGAGAGATAAATTTAAAAATTATTGGACTACCTGAAAGCCATGATCAAAGAAAGAACCTAGAAATCATCCTTCAAGAAATTCTCAAAGAAAACTGCCCTGATGTTTTAGAACCAGAGGGCAAAATAGAGGTTGAAAGAGTCCACTGATCACCTCCTGAAAAAGGTCCCAAAAAGAAAACTCCTAGGAATACTATAGCCAGGTCCTGGAATTCTCAGATCAAGGAAAAAAATATTACAAGCAGCCAGGAAGAAACAATTTCAATATTGTGGAAACACAATCAGGATAACACAGGATCTGGCAGCTTCTACATTGAGGGATTGAAGGGCTTGGAATATAATATTCTAGAGGTCAAAGGAGCTGGGATTAAAACCAAGAATCACCTACCCAGCAAAACTGAGTATCATGTTTCAGGGGAAAATATTGTTAGTCAGTGAAATAGAGGACTTTCAAGAATTCTTGATGAAAAAACCAGAGTTGAATAGAAAATTTGACATTCAGATACAAGAAGCAAGAGAAGCAGGGAAAAGAAATCATAAGGAACTCATCGAAGTTGAAACTATTTACATTCCTACATGGAAAAACTATAGTTGTAACTTATGAAACTTTTCTCAGTATGAGAATAGATGAAGGAAATAAAAATGTACACATACACACACACACACACACACACACACATATACATATAGATGTCTATATATAAGGGCATATGAATACATATGTAAATGTGTGTATATATGTGTACAGGTATACATAGATAGAGGGCACAGGACCAATTTAATAGGAAGGGATGATACTTAAAAGGAGAAAATAAAATGTGAGAGAGCAATATAATGAGAGGAAATGGGGAGAGATAGAATGGGGTAAATTATCTCATATAGAAGAGGCAAGGGAAAATGGTTACAATGGAGGGAAAGAACAGGAAGCCAAATGGGAATGGGTCAATCTTATTCTCACTGAATTTGGCTTAGGGAGGGAATGACATACACACTAAATAGGGTATCTCACCTTACAGGAGAGTAGGGGGGAAGGGAATGAGAGGGGGAATGATGGACGGGAGGGCAGGCTAGGGGGGGAGGTAAGTTGGAAGCACCCACTTTTGAAAAGGGACAGGATCAAAGTAGAGAATAGAACAAGTGGGAGGTAGGATAGGAGGGAGGGAAATATAGTCAGTCTTTTACAATATATCCACTATGGAAATGTTTTGTATAGCTAAACATGTACAACCTGTATTGAATTGCTTATCTTCCCAGTAAGGGTGGGTGACAAGGGAGGAAGGGAATGAATCTGGAATTCAAAGTTTTAAAATCAAATGTTTAAAAAATATATATACATTCTATTATTAATATTATTTTACATGTAACTGGAAAATAAAATATATAGGCACTGGGGCATAGAAATCCACTGTTCCCTACTGGAAAGTTGGAAGGGGTATGGGAGAAGATATGGGAGAGAGCAGATTGGAGGAGGGGATATCCAGTGGGATCTCTATTTTGAGGTGGTGGGTAGGGGAAAAATGGGGAGAAAATTTGTAACACAAAATCTTGCGGAAATGAATGATGTAAACTAGAAGTTAATAAAGCATTTGATAAAAAAAAAATAGACTAACTCAAATGGCAAAAGAGATCCAAAAAGTCAATGAGGAGGAGAATGCCTTAAAAAGCAGTATTGACCAAATGGAAAAGGAGGTCCAACAGCTCACTGAATAAAATAATTCCTTAAAAATTAGAATGGAGCAAATGGAAGTTAATGACTTTTTGAGAAATCAAGAAACCATAAAGCAAAATCAAAAGAATGAAAAAATAGCAGACAATGTGAAATACCTCATTGGAAAAACCACTGACCTGGAAAATAGATCCAGAAGAAATAATTTTAAAATTATTGGACTGTCTGAAAGCCATGATCATGAAAAGATCTTAGCCCTCACCTTTCAAGAAATTATAGAGGAAAACTACCCTGATATTCTAGAACCAGAGGGGAAAATGGAAATTGAAAGAATCTACTGATCACTTCCTGAAAGAGATCCCCAAAGGAAAACTCCTAGGAGCATTGTAGCCAAATTCCAGAGTTTTGAGGTCAAGGAGAAAATATTGTAAACAAACAGAAAGAAACAATTCAAAGATGGTGAAAACATAATCAGAATAATATAATATTTAATAGCTTCTACATTAAGGGATCAGAGGGCTTGAAATATGATATTCTGGAGGTTAAAAGAGTTAAGAGTAAAACCAAGAATCACCTACCCAGCTAAACTGAGTATAGTCCTTTAGGGGGAAAAATAGACATTCAATAAAATAGAGGACTTTGTGGGTGGCTAGGTGGCACAGTGAATAGAGCACTGGCCCCAGAGTCAGGAGGACCTGAGTTCAAATCCGGCCTCAGACACTTAATACTTACTAGCCATGTGACATTGGGCAAGTCACTAACCCCAATTTCCCTGCCTTCCCCCCTTCTATAAGCAAAATAAAAAAGAAAGAAAGAAATTGAGGACTCTCAAGAATTCTTGATGACTAGACCCCAGAGCTGAACAGAAAATTTGACTTTCAAATACAAGAGTTAAGAGAAGCATGAAAAGGTAAACAGGAAAGAGAAATCATGAGGGACTTATTAAAGTTGAACTGTTTACATTCCTACATGGAAATATGTTATTTGTAACTCATGAGACTTTTCTCAGTATTAGTCTAGTTGGAGGTAATATGTATATAATATATATAATAATACACATAATATATATACACACATGTATATATATCTATACACACATATATATTTACATATATAGACAGAGGGCACAGGGTGAGTTGAATATGAAAGGATGATATCTAAAAAATAAAATTAAGGGGTGAGAGAGGAATGTACTGGGAGAAGGAGAAAGGAAGAGGTAGAATGGGATACATTATCTCATATAAAAGAAGCAAGAAAAAGGTTTTACAATGATGGGGAAGGGAGGAGGTGAGAGGGAGTGAGTGAATCTTACTCTCATTGGATTTGGCTTAAAGAGGGAATAAAATACACATTCAATTGGAACTGAAAATCTATCTTACCTTACAGGAAAGTAGGAGGGAAGGGGATGAGGGGGAGTAATGGAAGGGAGAACAGATTGGGGGAGGAGATAATCAGAAGCAAATACTTTTGAGGAGGGACAGGGTTAAAGAAGAAAAAAGAATAAACAGGGTGGGGGTGGGAAAGGATGGAGGGAAATATACTTAGTCTTTCACAACACGACTGTTATGGAAATTTTTTGCAAGACTACACATGTATAATCTATATCAAATTGTTTGCCTTCTCAATGAGGGTGGGTGGGGAGAAAGGGAAAGAAGGAGAGAGAGAATATGGAACTGCAAGTTATAAAAAATGTATGTTAAAATTGTTTTTACATGCAACTGGGAAATAAGATACACAAGCAATGGGGTATATAAATCTAGCTTATCCTACAAGAAAATAGAAGGGAAAGGGAATAAAAGAAGGGGGAGGGGTGATAAAAGGGAAGACAGATTGGGGGAAGGGGTAATCAGAATGCACACCATCTTAGGGTGGGGAGGAGGGCAGAGATGGGGAGAAAATTTTGAACTCAAAATCTTGTGGAAGTGAACATTGAAAACTAAACATAAATTAACCAATTTTTAAAAGTTAGTTAGCTAGAGAAAAAGGCAGAGGGAATTTGATGGCTTGAATAAAAGCTCATATTCGGAAAACTTTGAGTAGACTGGTTAGCTGGAGAAGGTTTGGGAAAGTGAGGAGCTGGAGAAAAGACTGGAAATTTAGGCTGGGACCAAACTGCAGAAGGCTTTGAACACTTGGCTCCTTTAACTTGAAGCTTTGATTCTGTAAGCAAGAGGAGTCAATGAAGGTTTTTGAGAAGAGAGTGAATGGCCTGACCACACTGATATTTTAAGAAGTTTCAGATAACCCCATAGTGGACAGATGGGAGAGGAAAGCAATGAGAGGCAAGGAGACTGATTCAAAGTCTTTTGCAGTAGTTTGTGCCTAAAATGTTGGAATGAGGTGGGGGTAGTGTTAGGGAATGAAAAGAAAAGGGTGAAGAAAAGAATTGAAAAGTATATTAGAAAGAACAAGACTTAATGACTGCATATGGAGATGGAAACAAGGGGAAGAGTTTTGAAGATTACTAAAAAAATTTTGAGACTACGTGACTCACAGAAAGAGCACCGTGCACAAAAATGGGGAATATAGTAGAAAAACTCCATGTTTGGAGACAGATGACCTGGGTTTGAAATCCAGTTCTGAGACTCATCTGTATGACCTTGGGCATGTCATTTAAACTTCCTGGGCCTCAGTTTCCTTATCTGTATTTAACAATAATAATCCAGGGCAGGGGAGTGTGATGGTGTGTGTGGGAGGTTTACCTGCTCCCTTTCCATGAAGAAGACCCTTAATGACATTGCATGTCATTGCTCCAGTTCCATACACTGCATCTAGACTGGGTTTGGTGATGGGTTTAGAACCTGGAAATTGAGGGGGATTGGGATCCATTTCTCAAGCTCTTCTATTTGTTACATTATCACCACTGTGGGGAGACCCTAGACATGAATCAAAAGCTTAGCCTTAATTCCATCTTCTCTTCTACTATGGTGGTAGTGTAATACTGCCTTTCAGGTGGCGAGGACCAGGGTAACATGTTATATCCACGGGCATTGCTGGGATAACCCGTGAGACCATGGAGAAGTAGGAAATGGAGTGTCATCCTCCGAATACAGTTGGTACTCTAGGCTGGCTGGACTGCCTACTTTGTAGAGTAACACAAAATAAATCAGCAAGGTGGAAATCAAATTGCTGAGGGTCTTAAATGCCAGACTGAGAAGTTTAGCCGATATTTCCACATTCAAGGATCCCTAAGGTGCAAATATGCCAGAAAATACCAGAAAATCTCTAACAGGGAAACACTTTGCATTTCAAGACTCTATACCTGGAAACCAGTTTGTTTTGTTAGCTTAATTAATGGATGATACAATATTATTACAAGAGCAAGTCTATACGAGCTGTGTTATTTTTCTCCCATGGTAAAGCACTATTTCATGCAGAAACAAGAAAACTAACATATTCTGAGATCTAGGTCATGACTGGGTGGTTATCTTTATATGTTGTAATTAAAATCCAAAGCCATGACATTTATGATATAAGGTGTCTTTAAGTGTAAGCACCTTAAGCTTGATAATAATATCTAGCATTTACATGGCACTTTAAGGCTTTCAAAGCACTTTGCAAACATTATTTTATCCTCACAACTCTGGGAGGTAGAAGCTATTATTATACCCACTTACAGGTTAGGAAACTGAGGTTAAGTGACTTGCCTATAGTCACACAGCTAGTAAAGTATCTTAGACTGCATTCGAACTCAGGTCATCCTGATTCCAGTCATCTCCAGTGCTCCATTTAGCTGCACCTGAAAAGGTGGCTGGGGGATGGGCATGCTGTGATCACATATTCCCCAGTCACCTCAAGGGTTCTGGAGAGTCACCAGATATGTAAAGAGTGGACTTAGCTACTTTCAATGGAGAACTTGGGTTGTTACATAAGTAGTATAGACACATACAAACAACACATATACAAATTTCCTTTTTTAAAAACGAGGAGCTGTAAAAATCAGTTAGACTTATCAGATATTTTTTGGGCATTTTCTCTATGTCTAACACTATTGCTGTCTAGGCTCATCTTCCCTGTTCTGTACTGGTAAATGTGGTTTTTGAACTGAAGCATAGACCCTTACAGAGTGGCTAGGTGGTGCCACAGTGCATAGAGCGCCTGGCCTGGAGTAGGGAAGACTCAACTCCTTGAATTCAAATATAGCCTCAGATACTTAATAGCTGTGTGACACCGGGAATGTCACCTAACCCTATTTACCTCAGTTTCCTCATCTGTAAAATGAGCTGGAGAAGGAAATGGCAAATCACTACAGTATCCTTGCCAAGAAAAAGCCAAATGGAGTCACAAAGAGTTGGACACGACTGAAACTGCACAACAAAAACAACTTAGACCCTTACAAATTAAGAGCAAGGGATAGATGGACAGCCTGTATGTTCCATTACTATTCATACAATGTCAGGAGAACTAGAGGAAGACCCCTAGAAAGTTAAAGGGCCTGTTATGGAGGGTGTGCCAAAGCTCATGCACAGAAGATGAAGGGGGCATGAATGAGTTAATATCTGCATCATTAGATGCTATAAAATCTATAAGTTAGTGCCAAAGAATCAGTTGGACAAGAAAGCTAAGTTCTGAGACATCTTGCCATTAAATGTTCTGGCAGCATAATTTATCAGGATGTGCTCCCAGGGAATTATATATATATTTAAAGTGAACATTTATTGAATACTGAAGTATAAATGACCTTATTTTTAATTCATCAAATAAACTAACCAATATGTAAGTAAACTTAATTTTAATTAATTTAACATTTAATTTTAAATTAATTTTAAAAAATAACAACTAAATTTACTTTAAAAATGTGAACTTTAAAACAGAAGATACCAAAATAATTTTTGGAGCTATTAGGGTGTGCCTGAGTACATGCTGTACACATTGCCCATATGCCTATGGTACTTGGGCATTCGTGTTGTCAAAGCCATATTCCTTGAATACTTTTCACTCTCAATCAGTAATTGTTGAATTCATTAATTGGAAGGATGATCAAGAAATTCCAGGAAGAATGATTAAATATGACCTTCTGGATTTTATCTAAGAAAGATGATTGATTCTGGTAGGCAGGGAGAATATCAAACATTGCCTCAGTCCCTATTTAGCAAGTGTGATTCATCACTTAGATGCACCTTCTTGGTGTTCTCCTAAACTCATAGCTACTTCCACAGTCTCATAGTCACTGATGCAAATGCATTTTTCTACTTCTTTTTATTATTGAAACTTTGACCTTTTTGTTAACTATGTGAACCTAGTCAAACCATCAATGCCTCTGATCTTCAGTAGAACATGGGTTCTTAACCAGGAATCCACAGATCCCCACGTCATCTATGGGTAGATTTCAGGGGTTCTGTAAACTTGGATGGAAGAAAAGATTACACCTTTATTTTCACTGACTTTTGCAGTACTACATATTTTAAAACATTATTCTGAAAAGGGGTCCATAGGTTTCACCAGACCTCCAAAGGAGGGTCCATGATGCAAAAAAAAAAAAAAAAAAAAAAAGAAAGAAAGAAAGAAAGAAAGAAATGTTAAGAACTCTTAAAGCATAGCTACATTTCTTTGGCAGAATCAAAGGATTTGTATCAAAAACTGGGGATGACAAGTTAAAATAAAACTTTTGCCTTTTGACAAGTGATAAAATTCAAAACTAACAATGCCACTGCAGATTGATTTGCTACAAAGGTTCTACAAAAGATGTTTAGCCTGCTTAATGACTGCTGTAGGCCACTGTAAAGTGCTAGATAACAAAACAGTGGATATTACTAAATCATGATTTGAATATTTCTTTCCTCTGGTCCCTTTAATGCCTAACACTGCTCTTAGGAATTACTGATTAGTTTCTTTGAATTTAAGATTTGTTGTTTGTTTTTTGTTTGGGATAATTTTTTTTTTTATGGTAGAAGTTGCCTCTGGAATTTTATGTAATAACAGCCACTGCTGATAACGTGTCCAGTTAACTTAGTACAATGGAACATTGTTCCCACAGCAAATGATTTTCCCCATATGGGCATTAGATTAATTTTTTTTTTAAATTGGACAGAAGCCAGAGGCTCACAGATGCAATTACCCCCACATATATAGCTTCTTCAAGTTTGGTTGCCTATATAATGCTGTGAGATGTTTAGTATAAATTTTAAGTAATGTTAAGTTTAAATTTTAAGCAAAAAGTATCAAACATTTCCCTTGTCTATTATAGATGATTTGAAACTTTTAAAAAATTCTAGCTTTAAAGTCAAGTCACTGATACCAAAGTAATTTAGTCTTAACTGGGCTATATTTTTGCCACAATCAAGCTGAAGTCTAGCCATTAATTTGGGAATAATTCTATAATGATAATAATAAGGGAATCTGAGATCTTAGCCTTTCTTAGATTTTTTTAGTAAGTTCTAATGACAAAAAGATTTAGAAATCAGAAGGATATTAATGAAGAACTCAAATGAAGTAAGATTTCAAGTCTATATCCCTGTAGTGAGAACAAAAAGGAGGATGGAGAATGGATGAATTCAATTTTATTTTTTTTCTTTTTCTTTTTTTGGAGGGCAGTTGGGGTTAAGTAACTTGCCCAAGGTCACACAGCTAGGTTTTTTTTTTTTGTTGTTTGTTTGTGTGTGTTAAGTGTCTGAGGCTGGATCCGAACTCAGGTCCTTCTGACTCCAGGGCTGACACTCTACTCCCTGCGCCACCTAGCCACCCCCAATTTTATTTTTTTTTTAAATAAAAGCCTATCTACTGATCATCTTGGAAAATTATCAATAAATGGTCAGAATAAAAGGAAAGCATCTTTATAAATAGGGGATGGCTGGTTTTTAAAAGCTAATTTCCTGATAGGATATAATTGAGAATATCCAAGACGTCCCTATGCTCTGCCACCATTATAACATTTAACATTAAATGAACAAACATCCAGTATTGGAAAACAGAAGGAGAAGGGCTCATGTACTAGGAACTACACCAAAAAGCTGGCACAAGATGAGAATCCAGTATCAATCATCATTGCAACTCTTCTGGTCCAAGCAGTAAGGACCAAAGTAAAAGAGGGATATTTAAGGGGATTCATTTGTAGGGCATCCATTTAGACTTACTCTCTATCGATCTTATGATTCATCAATTTGATGTAATTAAAATAAAAATCCTATCTATGAGTTTGGTAAAGGGGGAGATCTTTACTTGGTGCTTGAGGTAGAATCCATTCATATAACAGGTATTTATTAAGCACCTGTTGTATGCCAGGCACTGGGGCTAGGGGTACAAAGAAAAAAATAAACCAGCTCCTCTTTTCACTGAGAACTGGCTTTTACATAGCACTTTAAAGGTTATGAATTACTATATATATTATGTCATTTAAGGTAACTGGGGAGATAGAGCATATATATACATGGAGAAATAAAAATACAAAGTAAATATACATTAATTTCAAAAGGCAGAGAGTGGCAATGATTAGGATCAGGAAAGACCTCTAGGGAGGTGATACCTGAGTATGAGAGAAGGGCTAAGGCTAAGAGAAGTTTGTTCAAAATTGAGCTGCACTATGGCTAATAGGGACATATGTTTTGCATAATTCCACATGTACAATTAACATCACATTTCTATCCTTCACAATGAATAGTGGAAGGATAAGAGGGAGAGAATCCAGAACTTAAAAATCATTTTTAATTAAGGTCAAAACTAAAAAATAATTTAAATTTTTAAAAATTAAATAATTTTTTAAAAAATGAGCTGTACTTCTAGAAGTCTACATTGAAGGGGGAAAGTAGAGCAAGCTGGGGAGTGGGACTTTGGTGGATAGGGATGAGAGGGTGTGAGTAGTACTAGGATAAGGCAGTCTGTGACTTTCAATTGTAGGAATCTGGAGAGAGAAATAGGAGGGAGTTTGTTAGCCACAGGAAGGCTAATTTTCTCAGACTATTTAATAAGTAATATTAGTTCCACTTTAGGTCTTGGATCAGTAGTAATGGAGGGCTGAGAGACATTAAATATTTCCTCGCCCTTCCTAATAAAAAGATGGAAGAGAACTATTTTACTGAATCCTTTTCTTAGGCATCCCCAGCTCCAGTTGGTATCTGGCTGTTGTACCCAAGGCAGGAGAGAGTGAAGGATGAAAATGTAGTGGCCATGGAGATTTTAACACCTGGTCTCCTTCTCAGATGTGCTAATATGCATCTTAGTCTCAGGTTAGAGCCCATATAGGCACACACTTTAAAGACTCTAGTCATATGAGGCAACATGATTTACTAGGTCAGGAAATACCTGACAAACTGTCCGTGACTCCAGTTGTGTGTGTGAAAATCTCCTCCTTACCCAATCAGAATTTGCCATGCTCCTTTTCTTCTGACATAAAACAAGCCAATTCATATAGACAGTGGGAGAGTAAGGTGGAGGGAAACCAAAGGCAATATAGTGACTATGTCCCCTTCCTGTCATTCATGACCCCTGGTCCTTTGGTCCTTCCTTTTACTTGTCATTGAGCAGGAGAGCTGTTAGAAAAGGATTCACCCTGAGGTGGTTTTAATTCATTGCCATAAAGTAGATAATGAAAATGAAGAAATGGGCAATAATTGAAAAAAGAAATTTTAAAGAAAGAAACTTCAAAGAAAACTTTACTCACAGAATAAAATAATTTCTGATACATTGTTCCATGGAATTTCTGTGTCCCTTGAAAGTCAGATTCTCTGTCCACTATTCTTTGGGCTCCATAAAAGTCTTATTCTTAACTATTAAAAGTTTTACCAACACTACTCCAGAAGCCAGTAGCTCCCCACCAAATACTGTCTTTTTTAAAGAACCTCCCTCCTTAAATAGAATTTAAATCAAATCATAATTGAGCCATACATTCTCAGCATACCAGTTGGACACAAATTCTATTAGGTCTAAAAGTTTCTCTTCCAGATCTTGAATTAAAGTGGCTGCAGATGTGATGACCATGCTTTCTTTATTTTCACTCCGTTGACAAAGGACCCCGGGAACACAGGCAATGAAAAATTTAACGTTCTAATAGACTTGCAATAAATCCTCAATTCTCATTCAAAGGTCCGGCATCATAATAGTTTCATATTTTTTGATGACATTAGACGTTGAGTGCCCTAAGTTGTTCTCTTAGCTTCTTTCATAACTTATTCAGAATGGAACACTTCCATTTTTAGAGTGAATAGCTGACTGTGATTGCAGTGTTCTGGGCATACTCCAAATATTTTCTTTCTACTGGTGGAACAAATGAACTTATCATACTTTTAGGGAATATCCATCACACTTGGAACTTTGATAACAGATACCATTTAGTCGTATGAATTGAGCAGGGTAGGACCCCTGTCCAGTTACTCCATCAACAAGAATTGATTGAGAATATTTTACTGGGTACTAGCACAATGACAGATTACCAGCAGGGTCAAACTCAGATAGAAATAGCATCCACTAAACCATACAAAAGGATCACTGCTTGGAAAACCACATATCAAGATTATCTATATTCTATTGTATTTTAAAAATTTTTGTTCTGCTTGCACTGAGTAATGTTACCTATCACTTGTGACCTAAACAGGCCATGTGTCTGACAGTTCAGTTCTAGACTCAAAGTATAAACTATACCATTGTAACCTTAGTACAGTCTCCTGCCTATCTCTGCTCCCACGCCTAACCAGCCCCAGATCATTCCCTGTATAAAGTAGTTCAATAAAATCAAGCCAATTTCAAATATATCTCATAGCCTGGATTGGGTCTAACAGAGGTGGGGAATCTGTTGCCCCAGAGTCACAGGATCCTCTAGGTTCTCAAGTGAGGAATTTTGCATTCCAAACTTTAGGACTGTCCTAGAGGGCCACATGTAGCCTATAGGCCACAGGTTCCCCACCCCATAAAACATATCAATAAAGGTCCTAGGTTAGGCTTGGGATCACAGAGTAGGCTGGAATCTGAGGCCTCCCTTGATGCAAAGAACCTGACTTCCTGATTTGGCTAGCCCAATTTCCCCCTGGATTCTTCAGATTATTGTATATATACACACATACATATTATATATAATATATATTTATACATATATTCACTACAAGCCCCAAATATATGTGATTTATAGCACCCATGTCTATTGTTTGGTAACAAGAATAGTAATATTGTGTGTCCCTTATATCCTCAGAAGAAAGATAAGGGTACACTTGAATAACAACAACAATAATATTATCAATCCTATTATTATTATTAATGCTTTTAATGACTAGCATTCATATGGTGTTTACTATGTGTAAGCCACTGTGCTAAGTGCTTTACAAATATTACCTCATTTGATCATTTTGAGGATGACTAGAAGTTCATCAAAGTCATTTGAGGAGCCTTCCATCAGCCACTAGAGTTGGAAGCAGGAGTCAGGCCCAATAAAGTATGATCTTAGGAGCTGAAAGGCCCACTTGACTCAGTCCAGTAGACTGAACCATGAACTCAGATAACACAACTAGTAAGGAGCCAGTCTAGCTGAACATGGGAGCAGCTAGTCCCCCATTTGGACCTGGGATGGATTCCAGAAAGAGAGAAAATATCTCCTAGGGCCAGGAGTTACAAGACACCCCCAGGCCCCAGGTATTTTCTACATGTATACCTCATTGGGATAGTACTTTTAAGTTTGAGCCGATTCTTCCAGGGAAAGTGTGTGCAGCAGGAACAAAGTCCCTGGTTTGGGAGATTTTTAAAACTTCTGTCCTCTCAGAATATCCCTTTGTTAGAGCTCATTGATGTTAACTGGTTGATTGACACTGTGAAGCACAATGGATGTGAGACAGGATTAGAAACTCAAGCCTTTCAAGGCTACTTAAGGATAGAACCTTGTGGAGGGAAAGAGAGATGGAGTAGTTAGATACCCTCTGGGCACCCAACCTGTCAATGTGAGTGGTTGGAAGAATGAGCCCAGAGGGGGCATCCTGTATATTTTTATCCTTCTCTTTTGCATTCAGTCGAATGTAAGCTCCTTGAATGCAGGCACTGTTTCATTTTTGTCTTTGTATCGAGCACATAATAGGCACTTCATAAATGTTTGTTGATTTGAATTGAATTTTTATTCTCATCATCAATGCATCTTTGTTGAGTGTCTACAGGATGTAGGCACAACCCTTCCAAGGAGCAATTGTTTTAGGATGGCGGCTCAGCTGCGGGTGTGTCTGGGTAACATTTAACACTGATTTGAAGTGGAAGAAAACCAAAACCAAAACCAAAACAACACTGATTTTGACTTCTGCTTAAATGAGGCCTGTTTTTTCAGTCCCCTTTCTAATTAGGAAAAAATCTTCCTACAATTTCAGAATTTTGGAGAAACATCTTTGACATTATGTTGTTTTAAGGAATTTTTAAAAATGAACTTGTGTGGTTAAAATATCATTTGACCAAGTGGAGAATATCTTTTGTTTTAAAGCATGTGCTATGGCTAAAATAGGTGGGGTCTGGCTCACTTAGCACATGCCTCTGTGTCCTCTTGGACTGATTACTGACATTCTTGCTTCTCCAACATTCCAGAGGCCCTGCTTCATAGATTACAGCTGGTTCACAATTCTATCACATGTGTCTCTGCCCACACTTGTTCAGTTTTTATATATTTGCAATAACTTGACCTCCAACAGGGTTCTTAGCTTAACTTATTCACATAGTTAAACATAACTAGGGTTGTATTTTTCTTTATATGGTATTTATCTGGATAACTTAGTTCTGATGTTCTCACCCATGACTTTTCAGATTTTTAAAAAAAATGATAATTAGTAGATTTAGATTATAGCAGAGAAAAAATATATGTATATATGTGTACAAATACATTCAATGTTTTCTGTGTTTAATTTTTATAACTTCAAGCATTTACACAATTTTACTAGTAACTTCATTTTCACTTTTGTTTTGGCAACCACACACTTGTAGTATATGTAGAAGAGAAAAAATGAGAGGCCTGGTGTTTTCAAGTATGTGGAGTGTCTGGTATCCTAGTAGGTGCTTCACTGGTCTTGTTCACCTTACCTTTTAAAGAGCCATCCATGCATTTGTTGCATATTTTTATTGTTTACCTTTAAAACTCAAGTTTTGTGTTACAATTATGCTACCAAAGCATAGTCCAAGTCCTTTGGGCTCTAAACCCAAGCATGCAAAGTCAGTGATGTGGATTGAGAAAATAAAGGTATCAGATAAACTTCATGCAGGAATGTCTGCAACTGTTGTTGACCAATGGCAAGTGTTACAAAAAGTGAATATTGTATAAAATATTTTTTTCAAATTGAGATGGTAGCACAAAATATCATAGAATTCTAGGAAATTGCTAGTGAGAAAAATGTTTTGCATGTTACCAATTTTATTTTGTGTATTGCATTTTATGGGTTATTTCATGGCTACTGTGTTAGGAGAAGTGCATATTAACATTTTGTTGTAAAGAATGGAATGCAGAAAAGTATATTTTCAGTGATTTTTAGCAAAATATTAGTTTTTGGTAGTTTCAGGAACCTAAGCTCCTGTTTCCCATAGGTTCAATGTATCACTGTTCACATCTTTTACTTTTGCACTATTTTCTAGGAATGTTACCCCCACAAAAGTTGAATATTTGGTTATATGTGTGTGTATACATATACATATATATATGTATTTTAAATATGCATATATGTATATATGTGTATATTTGTGTGTCTATCTATCTAATCTGCTGATGTGAAGCTGATTCCTTTTGCTTTAATCTTCCCCAGTGATAAATTAACCTTTTGGCTTTTGACTCTAGAGAAGATCATGGACAAGGTTAGACCTCAGAAACTTTAGCTAAGTATTCAGTTAGGAAATGCTAAGTATTTTGTGTTATAAATCTTGAAGCACTATAGAAATCTGAACATTTATTTATCTATCATATCTGGCTAGCTAGCTACTTATCCATATTGAGCCTAGAATGAAAACCATGTGATTTATATGACCAAATGACTTGTCTTCTATGGCACTAAGGTTTCTTGGAGGCTCATTCCTAATTTGTTGGAAGAGAAGACCTTTTAGTCCCCATCACAGAATCATAGATTTAGAGCTAGAAGAGACCTCAGAGATCATTTAGTCCAGCTTCCTTATTAGCAGATGAGGAAATGGAGGCCTATAGAGGTTAAATGAATTACCCAAGGTCACACAACAGCAATTGGTAAGAGCCAGAATTTGAACCCAGGTCCTCAGACTACAAAATGATCTCACTGTTCACTGTACCGTATTGCTTCCCTTGCATCTCTAACAAGACATTTGGTCTCGAAACCAAAAGAACTGCCTTTGAAACAGCTTGGCTATGTGATTCTCTGTTCTAGGCAACTCTCTAAGATTTTAAGTTGAAGAAATTATTTCAATTTGCATCGGTAGAGGGTGTTTCCTTACCTGGGAGGTCCCTATACACTGGAATTACAAGTCCAGGGGCAGCTAGGTGGCCCAGAGAATAAAGCGTTGACCCTGGAGTCAAGAGAACTGAGTTCAAAATCTGTCTCACTACCTGTGTGAGCTTAGGGAAGTCACTTGACCCCACTGGTTAGTTTCTTCATCTGTAAAATGAGGAAGTTGGGTATGTCCTTATTTCTTAACTCAGTGTGCTACTCATGGAATAGTTGAATTGAATAGATATTTATTGAATGAATGAATATTTCAGAATAGATTAAATTAGAATCATTTTCTAAGGGAATCAGATACAAGTAATAGATAAATCGGGGTAGTCAAGCAGAGTAGGGACTAGCTAGGGAGGTCTGAAGCCTGGGCTGCTGATGGCATTGGACAGAATGCTGTGGTAGGGGTCCTATGTACTATATAAAAAAAAATTACACAGCGAAAACACAGACAAACATTACCTTCTTTGTGATGTTGCTTTTCTCTCCTGATTCCATTCTGACGATGATATATTTAATTCAAAGAAATGATTCCGGAAGTGAGATTCACCAATCTCTGAGGCAGGTAGCTATATACTTCAAACTCATTGATGAGCTAGGGAGATGCCTACCCCAAAGACCTGAAGACTTCTCCTGGTGGAACTGTTGAATGAGGCCAACTTGTTCCACCCTCCATCGGTCTGTGGAGCTCTTAGAGCAACCACCCCATCCCAGGCCATCGCCAGTTGTCTTGATGACTCTGGAAGAGGGAGTGAGGCTGACACTTTGTGCAACTCTGCCTCACTTAAATCCAATTCACTTGCAAATCAAAGCATCACTCATATCATGATGTCACCATCTACTTTGAAAATGAAGGACAAAGGGCGGCTAGGTGGCGCAGTGAGTAGAGAGTCGGCCCTGGAGTCAGAAGGACCTGAGTTCGGATCCAACCTCAGACACTTAACGCACAAACAAAAACCTAGCCGTGTGACCTTGGGCAAGTTACTTAACCCCAATTGCCCTCCAAAAAGCAAAAAAAAAAAAAATGAAGGACAAACAATAGCAGGTGGGAGAAAATTTTTGTCCTTGTGGAACTTTGTAGAATCAACCAATATGGTCAGCTATCAATTCCTCATATGTCTATGGCTCTGATTTGTAAGCACTAACAAAAAACAATACCTCTCTTCATGAGCCTTTTGATCTCTTTAAATTGTTTTTTTTATGTGAATTATTAAAGGCTGTTTTGGTGGAGTGCTCTGTCAAAGTGATGCTGGAGAGTTGAAGGGCATTAGTGCCTAAGGAATTCTCTTTCTTGTTTAACTGGTTCCCTTTTTGAGTTTTCCTTTTTGAAATACTGGATCATATAAGAAGCTTAGAATGATGCCAGGCCTGAGCCAATGTCTTATCCTTCAAGTTGGCCATTATAGGAAAAACTTAGAATGGCTTGTTTATAAGAAAGAACTTATTCCAGAAATTCACAGAATAGAGGATCCTAGTTAGAGTGCCAGAATTTTCCTCCTTAGCTCTCTTTCTTTGTAAAGTAAAAGTTTCCATAAATTTAATCTCCTGTGTAAATTAAGGTCACATAGCAGACAAATCCTTTTTCCATTAATGGTGGGAAAAGAGCCAAACTAATAATGGCTTTTAAATTCACATCCTGAAAGGGAAAAAAGAAATCATTCTTATTTTCTAGACAAAACAAAAATAGGTACAACAACAACAAAAATTAAACTTGCTTGGGCTATTTTATCAACGTAAAAACAAAAGGGAAAGTCAGTTGTGGTTGAATATGTCAAGACATCTATAGGGGAACTCTCTGGGATACCATGTTCCTGAAATATTTTTGGGTGAAAAGTCTGTTTCCCTGGGCAAGAGTCTCTAAACTTCATCTTCCAAGAGTCTGTGTGATGCCTTATCCCACTCAGTTTAAAGGAGGATGGGAGTCTTGCAGTGAGATAAGGTGGAGGGACGTATAAACTTACAAGAGGAAAGGCGAGCACAGAAGAGCAGAGATGAAGGGAGATGAACATGGTTCTCAGCCAGGCAATGTCAGGAGTGGGAGAGTCGGTGGGCACAGTAATAGGGCAACTTGAGGCTAGGAAAGCCATTATGGGGAGCTGTGGTCAGTACGAAAAGACTATAGAGTAGGGTCCAGTTAGCCCCAGGAGGAGTTAGGACTCCAGGGAAAGAAACCTCAAGAATGCTATGGTTCAGGAAGGTCTGGGGCTCCCATTTATCTCTATGATACACACTCCTTTGTTTGGCACTGAAGACTTGTCAGTCTGCCTCCAAAGGCTGACTTTACATTGCTCATCCTTTACAAGGGCTAGGTGTGGGTCAGGACTCTTCTGGGGTCAGTTCATTGGTTCATGGGGAACAGATTGTTAAATTTTCATTGTGACCATGTACACCTTGGAAATCTGCCTATGCTACAAATCAGGGCTTGATTTATTGTTTTGTTGATTGTCTAGACTTTAAGTGATAATGCCATTAATGACACACTTAAAGTGTGGAGTGAATACATACTTCCTAGAGAGAGCCAATCGTTTTTCTTTTCTTTCTTTCTTTCTTTTTTTTTAAACCATCAGGGTTAAGTGACTTGCCCAGGGTCACACAACTTAATAAGTCTCTGAGGCCTGATTTGAATTAAGGTCTTTTTGACTCCAAGGTAGGTGCTCTATCCACAATGCCACCCAGTTACTCTGAGAGAGTCAATTGCTAAAATTTACCAGCATACCCTTGGTACTGGCCAGTCTGGTCTACTTGACATTCCTATCATCCTATCCCTGGGTATTGGGACATCCCACTTCTGGAATGTACTCCTCCTCATTTCTACCTCCAGCTTGCTTCAAGTTTCAGCTTAAATGGAAGTTCCTACTTGAAGCCCATTCTGATTTCTCCAGTTGTTTACATCCGCACCCCCCGACATTTCTTTGCATTCATCTGGTATATGAACATACATATACACATCTTATATTCACTTATCTGTGTCTATTTTGTTTTCTCCTAGTAGAGTGTAAGGTCTTTGAAGGCAGAGACTATTTTTGTTTTTACTGGATAAACACTGAATAAATGTTTGTTGAATAAATGAATGAATGAACAATAGCATTGTACCTGTCCCGCCCCCCCCCACCAAATCCCAGTTCCTTCTGCTCTATGTTGACAGGTTGTTTCCCATCCGTCTCCATTCCTTGTCCTGATTCAAGAAGGGTTGGTTAGGAACTGAGGCTAGAGCTCCAGAAGAGGGGAAGGGGAAAAGAATAATTGTTTCTATAGCACCTATTATATGCTAAGTGGTTTTTTTTAAAAATCACAAATATTTTATGTGATCCTCCTGGGAGGCAGATGTTATTATTAGTTTCATTTTAAGGGTGAGAAAACTGGGATTAAGTGACTTGCCTAGGGTCACACAACTAGTAAGTGTCTGAGGCTAGATTAGAAATTAGATTTTAGAACCCCCTCCTTGCCAAAAGTTTTCAGTGCCTCCCCCAGGCATCTCTCAATGACTATAAAGTAGTTTATATAACAAGAAATTCTATCATAAGAAAATTTCTAGCATTCATTTTACAAGATTTTGAGTTCTAAATTTTCCTTCCCCTCCCCTCTTCTGAAAATGGTAGGCAGTTTGATAAAATTTATACATGTGCTATCATGTCAATGACTATAAATTGGCTACAAATTTGGGGTCTTCTTCTTTGGAGGAAGCTTCCATACTGAAACTTCCTTATCCTGGTGAAATTACGGATCCAAACAAATAAGAAAAATGGATGATAGACTTGAAGAGTCAAAAGCCTAAGGCTAGGTAAAGATGGCTGGGGCAGGGAGGGGAGGTGGGCAATAGGGTTTACCATACGTCTTCCCAGTAAAGTTACTTCTTCCACAAATGCAAACTCATTGACCAATAGAGTGGAAAAAAAAATTTAAAAAACCCATTGTCAGTCTTTTCTTCCATAAAGTTTTGTTTGCCCTTTGTAACTGTCTATAAGAGTGTCAACAATATGGCAGGTGCTGTTGAATATAACAGTCATTTCACTTACAGATTATTAGATAGAAAAAAAAAAACATGAGGGCATTGGCTCAGGGTGAAGGTTGGTTAGAGCCAGGAGTCAGAGTCTGAGTCAGCTGCTGAAACAAAGGCCCAAGTAGTGAGGCTTTCATTGCCACAACAAGCTACAAAGCCACAGCAGACCTCTTATCCTGGGGTACAGCAATAGAGCAAAAGAACAAAGCAACTACTCTTCCACATGCTTTTAAATGACTTTAGAGCAGCAAGGAGCTCTGCAAACAGTGGCTACTACTGGAAACTAAAAACCCCACCCAATGAAACCATCACTGGAGAAACATCTGCTATGGGGAGAGGGGATGGATTTGGAGTTTGGAGGGATGTCAGAAACAATCTAGTCTCACTAACTCCTCACTTTTTGTGGAAGACCCAAGGCTCCAGGAAGGGAAATAATTTGCCTAAGGTTCTATAGATAGTGAGTAAAAGAGACCAAATTCAAACCTAGTACCTCTAACACCATCTGGATTTCAGCCATCTTTCCACTATGACACCTTCTTTCTTTTTTTTTTCTTTTAAAGCAATTGGGGTTAAACAACTTGCTCAAGGTTACACGGCTAGTCATTATTTATGTGTGGGTGCTCATTTTCTGAGGCCGGTTTCGATCCCGGGTCATCCCAACTCTGAGGCCAGCGCTCTTACTCACTGCACCACCTAGCTGCCCCTGCCACCTTCTTTCTTAAGGAATTGTTAAAGCCTTTTTTTAAAGCAAATATTTGGGACTTTTCATAGACAAGGACATGAGAAAGACTGCATGGAAACCAACGTGGAAGGAAAGAACGAACAATCAGAAAAGACAGGAGATATTTAGAGCAGAGTGAGATGAGAGAAGATTGAAAACAGGAATGGACTAGAGGTCCACTGTCTCATTTTTGCTATGTTGCATCTCATTAAAAAGCCTTGGACAACATACTAAAAAGGATTTCAAAGGAAGATAATTTGCAGAAAATGCCTTTTCCAAGCTCCTGCTCTTTGGAGAAAAACAGAAGATGAGATTATTTTCTGATAACTTGGAATTAAGTTCTAAATCTTTCATTCAATCTTAAACTCAGTGGGACTTGGATTAGAAGTCTAGAGGCAATATTTGGTTTATTGATTTTAACAGAAAAAGGTTCATTGGAAAGAAGGCAATGTTGTGTTTTTCAAATATCTATTGGTCATTCTTATTGTACTGTGCTAACTGGAAAGATATATTATAATGGCTACTTCTCAGGTGTGACCTAAAATAATTTTGAGAGTTCTGGGTTGTGGGGACTCAAAATCATTGTTTAGCATCTCACAAAGATGTTCATGTTGCAATAATTTGTCTGAGATATCCCAAGGATGCACAGTCTGAGCACAAATAGCCTGAAATGCAAGTGATTTCATAGTTCTCCTCAACCAAGGGATTGAATGAACCAAAAAGATCTCAAAGGGTAAATTGACCAAGTGAGCCTATTGCTACTGACACCCATTCCCTCCCTTGAGGAACATACTGCATCAGCACTACACAGAGTTATCCCTACATCCAGCTTGGTTGAAGGAATTTACTGTCAGCATCCCCAGACCCAGCCATGGATTTCATCTTCTCTATGATCTTAAGGCTTTGGGAAAATGAAAAAAGCATGATTTTACATGTATAGCCTAGGAAAAAAAAAGGAAAAGAAAATGAAAACAGTAACTCCAACTCACAAAGAGGTTGGGATGTCTTGCATTAACTGCCCATGTGTAAAATTTCAAATTTTCAGAATTACAGATTAGTATAATGGTATCATTTAGTTACAATGTTATTGCGTACTGACTCTAGACTGTCTTATAGTTAGCCACATTTCAGTTTTGCCTATGGGGAACACCCTTGCTCTGAATTCCCCTGGCTGCTATTCCAGGTTGTAGGTATTTTATGGGTCAGAATTCCCTCTATATCATACCTCAAGAGCCCCTACCAATATGGTTTACTTTTACTAGTTAGCCATAGAACACACTTAGTTCTTAACAAAGGTATTTTAATGAAATAGTAATGCAAATAAATACTGATAGGGACTGGACCTGTGGTTTCACTGATATAGGGAAATACTAGGTGAGGAAACTGCCTCTACCAATGCAGGTTGGCATTCTAGTCTTAGAAAGCTGTCTAGAAAATAGAGAGGCTTTCAACTTTCCCAAGGTCATACATACCAGAAGGTTTCAGTAGGAGGACCAGACCCCAGACCTACCTGGTTTGATGGTCAGCTCTCTATCAGCTCTGAAACCCTGCCTCTGACAGTTAGACAAACAAAGTAATACTATTCCTCCCCACAAATCTTTTTGTTTTTTTTGCTTTTTTTTTTTTTTTTGGAGGGCTATTGGGGTTGAGTAACTTGCCCAAGGTCACACGGCTAGGTTTTTTTTTTTGTTTGTTTGTGTGTGTTAAGTGTTGGAGGCCGGAACCGAACTCAGGTCCTTCTGACTCCAGGGCCGGCGCTCTACTCACTGCGCCACCTAGCCGCCCCCCCCGCCACAACCCCACAAATCTTAAATTGACTTTTTCATGAATAAATATATACTTGTTGGGACAAGTGAACCTTTAAAAGAATTAAGCATGGGATATACACTCATGCAGAATACTTGTGGTTTAGATACCTGTGTGAAGGAAGGTGTACATTCTGTCATGTGAACAGGGCACCTGTATAGAAGGGAGACTCATGGCACTGATGCTTCAAGGGTGATGTCTTCCCTGCTGATGGCTCAGAATATGCTGTTCCTAGCCAGTCTTTGCTCTCTGTTACTTCTCTGACAGGAACTGCTCTAGGCTCCAGTTGGTCTCTAACTCTGGCTATTTTTAGGGGTGCCTAATACCTTGTACCATATACACTAAGGGATTTGTGCTTACAGATCTTTCACCAATTCTTTTAGCCACCTCCACCTTCCACTGGGTATGGGAGGGGTGTGTGTGTGTGTGTGTGTGTGTGTGTGTGTGTGTGTGTGTACACGGTGGTTAATAAGTTTCTCCATTGTAGATAAGGCTATAGCTATCCTTAATTAGTAGTCTTAGCCAATACATATGAAGATTTCTTTAATTCCCTTAGCCTTCTCAGTTAATAGATGTGAAGCACTCTATGACTTCCTTGGGTAGCTCAGTCAGAGACTAAGAAGTTTTTGCTTTCGACCAGGTTGCACCAGAAGGTACAGAGTCTGGGCTGAGATAAGGTCTGACCTTTGACATCTTCTCATAATCAGAATGTCAGAATTTCAGATTTATGAGGTTCCTCCTCTAGTGGAGCCTATGTCTCTCTCCCAAAGAAAAGATAAGAAAATGCAGCCTTCTTGCTTTGCTGAGGTGGGAGCTATGGGAACAAAACATTTACTATACTATCAGACTCCACTGATGTGTGGGTCAATTTTGTTGACCTACTACTTTTTTCTCTATTTCTTTTTTTATTCTTTGTTACAGGTGACAACTCCCTAGGTAGGATAGGGGAGAAATATATTTGAAAATAACCCTTCTATTGATTTCTTATCATTTGCTGTACCTTTTCTGAATTTCTTTTAAGAGAATCATTCTCTAAACTGAACTGAACTGAATTGACTTCTACTGTCCTTTGAGACTCTCAGTTCAATGTCACCTAACTTACATCTAGAAACTCGATTTAATGTAATAGCCCTTCTGGAAACTCTATACTGATGATCTTGGAGGAAGCCTGTGATCATAATTATGAGGTCTCATCATATCCCCTGACTGACAGAAATATCTCCAGGTCTTTACTTTCTCAAATGGAAAAGAGACATACTATGATCAAGACAGTTTTAACTTTATCCAAGCAGCCTCTCTATTATACACAAATAGTAGCTGCTGTGCTGGCTAGGACGTTTTGAAAGCTGATGACCTTTGTCCAGCTTCTCCCAAGCAACATATCACAGCATATCTTTCTCTCCCTTCTCCATATCAGAATTTGGGGGAAATGATGCCAGGAACATTAGATTTCAAAATTGGAAGAGATTTAAGGATAATTTAATACAATCCCTTAATTTTATAGATGATGTCACTGAAGCCAGGATAGAGGAAGCAATTTGCTTAACATCAAACAGGTAATAAGTATAGGGTGTGTGTGTGTGCGTGTGTGCGTGTGTGTGTGTGTGTGTGTGTGTGTGTGTGTGTGTGTGTTGCTTATATAGTTTATGTATATCCACACAGGTTTGTCTAGATGTGATTTGCAAGTAGTCATGAAAAGATATCTCTAAAATCTTCTCTGCCTACATTTTTACAAGGGAGACTTTGATTGCTGCCAGAAGGAGAAATAAGACATTGGTGCCAAAGGTTCTACTCTCCTCCGAGAAAGGATATAAGCCTAGAATCGCATCCTCATAACTATCCAACCCCCTCACCAAATCTTGTTTGTCTGCTGAAAATAATCGTTAGGTTCAAGCTGCACTCCTGATCACTATCCATTAATAGGGAAAGAATGCCCCAAACTGATTTTCCAAGGCTTGACCCTCTTCCCACCAAATGGTAGTTACACAAAGACCACACATAATACATAACAAATAAGCCCATTTATCTAAGCCAATAGTAAATGGAAATAAGAAAAGTTATTCAGATGAGACTCCATCAGACAGTGCAGAGAGAATGACATCTCCCAGTTGGAATTATCTCAGCTCAACCATCGGAGAGAGTCCAGGATCTTACCCAAAGGGAAATTCTCCAAAAGTCTCTAGTGTAGCAAGCTGGGGATAGGGACATGAACATGGTGTCAGCTGCTTCCCATAGTCTCTCCCTTCAGAATCTAAAACTGTATGTCTTCTTTATTGAAGTTGTAAGCCAGAAACTAAGATCTCTCCTCTCTCCAACTTTGATCAACTCTACCCCTCATTCAGGTGTGAAGGATTGAGTTAATCAATCTACACTCATGAGGTAAGTCTTAGGACTTTTTTTTTTTCCAAAGAAGCCTTGAGCTCCTGGTTACATAAGCAACAGGACTATCATTTGAATAATTAATTCAAATTTCATAATACTGTAGATGTTCCTTCCCGTGAGTTTTATCTTGTAATTTAAAGGCAGTTGAAGAAGAGTGGTTTATTTAAAAAACAATTTTATCAAAAAAAATCTAAGTTGCAATTAAAAAAAATTTTTATACATTAAAAATTTTTTTTCAAATACTATAGCTCAAGAATACTAAGGAGTCACAATCACCCACTCAAGTTCCATGCCACAGTGTCTGCAGTCATGAGACATGCCAACCAGGCATGTCCCAGAAAACGTGGAAGTCCACAAAGTACCTCTTCAATGAGGAGCCATTTATTCTGGAATTCACCAAAGGCAATTTGAAACTACATGAATGGTCCCCAAAAGTACATTTCTGATACTATGTCTCGAAAGTACATTTCTGATGATACCTAAACCTTACCAAATGACACTTAGCTGAATTATCAAATGTTTAAGACTCCCCCTAAGTCTGCATCTATAAAATCAAAAGTCAACTCAGCAGTTCAGTTCAGAAGTCAGCAAAGTAAATGTCTATGTAGAGAAAAATTGCCTAGCTGAATTCTTATGGTTTCAACTGGCTGCATGTTGTTATATACAGACAAGTTCATAATTTCTGGGATTTCCTACTTGGAGGATTTAAGGCAAATAGCATGATTTTTAAGGCTGTATTTTGTTTCATGTCTATTTCATCTCCAAAATTCCTAGCTGTGGATGATTTGATCTGCTAATTTGTGGCAGTGAGATCCTCTCCTGAGGATGCTACCATTTCCTTTGCTTTTCCTCTGAGGCTTCATTATTTGTCAAAGCCATACTTTGGTCTTTGATTGCTTGGTATTTGTTTTTCCTCCTACCTGAGGTTTCCATTTGGATTTATTTCCCACTATGCTCTTCTTGGGCATTAGTGAGTTCTTTATAATTCTCCAAAAAAAAAATATACACAAGACACATAACCAGGTACTGTGCTAAACTACTGTAGCTTTAGTCTATATTTTCTCAAGGCCTGTGGCCCAAGCCGGATCACATTGTGTATCAGCTTAAGTGTTGAATTAGAAGAATCAGAGGATCACAGATTTAGAGCAGAAAGGGACCTTATAGGTCATTGAATTTAATCCTCTCATTTTACAGAGGAAAAAACTGAAGCATCAAAAGGTTAAGTGATTTGCTCAGGGTTAGATGACTTAGGGTTCAGACCCGAATCTTCCTGCCTCTCAAGACCTGGGCTCAGATCCCATTTCTCATGCTTCTTACCTGGGTGACCTTGGGCAAGTCATTTAACTTCTCTGGGCCTTTGTATCCGGATCTCTAAAACAAGGGCCTTAGACTAAATGATCTCCCAGTCCCCTTCCACTTTTTTTTTTTGCAATTGGGGTTAAGTAACTTGCCCCCCTTCCACTTCTAAAGCTATGATTTTCCTATTCCAGAAATACAATAAATTAAGGGAAAGTATATATACCTAAAACTGCCCTTTGTTGAATCTGGTTAGAATCATCATGTTGATAACCCTTACCTCTGCATTTGTGCATACCTGCTAAGACTGTGGCATACATCTTTTGATATTTCCTTTCTATCTGAAGATGCTGCTGGAGAAGGTGTTTTCATCCCCACGCAGAGGTATTGCCGAATAGACTGAGATGTAACCAGCTGTCTTTCCCTTCTCATAAATAGGTAATCCATCCTATGTCAAGCAGCTGGGCCCGCTCTTGGCAGAGGCTGTCCTTTTTGTTGCCTGGCCTATTTGGACTGACTTTACTAAAGATCACCTGTCAGAAAATCACAGGATCCGGGAGTTGGAAGGGTCCATAGAGACGGTTATGTCCAACCTCCAAGTCGGTGAACAAATGTCTCTACGACATCTTTGTATTATCTGACTGCCACTTATCAAGCTGGTTTGTGTTCTATTGTTTCCCTTGCATACTGTCTCAAGTTGGACTTCAGTGTGTCTTTATGGAGCAGAGATCCTCCACCTTTTTGGTGGCCTGGGGTAGTGGGATACTCCTCCCACAAATTTCTAGCTCAGTGTTTACATGGAATGGCTCTGGCTCTGGCTTATTATATCTTACCCTGGAGAAAAATCTCTTTTCTATCTTTTTTTTTAATTAACAAAAATCTATATTCTCTCTCATTCCCCCCCCATTAAAAAAGAAAAAGAAAATCCTTAAATGCTATCCACATCAAGAGAAAGAACTATGGCATCTGAATACAGATTGAATCATACTATTTTTCTCTTTTTTTTCTTGTGGTTTTCCCCTTTTGTTCTGATTCTTCTTTCACAACATGACTAATGCATAAATATGTTTAATAGGATCATACATGTATAGCCTATATCAAATTTCTCGCCGTCTTGGGGAGGGGTAGGAGAAAGAGGGACAAAAATAATTTGGAACTCAAAATCTTATAAAAGTGAATGTTGAAAACTATCTTTACATGTAATATAAAATACTATTAAGTGGGGAAAAATGCAAAAGAAAGTCCTTATAATAAACATGCACAGTCAAGCAAAACAAATTGCTACATTCCCCAAGTTGGAAAATATACATACATTCATATACATATATATGCATACATATACATATACATATATATGCATATATATACATATACATATATATGCATATATATACATATACATATATATGCATATATATATATATACATATACATACCCTGAATCCATCTTCTCTCTTGGGGAAAATCTCTTAAAGTTTATATTTGGTTCATGTTTAAAGTGGCCCCTAAAGGGATTGATAAAATTCCATCTAGAAAGATACATAATATTCAAAATATGTCAGATATAGGACAGCTATTTATTTCCTTTGCCACAAAGGAAATGCTTAAAATACAAATGACATGATTATGCATTGATCAGCACTAATGCTCCACCATTCCTACTATATTCTCCTGGTTGATACTTAAAATAATAAAACATGAAATACTTTGTGGGACTGCTAAACAGGCAATCATCTCTGATCTGCTAACTAAGTCATGGTCCTATTAGTGATCATCTTCCCTGAGAAGTTGTAGCTTCAGAGAATACCTCCCAAAGCAAAGTCTAAGGAATTCAAGATTCAAAAGCTAGAAAAGTATTTCTTTCAGGATCACTTTCAGTCACTTGTGTTTAGGGAAAGAAACAGAAAACAGAGCAGCCTGTTAGTGACTTATCTTGTTATCTCAAGCTCACCTACACAACATATGCTATTGCTGTTAGATCTGGGGGTAGGAGAGGATATTTTCCCTCCCCCACTCCTTGAAGTCTGAGAAAGAAGATCAAAGAATACCAATGAGGTTCACAGATGGGAAGCAGAAAACATGAGGGAACAGACCTACTTTTTAAAAAATCTACTGAGTGGGTTTTTCTTTTTCATTCAGTGACCAATCTTCTTTGATGCAGTTCCCAGGAGAATTGGGATGAGGAGAAAGGTACACATGGAAATCAAACAGAATGCTCTGAATAGACATGCTCTTTATCAGAGGGGCCATTGGAAGGGGCCAGGATGAAAACTTATTCTGACACGTGACCACCAGTGGACAAGCTTTAGGATCCCTATTTAATGTAAAGAATAAAATCAGGCCTTCTGCATGATCATAATTATATTGTTAGTATCTGTTCATTGAGGAAACATAACAAAAAGTTAACTATGAATTCAGTAGTGCTTTTAAATGAATTTGTATTTTATTAATCATAATAATATCTACATATGTTTGAATAATAATGGTAATAATACATAGACTGTGAGAAAGTGTGGGATCTGAAGTGTGAGTCCAGCCTGATATTTGGCTGATGACAATCCTTAGGAACCAAGACTCTGAAAGAGCAGAAATGGAGAGGCTTCTCAATGGTGCCAGTGTAAGGATTTTTCTGGTTCTTTCTGAAAGAACCTAGAATGTCCTTGCCAAGGAATTCTGCCTATGTAAAAGTGGGAGGTAGAGACCATGAGCAGAACAATATGCCCAGAGAGTCAAGCCCACTGGACACACTGACCCAATGAGCCAGGCGGAGCAACGTGTCTGTTGAAGACATCTCATCTAGCAAAGAGCAGCCTGGGAACATTACAGGAGGAAACCGGGGCCCTAGAGTGTTGGAGGGCCTCCATATCACTTCCTGGCCATCTTTAAACCTGCTCTCCAGACATTTCCTCCACTTCCTCCCCACTAGACATTTAGATCTTTCCCCTGAAATCAGTCTGGACTCTGATAGGTGAACTTTTGCTTTATTTTGCTCAGATTCAGGCCTCCCTCACCAGTCCCCTTTATGTAGTGTCTTCCCCATAAGAATGTAAGCCCCTTGAGGGTAGGAGCTATCTTAACTTGCATTTGTTTCCCCAGTCCTTAGTACAGTGCCTGACAGTGAAGGAAAAGGAACAAACATTTATTAAGTGCCTACTGTGCACCAGACACTGTGCTAAGAGCTTTACAAATATTGTTTTATCTGATTTTTACAACAGCCCTGGGAGTTTGTGTCAAGGTGTTGATCCCCATATTACATTTGAGGAAACTGAGGCAGACTGAAGTAAAGTGACTTGCCCAGGGTAAGACACCTAATAAGTGATTGAGAACAGATTTGAACTCATACTTGAAGTTTTAACTGACTGCTGACACAAGTCCATGATTTCTGGGATCTCCCACTTAGAGAATTTAAGGAGAATAACATGATTTTTAAGCTTGTGTTTTGTTTCTTGATATTTCAACTCTTATATTTCAAAATTCTTTGCTTTTCAATTAAACAAATGCTTTATTAACTTCTGGTTTACATCATTCATTTCTGCCAGATTTTGAGTTACAATTTTTTCCCCATTTTCCCCCTACCCACCACCCCAGAGCAGCAGTCCCACAAGATATCCCCTCATCCAATCTGCTCTCTCCCATATCTTCTCCCATACCCCCTTTGACTTTACCATTAGGGCAAGGTGAATCTCTGTGCCCCAATACCTGCACATCTTATCTCCCAATTACATGCAAAACAGTATTAGTAATAGTATTTATATATATTTGAAACATTTAATTTTAAAACTTCGAATTTCAGATCCATTCCCTTCCTCCCTTGTCACCCACTCCCTTTGGGAAGATAAGCAATTCAGTATGTGTTGTACATAAATAGCTATGCAAAACATTACCATAGTAGATATATTGTAAAAGACTGCTTATATTTCCCTCCCACCCATCCCACCCCCCACCTGGTCCATTCCCTACTTTGATCCTGTCCCTCTTCGAAAGTGGGTACTTCCATCCTCCCCGCCCCCCAGAATGCCCTCCCCTCCATCATCCCCCATCTCATCCCCCTTCCCCCTACTCTCCTGCAGGGTGAGATATCCCATTTAGTATGTATGTCATTCTCTCCCTGAGCCAAATTCAATGAGAGTATGGTTTTGCCTTTTTGCCTTCCTGTTCTTCCCCTCCCCTGCAACCACTTCCCCTTGCCTCTTCTACATGAGATAGTTTACCCTACCCTGTCTCTCCCCATCTCCTCTTGCCACATTCCTCTCTCACCTCTTAACTTCACCCCACCAAATTCGACCTGTGCCCTCTATCCATGTATAACTGTAAACATATATACACACATTCACATATGTATTCATATGCCCATATACTCTTCTTCCATTATTTTCATACTGAGAAAGGTTTCATCAGTCACCGATATTGTTTTTCCATGTAGGAATGTAAACAGTTCAACTTTGATAAGTTCCTTTTGATTTCTTTACCCTGATTACCTTCTCAAGCATCTCTTGCTTCTTGTGTCTGAATGTCAAATTTTCTATTCAACTCTGGTTTTTTCCTCAAGAATGCTTGAAAGTGGGGTGGCTAGGTGGTGCAGTGAGTAAAGCGTCGGCCCTGGAGTCAGAAGGACCTGAGTTCGGATCCGGCCTCAGCCACTTAACGCACACACAAATAAAAACCTAGCCGTGTGGCCTTGGGCAAGTTACTTAACTCCAATTGCCCTCCCCCAAAAAAAAAAAAGCAAAAAAAAAAAAAAAAGAATGCTTGAAAGTCCTCTATTCCACTGAATGACCATATTTTCCCCTGAAACAAGATACTCAGTTTTGCTGGGTAGGTGACCCTTGGGTTCATTCCCAGCTCTTTTGACCTCTGGAATATCATATTCCATGCCCTTATATCCCTCAGTGTAGAAGCTGCCAGGTCCTGGGCTATTCTGATTGTGTTTCCACAATATTGAAATTGTTTCTTCCTGGCTGCTTGGAGTATTTTCTCCTTGATCTGGGGATTCTGGAACCTGGCTATAATATTCCTGGGAGTTTTCTTTTTGGGATCTTTTTCAGTAGGTGATCAGTGGATTCTTTCAACCTCTATTTTGCCCTCTGGATCTAAAACATCAGGGCAGTTTTCCTTGAGAATTTCTTGAAGGGTGATTTCTAGGTTCTTTCTTTGATCATGGCTTTCAGGTAGTCCAATAATTTTTAAATTGTCTCTCCTGGATCTATTTTCCAGGTCAGTGGTTTTTCCCATGAGATATTTCACACTGCCTTCTATTCTTTCATTTGTTTGGATCTGTTTAACAGCATCTTGATTTCTCAGAAAGTCACTAGCTTCCATTTGCTCCAGTCTAACTCTGAAGGAATGAATCTCCTCAGTGAGCTTTTGAGATTCTTTTTCCATCTGGCAAATTCGGCTTTTTAAGGCATTCTTCTCCTCATTGCCCTTTTGAGCCTCCTTTGCCATTTGAGTTAGTCTATTTTTTAAGGTGTTATTTTCCTCAGTTAGGCTGTTGACTCTCATTTCATACTTTTCCTGCATCCTTCTCATTTCTCTTCCCAATTTTTCCTCCACTTCTCTTATTTGGTTTTTGAAATCCTTCTTAAGGTCCTCTATGGCTTGTAACCCGCTCATATTTTCATTTGGGGCTTTTAGTGCAGGATTTCTGACCTCATAGTCCTCCTCCTGTTCCATGCTTTGATCCTCTTTGCCCCCAAAATAGGAGTTTAATGTTGAATTTTTCTGTTTATTTTGTTTCCTTTGCCTAGTAGGCATGTTGCCACTTAATTACTTGACTTTGGGGCTTGTTGCCACAGTAGAACTCTGCCACCAGACAGGGGAACTTCCGTCCCAAACACTGGGGTCTTCACAACTTCCGGAGGTATTAGCTGGGTGGCCTCTGTGAAGCCTCCACAAGCTCTGGCAAGCTGGATACCCACCGCAGACCTCCACCCCAGACCACTATCCAGATCCAGGGAGGTTAAAGCAAGAGCGATTACCCCCCAGACTGATTGCTGGATCTCCCTACAGTTTGCAGGCCAGGAGCTGAAGCTGCCACTGGAGCTGCAAAATGGCATCTGTGCTGCGTCTCCTCAGCTGCTTCTCTCCCCCAGGGGAAGAAGCCAACGCATTCCCCAAATACTGGTTCCAAAGTCCATAGGGCACTAACTTCTCACTTTGTCCTAGGCATATCTGTGTTGATAATTCTGGAATTGCCACAGCTGCTGGTGTTCTGGGGTCCCTCCAGCCAGCTGCTGGCCCTACCCTCCTGGGGCTAAAACCACGATTCATGCAGGCCTGGGCTTGGCTCCCAGAGCACTCTGCTGTCAGCTCCCAGTGCACTGCACCAGCTGTTCCCTGCTGGGCTGCCAGGATGTCCTCAGTGGGAGGTTAGCTTCTCTGTGTCCTTCTGTGGGTGCTGGAGCTCCAGAAGTTGTTCAAAATCCACCTTTTACATGGTTTGGAAGTGGAGTGGTCTGGAGTGCCTTGGAAGTGCTGTTTCTACTCCGCCATCTTGGCTCCGCCCCCCCAGAAGGAATTCTTATTAATCTCAAAATTCTTATCAGTGGATGATTTGGTCTTGAGAAATTTCATAAATGCTTTTTATTTAATTAATGCTTTTATTTAATTTAATTAATTTAATTTAATAAATGCTTTCCCTGTCTCTCTCTCTCCCTCTCTCTCTTTATCCTGTCTTCAGAAAGTACATTTACTTATTTTATTAATCATGCTACATATTTTGTTACAGTGAAATACAAATAAGAATAACAATTCTTTGTAGCTTTATGAATTTATGGACCTCTCAAAAGAATTCCTTGGATCCTTACAGATCTGTGATCCATAGATTTGGAACCACTGTTGTAATTTCTTCAGCCTACCATTCCTGCAGTCACCACTAGAGAGGTTCTATGTGTCTGCAGGCTGTTCCTCCAACACTTAGACTTCTGTCCTCAATTGTTTTATGTACATAAAAGTATGCAGGAACAGAACAAGACCATCATCATCATCATCATCACCATTAATAGACCCTTATTAAATACCCACTATGTACCAAGCACTGTGCTAAGTGCTAGGTTGGAATGTTGAATAGTCCAATTTGGCTGAAGTATAGACTGTCTAGTATCTAGCCTTCAAGAGACCTGGGTTTCCTTTACATCATGATAAAAGCTTTAGTGGTAATACTTTAAGAGATCCATCATTTTATTATGGGTGTTCCCTCCATTTTTGTTGTTTGGGCTCTCTTAAGGCCTTGGAAGATGTTTCAATGAGTTACTACAGTCAAGAAAAAAAATTCCTTTGTGGCAAGCCTTTTGAAGATAAGCCCTCTATGAGCTTAGCCTGCAGCAATCACCAATGGGCAAGCAGAAGAAATGATTAATTAAGAATCCCCCAGAGGTGGAGAGTAAGGGTGGAGCTCCTACTGAAGTAGCTGAAGGGAAAACAGTTGAGGAACTGGCCATAAAATAGTGGATCTGAAGGTATCAGTGAATTAAAGTGAACTAAATCCCACTGTCAACACCATCAGTACTGACAACATATCTTTGAGAGATTGTGGTTCTAGCCTCAGGCCAAAAGGGAAGTGAGGGGAGGAACACCACCAACCCTCTACCTGGAGAACATGCTGCCTTAGGAAAGGGATAGCAGCAATGCCAGTGAACCCAGGCTAGGCCTATGTTGGGGTTTCTTTTGGTAGTAGCAGTGATGGATCCATACAGAAGCCCCCACTCTTTCGTAGTCTCCATCATGCCCATTGTTTAGTCTCTATATTTACAAAATAACTAGCTGGGGTTGGGGAACAGTCTGTGTTCATGTAGACCGAGTTTTTCCTTTGTGTGAGCCTAACCCTAGTCTTCTAAACATTAGCTGCGAGAGTGAACCCATCCCTATGGATACTTCATCATTATAATTATAGTTAGTGCTATTACTATAACTGACATTTACCTATCATTTTACTGTTTACAAATCACTTTACGTGAATTATCTCGTGCAGGGTTGTTGTAAGTCAGATGAGATCAGGTACATAAAGTACTTTGGAAAAAAAATATAAATGTCAGTTATTCAAATCAGTTCAATGGCATTTACTATGTATCTTGGGTATGCAAAGAATGAAACAATGCCTACTCTCAAGGAGCCTGGTACATAGTAGGTACTTGATAAATACATATGGATTTGATTTGATTCTCATAGGACAGTGAGTTATCTAGTACAAGTATTATTTTGGGGGGAGGGGCAATTGGGGTTAAGTGACTTGCCCAAGGTCACACAGCTAGTTAAGTGTTAAGTGTCTGAGGTGGGATTTGAACTTAGGTCCTCCTGACTCCAGGGCTGGTGTGCTCTATTCACTGCGCCACCTAGCCACCCCATAGTACAAGTATTATTAAGCCCAATTTATAAATGAAAGAACTGTGACTCAGAGACATTATATGACTTCTCTGTAGTCACATAGGTAGAAAGTAGAATGGAAGACAAATTGGGCAACATTCTTCCCGACCTCATCACCTCTATGTCCCTGCAGCGATTTTGGTCATCTTCTCCTCCTTGATACTCTTTTCTCTGGGGGCACGACTGTCTCCTGGCTCTCTTCCTATCTGACTGATCCTTTTTGGTTTCCTGTGCTGGATCCTCATCCAAATCACCCCTCTAACTGTAGGTATCCCTCAGGGCTCTGTCTGGCTCCTCTTCTCCCTCTACACGACTTCACTTGACTCTGGAGGAGAAAGTGAGGCTGGTGTCTTTGCATAAGCCCTCCCTCACTTAAATCCAATTCACTTGCATGTCATGGTATCGCTAACCTCATGTCATGGTCCTCTTCCAGAATGAAGGACAAACAACAACCTCAGAGTGTGGAAAGAGGAACTGGCCCAGTGGAGACCTACCTGGAACTGGCCAGTTGGGCAACACAGCTCTTTTATTTCCTTTTCTGTTCTTTGTTCTCTCTACACAAGGTATCACACCTTTACCTGTGGGTACTCTGCCCCCCAAAAATGTAAATTTTGATCTCTGAATTTTTTTTTTTGGTCTTAAGGTGCCATGCCTTAAACCCAAATCACCCTAGCTCTCATTGACTGGCCAACAAGTTCCAGGCTAAAACATACTTGTTTGGGCCCTGATTGGCTCATAGTCTATGTAAATAGCAATTGTTTCTGTTTTGGCCAGAAACTCTGACTAGAGTTTCCCCCTCCCAGCTTGAGTTTTTTCTTTTTTGACTAGGTAAAAGAAGCAATTTTCTGCCTCATTTCTTACCTAGCCTTAATCACTGAATGGGTGTTGCCTCAGTCAAACTGAGACCTTGGCTTAAAAGGTCAAGGTCTGCCACTGTATCTTGGGGACATCTTTAGTAGGCATCCAGTTGTCCTGATCTTTATGTTGCCACTAGACCCAGATGGCTCCGGAGGAGAAGGTGAGGCTGGTGACTTTGCACAGCTCTCCCTTACTTAAATTCAATTCACTTGCATGTCATGGCATCACCTCCCTGATGTCATGGAAAAAGGACAACAACTTCACTTGGTGATCTCATCAGCTCCCAAGTATTTAATTGAGATCTCAATGCTGATGATTCTTAAATCTACCTTTCCTGCCCCAATTTCTCTGCTGACCTCCAATCTCACATCTCCTACTACCTTTCAGACATCTCCAGCTAGATGTCCAGTAAACATGTTAAACTCAACACGACTCAGACTGAATTCATTATCTTCCCCACTAAGTCTCCTCCCTCAACTTCCCAATTACTGTAGAGGGCCACACTTTCCTCCTAGTTTCTTAGTCTTACAACCTAGGAATCCTGGATTCTTCACTCTCTCTGACCCCTCCCCCCATGTCCAAACTTTTGCCAAAGCCTATTGTTTTCACCTTTGTGACATCTCTCAAATTTTCCCCATTCTTTCCTCTGACACTACCACTACCCTGGTGCAGACCCTCATCATCTATTGTCTGGATCATTGTGGTAGCCTGAATCTGCCCACCTCAGCTCTTCCTTATAATGGTCCATTCTCAATTCGGTCATTAACATGATTTTCCTAAAGCACAGGTCTGACCATGTCAACCCATCCACTCAATAAACTCCAGTGTCTCCATATTGTCTCCAGGATCACTACAAAATGGTTTGTTTGGCATTCAAAGCCTTTCATAACCTAGCCTCCTCCTATCCTTCCAGGCTTCTTATACTTTACTCCCTGAAACATACTCTTGGATCTAATAACACCAGCTTCCTGGTTGTTCCAGGAACAAAACACTCCATTTCTTGGCTTGGGGCATTTTCTCTGGCTTTCCCCCATGCCTGGAATGTTCTCCCTTCTGGTTTCCTTGGATTCCTTTAAGTCCCAAATACAATGCCATCTTCTACAGGAAGTCTCTCCCAACCCTTCTTAATTCTAGTGCCTTCTCTCTTTAATCATTTCCTTCATATAGCATGTTGTATATAACTTTTGCTTATTCTCTCCCCCACTAGATTGTGAGGGCAGTGACTGTCTTTTTCCTCTTTCTGTGTCCACAACACTTAGCACAATGTCTAAAATATAGTAGATGCTTAAAAAATATTTATTGACTGACTGACTGGTTTGGCTCTATGTATGAAGGGCATGACAAGCCCAGGAAAAGGGAGATCAGGGTCCAATCGCCCCAACTATATTTCAACAGCTTGTTGATTATGCCATTATTGGTATTTATCTAAGGAAAAGCCATTGCCCTTCTTTTGGTTCCTTAACAATCTCATGAGTGTAATTTCTCTTAATGGAATTAATCAAGTATTTCTCTCACATAATATTAGAAGGGAAATCAGACTTAGATGATCTCTATGGTGCATTTTAATTCTATGATTCTACCATGATAAGTTCCAAGAGACTTCAACACTCAGAGTAATTCATTCAGATGCTCTGAGTCAGAAGTGAATTGACTTCCTTTGAAGCAAATAAAAATCATATAGAAGAGAATAGGATTATTCTATCCTATGGAAGCCTTTCACCTCTTCACTCCCATGTTATTCCCTGAGAAGCTCTAATCAATCAATTAATAATCATCAGCCAGAATTTACAAAGCATCTATTATGTACCAGGGTCTGTACTAAGCAACAGGAATGCAAGTACAAAAAAATGCAACAATCCTTACAATGAGGTTACATTTTAATAGGGGGAGACATATATGTATAAAAAGTAAGAACATAAATATTAAGTTAATACATACAAATAGATACAAAATAATGAAATGCAAGGTACTGTAGTTTGGGAGAGAGGGCACTAGGAATTGATTGGAAGGATCAGGAAAGACTTGGTGCTGAAGATAGAAGGAAGACGAGGTCTCTATGAAGAGGAGGTAAGGAAGGAATACCTTTAAAGGATGGGAGAAGGGAGCAGAACTAGTGCAAAGTCTTGGAAATGGGAGATGGAGTATAGTGTGCAGGTGACAGACAACAGGGCATTTTGGCTGGACTAAGAGAAGACCGTCACATGTAGAAATGAAGAGATCATTGATAACTTTGGTGAGGGTGGTTTCTGTTGAGTAATATGATTGGAAGCCAGATTGCAAAAGATTGAGGAGTGAGTTGGAGGAAGTGGAGTCACCAAACAGAGACAATTTTTTCAAGGAATTTGGATGAAAAGGGAAGGTGGGATATGGGAATATGGGAAGATGGCTTCAGGGGATAATGGTAGGATCTAGTGAAGGATTTTTTTTAATGGGTGGAAGAGACATGGGCATGTTTAAAGGCAACAGGGAAGGAACCAGTTGATAGGGAAATGTTAAAGATTGGGGGGCAGGGATCATTTAGGATGAAGTCTGCTAGAGAAGATGAGAGGGGAAGAGATGCCCAAGTAGAGGGGCTTCCCTGAGTAAGAAGGGTTACCTCTTTGACAGAGGCTGTGGAAAAGGAGGAGACAGAGGGAGATAATGTGAAGGAATTTTGAGATAAAGAGGACAGGGAAAGAGAAAATCCCCATTGATTGGCTTCAATTAAAGGCATCATGTTGTAGTGAAAAGAGTACTGGACTTGAAATCAGGTGAGAGCCCTGGGTTCCAAACTGAGATTCATCCCGTATTGTGGGTGT
This sequence comes from Gymnobelideus leadbeateri, assembly GCA_011680675.1. Classification (NCBI taxonomy): domain Eukaryota; kingdom Metazoa; phylum Chordata; class Mammalia; order Diprotodontia; family Petauridae; genus Gymnobelideus; species Gymnobelideus leadbeateri. The sequence goes on along the minus strand of WOXC01009818.1, from coordinate 503,769 downwards.
TACTTAATCTCTCAGCCTCAGTTACTTTACCTATGAAATAGAGATCATGCACTACCAGATTCTAGGACTATTGTGAGGAAACTCCCCCTACACCCCACACTGTAAAGCTTGGTAAGTCTGAGCTATTCTCACTAATACACAGTCATCATTTGCCTGGTCAAGCTCCAGGCTATGGCCTGACCTTGCCTGCCCAGGGCCTCCAGACTGAGTGTTAGCTTCCCATTTGTTTATTTGACTAATTCCCTGGCTTGGCTCCTTTCTCAACTGTCCCCAAGAAGCATAGCAGATAAACTCTGTCTTTGTGCAGTCATAGTGTTGACAGCAACCTGTTTGCCAAGGGACTGCAAGGCACCACCCAGCAGCAACAGGAGAGACAACTGTTTCCTGCCCAGTGTGAGTCATGGCTTTCCCTGTTCCTGACAGGAGCAGTGCCTTCACTCCCTCAAGAAGGTGCTGCAATGAATGCCTATCATTACTGGAGAGTCAAATATTTCATTTTCCCTTTGGGAACTAATGGGTTAAAAATAGCCACACAGGAAGCTAGTAATCCTTAAAAAATAAAAGTGCCCTTCTCATTACCCCTCAAAAAGACCCTTCAAACCTTCCCTCCTGCAGTATATTTGGAAAGAGACTAAGGCTGAGGCCAGTTCCTGTACCCAACACCATCAATGTACCCCCAACACTGACCTGGAGGCAGCCTTGATTTAGAAGTCAGATTCTTGTCTAATTTAATCTCTAACTTCTCATCCAAGATGTCTAAAAAGGTTCATGAATTATTTCCATTTATGGGAAAGTTGATGTGTATTTGCTTATTCTAAATGCACCATAGTTTCTTTATGAAATGTTGTACCAAGCAACAAACCACACTACCAAGGCTGTTACATGATAGAACTTTTCAGTTATGTTTTTCAAACATCATATACTTGGCTTTCAAAGTCTATTGTCAATATTGTTGTTAATATTAACAATGATAGCTACCCAGCATGACTATATAGTTTACATTTCTTTCTTCAAAAGAACTTGATACTTCATTGATTTTAACTAAGATAATAGGGGGCCTAGTCAGTGAGGGTGCACCCTATCTATATTCCTGGTCTGGTTCTAATCCAACACCCAGAGGCTTGGTGTGTCTACCTCTAGACATGAGTGACTGATGGCTGGTATTGTGGTGATGTAGACTCTTCTGATTGACTGCTAAAACAGAACTGAATGTGCAGACAAAGATTTGAGTGGACAGTCTCTCCATAACAGAAACCAGTGGCACCAGTAGCAATGGTAGCTGGATCTGGTGGAAAGCCAGCCATGAAGTATGATCTTGTGATCCAGCCCAGCAGAGGACTGACCTGTCAGATGAGTTATCAAATCCTGTGAAGAGTTGGCCCAATGAACAATGGAGTGACTTGTCTACCAAGGAAACTGCACCCAGAAGCAAATTTAGAGTGTGGTGTGTGGGGACTCAAAGATGGAAGGAAAGGATGCCTAGGGCCAGGAGTTGCCCCACTAGTTCTCTATATATCCACCTACCTACTTTTTATGGGCTTCAAGTTTGAGCCAGTTCTACTGATGGGAAGATTATTGCCCTGGTTTAAGAGGATGGTTTATTTATTTATTTAATTTATGGAACAAAACAAGCATTTCTATAACACAGTACAATAAAAATGATGATTGCACATAAAACTGCAAATCTGCTATGCACAACTTGCTATTCCTTTTAAATATACAACAAAATTAGCATGTACATTTCTTTTTTTCTTCCCTCCTCCCCCTGCCCTAAAGATGGCTACCATTAGACACAAATCATGTATATGTATATGTATGTGTATGTGTATATGTATATGCATATATGTGTATGTGTATGTGTCTGTGTTTGTAAAATTATATACATACTTCTATTTATCAGTTTTTTCTCTAGATACAGATAGTCTTTCTTCATGTTTTCTTTTTTCTTTTTATTTTCTTTTTTTCTTTTTTGGAGGGGGGAAGGCCAGTCAATTGGGGTTAAGTGACTTGCCCAAGGTCACATGGAACACTGGACATTTTCTTTCTTTCTTTTTTTTTTTTATTAAACAAATGCTTTATTAACTTCTGGTTTACATCATTCATTTCCACAGATTTTGAGTTACAATTCCCCCCCCCATTTTTTCCCTACCCACCAGTCCAGAATAGCAGTCCCACTAGATATCCCCTCATCCAATCTGCTCTCTCCCATATCTTCTCCCATACCCCCTTTGACTTTACCATTAGGGCAAGGTGAATCTCTGTGCCCCAATACCTGCACATCTTATATCCCAATTACATGCAAAACAGTATTAGTAATAGTATTTATATATATTTGAAACATTTAATTTTAAAACTTCGAATTTCAGATCCATTCCCTTCCTTCCTTGTCACCCACTCCCTTTGGGAAGATAAGCAATTCAGTATGTGTTGTACATAAATAGCTATGCAAAACATTACCATAGTAGATATATTGTAAAAGACTGCTTATATTTCCCTCCCACCCATCCCACCCCCCACCTGGTCCATTCCCTACTTTGATCCTGTCCCTCTTCGAAAGTGGGTACTTCCATCCTCCCCGCCCCCCAGAATGCCCTCCCCTCCATCATCCCCCATCTCATCCCCCTTCCCCCTACTCTCCTGCAGGGTGAGATATCCCATTTAGTATGTATGTCATTCTCTCCCTGAGCCAAATTCAATGAGAGTATGGTTTTGCCTTTTTGCCTTCCTGTTCTTCCCCTCCCCTGCAACCACTTCCCCTTGCCTCTTCTACATGAGATGGTTTACCCTACCCTGTCTCTCCCCATCTCCTCTTGCCACATTCCTCTCTCACCTCTTAACTTCACCCCTTAAGTATCATCCCTTCCCATCAAATTCAAGCTGTGCCCTCTATCCATGTATACCTGTAAACATATGCCCATGTACCCTTCTTCAATTATTTTCATAATGAGAAAGGTTTCATCAGACACAGATATTGTTTTTCCATGTAGGAATGTAAATAGTTCAACTTTGATAAGTTCCTTTTGATTTCTTTTCCTTGATTACCTTCTCAAGCATCTCTTGCTTCTTGTGTCTGAATGTCAAATTTTCTATTCAACTCTGGTTTTTTCCTCAAGAATGTATCAGGGCAATTTTCCTTCAGAATTTCTTTAAGGATGATTTCTAGGTTCTTTCTTTGATCATGGCTTTCAGGTAGTCCAATAATTTTTAAATTATCTCTCCTGGATCTATTTTCCATGTCAGTGGTTTTTCCCATGAGATATTTCACATTACCTTCTATTCGTTCATTTGTTTGGATCTGTTTAACAGCATCTTGATTTCTCAGAAAGTCACTAGCTTCCATTTGCTCCAGTCTAACTCTGAAGGAATGAATCTCCTCAGTGAGCTTTTGAGATTCTTTTTCCATCTGGAAAATTCAGCTTTATAAGGCATTCTTCTCCTCATTGCCTTTCTGAGCCTCTTTTGCCATTTGAGTTAGTCTATTTTTTAAGGTGTTATTTTCCTCAGTCAGGCTGTTGACTGTCATTTCATACTTTTCTTGCATGTTTATCATTTCTCTTCCCAATTTTCCCCCTACTTCTCTTATCTGCTTCTTAAGGTCCTCTATGGCCTGTAGCTAGCTTGTATTTTCATTTGGGGCTTTTGGTGCAGGAGTTCTGACCTCACAGTCCTCCTGCATGCTTTGATCCTCTTTGCCCCTAAAATAGGAGTCCAATGTTGAATTTTTCTGTTTATTTTGTTTCTTTTGCCTAGGCATGTTGCCACTTACTTGCTTGATTTTTGGGCTTGTTGCCACAGTAGGACTCTGCCACCAGAGAGGAGAGCTTCCATCCCAAACGTGGGGTCTTCACAATTTCCGCAGGTTGGGTGGCCTCTGTAAAGCCTCCACCCACTCTGGCAAATTGGATACCCACCCCAAACTTCCCCCCCAGACCACAATTCAGATCCAGGCAGTTTAAAGCAAGAGCAATTAACCCCCAGACTGATTGCTGGATCTCCCTACATTTCGCAGACCAGGAGCTAGAGCCGCCACTGGCGCTGCAAAATGGCTTCTGTGCTGCATTTCTTTAGTAGCTTTTTGCCCCCAGGGGAGGAAGCCAACTAGTTCCCCAAATACTGGTCCCAAAGCCCATAGGGCACTAACCTCTCACTTTGTCCTAGGCATATGTGTGCTAATAATTCTGGAATTGCCACAGCTGCTGGTGTTCTGGGGTCCCTCCAGCCGGCTGCTGGCCCAGCCGCCCTAGGGATAAAACTGCGGCTCACAGGGCCTGGGCTCGGTTCCGGCATGCTGTGCTGCCTGCTCTCAGAGCACTGCGCTCGCCATTCCCTGCAGGGCTGCTGGGCTGTCCTCAGCAGGAGGTTAGCTTCTCTGTGTAGTTCTGTGGGTGCTGGGGCTCCAGAAGTTGATCAGAGTCCCCTTTTATATTATTTGGAAGTTGTGTAGGTCAGAGCACCTTGGAAGTGCTGTTTCTACTCAGCCATCTTGGCTCCGCCCCCCCTCCATGTTTTCTTTATAGTTAATTTGAGTATTTTTAATAGACAAAATAATTTATTTACTCAAATTGTTCTCAAAATAATATTTTGAGGGCATGTTTTATAACTTAGCATGATACTTTAAGTCTGACCTCACTCTCACCAGGGGTCTTATTAGGTGCATATAAAAGGGAGAGTATGTTTCCCTCTCTTCTTCCTCTCACCTTTGAGGAGATTGTTTGTACTTGCTGTTCTTGCTATATATTTTCAACAAATGGCCTTTTGTTAATTAATATTGGGGGAGCACGCCAGATGGGGGTCCTTGAGAGATAGTATTAGAAACCTCATGGTTTATGGTCACCCTTAGAATCCTGAGGAGAGAAAGAGTCTCCCTCTGTATAAAGGTCAAGAAGATCATACCTCATGGCTGGCTCTCCACCAGCAAAGCCAGCAACCTGGCATGCTCCTTTCTCTGGCACTTTTGCATTTTTTCCCCTTTAATTTTCACCAGTTATAAATCTCATCCATTGCCATGTAAGCCTTCAAGTAGAAACAACCTTTTCCCTCCCTTATCACTCCCACTAAATGGGAGAAGGAGAGAAAAGGGAAATGACTCTCACATCTGCTTAACAGCGTTCAAAGAGAATGAAAGGTTATCTGACCAGCTGATTCAATTCAAACTTTTGTCCCAACTGAAGATGACCAGTCTGAATAATAATATAGTGCTTTCTTTATAATAATGCTGTTCATGAGGAAACTGAGGCTGAGAAGTAAAATGATTTATTTGCTTGAGGTCACAAACCTATTTAGCAGCATAACTGTGATTTAAACCCACACTGTCCAAGTTCAAGTCTGGCACCCTTTCCACAACACTACTCTCATTTCCAGAAAACATATACTGCTGCAGAATTGTCATTCATGGTCCCAGAATTCTTCAGGAAGAGATGCTAAATCAAGAAACAAACAAAAACCATGGGATAGAATTTCCCTGCTTCCAACCTTGTCTTTCTCTAGCCCATTCTCCATAAAGCAATCAAATTGATACTCCTTAGACATACATCTGACCATGGCCACTCCCTTACTCAAAAATACTCAATGGCTCTCTGCTACTTCTCTGATAAAATAAACTACTCAGCCTGGCATTTAAAAATCCTCCATAGTCTGGCTCCCACCTGTCTTTCTAATCTTAGTCCATATTAGTCCCCTTTACACAATCTCTGTCCCACTCAGACTTGCCCAAGAGCTGTTTTTCATACATGACATCTCTTCTCCTGCCTTGTCTCCTTTGTATGGTGATTCTTTTCTGGCCAGAATGCACTCCTCCTTACCTGTATCTCATAGAATCCCTAGCTTCCTTCAAAGTACAGCTCACAAGCCACCTCCTATAGAAGCCACCATTTGGGATCTCTTCTTCTTGAAATTACTTTAAATATACTTTGTATCCTGTTCAGCACAATGGCTGGCACAAAGTAGGTACTTAATAAATGTTTTTTCCTTGGGGCGGCTAAGTGGCGCAGTGAGTAGAGCGCCGGCTCTGGAGTCAGAAGGACCTGAGTTCGGATCAGACACTTAACACACACAAACAAAAACCTAGCCATGTGACCTTGGGCAAGTTACTTAACCCCAAATGCCCTCCAAAAAGCAAAAAAAGAAAAAAAATGTTTATTCCTTTTCCTTCTCTTGAGGGCAGGGACTTTTTTGTTTTTATCTTTGTAACTCCAGAACCAAGGATATTGCCTAACACAGTACCCAGTTAAGACATATGTGTTAAATTGAACAGAATGGAATAGTTCTTTTATTCATTTCAGCAAACATCTATTTTATGCTGGGTATCAGCTAAAATCCTAGCTTTTACAAGAAACCTTTCTCAGTCCTCTTTAATATTAATCCTTTCCCCTTGATACTATCTCCAATTTATCCTGTATAGGTCATGTTTGTACATAATTGTTTGCATGTTGTCTCTACATTACACCATGAGATTCTGGAGAGCAGGGGCTATATTTGCCTTTCTTTGTATCCTATTAAGTCTGTGCTTGGCACATAGTAGGAGATCAATAAATTTTGTTAACAAGTTGATTATGCAGCTCATCAGTAAAAATAATTTTGGACCACATTTTATCTATCTATCTATCTGTCTGTCTGTCTATCTATCCATTTATCCATCCACCCATCTATATATCTATCTATCCATATATATGTATGTGTGTGTGTGTATATATATATATATATTTGCTTATAGAGAAGGGAATAAACACTTACATATAGCATCTACTACATGCCAGGCACTTTGCTTAGTACTTTATAAATATTATGTCACTTGAGATAATAAGTTATGTATTATATTTATATAATAAATGTCATAATGTTATAATGACATACAATAAATTATAAGCATGTGCTACTATATCCACCTACTAAGTACATTACAAAATCTTTACAAAAACTTTTAAAGGATATATGAAATAAACAATATTATAAAATCATTTTATTAATGGCATAAAACTTATTATGCTCTCATTGAAATATCAATTATATTAATGAAATTTATTTAATAAAATTATTTTAATTATTATTTATTTCATATTTACCTCATCCTTTTAAAATGTCTTTATGTATATTTTAAATGTATATTATGTATACATACTAGCAGATGTGTATAATTTATATATAATTTATTTATAGATAGGTATAATAACATTTTTGTGAGGGTGATGTGATTTTATATGTCTTAGTATTTTTGGAAAATTTCATATAGCAATCCTTAGGTTTAGTTTTAAAGTCTAGTGTACTATCATACTTGGTTTTAGTGGCTATAGGATATATGTGTGTGTATATACAAATGGATATGAATATACAAATGGAAGAAATGTATCATTAATTCTGCTTTCTATATCACAAAAGTCATTTTCAGTCCACCAATTATGCAAAGGCCTTTTGTTGAAATTCAGTGAGTAAATGTCTTTCTTCTCCAATGTCAACCAATTGTCCTTGTAAGCGTGGAAGGTTTTTAGGTGACACACTTCATTTTTGGAAAGAAAAATTTAGTTTCCAGTATCTTGTTATTAGTGATACTTTTTAGTTTAGATCTTAAGCTACAATATATACTTAGAGTGATTCTCATGGTTTAAAATATTGGATGTAAATGCATATTTCAAATAATCTCTTTGATAATTTCAATCTGTTTTGAACAACCTTCTTAGACCTGATGGGATTATTATCTTTCTTACTTTGGAATATAGCTCACAAAAAGTTCATACTGAGAGTAGCTGTCTTCGCTTTCGCCTTCTTGTTCTATGTGCTTGCATCATTAGTTTTATCTTTAATCTGTGGTTTCTTTGACGAAATCTTTTTAAGGCACTTGTCCATTTGTGAGGGTGAGATTAGTTGAAACAAGCTAATATAACCCATAAATCCATTTAGCCAGACACGTAAAATACAATAAGTCAAAATGTAATGGAAACAAAATGAGTGGGATTGTCACTGTCCGTGCCTTCTGTTTTATAGAGCGCCACTCTCCTATCAGGATACTTCACGTAGCCTATGTTACATATGAAGTGATGGGCCCAGTGTCCATGTTACATACTAGGAAAGAGAGACAACATGGTGTAGCAGCTAGAGAACTAACTTTGAAGCAAGGAAGATATGGGTTTGATTCCTACCCCTGACATAGACTAGTTAGTCACTTAAACTCCCAGTGCTCCAGGCAACTTTCTAAAACTTTAAGTTGCACAGGGGCTGACCTGCATTGGTAGAGGGCATTCCCTATACCAATGAAACCACAAGTATAGTGCCTATTCCTATTTTTTGGATAAAAATGATTAGAAATCAATGTTCTAGTATTTCTTCCAAAATTCCACTGGGGAAGTCTTCACATGCTTGGGTAAACATCCCTCTAACTAATCAATGGGTTTGAGGACCATTGGTTACCCTCAACCTGGTTCAGCCCTTTTGCTGAGATGGTTTTACCAAGGTACGTCCACTGCACAAGCTACAGCTCCTTGGAGCCACTGGTCAGAGTTGGGTGGTAGGTGTACTCCTTGAACACCCCATACACTGTGATTTATTCTAAGGCCATGAAAGTGGCTGAAACAGGCTCTGCAGAGCTCTTAGAGCTTAGTCAGGCATTGAAGAAGTCAAGGTCAGCCACTGCATCCCAGGCTACCTCCAGGTGTCTTGACTTTTGCTTGCCACTGGACTAGATGACTTTGAACAACTCTGCCCTACTTAAAATCAATTCATGTATGAGTCAAGACATCACCCTGTGATGTCATTGGTCCTCTTTAAAAACAAAGGATAAACAACAACATTTTCTTCCCACACCCCAAGGGATTATCTTTCTAATTTTCTGGGCTGCACCTACTCTACTTTTGGAGACCAAGGATCTAATCCAACCAGCACTTTACAGATGAGGAAACACCCCCTAGAGATGTTAAGTAACTTGCCTAAAGTACATGGATAGGATGTAGTACGAGATGGGATTTGACCCTGGGCCTTCTGAGTCCAAACCATCCCTCAACACTGTGCCAAATGACATCAACAAAAGTGAATATGTATCCAGGGATACATAATGCTATGGGAGCACAGGAGAGACCCAGAGAAAATGCCTCTAAGGAGATTGAAGGAGGGAGGGCTCACCGTCAGCTGGTGGTGTGGGAGTAGTGGAGAGAGGGGCAAGAGGGCTTCCTGGAGGAAGTGAACCCTGAGCTAGGCCTTGAAGATCTCAACAGGCAAGGAGTGTTGTGTATGAGAAAACTGGAAAGAAGCAAGGACCAACCAATGGGAGTTGGAACACAACTGGTTTCCTTATCCTTTAATGGCCAGGCTCATGGCATTTGCTTGGGTGGCTCCTTTTATGTTTGGAGTCATCAGACTTCCTAAATGAACATATTGAGAATATGCAGCCTTGAGGGAAACCTTCACCCAGAAAGCTGCTTACACTGTGATCTGTGGCGTTACCAAGGCATGAGTAACTGCTGTAGTCTGTGCTGATGCTTAGCTAACCTGGGTGTATGGGGGACGGAGGTCACCTGTACCTTTTAGCATGAATGGCCCTATAAGGTCTTTTGTTGTTGGTGGTGAGTCGTGTGTCTGACTCTTCATGGCCCCATTTGGGGTTTTCTTGGCAAAGATACTGGAGAGATTTGCCCTTTCTTTCTCCAGCTCATTTTATAGAAGAGGTAACTAAAGCAAACAGGGTGAAGTGACTTGCCCGGGGTCACATAGCTAGGAAGTATCTTAGGCCAGATTTGAACTCAGGATGATGACTTTTCCTGACCAAAGGTAATAGTGCCCCCAATAGTGCCCTACAGTTTCCACTTTAGAAAAGTTGACTAGAACTCCTCTGAGATTCAGCCTGTGCAATGATGGCAGGAGGCTGGGAGTTTGCACAGGAGAACATGGTTGAAGTGGGGAGGATATTACTGAATAAGGGCAGGTGCAGGTGTCTTGGCACCAAGTCCTGTAACTGGCTACAGCTGGTGAAGATGGCAGGTGACCCCATCTTCCCACCTTCTGACTCACTAATCACACACCCCTTAGGGGTAGAACAAAATCCTCACCACGGAGACTTGTTGTGAAGCAAATAAAGTTTGGTTCAAAAGCAGGGATACCATGAATTAAGGTACAAGGTTGAGCTGATGAGCTGATAGCACCAAAAAGCTGAAGGATTTTTCTATTTCAAAGTAAGAAAAGGAGGGTAATAAAACCAATTTCCCTGGTTTAGTTTTTCAAAAGGTCTTCAAACCACTAGATTTCCCCAAAAGCATCATCAAGGATGCTGCGGAAATTTCCCTAAAGAAACCCTTCAAAATTCCATGGCCCTGATGGTATTTCATCACCTGATTTGTTGTAGCAAAAATAAAACAGGCATTAGGAAGCAGCAAGGGAACAGCTTTCTACAGGAAACATGGCAATCATACTACATGAAAGACAATTACAATTGCCTCATATAATGAATTATTGTGTCACTCTCTTCAATCAACTTATACATACCTTAGAAAAGATATATATGGCACAACTATTTCTTTTTATAGCAAGGAGTTTCACTTGAAACAGAGATCAGTGAGGGTCATGGGAAGCTGTGAAAGAGGGGAGACAGAGTACCAAACCCCCTTCTCTGCTGTTGAAATGCTTAATCATAACCCCCATATAAGCTTTTTCCACCAGATACTTGGCTGAAATGCAGAGAACAGTCACTGAAATACAAGAGGATTTCAGAATAAGGAGTATTTCTGAGGAAAGCTGGAACTGAATAAAGCTGTTGAGCCAGCAAGGGTTGTTTTCATCATACTCCCTTTCTATTTCTGTGTCCCTTTCCCTTCCTTCACCCACCCCGCCTTCCACTATCCCTCCTGCTCTCCACCTGAGAGTGGTGCTCAGTAAAAGACCTTACGTCCATTATTTATGATTCAGGGGGAATCTAACTAATGTGGTTTTCTCCTAGGGGGTGTTTAAATTATTTTAAGCCCTCCAAGTGGCAAAGATGTGAAGTCAAATCCTGCCTCAGATATTTTCTATTCACATGAATCTGGACTAGTCACTTAATTTCTCAGACTCAGTTTCCTCATTTGTAAAATGGGGATATTAGAAGCACCTACCTCACAGGATTTCTTTGAGATACCACAAGAGGAGCTTTGCAACCCTTAAAATGTCACATGCTAGCTATTACTATTATTATTACTACAATTATTATTATTATTGTCAAAAGAATTTCAAGAGCCACTGAGCAGGCAGGGGAGAAAGTTCTTGGGGACCCTTCCCATTATAAGTGACCCTGGGCAAGTCATTTAACCTCTTTGCCTCAGTTTCCTCACCTGTAAAATAAATCTGGCCTCAGACACTGACTAGCTATGTGACCCTGGGCAAATTGCAAATTACTTTATCGTGTTTGCCTCAGTTCCTCATCTGTAAAATGAGTTGGAGAAGGCAAACCACTCCAGTATCTGCCAAGAAAACTCCACATGGAGTCACAAGGAGTCAGACACGACTGAAAAATGGCTGAACATGATTCCCTTGGTGGTTCATTGTGTTAAAAAAATTGACGGACTGCATTATTTGAGGATTGGCCAAAAAAATTGTGCCACATGAATGCAATGGAATAGGATCCTGCTCTAAGAACTGACAAATGTGAACAACACAGAGAAGTGTGAAAAGACTTATGTGAACAGATGCAAAGAGAAAGCAGAGCCAGGAAAATAATCTACACAATGATTTCGATAGTGAGAATGGAAAGAAAAGCAACCACAAAAGAATTTTTAAAAATGAATGTTAGGAAACTGCAAGGAATGCATGTCTTCAAATACAAGATATCGGAAGACATCTCCCCCCAACTCCTCTGCAGAGCTGGGGAAATCTGTGTATGTGGAATATTGAATACACTATCAGATTTCTTTGATGTATTGCTTTGTCTTGCTGTTTTTTTTCTCTTCTTCATCTTTTTCCTTTTTTTTTTTTAAATTATTTGCGATATAGAATGACTCTCTGGGAAAGGGAAGAGGAAAATTTAGATGATGTAAAAACATAACAGAAAAAAAGTTTTAAAAATAATGGGCTATAAAGAGTTAGGGGGATGGGGTGGGAAAAGAAAGTGACAGATGATAAAAATTTTAAGAAAACACAGGGCCTATGGCAGACCATAATCTTTATCAGCCTGACTGGAAAGAATAGCATAATATGTTATGAAATTTAAACTCACTCAAATTTAATATGGATGCCCTATGAAAAAGAGAAGACGAATTTAAAGGATTGATAAGTTACAGACCTGATCCTTCAGGGAATCATCAGCTCAAGGGGAATAGGGAAGACATTTCCTTTGGGTCTTTGTAATGCACAATTAGACACACTGGAGAAGTTGTTTTTCTTACCTATGTGAAGCTCTCTTATCAACATGTTGGGCATCAGTGACTGAAACAGGAGCCTGGAGGTAGAAAGAGATTTTTTAGCCAGCTTTGATATAGCAGGCCCTAGATTTCTTGGTGAGCAGTGAGTCAAGTTTCCATTTAAAACACTGGTGCCGATGGAGGGCGGGGGAAGAAAGGCTCCAGTGAGGCTCTGGAGAACCACTCTTTTTTTGATTCTGAATCCAGGAATCCAAATTTGGCAGTCCTTGGGAGCTGAGATTTCATCAGGCTGCCTCTTCCACAGGAAGTGCTGACTGAGAAACTATTAGAGTGTCACTGACTTTTTGCTGACCTGTGCTGAGGTGACCTCCTGGGTCTGACCCAGGGCTCTCAGTCTGCCATGGTGGGATGGCTTCATCTAATGGATGGTATCATTTGGGGTCATCCTGGCAGCTGCAGAACTTGTTGAAGTGCCTTAACAGACCAGACACCACAGCCAAATTTAGAAAGAAATCATTCTATGACTAAGTCTATTATTCTTTGTTTTGACAACCAAGACTTCAGCTGATATTTTAATATTAAAATTTCTGCTGACACTTGGTGTGAAAATATCCTAAGAAAGATAGATAGATTGATAGTTAAATAGATGATGATGAAGAAAGATACAGATAGATGAAAAATAGAAAGACTTATGGATAGATGGATAAATAGATAGATGAAGCATTTATTAAGTGTTTACTATATTCCAGACACTATACCAGGTGCTGGGTATACAACCATAAGGAAAAAGCATGATCCCTGCCCTCAAGGAGTTTACATTTGAATGGAGAAGATAGTAGGGTAAAAAAGTAGCTGAAAAGGGAGGTGGAGAGGTACCTCTGCAGGGGCAAGGTCCCTAAATGACATCTGAAGTAAGCATGACTGGTGTGGGCACTTCCTCAAAAGGAAGTGTGCAGGAGAAAATCATCAGCATTATGAAAATGCCTTGTTAGTTGAAAATCATGGGGTAAATTGAGGAAATGCTGGTACTCTGTAATGTGGTATATTTTTAGGTCATAGATTAATTGCCATTTGGGGAATAAATGGGATTCCTTAGCATTCCAAAGTTTTATGGATATTTCCATATGCATTCCATATGTTTGTGGAATTCATTGAATCTGCTGGTTATTTCTTCCAGGTATGATGATTCACATGCTTTTCCATGAAATACAAAACCCTATAAACCTGGGAAATCTGGGGTTGGCTCCTGGAACAATCCTACCGAGTTATTTGGCTAGAAATAAACACACCCAACTTACTCTTTGGGAAGGAGGCAGGTGGCTCAGTGAATAGAGTGCTGGGTCTTGAGTCAGGAAAACTCATCTTCCTGAGTTCAAATCTGGCCTCAGACACTTAGAGCTGTGTGACCCTGGGCAAGTTTTTTTAACCCAAACAGTCTCAGTTCTTTTAAGTCTCTCTCTCTCTCTCTCTTTTTTTTAAAGCAATTGGGGTTAAGTAACTTGCTCAAGGTTACACGGCTAGTCATGATTTATATGTAAGTCTCTCTTTTAAGACAAACAGTCTCAGTTCCCTCATATGTAAAATGAGCTAGAAAAGGAAATGGCAAATCATTCCAGCATCCCTGCCAAAAAAACGCCAACTGGGGTCACAGAGTGAAAAATGACTCAGTTACAACAAGGGTAGGGATCAGGTGGAAGGGAAGGAGTAAAGGGGCATTTTCTTTTTCATTTGACCAAACTTGGGCTTTGGGATTTGTTCTCTCTCTCTCTCTCTCTCTCTCTCTCTCTCTCTCTCTCTCTCTCTCTCTCTCTCTCTCTCTCTCCCCCCGTCTCTCTCCCTCCTTCCCTCTCTCCCATCCCCCCTCCCTCTCTCCCTTCTCACTCCCTCTCCCTTGCCCCCTCTCTCCCTCTCTCCCTTCTTCTTTCCCTCTCTCCTCCCCCCCACCCTGTCTGTCTCATATCTTCAATGTCTCCTTATCCATTTACTTCTTCCTTGCTGTCTGCAAACATACTTAGGTTTTTTCCATCTAATTACAATGCTTATTCTTTTAATTGCTATTCTTCTATGAAGCAAAGAGTGAATTGTACTCTCAGATCCTTAAAAATCTACAAATAATCTTGCTGTCCTCTCAAGTTTCTGTTCTCTCTCTTCCCTTTCAGTGCTAATGTCCTAGAAAGTCATCTGTATTCACTGTCTACTCCCTGACCATCTCTTCACTTCTCAGCTCCTACAGTCTGGCATCTGACCCCGCCATTCTACTGAAACTGCTTTCCCAAACTTCATAGCCTAATTCCCTTTAAAGTTCAGCCCATCTCTCCTTGAAATGTTTCTTGGCTTCCCCAACTTTTTAGCACCAGCTTCTTCCTCAAAAAACCCTCTGTTTCCTCATATAGGTAAAATTCCCACTGTAGAATGTAAGCTCCTTGAGGGCAAGAACTATTTCATTTTTATTTTTGTGTCATCCACACCTAACACAGCGCCTTGCATATAATAGATTGTTTGCTGAATTGTTGAGCCAGTTACATTACAAGTAAATATTAAGCAAAGAGAAAATAAATGGAATAATTAACAGTACTAAAATACCAGGCAGCCTAAGCTAGGGCATATTTCTCTCAACTCTTCTCTTTTCTCTGGACTTCTGTTCTCTCTCATTATTGGCCTTCAAACATAGTAAAACACACACACACACACACACACACACACACACACACACACAGCCCCTTTCAGTTACCTAGCCCTTTCTTGTTCCCTCCTGGATGTCCATGGTCCCCAGGTGAAGGGTCCCACATGAAGCTGATCTCTCTCCCCCACATTACCTTCCATATCTGTGTATACTTTCTGCCTCATCAAAGCTTACTTTTCCCATTTCCCATTCCTTTGGTGCCCAATCTCTGTTTTTGCAGATGATCCCCTATTTAGCTGAGTTTTCTTTTTTTTTTTTTAAAGCAATTGGGGTTAAGTAACTTGCTCAAGGTTACACAGCTAGTCATTATTTATGTGTGGGTGCTCATTTTCTGAGGCCAGATCTGATCTCGGGTCATCCCAACTCCGAGGCCGGCGCTCTTACTCACTGCGCCACCTAGCCACCCCTTTAGGGCAATTGGGGTTAAGTAACTTGCCCAAGGTTACACGGCTAGGTTTTTGTTTGTATGGATTAAGTGTCCGAACTCAGGTCCTTCTGATTCCAGGGCCGGCGCTCTATTCACTGCGCCACCTAGCCGCCCCGTTAGCTGAGTTTTCTATTGTCTCACCATGGGTACTGCATATTAAGTGGGTACCTGGAAATGTAATGTCTTGCTCCAAAGAAATGATGAAGAATGTAGAATTGCATAGACAGCATGGGAGAGCAGAGAAAATAGCAGATTTAAAATCAGGCCACCTGTGCTGCATTCTCAATTCTGAAATGTCCAAGTTGCAAGATTTAGGGCTGGTAATTTGCCCCTCAGGTGGTGATTCTCTATGGTTTGCCTCCACTCTGAAACTTCGTCATGCTGGATAAGCCTGCTATTCTCATCCCTTAAATTCCTTCATGTAGGCAAGCAGGCACTTACCCTGCCTACCCACAAGGCTGCCTCTAAAGACGATGCTGCTGCTTCTTACTGCTATTCTTCCTTGGAGCAGACAGTGAATCGTGCTCTCAGATTGACTCTGCCCACTCCTTTTGGTCTGTGTGCCATGTAGACAGGGGGCCTGAGGAGGGGGCCAAAAGAGTGTAAAAAAAATCTCAAAAGTGCCCTTTTTGTAGAATTTTACATTCTGCAAAACACTGGAATCAGCAAATGCAAATCCCATTGGGAAGGGTGAGAACATTGTCTTGTGCACCACACCAGGTGCTTTGGCACCAAAATTTGCTATAGACCTTAGGGCAACAGCAACTTAGGTGGGATGGTCCAGCCTGAACACACCAAGGACTAGGAGTTAGAAATGTAGGGCAGGACAGGTGGGAAAAGAATAACATGGAGATCAAAAACCGGGATACATCCTAGCTCTTTGCCAAGGCAGCAGATTGTCCTGTATGCTCCCAGATGCCCTCAGTTTAAGTCTGATTGGATTTTGCAGGCTCTGAGATCATTGTTCCTAAGCTGGCGCAGAAGGGAGGGGAAAGGGAGAGTAGAGGAATTTTCTAATGGATCCTATTCATGAAAAAATTTAATTCAATTTAATTAATTAAACATTTATTCAGTGCCTACTGTGTACAGAGAAGGCTGCTAGGTGCTACACAAGTCCATTGCTGCTGCCAGGATTTTCTCTAGGGACTGAAAATGGGAACAACATCACCTTTTACCATTCAGATAGAACCAATGTTAGGCTAGTTCTGATTTCATAGCTTCCTGGTTACATACTGCATGTTCTGGTGCATGCTGTGTGTGAGCCCAGTACAAGGCATGATCTAGATCAGCAATTCTCACACTTTTTTTTAAAAGCAATTGGAGTTAAGTAACTTGCTTAAGGTTACACGGCTAGTCATTATTTATGTGTGGGTGCTCATTTTCTGAGGCCAGATTCGATCCCAACTCCAAGGCTGGCGCTCTTACTCACTGCACCACCTAGCTGCCCCTTTCACACTTTTTTTTTAAATCTCAGGACTTTTTTATGTTCTGAAAAAATGATTGAGGACTCTCCCCACAAAGAGTTTTTGTTTAAGTGGGATATATCTATCAATATTTACCAAATTTGAAATTAAAATGTATTATTATGAAAAAGCTCTGGTCTTACAGATCCTTTGAAAGTGTCTGGGGGACCTCAAGGTCCCTGGATCACGCTTTGAGAACTGACCTAGAATGACACAAACATTCATTAGTATTCTTACTCACAAGGGCAAGAAATATGGTATCAAACACTGTGTTGGTTCTTGGCTACATATACATTATTATTAATTTAAAAATAATAATTACAACTGGTGCATAGCTGTTTAAGGTTTACAAAGTGGCTTATATGCGTTATTTCATTTGATCTGCACAGCTCTCTGAGCAGTAGGTCTTATTAATTATTCCCATTTTTCAGATGAGAAATTTCTTCTACATAGTCTCAATGGGGTCCTCACTGCAGCAAGGCAATCCTTTTACTCCTCTCTGACTCATTATCCCACTCTCCACATAAGTTTTCCAAAGCCTTTTCATTTCTCCTCAAACTTTCCATAGCTTTCCCCTCTCCCCTTCCATGCAGCTGAGAACTTCCTATCATGTTTCACTAAAAAAAGCTGAGGCCATTTGCTAAGAGCCTACTCTTCTCTCTCATCTCATTTCACTCAGATGCTTTCTGCCACTATGTCCTCCTTCACCCCTGACTCATATGAAAAGGTGACCCTTCTTGCCAAGATAAGCCCCTCTACATTCAAAAGAAACAATTCCATTCCATATCATCCAAGCAGATTTCCCTCTCAATCACCCTCCTCTCTCCTTGTGTACTGGCTATTTCCCCACTGCCTACAATATGCCAATGTCTTCTCCTATCCTTTAAATCATTCACTGGGAAGCAGCCAGTGGCTCAGTAGATAGAGCACTGGGCCTGGAGTCAGGAAAGCCTGAGTTCAAATCTGGCCTTACACATGTACTAGCTGTGTGACCCTGGGCAAGTCACTTAACTCTTTCTGCCTCAGTTTCCTCATCTGTAAAATGAGCTGGAGAAGGAAATGGCAAACCACTCCAGTGTCTTTGCCAAGAAAGCCCCAAATGGGGTCAAAAAGAGTAGGACATGACTCAACAATAACAACAAAAACGATGTGCCGGGAACTATGGTTAGCACTGGGGATTCAAAGAAAGGCAAAAGACAATCCCTGCTCTGAAGGAATTCATAGTCTAATGGAAGAGACAATACTCAAACAGCTAAGTCCCAATGAGATACATACAAGATAAATAGGAAATAATTAACATAGGGAAGGCACTGGCATTAAGGGGAGTCAGGAAAGGCTCCTCTAGAAGGTGAGGTTTTAGCTGGAATTGAAAGAAGCCAGGGAAGGTGGGTGGTAGAGATAAGAAGGAAGAGCTTTCCAGGCATGAAACTGGGAGATGGGGGATCTTGTTCTGGGAATACCAAGAAGGCCATGCCATTGGATGCAAGAATATTGGAGGCAGGGAGGATGGAAGTTGTAAGAAGACCAGAAAAGGGGGGACAAGTTAGGAAGGACTTTGAATGCTAAATGGAGAATGTCATATTTGACCCTGGAGGTGATAAGGAAACAATGGAGTTTATTAATACGGGGATCATAGGGTCATGCCTGAGGTTTTTTTTTTAATTTTATTTTATTAAATTTGTTTATCTAGGGGTGGCTAGGTGGTGCAATGAATAGAGCAAACAGCCCTGAAGTCAGAAGGACCTGAGTTCAAATTAGACACGTGACACACTTACTAGCCATGTGATCTTGGGCAAGTCACTTAGCCCCAATTGCTCTGCCTTCCCCCCTCCAAAAAGCATAAAAAAATAAAAAAAAATAATAATTGTTTATCTACTTTTAGTTTACAACATTCAGTTCCACTATCCCTTGAGTTCCAAATTTTCTCCCCCTGTCTCTCCTCCCCCACTTCCCCCCATGGGGGAATTCAATCCGATACAGGCTCTACAAATACCTTAATATTAAGCACTAGTCAGGTTGTAAAGAAGAATTATAACCAATGAAGTGAACAACGAGAAAGAAGGAACGAAACAAAACAAAATTAAAAAGAGAGAGAGAGCAAGTAGTTTGCTTCAATCTGCATTCAAACTCCTTAGTTCTTTTCTCTGGATGTGGATATCCCTTTCCATCATGAGTCATTTGGAGTTGTCCTATAGCCTTGCATTGCTGAGAGGAGCCCAGTCTATCAAAGTTATTAATCATAGATACAATGTGTCTATAATTGTGTACATTGTTCTCCTGGTTCTGCTCTCCTCACTCAGCATCAGTTTATATAAGTCTCTACAGGCTTTTATGAAGTCCATCTGCTCCTCATTTCTTATAGCAAAATAGTATTCTCTTACATTCATATACTACAACTTGGTGAGCCATTCCCCAATTGCTGGGTATCCCCTTGATTTCCAATTCTTTGCCACCACAAAAAAAAGCCGTTATAAATATTTTTGTGCAAAAGGGTCTTCCTCCCACTTGTATGATCTCTTTAGAATATAGCCCTAGAAGTGGTATTGCTGGGTTAAAGGTATACACTTTTTTATAGCCCTTTGGGCATAGTTCCAAACTGCTCCTCCAGAATAGTTGGATCAGTTCACAACTCCACCAACAATGCATTAGTGTTCCAATTTTTCCACATCCTCTCCAGCATTTATAATTTTCATGTTTTGTCGTCTTAGCCAATCTGACCGTAGAGGTGTGATATCTCAGAGCTGTTTTGATTTGCATTTATCTAATCAAAGTGATTTAGAGCATTTTTTCATATGTTTATAGATATCTTTAATTTCTTCCTCTGAAAACTGCCTGTTCATATCCTTTGACCATTTATTAATTAGAGAATGACTTGTATTCTTATAAATTTGATTCCTACCTGAAAATAAATTTGGGATTTGAGTGGAGAATGGACTAGAGTGAAAAGAAACTTTGGTAGGGTGATCAATCAATGAATGGGCTATTCCAGTATTACAGGTATAAAGTGATGAGGGCCCACACCTGGGTGGTGGCAATATCAGAGGAAAGAAGAGGGTGGATACAAGAGTTATGGAGAAGGTGAAATCTACAAACTTGATTGTATATGGAGGGTGAGAACATGAGTCGTGGAGATGATACCTGGATTTTAAGCCTGGCTAGATGGCAGGATGGTGATGTCCTCTACAATCGTGGGGAAGTTCAGAGGTTCAGAATAGGGAAGGATTAATTATTAATTAATTATCCTGATTCACAAAGATTTTGGGTTTTTTATTTTTAAAATATTTACAGAAATAGCATAAAAGGTCTTATGACTTTAAAATGATGCAATTCAGTTTCCAGGTTACTCAATTTACCTTATTTTGCTTTTGCATGTTTACCTCTCAATTGTAGATTTTTGAAATAATAAACCTTCACAATAGATCATCTTTATATTGTAAGATATTCTACAGGCACAAATATAAAACAACATTTGAAAGTCATTTAAGAAACTGTTCTTCAAAAGCTTTTGGAATGAAGGAAAGCAAGGTCACTAATGGAATCTCACATTTGTTGGATAGGGAAGTGATGGGGACCTCTAGCTTTCCATTCCATGCTATGGAAGGCAGGTTTACTAATAATGCTTGCATTCTAGGCAGATTCCTACCCATAATTACTTGGGAACATGTCATTTAAGATGCAGCAATTTAAATGTGATGGGAAATCCAAAGCCCAGAGTAAATAATTCAGCTCTTCTGAAAACGATGATACCTTAATGCTTTAAAACTTACCTAGATTATATAGGAAATTAAATATGTATTACTGAAACACATGGGGAATTGACTACAAATGTTCAATTGACGTTCTTTCCACTTCTGTGTAAAGAGAAGCATGTAGGCTTTTTATGTTCTAATCATTTTATGGACATGGGGATTCAAAGAACATAAGTAAAAATGGAATCTCTCACACCCTTTCCCCTTTATAGTCATTTAGGCACTCCCTATATGCTTATTTTAAGAGCTGGTACCCCAAATACAATTAGAAAAAACAACCCCAGCTCTCCAGAAACTCACATTTTAATGGGTGAAGACAAAAGGGATGGGTAAGAGGGAGGTAGGAGAGGGAAGGTACTCAGCTAGGGGGATGGTGCACAAAATCCTGTGGAGATGAGTTAGCAGTGTAGCCTGGGGGGAATTAGGGTTGTTGACCTTTTCCAGATCAAGACAAAAATCTACCCCTTTATTCCTAAGGTAGAATTCTAGTTGTTCACTTTTAGTGAATTTTCATCTTGAACTAAGTAGTGTTGGATCCCATCTCTTTTCAGTATTGTAGTTGTTGGAAGTTCCAACTAGTTTAAATACTGAAATTGAATACAAACTGAATCCTTTGAAATCCTTTAGATCCTTTCAAATTACTCAAAATTCGGGAAATTGACCCATCTTTTCTGGAGCAGATGTGTCCAATTTAAATGGGTGTAATTGAGTGGATTTGGTTTAAAAAATTGGCTGTTGGTTTTGTTTAGTTCTGTGCCATTGCTGACTTGTAGATGTGCCTATCTCTAATGGTTCAGTAAGATGGATAAGGGAAACATGGTTGTTATTTTGACTGTCTCTTAATGGTAGGCATGTAGAAGAAAGAGATGGAGAATGAAGAGTCTAGCAGTTGACTGTAAAGATTTTCCACTAGCCATGATACAGAACAGGTAGACCTGTTCTTTGAATGTGCAGATACTTCAAGAGCTTGTACTTGGTAGGATAGTTACACTTGAAGAATGAATCTGCTTGGGTAAGGGGAGTGCCTGGAGTAGGAGCCCTTCCGAGAACTTTGTCCTGATCTCTCACCCTCTCTGCATCTGTTCTGTTTTGTTTTGTTTGCATTTGTCTCCCCCGCCATTAGCCTTATCCATAGATCCAACAGGTAAAATTTTCCTTCAGTCCATTCCAGGCACTGACTGCTTTCTGTCTGACTAGTTCTTCCCTGCCCATTCTCTATTATCAGTCAAACCTTCTCTCCACACCCAGTAACTCATTCTTTTCTCCTGCACCCACTCTATGTCACTTTGCATAGGATGAACTCCCAGTGTCTACCAATCTCTCCACATACACAGAGACACCCGTCCTTTACATGTCTAGAAGTTGGAAAAGTTCAGATAATACTTAGTCTTTTAAGGCACAAAGAAGTACATAAAATTGAGGGTCCTGGGAATATCAGGGATTAAAAAAAAAACCCCAAGTCCAGCACTAAACTATTGTCTCTGAAGATTATCTCAGACTCATGAATCCCAAAATATAGGTTCAAATAAACTCAGTATTCACTTCATAATGAGCAAAGCAATGACTGAAAACTTTTTTACTTCAAGTGTCCAATCTCCTCCTCCCCATATTCCCACAATATTCCTGTAACATAGGCCATACCCCATTGGTACACTGGAGAGATTATATGAGGCCAGAAAGGTTAGTGAAAAAGTTTCTTTCACGAAGATTATTTTTCTGGACAAAAAGTTTGTAGTATATTACCATGAAGTCTAGCAGGGAGAGATAGAAAGAGAAGTTCCATTTAAAATGGAATGCAGACAATATAAAATACTTGGGCGTTCGCTTGTCAAGACAAATCCAAGAACTAGGTGAATACAATTACAAAACGTAATTTTCACACAAATAAAGTAAGATCTAAACAATTGGAAAAATATTAATTGCTTATGGGTAGGCTGAGACAACATAATAAAAATGGCAATTC
Organism: Gymnobelideus leadbeateri; assembly: GCA_011680675.1. Classification (NCBI taxonomy): domain Eukaryota; kingdom Metazoa; phylum Chordata; class Mammalia; order Diprotodontia; family Petauridae; genus Gymnobelideus; species Gymnobelideus leadbeateri. The sequence continues at coordinate 481,173 of WOXC01009818.1, read as the reverse complement.
TACCTAAATTGAATTACCATGTGCCATGCCAATCAAACTATCAAAAATTATTTTATAGATGGGGCGGCTAGGTGACGCAGTGAATAGAGCGCCGGCCCTGGAGTCAGAAGGACCTGAGTTCGGAGCCGGCCTCCGACATTTAATCCGCACAAACAAAAACCTAGCCGTGTAACCTTGGGCAAGTTACTTAACCCCAATTGCCCTAAAGGGGCGGCTAGGTGGAGCAGTGAGTAAGAGCGCCGGCCTCTGAGTTGGGATGACCCGAGATCAGATCTGGCCTCAGAAAATGAGCACCCACACATAAATAATGACTAGCCGTGTAACCTTGAGCAAGTTACTTAACCCCAATTGCTTTAAAAAAAATTATTTTATAGAACTGGAAAAAAATAACAAAATAATTCATTTGGAAGAATAAAAGGTCAAGAATATCAAGGGAATTAATGGAAAAAAGTGTGAAGGAAGGTGGCCAAGTCTTTTCAGCTCTCAAACTGTATTACAAAATGGTAATCATCAAAACAATCTAGTAATAGCTAAGAAATAGAGTGGTATATCAGTAGAATAGATTAGGTACACAATTAATCTCATGTTTGATAAGCACAAAGATTCAAACTTTTGGAACAAGATATCACTATTTGACAAAAGCTGCTGGGAAAACTGGAAAGCAGTTTGGCAGAAACTAGATACAGACCAACACTGTCACTGTATAATAATATGAGGTCAGTTACATGATTTAGACATATAAAGGGCGATACCATAAGTAAATTAGGGGAGAATGAAATAGTTTGTCAGATCTATGGATAAGGAAAGAATTTATTATGAAATAAGAGATAGAGAACATTACAAGATGTAAAATGTGTAATTTTGATTATGATAAATTAAAAAGGGTTTTGCACAAACAAAACTAATGTAGCCACAAATAAAAGGAAAGTAGAAAACTGGGGGGAAATTTTATAGCAAGTTACTCTGATAAAGGCCTCATCTCTCAAATACATAGAGGATGGAGTCAAATTTATAAGAATATGAGTCATTCCCCAATTGATAAATGGTCAAAGGATATGAACAGGTAATTCTCAGATGAAGAAATCATAGTTATAGCTATCTATAGTCATATGGAAAAAATGCTCTAAGTCATTATTGATTAGAGAAATGCAAATTAAAACAGCTCTGAGGTACCAATTAATATCTATTAGATTGGCTAATCTGACAGAAAAAGAAAATGGTAAATATTGCAGGGGATATGGGAAAATTGGGACACTGTTGGTGAAGCTGCGAACTGATCCAACCATAGTGAAGGGCAGTTTTGGAACTATGCCCAAAGGGCTACAGAACTGTACTTACCCTTTGAGTCAGCAATTTCATTACTCAGTCTATACCCCAAAGAGATTTTTTAAAAAGGTAAAAAGACCTATATGTAAAATATTTATAGCAGCTCTTTTTGTGTTGGCAAAGAAATGGAAATTGAGGGGTCTCGTATCAATTGGGGGTTGACTGAACAAGTTGTAGGCTATTATTGTGATGGAATAATATTGTGCTGTAAGAAATGAAAAGCAGAATAGTTTCAGAAAAACATGGGAAGGCTTATATGAACTGCTACAGAGTGAAATGAACAGAACCAGGAGATCATTGTACCATATAAGAACAATATTGTACAACAATTGATTATGAGTGACTTAGATATTCTCAGCAATACAAAGATTCAAGATAATTCTGAAGGATCTATGATGAAAAATGCTATCTACCTCAAGAGAAAGAACTGACCTGAATGCAGATCAAAGCATACTGCTCTTTTACTTAATTTTTCTTGTGTTTTTTTTGTTCTGTTTTATTCTACAACGTGACTTATAAATATGTTTTATACGACTGCACATGTATAACCTTTATTGAATTGGTTGCATTCTCATTGAGGGGATAGGAGAGGGAGGGTGGAAGGAAATTTAGAACTAAATGTAAAAATCAAAGGTTAAAAATTTTGTTTGCATGTAAATTGGAAAAAATAAAATATTGACATTTTTAAAAAGTTAGTGGTATTCTTTTGTTCTTTTTTTCAGTATCAACATTCTGGTTCTATTGCCTTCAGATTATATGACTAATGGTATTGAAATATTTGAAAGTCACTGGTTGGTGGATAGTGTCCTCATTAGGCACTAAAGCTAAAACCAAAGTGTTAAATTGACTGGCATGTTGAGCATATTTTTTCTTCATGATCTGAGATACTGATGAGTGCTTCCAGAGGACCAAGGTCTGTGGTGAGTTTTCTCCTTCTCCTGCTGCAAGAGGAAAACAGTTGGGTTGATGAGGGAGGTGTCTGCCAATGTCTTGTGATTTGATCAGAAACCAAATAGGTGTGTGCCTGGAACCTGTGCCAGAAAGGAAAGAAGGAGCTAAAGGTCGTGGCTTAATCCAAGACTTGATTCTGGTAAAGGAGAAGAGATAAAGATCATGACGCTATGCAGCGATGGGGTCAGGACATAATGGAGGAACCTGGGAGAAGCTACATCATGTCCTTGTTTGAATGCCTGAAAACTGATCCTAGTTAAGTAACCCCATTACCAGTACTCACGAGAGATTTCACTTATAGGTAGTGTAGAGGGTGGGGATGGGAGCACTAGCCAATGAGGGCCCACTCCTGGGATCGAATGGTGGGTGAGGGTGCTGCCTGCTGCCAAACCATGTGGGTAAGAGTCCTAGAAGTGGGAGATGATGGAATAACTGGACCCTGCTTGTCTCTTCAGAGCAAGCACAGGTATTCTGTGGCTTCCTATTGAGGCATGAAAGTGATATATAGCAATGTCAAACTCGGATAGAAATGGGGCCATTAAACCTTACAGAAGGATTTCTGCAATGCATATTAACTTAGAAAACCACAAATTAACATTCTCTGTTTTCTTCTTTACCCCATTTGGGATTTTCTTGGCAAAGGTACTGGAGTAGTTTGCCATTTCCTTCCCCAGCTCATTTTACAGATGAGGAAACTGTGGCAAACAGGGTCAAGTGACTCACCTAGGGTCACACAGTTGATAAGTGTCAGAGGCCAAATTTGAACTCATGAAGATGAGTCTTCCTGAGTCTAGTGCTGGAACTCTACCCATAGCACCACCTAGCTGCCATTAAAAAAAGTTTTATTCTGTTTTTATTTTGTTAAATATTACATTTTAGTCTGTTCCAGGCAAACCACACTCAGGGAGCATTGTAGGCAATGGGACCTGGATGCTTGACACTTCTGCTGTAATGGATAGGAATACTGGAAGCCTTGAGTTCAAACCCTGCCTCAGACACTTACTCAGTGTGTGACCCTGGGCAAGTCACTTTACCTCTGTCTGCCTCAGTTTCCTGTAAAATGGTGATAAAAGGGAAAATTAGGTGGCCCAGTGAATAGAGCACCAGCCTTGGAGTCAGGAGGACTTGAGTTCAAATCTAGCATCAGACACTTGCCACACTTACCAGCTATGTGACCTTGGGCAAGTCACTTAACCCCAATTGCCTTGCCTCCCCCCCTCCAAAAAAACAACAACCAAGAATAAAAATTACACTTGCCTCATAGGAGCTTTGTGAAGGTCAAATGTATAATATACAAAAGGGACAATCATGCTTTGGACCGTAATTAGACTCTCTTGCAACCTTACAATGATCTGTTTGTATGCATAGTACGCAGAGTACTCATGTTCTGTTCTTAGGAAAAGATTTGATTCAATTTAACAAGAAATTACAAAGGACCTACTCTGTGAAGGCACAGTGTTAGGGATTCAAAGGCACAAACAAAGCTTTTGCCCTCAAGGCAAAAAAAAAGTTTTCTTGGGGATGGGGGGGGCGGACTGGACTATATCTATATAGCTAGAAGTCATTTTATGGATTCCTATGAATTTAAGACCTTGTGCCCTTCTCCTAAGGGTGTTTACAGTTTAAGCCTTACCTTTAATTAGGGAATGAAAGGCATTAGTTACCTGTCTTTAAAGGAATTTCAACAGCAGAACAAGTGGGAAGGCAGATTCTATTTGGGTTAGGGGCATAGTGCATGGCTATGAAAGAGAGTGAGGATCACTGGTCTTCATGGGTTTGTAGGAATTAAGCAGGTTTGGCTGGGGTGGCAAGGGGCGGGGGAGGGGAGGGAGCCAAGGGACTGAGACCTGCAAGCACATCTCAGTCTCATCCTCCTGATGGAAGAACCCAACAGGGCCAACCATAGAGTGAAGTCCCAGGGTGGCTCCTGCCACGCCTATGTGTGTGCTAGGGGATGAGTAGTTGCCTAGCCACACCTTTAGGCTCCTCCTAGTAGGAGACAATTACTGTGTCATGGGAACTGAGAGATGGAGGAAAAGATGGAAACAGGTGTGTGTGTGTGTGTGTGTGTGTGTGTGTGTGTGTGTGTGTGTGTGTGTGTGTTTGTGTTTGTAATAACTGCATTGTCACAATGGAAATGAACCAGAGCCATCAGAAACTAGGTAACTTGTAAATTGATCCATTTCAGGACTTTGGGGTCACATAGAAAGCATAAGAAAGGGTCAAATTGGGAGAGGGCTGAAGTGCATTTTTAATACACTTTTAAAAGATAATCATAAGGCAAAAATTATCCTATGGACAATTGGAAACTTCTTTTAGTACATATATTTCATGTTATTATTGTTCAGTCATGTCTAACTCTCCATGACCCCATTTGGGGCTTTCTTGGCAAAGATACTGGAGTGGTTTGCCATTCCCATTTTCCAGCTCATTTTACTGATGAGGAAATCTAAGCCAGACAGAGGTTTTAAGTGACTTACCCAGGGTCACACAACTAATAAATATCTGAGCTGGATTTGAGCTCAGGTTCTCTTGACTTCAGTCCCCAAAGCCTTAAAAAGAAAGCATTTTATTTTATTAGCTTCTTCTAGACTATTCTAGATCTTTGGATCTTCATTCTCATCCAAGCTATTAGTGATTCCTTCCAGCTTCATGTTATCTACAAATTGGAAAAATCCTCTAACTGTACTTTCATCGAGGTTATTAATAAAATTATTAAATAGACCAGAACCTTCCACTTCAAGTTGACATTGATCATTCATTGATCAATCATCAGATTCATTGGGCCCAGTCATAAGATTAATCATCAAGCAATTCAACAAATATTTAGTTGGCCTAATTAATAGATGCTGAGCTGGCGTCAGGAAGATATGAGTTCAAATGTGACGCCTTTTGACTGTGGGTTGCTCACTCTGTGTGCCTCAAGCAATTACCGAGGATTTATCTATTAAATCATAGATGAGTTGCAGTCTGTGTCACTCCAGTAAGTTCCCACACTGTGAGTTTCCCGACAATGATGTAATCACAGATCCTTTGGGTATTTGTGTGTGCACGAGTCAGAGTCGCTGTGCCAGGTGTTAAGGATAAAAAGACAAAAACAAGACGGCCCCAGTCCCTTAGGGAGCTTACATTTCACATGGTTATTTGAGAAAGCTTCATTTTTTTCTAGAAAACTTATTTCTCTATCCAGAGGTGCTAATATGTTTTGGTGTAACAGATCAATCAACTGCATTTAAAAGTCCTTCAACAACAAACCCAAAATTCCTCATGCATTAGGAGTGGACCCCAAACACAATTTTCATTCTCCAATTAAACTCCAAAATCTTTAGATAGCACACAACTTCCACTTGCCACCCTATTTTAATAGAACTGTCTCCACAAATTTTCCTTTTCTAAAATTATTCAACCAACAAATATTCATTGTGTTCCTACTATGTGCCGGCTACTATTCTAGGTGCTAGAGATACATGTGCAAAGAATGAAACAATCCCTACTAACAATGAGCTTACATTATAATGGGAGGAGAGATAAGAAGTGAGAGAGATATAGATACAGATACAGATATATGCATACATACACACACATATATACATAGTATAAATATAAACAGAATAAATATGAAGTTGTTAAATGCAAGTTTGGGGATGGTGGCACTGCTAGAATTGAAGAATCAGGAAAGTCGTCCTTCATACAGAAGATGGTGCCTGAGCTGCCAATTAAAAAAAGAAAGGACAGGTAGCACAATGGATATAACACTGACCCTGGAGTCAGGAGGACCTGGGTTCAAATCTGGCCTCATATGATGACTAGCTGTGTGATTCTGGGCAAGTCACTGAACCTCAATTGCCTAAAAAGGAAGGAAAGAAGAGAGAAAGAGAGGAAGGAAGGAAAGAAGAAAGGAAGGAAGGGGAGAGAGAGAGAGAGAGAGAGAGAGAGAGAGAGAGAGAGAGAGAGAGAAAGGGACTCTGTGGCAGAAGAAAGGAGGGAATGCATTCCAGGCATGGGGGGATGGGCAGCATTCAGGCCGATTATAATCTCTTGTTCAGGGGTCTGTTGGTATATGTTTCACAATCTCCAGGGGAGAAAGGTGTACATACAACATACTTTCAAGTTTAACCTGTGTTAGCTCTAAACTGAGCTCCCTTAAATCAGATACACTTTCCCAAGCGTGCTCCAACATGGAGGACAGGGTAGTACAGTGGGGAGAGCAATGAATTTGGAGTTGGGGGATCTGAATTTGACCCTTGAAGCTGTATTGCCACGAGCCTGTCACTTCTTAGAGTTTCTTCATCTGTAAAATGAGGGTAATAAGACATGCACTGTCTACCTCACAGAGAAGGCTTTACAAAATACTATTGCAATGAGTTATTCCCAGACCTTGGACAGTACCACTTCTTTGAATAGGAGAAGGAAAAGGAGTCAGTGAAGGAGATTGAAGAGGGGTATAAAAAGATAGAAGGAGAACCAGGGGAATACATGTATATATATGTGTGTGTGTGTGTGTGTGTGTGTTTACATGTGTGTTTACATATGTGCATACCTATATGTACAGAGAGGCATAAATGTTTGTATCTACATGCATATATGTGTATGTGGGTATGTATATCATTCCAGTATTATAGAACCCAAACCAGAATTTGAAGAAGGAACATGTGGTCAAAGGTTTAACTGAGAAGTGAGGGAGGTCAAGGACTGGGAAACGATAATTGAACCCAGCAATCAGGAGATTGTTGGTGACCATTTGAATAACAGTTTCAGAAGAATGGTGGGGGTGTAAGCCAAATTGCAAATAGTTTAGGTGGTAAGAAAGTGGAGGTATCCAGTGTAAACTACTTTTCTAAGAGCTGTGTCAGTGAAAGGAGAGCCAGAGGAAGTAAGTCCAGTTGAGTAGCATGGTGGACAACCTTGAGCATGTCTGTTGGCAGAAGAGAGGGTGTAGAGAGGGAGAGAATGAAGAAGCAAAAGAGGGGATGTTTGATGAACTGGCGTCCTAAAGAAGGGGAGGGTGAGGAGTACAGGTGGCAAATTTATCAAGCATAAAGACATCCCTTACTCTGATAAAAGAGACAAAGCGACAGATGTCAATATTTTGAGGTAGAAAGGAGAGGAGCTGAGGACTTGGGCTAGATGGCCTCATTCTTCTCAGTAAGGTAGGAGGGAAGGAGTGCTGCCAGGATAAGAGAAGTAGGCTGTATGACTGGAGTCTGGAAGTGATGGACAACTTTGGAACTTGTGTGGGGAACAGAATAAGGAGTCAATTAGAGATTTAATAAAAGAATTGCTGAACAGTGACTTAGTTCAGATTAGATAGATTAAATTTTATTGAGTCTAGTCAGCAAGGCATTTCCTAGAGAGAAGGAATTTTGGAACTAGTAGAGACCTGAGGAATCTAGCCTGGGGGCCTGTGTAGCTTTATATAGTGACATATATTTATTGTTTGTGAGCCCATATGTTATCTATTCCTACCTTTGGGTTCGTCTTTATTATTACAGATTGGTTGCCTGATTATTTATTGTTATTGTTGCTAAGTTAACTGCCATTAGTTACCCAGAATCTTCATTCTTTCCTGTGTGTGTGTGGGGAGGGGGGGGAAGAGAGAGACAGACACAGAGAGAGGAGACAGAGACTGAGATACGGAGAGAGAGAGAGAGAGAGAGAGAGAGAGAGAGAGAGAGAGAGAGAGAGAGCACACTATATAAAGCTACCATATACACACATATATACCTCTATATGTATATATGCACATATAAAGTTCATATACATACATGTACGAAGCTACACAGGCCCATATATGTATATATAAAGTTTATATACATATATACCTACACATATACACATAACTTTCTGGTAGGGACACGATGAGTCAGCAGTGATTTGGAACGTTCCTACAAACATGTCTGGTGGTCCAGTGCCAGGGTATTATGGGAAATGACCTGGTCTACCATGTCAAGGTCATCTAACTATGCATCAAAGTCAGCTTTGAAGATGGCAAGGAAAATATTGATTAAAGGAAGACATCAGGACAAAAGATCCGATGTAGTGCTTGGACAGGTTTATTTTAGAAACTCAGCAGGACCAATATTGATGAGGTGAGCTCTGAAGTCAGGGGCAACAATGAAGGGGAAAGGTAGCAACTATAACAGAGGGTTTGTGCTCAATCGAGAGAAAGGTATTTGGGGCGATCATTTCCGAGGCTAGATAGAAAGGGGGCTGGCTGCTCTGTGCTCTAACTTCATACAAAGAACTCTGTCTTTATGGCTAACTATACAAATATTGCCCTCTGCTGGATCACCTCAATAAAGGCCTGCCATAAGGCAGGGCAATTCATGCCCATCAATGACCTCCACAGTCCCCTTCCCAACTCTTACTGTCGCTAGGAGGAAAGGCAGCTGCCATATTAGAAAGAAACCAACTGGAAACTTTTCCAAACAAGGAACCAATGCCCGAGCAGATCCCTGTAGTGCTTCAGGCCTCATGGCCAAGGTGTTTCTGGGGATGGTCGGCTGGGGAAGACGTTCTTTGTCTGTTGCTTGCTCATGGAAAGGCAATCGACCTGCTACTCAGCACCGTAACCTTTTTGTTTTTTCTTAAGAATTCTTAAAAACATTCCTCCCTGTTTTCTGAAAGATCCCAGTATGGAACTGAGCCCAGGCACCTTGTTAAAATCCAGATCAGGATATTTAATCTTCCCTTGTGAATTGGATTTGTTTTTCATTAAATCTGCTTGGCACAGAAATACAATGTTTAATACGTTCCCATTCCACAATCCAATTTTTTAAACTCTTGGGGGCAGGCTTTGGGGATGAAAAATCAGGTTAATTTGTGAACCCATATGCTCTCTAGTCCCACCCAGTGTATTGTTTTCAAGGTGATTACAGATTGGTTGCCTGATTATTTGTTATTAATGTTAAATTAACTGTCATTAATTTCCCAAGTTCTTTACTCTTCCCTTCATTTGTCCTCAAATAGTTACTTTATTTATTTTCCAAAATTTTATTCAAGTAAATTGATGGCATTAGCCCTTTCCTTTTGCCAGAGCCATTAAAACTCTGGATGAATTTAATCTGTCCCTAATAAATTCACATTCATCAACAAATAACCAAGATGTAGTTATTATTCTCTTCTAACATTGGAGTTAGGTAATACCCCTGTTCAGGAGTATGCTGGTAAATGTTTAACAACCAGCTCACTGGGGAGGGGGGAAATATATACAAGACACACTTTTAAGTTTAATTTTCATTAACACTTTTCTCTATCCTTTTTAAAAGCCTAGATAATCAGTTAAACCATAAATCAAGCCCCAATGTGCAAATTGTCAATTTCACACTAAAAATTTAATAGGCTGGTAAGATCTGGTTAGAGTTCACTATTGCTCCAAATCCCAGGCAAGCTTTGAAAGCTATAGGTTGATCTTATTTTAAACTTGAAAAGAAAGCTGTACATCATAGAGGTCTAAAGTTATATGTATCTATTCTATTGTATACATGCAAATATTGATGTTAAATTAAAAATTAAAAAAAAGCCTTGCAACAACAAAAAAGAAAATACCCTGTTATAGTTATAACCTGTGGCCCTCACAAGGCTCTGGTTTACATGGATTTAACTTTATCAAACAGGGCAAAAGCATCGATCTCTGGGGCCCTCAGTGGAAATCTGTCTTAGAGGCTCCTTACCTATACTTTTTTAGCCTTGTGCTCTTAAGGACCCAGGGTCTCCTCAGAGAATATCATTGTATGTCAATCTCTACAAAAACAAAAAAAAATTCATTTCCTACACAAGAATTTAGCCTGTCAATATCGTATAAGAGACAGGTTTTATTTCCCCCAAAAGAAGCAAAATGCTAAGTACTTGAACCCAGCCTGTCCCTCTTGGGTGAGCTCTACCTTTCCCAGGGACCTTTAAATTGTACTCTTCTTTTTTTTAACCATGAACTTAAGAATCATACACAAACACAACTATTTCAATATGCAAGCCCCCTCCCCAAAGATAGAGGAATCACAGAATTTTTAAGTTGGAAGGTAACCTCAATCTCTATCTAGACCAATCCATACCTGAAAGCAAGCCCCACTATACCATACTCTACGTATTATTGTCCAGCTACTATTTGAAGACTGCCAAGGCAGGGGGATCCTACTACCTCTCCAGGTTGGTCATTCTCTTTCTGGTCAATTCTAATTGTTAGGAAGTTTTTCCTGACATCAGGCCCAAATTGGCCTCTTTGTACACCCTCCCTATATATCTAATCTTGCCCTCTAGGGCCAAGCAAAAGAAGTCTCATCCCTAGCTCTTCAAATACCTGAGGACAGTTATCTTGTCCACTTTGAATCTTCTCTTCTCCAGACTAAACCCACATATTCCCTTCAAATGATGCTCTTCTGACTTGGGTTTAGGACCCTTTAGCTTCCAGGTTACCCCTTGAACAAGCCAGCTTATTAAGTCAGGATGACCAAGACTGAACACACAGTGCTCCAGATGAGGCCTGATGAGGGCATAGTACAATGGGACCGTCACCTCTCTATTCCTAGGACTCATGCCCCTCATAATGAAGTCTAAGGTCACATTAGCTTTTGTGGATGCCCTATCTCACTGTTGGGGGCCCATCTCTAGTCCTCCAGATCTATACCTCGTCACTGGACCCGGATGGCTCTGGAGGAGACAATGAGGTTGGTGACTTGGCAAAGCCCTGCCTCACTTAAATACAATTCACCTGCAAGTCATGGCATCATCCTCCTGATATCCTGGTCCTCTTCGAGAACAAAGGACAAACAACAACAGCAACACTGCTGATTCTCAGGGAGCTTGCAGGTCATTAAAACTTCCCCCACCCTTTTTTTTTTAAAAGCTTCTAACCATTTTCCACCATCTTATACTTATGAAGCTGATTTTTGTAGACAAGTGCAAGATTTATCTCTATTGAATTTTATCTTACTGGATTCTACCCAATGCAGTTTTTAAAAAGTGTATAATTGCGGTAATAGCAACATTATGTGATGACCAACTTTGATAGACTTAGGTCTTCTCAGCAATACAATGATCTAAGACAATTCCAAAAAACTCGTGATGAAAAATGCCATCCACATCCAGAGAAAGAACTACAGAGTCTGAATGCAGATCAAAGCAGACTATTTGCTCTTTTTTGTTTTGTTTTTTTCTTTCTCATGGTTTTTCCCCTTTTGTTCTGGTTCTTCTTTCACAACATGACTAATGTGGAAATATGCTCAATATGATTGTACATGTATAGCCTATATCATATTGCATGCCTTCTTGGGGAAGGAGAGGGAGGGGGGAAATTTAGAACTCAAAATCTTATAAAAGTGAATGTTGAAAACTAAAAATAAATTTTTAAAAAGTGGATAATTAGATATAAGGCAGTAACAAAATTGTCCTGTTTACTTGTGTCCCCTTCTGACTTTCTTTTTGTTCTTCTCCATGTGTTTTTCAAAGGTTTCATTGGATCTTTAAAGTCACCCCATCATATATAACTCAGCCCCAACCTTTCTTTCAAACTACCTTAGTAATGATGACAATTTTAAGAATACTGATTACATTATATATACATATATATGTATATAATACACACACACACACACACACAATAAACAGTTTAACCTTAATGAGAACCTTATAATTAGTTTTTAATGTTCCTTATATATTTTTTGGATCTTTTATATCAAATTTTCCATCAAGTTCTGGTCTTTTTGTTACAAATACCTGAAAGTCTTTCAGTTTGTCAATTTCCATTCAGGATCATACTCAGCATTGCTGGGTAAGTTATTTTTGGATGCAAATGCTCTTTTGCTCTTTGGAATATTATGTTTCAAGACCTATGGTCTTTTAGAGTAGAAACTGCTAGGTCTTATGCAAATTTATTATGTGGTTTCATGTACAAGTATCTTTTTTATTATGCTATGCTATGGAAATGTTTTATTCCATAAATTACAAGTAAAATGTAAATGTCCTAAAAATAAAAAAGGAAAGGTTTTATTGGATCATAACATTATACATCCTATTAATTTTTGCATTCCTATCACTACCCATTAACATCCTCCTCCAAGAAAGCCTTCCCTGGTAACCCTGAAGTTGAGCAAAACACATTAACACACTGGTTGTATTTTAACTACATATTTTAAAAAAATTTCTTTTTATGCATTTTGAACTTAAATACATAAAGATAGAAAAAAAGAACATTTCCACATACACAACACAACATAAAAAGAGGATTCACTCTAAAACCATGAATTTGTTTCATACTATTTTTTTTGGAAAAACTATATAATAAGCACTACACATTGATTTGAAAAAGTATCTATTTTAAACACTTTGACCATATTGCACCTCTAGTCATCACTCCCCTACTGAGAGGTAGGAGGCATCCTTTATCTTTTTGAAAGTCATAATTGGCCACTTCTTTGATCAGAGTTCTGAAGTCTTTCAGATTTGTTTGTCCTATGTAACATGGTGGTCATTGTGCAAATTGTTCTCCTGGATAGATTCATTTCACTCTGTGTTAGTTCATTAAAGTCTCCCCAAGTTTCTCTGAATCTGTCAAATTTGTCATTTTGTATAACTTAATAATTTTCCATTATATACTCATATCACAATTGTTTAGCCATTCCCCACTTGATGGACGTCTATGTTTTCCCCCTAATTTTTTGCTGTAACAAAAAATGCTATTTTAAACATTTTTGTATGTATGGGTCCTTTCTGGGGATGTGCTGATAAATATTTAACAACTGACTTTTTTTGGGGGGGAGGGAAATGTACACAAGAAACACTTTTGAGTTTAATCTTCTTTATTAACATTCTAAAACCACTTTTTAAAGTCTAGACAATTAAAAAAATTAGTAAACCAAGTTCTTATTTATAATACTTGCTAATTTTTGAACTGTAAATATTCAAAATGTTGAAAATTTAACAAACAGCTTTCTTGAGCTAGTAGATGTCTCCAGCACATCTTGCTCCTTCCCTCTATCTTTCACTTCCTTGGGGTATATGCCTAGTAGTGGTATTGCTTGATAAAAGGATATGTATAATTTAGTGGTAGGACCTATACGATTCTCTGACATGTGATTGGGAAACACACTGGGGGATACTAGAAAGTCTGGTCTCCTTCTCTCTTTAGGCCACGTAAGACCCTTAAGGACTTAAGCTGTCATAGGATACAGTAGGCACTTAATAAGTTCTTGACTTGGCTTGATTTACGCACATTATAACTCTGACCCTTGCTGCTCCTTACCTATAGCATCTGCTTGGTTTCAGAGGTATTTTGTTTGGTCCCAGCATTGTTCAGGAGTTCTTTGTCTTCCCTCCAGGGGTTTGGTCCAGGAACCTTCCATTGTCCAGGAATTCCTTTTCTGCTTCCAGAATCTGGACTGGAATCCTGCCACCTGTCTAAGGAATTCCTTACAGCCCACTGTTGCCTCTCTCTGCAGTCACATGGTTCCATCTTCTGCTGGGACCGTGTGGTTTCTTGGAGGAGCCTTACCGATGTCTTCCCCTCCAAGAAACCAAGTTTGAGCTTCTGTGTGTAGTCAATCCCTCTTCTATCTGTATCTCTCAGTCAGCTCTGGTATCACACAGAGAGACATACATTGAATGTCTATAAAGAAACTTCTCTCTATATCTATGTAAAAATGGTTGTTATGTTCAAATATACTTAAAATTCACAGAGAAGGAAAAACAATCATAAGAAACCCAGATGGAGCTTAGTGATGTTTAGTTATTGAGTGATGCTCAATAATTCAAAATTGCTCAGAACCACCATTACTTGGTGTGAAAATGCTGTTAGTGAAAAACTTATCCTGATAAAGAACTAGCTTGGCTGTTGTGTTAGGAGCACTTCATCTCTTCTGGAATCAGGAGTCCTGAGTTCTAGTCCTGACTCCATGAGGAATTGGGTATGTTTCCTTGGGCAAAGTAATCTAACCTCTCCAGACTCTATTTTTCTCTTCTGTACAATGATGGGTTGGACACAAGGATCTGTACAGTTCTTTGCAAATATTTAAAAAGAAAGCCCTGACTGAACTTTTGGACTGTTGTATAAATTTCGAGTGATGCCTTGTAGCATGTAATTTTCTAGTCTTTTTTTCTGGAAGAGGAATTATAAAGTCATTCTAGGTGTGGAGGGGGAACAGTATAAGGTTTTTCCTTTGATCAACAAGGTAGCTCTCCCTTAGGGAAGATTTTGGTTGGTTACTGAGAGTGGTACATCTGCTTTCCAGCTGAGGTTATCAGCGAATTGGCAAGAGAAAAGTTACAAGAGGCTGGGGACAGGTTGAAGAACCTTTCTGAGAATTGAAGCATAAATGAGAGATTTTCCTTATAATGGTATAAGGAAGATCAAATTTAGATAAGGCTATGATTGATGATAGAATCACAGATCTTTAAACCAGGAAAAGATCTTAGAGATTATTTAGTCTGGCAACTTTATTTTAACAAGTAAGAAAACAAACCCAAAGAGAATAAGTGTGTTTCTATCATGGTGTGTAGATAGACTTGACTGAAGGATAAATGCAGGGAAATAACAGAAAATAAAGATAGATAGGTAGGATGGGGTGAAATTATGGAGGGTCATGAAAGCCAGAAATTTGGGATCTGATCTCTAAGAATTCTTTCAGCTCTAACATTCTATGACATAATGTTATAGTCAATGAGGAGCCATTGTAGGTTCCTGAGTGATGTGATAAAAGCTAAGAGCTTTTATAAAAGTGCAGCAAAGATTAAAGCTACTGCAGATTACAGCCTTTAAGGTGCACCACTGCTGTTGGCACTCTGCCCAGAGGCTATTTCATAATAATGACTAATATTTACATAGTGCTTTAGAGTTTTCCAGAGTTCTTCCATAACCATATTTGTTAAGGTATCAAGTATTACAACCATATTGTGAATCAAGTATCATTGCCGCCATTTTAAAGATGAAAGAAGGCTCAGGGAACTTAACTTGCCCAGTGAACAAAATTGGAAATTCATTGGAGGTTTCCTGGCTGTGGTTGATGCTGTTACTGTTAAGACTATCACCCAATCACCATCCAGGCATTGTGTTGACTTTCTTACAAGGCTCTCCCCATGCATACACCCATCCAACACACACACACACACACACACACACACACACACACACACACACACCACTGTGCACTGGAAAACAAGGATTTCAGTGAAACAGTGCCATTGTCCTCTGCCAAGAAGTACAACAGAGACAACTTGCTTTTCTTTAAAGGTCAATATTTTATAAACTTAAGGATTCTTTGCAGCAGTGGAAAATAAGATGCTTGATCAGCTGAAACCCAGCAAATAACTAGGAGAGGAGGAAGAGGGAGAAAGAGAGAAGGGGGTGGTGAGAGAGGGAAAGAAAGAAAGTAGAAGAAAGAAATATGGAGAGAGAAAGGAGAGGTGGAGAGAGAGAAAGAAAGGGAAAAAGAACAGAAGAGGGAGGAGAGAAAGAAAAAGAAGGAAAGGAGAAAGAGAAATGGAAAGACAAAGGAGAGAGAGAAAAAGTGTAAAAGAATAGAGGAAGAAGAAGAAAGAAGAAAACAGGGAGGGAGAGGGATATTTATTAGGGATCTAAGAAGCACATTAATTTTGGTAGAAATTTTAGCTCCATGCAAACATTTTTTAAAAATCATCAAAATGACAATACTTCTCAATAAACTTAAAAGTGTAAGGTTTTGTATTCCTGAAAGCATGATAATAATAGCTAGCATTTATGTAATATTTTAAGGTTAGCAAAGTGCTTTACAAATATTTCATTTTATCTTCACAACAAACCGCATGATGTAGGTTCTATTATAATCCTCATTTTACAACTGAGGTTAAGTGACTTGTTCAGGGTCACACAACTACTAAGCGTCTGAAGCAGGGTTTGAAATCAGGTCTTCCTGCACCAGATCTAGTGCTATTTCTCCTCTACCACCCATCTGCTTCAATGATGCCAATGGCTCACCTCTCAAATAGATTTGGAAAACATACATTTGTGAAAGACTATGCCAGGTATTGACTCACAAGGACAAAGGAAAATTAGTTCATGCCCTCAAGGAACTTAAATTCTACTGGAGGGCTGAAACAGAGAGATCAATGTAAACACTGATGCCCTAGGACCAAGGAGTCAATGACCTTCAGGACCTCAGGATGGAGATAGCATGGACAAGACCCAGAAAAGGAGGAGGACAGGGGACAGGAAAAGCCTTCCTATAGGAGGCAGCCCCTGAGCTGAGTTGTGAAGGAAGTTAGAAATCATAAGGGGCTTTTGTTGTTGTTGTGTCCGGCTCTTTGGGGTTTTCTTGGCAGAGATAATGGAGTGGTTTGCCATTTTTTTCTCCAGCTCATTTTATAGATAAGGAACTGAGGCAAACATGGTTAAGTGACTTGCCCAGAGTCAAACAGCTAGTAAATGTCTGAGGCCGGATTTGAACTCACAAAGAGGAATCTTTCTGACTCCAGGCCCAGTATTCTATCCACTATACCACCAAGCTATCCTAATGTATTCTAAGCATGGCAGTTAGCCTGCATGAAGGCATGGATATAAGAGAAAGCTTGTTAACTTCTGAGGACGTCTAATAATGTAGTACACATGGAAAGTAGATCACATTAAAAGAAATCATTTGAAATGCCTGTAAAGGTGGGAGACAGATTATAGAAGACTTTAAATGGCAAACTGAAGAGTATGTATTTTATTCTAGGGACAATAGAAGATTTCTGAGTAGAGAAGCAAAATGGCAAGATTGGTCTTTTAGGGATACTAAGATGGACTGGGGAAGATAATTAGGAGACTAATTTGAAGACTAGTGCCAAAGTCCTGGTAAAAAACGGTGGTCTGAATTATGTTAGATACTGTGAGTGGGGAGATATCCCAACCCCTAAATTAGGCTTCCTTGTCTCTTTTGCTTATTCATTTCTATTCTAGTAGAGGTAATGAAGTTTCCAACCTTGGCTGGCAGTGGGAGTCATGGAAATCTAAAATTCCAGACTGGTTTTTGCTGCCAGCATAGCACTGATGCCCCACTGATGCATAGCACTTTCCACTGACCATAGATCAGTGGAAAAACTCAGTCCTAAGCAATGCCATTTTTGGATGGGGACTTGGTGGGACTAATGCTATACTACGTGGGAGCTGATCTAAATTTTGAGCCTAATCCTTTCCAGAGACTGAAGTAGTATGGGAGGATTTTTCCCCTTGGGCATTGGGGAAACTTTCTGTATATTTGTTCTTGCTTTGCCTTTGAAGTAAATATCTCTTTCTAAAAACCAATCAATTTTAAATTGTAAAATGGAACTAGAGTATTAGTCACTGAACCCCTAAAAAGAGAGAAATAGCCAATGGGGACTCAATCCAATAGCAGAGAAGAGAAATACCCAGAAACCTCTCAATTACGTTGAGCCATTAATAACTATTCTTTGGATTTGGTCATTCAACCAGATCTGAAGTCACCTAACTGTACTATCATCTGTTCCACATTCAGGGAACCTAGAACCTTACGGGAGATTTTAGTAGACATGGACCTGAGAGAATCAGGCCAGGGGATCTACATTATACCTAGGTTTGTGAGTCATCAGCTTAGAGATGATCACGGAGCCCATGAAGGCTGATTATAGCACCAAGAGAGAATATAGTGAGAGAACAGAAGGGAGGCCAGGATAGAGCCCTAGGGTTCATACACCCACACTCAGGAGGTGACACAAGGATACAGCAGAGACTGAAAAGAGTTCATTGTTTGGAATGCCGAGCAATGGAAAGTTATTCCAGCACACCCACATTGATGCCACGCTCAGTCATCACAGGATCTTGGAAAATGGGGCCCTAATCAACTGGTTCTTATACCACCCTATGACTGGCCAACTCTCACCTCCTGCTCCCTTTATTGCTATAACTCTGAGTTACCATCCTCTGAAGCAAAAATCCCTTCCTCTTGCTACCTCTTAGCCATTTGGGAGCACTGCCCCTTTGGCACTGCCTAGACTCTAGCTAAAAGTCTATTACACGAACTCATCTCCAGCTACTTATAATTTATATGTCCCATAACTATTTTTAGCATTCCATTAGTGCAAAATCCTTACACAGGGCCATGTCCAAGTCAAATGGTGCAGGTACATTAAAAACAAACAAACCTGAATTAAAACATTAGTGTCCCACAACCCTGAATATCTGAACTCACCGAACCAAACACAGGTCACAGAACGTCAGAATTGGATGACGCATCAGATATCATTTAATCCCTGAACAATTTATCATTTAATCAATATATTTAATTTATCAATTTAACATTTAATCCTAACAATAACCATGGCATACCTGACAAATAACCAAATCCAACCTTTGCCTGAAAATCTCAAAGGAGGGAGAACCTATTCTCTCTTAGAGCTCATTATTATTAAGTTTTCCCTGATCCTAAGGCTAAATTCGTTTCTTTGGAACTCTTGCCTGTTGATCCTATCTGTCCTCTGGTGCCTAGCAGAACAAATCTATTCTCTCTTCTATGTGAAAGCCCTTTAGATATTTGAAGATTGCTATAATGTCTTCTCTTGTCAAGGTGAAACATTCCCAGTTCCTTTGACTTGTCCTTATACGACATGAATTCAATCCTCATTGCCGTCTTTTGGCTATTTTCTAACTACCCAAATCCTTCTTAAAATATGGTGGATAGAATTAAGCATATTGCTACAGATGTGGTTTGACCATTGCAGGGTCCCAAGTACATCAGGCGCCATCTTGATGCCATTAGCTTTCTTGGTTGCTATATCACACTGTGGATTCCCCTTGAGTCTGTTGATCACCAAATACCCCATATCTTTTTTAGATAAACTAAAAAAAAATCCCTTACCTGTACTTGGGAGGTTGTTTTTGGGGGGAATCCAAGTGTAAGACTTTCTTCTTGCCCCTATTAGGCTTCATCTTATTTGACTCAGTCTAACATTCTAGATTGTCAAGATTTGTCTGAATCCTGGTCTTTTGTTCAGGGTGTTAGCTCTCACTCCCAGGTCTGCAGCATCTGCAAAGTTTAATAAGGATGTCTTGCATGCCTTTATCCCAAGTCACTGACACAAATGTTTAGCAGTACTGGACCAAGTTAATCCTCCTTGAGGATCCTCTGCTGGAAACATCCCTCCAGGTTGACAATGTGTCATCAATGAGGGGTTCAGTTATTCTGCTCTGAAGTCATCTCACAGTACCATCAACCTTTATCTATCCACCTTTTCTACAAAAATAGCATGAGAGGAGTCGACAAGTGCATTGCTAAAAATCTAGGTAGATCATATGCACAGCATTCCTCTGACCTACTACTCCAGTATTGCTGTTGACTATATTGACATTTCAATAGTATCTAGCTCTTTGTGACCCCTGGATTTTCTTGGCAAAGATACCAGAGTGGTTTGGAGTAGAGTCCTTTTCTAGCTCATTTTATACATGAGGAAACTGAGGCAAATAGTATTAAGTGACTTGCCTAAGGTCACACAGCTAGTAAGTATCTGAGGCTGTATTTGAACTCAGGTCCTCCTGACTCCAGGGCTGTCCACTCTGTCAACTGTGTCATCTAACTGCCCTAATACTCCGCTAATTCTGTCTAAAAAGTAAATGAGATTAGTCTGACCCGTTCTTGATGAAGTCACATCATCTCCTTGTGTTGACTACATATCTTTTTCCAGATATTTGCTTACCATCCTTTTAGTAACACAGCCTATGATTTTGCTTGGAATTAAAGTCAAGCTTACTGACCTATAGTTTTCTGATTCAACCATTCATTCGATAAACATTTATTTAGCACTTACTTTAAAAAAAATTTTTTTTTGTTTGCAGGGGGGAAGGCAAGGCAGTTGGGCTTAAGTGACTTGCCCAAGGTCACACAGCTAGTTAAGTGTCAAGTGTCTGAGGCCAGATTTGAACTCGGGTCCTCCTGACTCCAGGGCTGGTGCTCTATTCACTGCACCACCTAGCTGCCCCAATCACTTACTTTTTTTTTTTTTAAAGCAATTGGGGTTAAGTAACTTGCTCAAGGTTACACGACTAGTCATTATTTATGCTTGGGTGCTCATTTTCTGAGGCCGGATCTGATCTTGGGTCATCCCAACTCCAAGGCCGACGCTCTTACTCACTGCGCTACCTAGCCGCCCCTTTAGGGCAATTGGGGTTAAGTAACTTGCCCAAGGTCACACGGCTAGGTTTTTGTTTGTGTGGATTAAGTGTCGGAGGCCGGCTCCGAACTCAGGTCCTTCTGATTCTAGGGCCAGCGCTCTATTCACTGCGCCACCTAGCCGCCCCCCAATCACTTACTTTTAATGGGAGCCCTGCTAGATTCTTGGAATACCTGTCTTTAAGGGAAGGGAGTAGGAAACAACATGCCTAAAACTAAATAAATAGATTAATAAACAAATAAGCAAGTACAAAATGTATACATACAACTACAAAGTCATTTCAGAGAGATTGCGTTCTAGCAACTGGGAGGCCCAAAATAAGAGGTGGGTACTTGAGCTGACCTGTCAAGGAAGGTAAGAATTCTAGGAGACAGAGACGACCTGCTATTCCTTTTAAATATACAATAACGTTATCTTGTAACTTTCTTTTTTTTTTCTTCTCCACCCCCATCTGCCCCCTTCCCCCTATGGCTACCAGTAGACACAAAAGGGATAGGGAACAACCAATGCAAAGGCAAAGACATATGGAAATACCACGTATGAGAAATGGGAAATAGTTTAGTTGGGTTGGATCATCAAGCAAAACAAATTTCCATATTGTCCGTATCCCAAAATGAGTCTCTTCCAGAAGCTCTTTGTATCCAAGTCAGAGAAAAACATTATCCCACTAACAGCAGCTCCTCCAAGAGCTCGTTCTTTCTCTCTCTCTCTCTCTGTCTCCCCTCGCCACCTTTCTCTCTCTCTCTCGCTCTCTCTGTCTCTGTCTCCCCTCGCCACCTTTCTCTCTCTCTCTCGCTCTCTCTGTCTCTGTCTCCCCTCGCCACCTTTCCCTCTCTCTCTCTCTCTCTCTCTCTCTCTCTCTCTGTCTCTGTCTCTCTGTCTCTGTCTCCCCTCGCCTCCTTTCCCTCTCTTCCTCTCCCTCTCTCTCTCCTTCCCACAAATGGGGAGGCATTTAATCAGAAAAGACATTTCCTGCTGTTGCAGTCAGAAGCATCTGGTGCTCGTCACTGTATAACCAATGAACCCCTTTGTCCTTTTGCTCCCTTGCCCCCATTATTGTATTGTATTGTACTTCCCTTTATATAAAGGAAATCACCAGCCACTGGCCTTTGTTGTGCATTCAATGCTAGGGTTGTGGACAGAGATGAGGGAAACTTGGTCGGTCTGGAAACTGGGAGCCACATCCGGCCTGCACTGAAAGGTATGAATGGAGGTGGCAGATGGATGATTTCTCCTCCCCCACACCCCCAGATATCACAAACATGTGGTTACTCTGCAATAATATTCATTAGCCAACTCAAAGTTAGTTTACTGGAGAGAGTAAACAGAGAAGTTAATAACCTGAAGGAAATCAATGGTTTCCCCGTCCCAAGCATAGAAGCCCCTCTGGACAGATGCGAGCCAGCTGACATGAAGGAGGAGAAGGGGAAAGCCTTCTGTGGGCTCCTTGGCTGGTGAACATGCTGCTGCTCTATTCCTAGCTCGCCTTTCAGCAGCTTACGAGTGGGTGACAGAAGGAGAGACCCCATTTGGGATTTTCTTGGCAAAGATACTGGAGTGGTTTGCCCTTTCCTTCTCCAGATCATTTTACAGATGAGGAAACTGAGGCAGACAGTTAAATGACTTGCCCAGGGTCACACAGCTAGTATGTGTTTGAGGCCACATTTGAACTCAGGTCCTCCTGACTCCAGGCCTGGTGCTCTATCCGTGCCACATAGCTGCCTCCTTAAACCCTTTTCCCTATTAAAATAGACTTTTCACCTAGCTGTCTCTAACAGAGTATATGATATTTTAAAATCTGCAAAGTATTTTACATATATTATTATTGGTCAGTTGTTTTCAGTTGTATCTGACTCTTCATGACCTCATTTGGGGTTCTCTTAGCAAAGATGCTGGACTGGTCTGCAATTTCCTTCTATGATTCATTTTATGTGTGAGGAAACTGAGGCAAACAGGGTTAAAATGACTTGTCCAGGGTCACACGGTTAGTAAGTGTATTATCCTATTTGAATTGACCCTCACAATAATTCTATGAGTTAGGTACTATTTTCCCTCTTTTACAGGTGAGGAAACTAAGGATGAAACATGTTAAATGACTTGCCCACGGTCACACAGCTAGTAGGCATCAGAGGCAGGATTCAAACACAGCTCTTTCTGACTCCAAGACCAGAATTCTCTCCTAAACTGAAGCCCCAAGAGCCAGCTCAAATCAAGGAAGGGTAGATGAAGTCATCGTGCCTTGAGTCTCAAACAATAGAACTGCTGTCTTTTCATTTTCTGCAGCTTATGTGGCTTTATCTGCAAGGCTCAAGAAAGGCGCCACAGGGGAATGTGTCTACATGAAAGAAAGTTCTGAAAGTCAGCTCAACGCAACGCAACGTGCAAGAAACTGGGTGGAGATGGGACAGGAACGTGGTTCAAAAAGCAGCCAGGACCAAAAACAAAAAAGGACTTCCTGAGCTTTAGCAAAACTCTGAAGCCAAGGCAGAAAAGTAAGGCTGCGTTTATCTTAACAGTAACTCAATCCATGTCCTGGGCTGCCAATGTTCCCCTTTTATCTTTTGAAAGGGTTTTGTCCAAAGCATCTATTATTTCCATTGACCAGTTCTTGTGTTAGATGTTGCCTTCTTGGACCTTCGCCAGACCTGAGGTCAATTCTAAGAAGATCTTCCATGGGAGACAGGTCAGGTCAGTGAGAGAGGTGCTCGGAGCAAGAGCTAGCACTCTGCAGGACTCCATGCTGATCAATGGATTGACCAATAACCAGGACTCCATGCTGATCAATGGATTAACTAATAATCAAACATTTACAGTGTTGGGCACGTGTCCTGGATACACAAGGACAAAGGCTAAAACAACCCTTACTCACAAGGAGTTTGCATTCTAGGGTGGTGCTACAGATGGGTATAAAAATACAGCATCCATATAAAAACTAAATACAAATATTCAAGGTAGTTTAAAACAAAGTAGTCTTTGAGGGAGGGCATTAGGTGTTGAGGGGCTCAGAAAAGGGTTCACACGGAAGGTGAAGTTTGAGCTAAAGGCAGAGAGAAGCTTTATTGGGGCTGCATTCCAGGCATGGGAGACTCTCCGATGCTTAAATGTTTTCTGACCTCCAGCCAGTGAGGTCTGTGACCCAAAGAGTACGATCACATTCATAGTGGGACTAACTACCTGGCAAGAGGAGGTTTCAGATACAAGAGCTTTCTGGGTTTATTCATCTTTCCCTTGTTCTAACAGGGGTGGGGACAATGAGGTTCCCTGCCCAGGCTGCTTTCCAGCCTTTCCCCCCATACTCCCTTCAATTTCTCATTGCTTGGGGGCCCTCATACATCCTTCCTGCATTTGTTTCTCTTTCCTGTTTGACTTAGATTTTCCTTGAGTCTGGATTTCCCTTCTGGTTGGATTTCTTCTGGTCAGGTTGGTTTGGGCTGGTTTTCATTTGAGATTTGTATAAATTGGTATTTATCTATATAAATACAGTGAATTCAGTGGGATCCAGATAAAGAGGTAAGACATTTTCACTTGCATATATGGACAGGCAAAGTTATATCCCCACCCCTGGCTCTCTAGAGCTAGCCCTGATAGCAAGGATGAATCACTGATAACATCAAAAAAGGTCCCAACTCTGGGATACAGTTCAATCTAACAGACAAAGCTGAAATTCATAAATAACTTTAAGGCACTTACACACATCATCTCAGTTCACCCCCATGACATCTCTGTGAAAGTACTACTATTCCCATTCTTTTTTGAAAAAGCTTAAAATTCATTTTAAACATAAATACAAAAAGAAAAAAAAGAACGTTTTTACATACACAGCATTTTCCCATTCTTTAAATAAGTAATTAGGTGGTATAGTAGAAATAGTGCTGGGTCTGGAGGTAGGAAGACCTGCTTTCAAATCCAGTGTCTGACACTGTGTGACCTTATGTCAGTCACTTAACCTGTTTGTCTCAACTGTACAACGGGGATAATAACAGCACTTCCCTTGAAGGGTCCTGGTAGGGATCAAATGAGCTAACATTGATAAAGAGCTTAGTACAGTATCTGGCACACCGAAGGTACTACCTTTATACTTCTTCCTGCTGGATTTAGTACAAATCCTAGCTCAGACACTGTAATCATGGGTGAGTCGTTTAAC
This sequence comes from Gymnobelideus leadbeateri, assembly GCA_011680675.1. Taxonomy (NCBI): domain Eukaryota; kingdom Metazoa; phylum Chordata; class Mammalia; order Diprotodontia; family Petauridae; genus Gymnobelideus; species Gymnobelideus leadbeateri. Next base: position 456,626 of record WOXC01009818.1, on the reverse strand, counting down.
GTTTTCTGGCCTCAGTTTTTCCATCTGTAAATAGGGAAGAATAGTAATATCTATGAGGATGAAATAACATATATAAAGTCCTCGCAAACCTTAACTAGATGTATAAATATTAGCTATTGTTATATGATCTGGGGAAGGGAAGGCTCAAAGAGGCTAAGGAATTCAGCCGAGTCCAGAGGTAGGAGAGGTCAGACCTCTCCTGACTTAAGAGTCCAGTGTTCTTTTCACTAAGACACACCACCTCTCATGAGCATGTATCACATACAAATTGTCCTAAAGGCCTTTATGCAACGACCTTTCCCATTTAGGATTCTTCCTGCATTAGTGAGCGCCTGTGTGCCCTATATGGTCCAACATACAAAAGGAGCAAACATCCTTGTTCTTAGAGTTATAATATAAATGAAATCTTAGTCCTCTCCCAGAGTAGTTGAGATTACTCAGGAAATGGGGGAGGGGACAGTTTGAAGTAGCTGGAATGTAGAGATAAAAGCTTGGGTGATTTTTACTGCTTGAAGATATGCACAATACAGGAAACCGTCACCTCTGTCTGCTTCACCTAACTTTTTCTTGCTCCAGGTTTAATTTACTATTGTGTCATCAATCAAGCAAAAAATATTTATTAAGTACATACTAAATACCAGGGGAAGGTAGGTGGCCAGGTGGTGGGTAAAGTGCTGGGCCTGGAATCAGGAAATCTGGCCTCAGATACTTACTAGTTATGGGACCCTGGGTTAGTCCTTTAACCTACTCTGCTTCAGTTTTCTCATGCTCATAAAATGAAAAGGAAAAGGCAAACCATTCCAGTATCTTTTCCAAGCAAAACCTAAACAGAGCCAGGAAGAGTCAGACATGACTGAAGCAAATGAACAATCACACCTATTAAGGCACCTATTAAGCCCTGGGGATACAAAGAAAGGCAAACACAGGCCATGCCTTCAAAGAACTTACAGTCTAATAGAGGAGAATAACAAGCCTCATCTGGAACATTAAGAAGGGATGCTTTCAGAGAAAAATTGGAAGACTTATATGAACTGATACAGTGTAAAATGAACAAAACCAGGAAAAGTTTATACTATAGAACCAGTTAAAAGACAACTTTGAAAGACTTAAGAACTCTGACCAAATTCAATGACCAACCACAAATCCAGAGAATCTGGTGATAAACCATGCTTCTCACCTCCTGACAGAATGAGACATATTTTTGGACGTTGCCAATGGAGGAAGTTGTTTTGTTTGACTATGCATACTTCTTGCAAGGGTTTTTTTCTCTTGTTTGTTTTTTAGTGAGAAGTAAGTAGGAGGGAAAGAAAATACATTTTTTAATTTATTCATTGAAAAAAATTTGGACTTAGTCAAAGGGTCATACTTGAGGATCTAAAGGGACACATGTGGCCTCAAGGCTGCAGGTTCTCCAACACTGGTTGTAAACAGGACTCTGGTCACCCAACACCATGAGGTAGGAAGGGGTGTAATGAAGCATCAAGGGCAGTCTAGACATTGAGGACTGCAGGAATTCATGCGAAGGTAAAAATCACCCTGAGTGAGTTGGAATCATCAAAGAAGTCTTCCTGGAGCAGTTGGGACATGAGTGGGGAAGAGAATTGCCTATCCATATTCCCAGCTTTGTTTTTCCTCTCTTGGCAACCAACTGGTAATTTCTGCCTAATTTAAAACTTTTCTTCAAAGTTTGGCCATGACGTACTTAGGGCTTGAAATATACCTGAAAGGACTTAAAATGTTGATAATGAGACTCCGGTGGCACATATTACCCTTCCAATAAAGAGAGGAGGGGCACTTAAGAGGAAGCATTTAAATATCAATTTAAAGACAAATATTATCTCATCTAATCCCCACAATAATGCTATAAAGCAGGTGCCCATAATTATCTCCATTCTACAGTTGAGGAAACTGAGGCACACAGAGGCTAGGTGACTTTCCCAGGGTCACACAGGTAGTACTTGTCTGAGGGAGGATTTGAAATCAGATCACTCCAACTCCAAGTCCACTGTTCTATCCCTAGTACCACATAGATACCTAAGTGCTACGTAATAGAGAAAGAAGTTTGGAATGGAGTATCTGACCTCCAAGAGCTTACAGTCTCTTTTTGAATATTTCCATAGGCTTGAGAGAGCAGTGCCCATGTTCATCAACTTTTATATCTCCTAATTCTAGTCCCTTCTTTCCATCTCCTTCCTTCTCTCTCTCTCTCTCTCTCTCTCTCTCTCTCTCTCTCTCTCTCTCTCTCTCTCTCTCTCTCTCTCTCTCCCCCTCTCTCCCCTCTCCCTCCCATATCTCTGTCTCTCTGTGTCTCTCTCCCCCTCTCTCTCCTCTCTCCTCTCTCTCCCTCTCTCCCTCCCTCTTCTCTCTCCCCATCTCTCTCTCCCTCTCTCTTTCTCTCTCTCTCTCCCTCTCTCCTTCCCTATCTCTCTGTCCTCTTTCTTTTCCTTCTCTTTGTCTCTCTCATTGTTCATCCTCCCTTTAATTTTCTTTTCTTTTTATTATTGTGAATTTTACACTTCTACTTGAATATATAAAGGAGAACAGAAAAGAACTGTGTAAGAAATGAAACCTTTGTCATGTTTTTTTTAAGAATATATTAAACTTACCATGATAGTAACAAAACTGCCCTGCTGATCTTCATTCCATTCTGAGCTTCCTGGTGCACTTCTATTTCTGAATGGGGGGGGACACACACTGCAGTCCTAGGAAACTGAGCAAGAGGGTTTAAGGGGAACAACTCAGGTGCTTCTCATTTGAGTTAGTTTTATTTATGGGTTGATTGCTCTGACCATCAGGACCACAAGGTGGCAGGCTTTTCACCTACCAAAAACTCTTGGAGACTCAAATCTCTATTTTAAAGTATTTTGGGATTTCCAGGTGGATTCACTGATGGGTTTTAATATGCCATGGAACAAAAGAACAGAAATTAATTTGTAGTGGTCCTAAGTAAAACTGACATATTTAGCTATTTGGCAGCTTCCAGACTAAAAGGGGTTAGAGTGGGAGAGAAGGGGGGAAGCTAGGTCCAGGCAGCACTTAGCACATCCTTGATGCTTAAGAAGTGTTTATTGCTATGGTTGTTAGTAGAATAACCCCATTAAGCACTACTTTTCCTTTGATTCTGGAAGAGCACAAGGTACTTATAGACCATTCTATTTAATTCTCCTTTTAAGAAGTACATTAGCATGTCATTCCATCTTTATAATGCATTAAAGTTCAATACAATTTATTCTGTGAAATAGTTATATGGGGGTGGGGAGCAAGTAGAGTTGCTTCCATAGAGAATTCTGGTTCTTTCCCTCCAGAAACGCAAGTATTAGAGTTGGAAATAACCTCAGATGCCTCCTAATCCAGCCCACACCTGAACCAGAATTCTTCCCTACCCTACCACATGACATACTGGACAAGCTGCCAACCAGCCTTTGTTTGAAGACTGCTAGGGAGGGTGACATTAGCATCTCCCATGGCAGTTCATTCTACTTTTGGACAACTCAAATAATTAGGGAGATTTCTCTTACATAGAGTCTAAACCTGCTTCTTTGTAATTTTCACCCAATCTCCTTCAGGGGCCAAGGACAACAAATGTAATCTCTCTTGCAGGTCAAAGCTTTTCAGAGCCCTGATGTTGTTCTCAAGGAGGACCATGACATCTGGGAGGTGATACCAGGACTTGCAAGTGAATTGGATTTAAGCGAGGCAGGGCTGGGCAAAGTCACCAGCCTCACTTTCTCCTCCAGAGCCATCTGGGTTCAGTGGCCAGTTAGAGATCAGGACTACTGGAGTTGGCTTTCAGATTCTTGAAGAGAGCTATGAAGTTCCTGTGAGGGTTTCTCTACTTGGAATGAACATCCCCAGGTGCATCAACTGCTTCTTCATTGTGTTTGGTCCCCCTCACCATGTTGCACATCAGCAGCTTTGCTAGGGCTTAAAAGATGCTTTGGGGGTTGTGGGTCCCCGCTATCTCACTCAGGCTGAAGTGACAGTCTCTACCTGGGTTGGTTGCCTCTCCTTAAACAGCCTGGAGGCCCATGAACTTGGTGCAGATACCTAGTGGCTTTAGAACTCCTGAGATCCAACAATCCACCAGCTCTAATTACTGACTTCCCTGACTTCCTTTAAATCCCAAATAAAATCCCACCTATTCTATAGGAAGCCTTCCTGAACATCTTTTAATTCCTATGCCTTTCCTCTGTTATTTCCTCTTTGTGCTACATATAGTTTGCTTGTTCTCTCCCCCGTTAGATTATAAGCTCCTTGAAGGCAGGAACTGTCTTTTGACTCTTTTTATATCCCCAGTGTGTAGCTGCCTGGCACATAGCAGGCGCTTAATAAATGTTTATTTTTTTTTGTCTGATTGGTGACCTAGAGGCATAAAAAGTCCTAGCCATAGGTAAACTGGGCTTTTTTTTTTTTTTTTAGCTTTGGTAGATTTCTGAAGACCCTGGGAGTCATCATTTCTTACCCTGATGACTACATTCAGAAAAACTAAGGGTCACTTGCTCTGTTAGGGTAAGTATAACTCCTTTTTGTTAACTGTTCAGTGACCTAAGAGTACCTCATTTAGTCCCAGTCCAGAACTAAGAAGGTGCCAGGGTTAGAGCTACCTTCAAAATCAGGTACTTAGCTGTGATTAACTCTGCTGTGGTCTGTACAAGGAAACCACAAAAGGCAATGGAGGGAAGTCTGGTTTCAGCATAAAGAGGATGCATCTATATCAGCACTTCTTAAACCCACATGGTGTCACAAAAAATTTGGCAACAGTAAGTCTTCTGAACGCACAATAACCAAAAATTGACAGCATCCACAACAGGTACAGGATTTAGATAAAGATAGGAACAGCAAAGGAGTATGTAAAATTAAAATCTCTCAAGTTTGGGGTGAATTATGGGTTCCTGATGCTTGAGCTGGTTATTGGAAAACCAAATTTAGGAGGGCATACTAAGCCGTAGCAAGATCTTTTTGCAAAAGATTGTAACACAAACATCTGAGAATCTCTACAAGTCATCTGAAGGAGAGAAATGGATCTGAGAGAAGCCCTTCACTTCAGAGCTGCTCTAAGAACAGGCCAGAGTGTCCAAGAGATGTTTCCAGAAACCATACAACTGAGCTCTAAGATATGAGGTGCTAACGAAATGAACATTGGGACTGGGTTACTAGGAAAAAGACTGAATGTTCATTCTTCATTCCTTTCCCATGTGTGGTTATCTCTGTAAGAGGGGAAGGGGACTTTCCCTGATGGAGTCTATCAATGTGTCAGTCATATTGGTCTCCATTCACCAAGAGATGAATTGCTACAAGATTAAGCTTGGTGATTTCTCAAGTTAGTCTATTAAATTAGAATATCTGGGATAAAATTTCTTTGGTCTCTACTTGCATATATTAGGATTGCAGCATTAGAACAAGCAGAAATACTAGCCCCCTTTTCACAGAATTTTTGCTTCTGTATACATTGCTTCAGCTTTATTAAACATTATGGGGAGACAAACACACAATTTTTACTATATTGTGATTTGTAACTTTAATCAGGATAAGTGACTCATGAGAGGCATGGCCTCCCAAGAATCAAAGGGGAGAATCGTACATTTGAAAATTCATTTTAATTCTATTTTGCTAAGACTTAAGCTAGATTTGATATTCCTTTTTATTCCTTCCTCTCATAAACTTCACCCACCACCCACATTCTAGTCAAACTTACCTTAAAGGTCAAGCTTTTGTCTTGTAACTACCTCTCTCTTTGTAACACAACCCACCAACTCACTTTTCAGAGAAACCATAACCCAAAAGATCAAATCTCATCAATTTAAGCTCCTGCAGTAACTCCAATCACTGGTAGACAAATCCGCTGGCCTGAGAATCTTAGTCTTGTGACTTCAATAACCTGTCTTGGCTGTGGTTAAGATTTCAGAAGGGAGGAGCTAAATGATGAAATCTCAATTCTGACTGTGTCATTGATAGTCAATCAGAAGAAGACACAGGTATGTTGCTTGAGATTTTGCTCTGCAATCTTGTTAATTTTTATCAAAGACTCTATAGGTCCTCACTCAAGGTCTTTGGTCATTGAGAGAAGGCATTGACTCCATTTTTTTATAATTGCTAGTCTTACTAACAAATGGATAGGTAAATGGATGAGAATAAACAGCATTTGAAGGGAAGATGCTAAGTTGATGAGTGCAAATTAAGTTCTTACCCTCCCTTTTGGGCAGCTAGGTAGTGTGGTGCATAGAGTGCTCCCACCTGGAGTCAGGAAGATTCATCCTCATGAGTTCAAATCTGGCCTCAGACACTAGCTATGTGACACTGGGCAAGTCACTTCATCCTGCTTGCTTCAGCTTCCTCATCCATAAAATAACCTGGAGAAAGAAATGGCAAACCATTCCAGTATCTTTGCCAAGATATGAAGAGTCAGATGTGACTGAAAAATGACCGAACAGCCCTCCCTTTTAAGAGTTATCAAGAGAAATGGCTTTTATTCTGAACCCCTTAAAATCATATCCCTAAACTAGAGATAATTGAGGGGGTGGTAGAGAGATATAATTCTGGAATACTACCCTACTTGGACATAGGAAACTGCAGGAGAAATTGCCGACAGTCCTGGATCCCCTACCCCCTGTGCCATCCCCCACATGTACCAAAATGTCTGTTACCTGAAAGACTATCAAAAAGAGCTAGTAAACCTCTTTATCAAAGAAAAAATGACAAACAGAAACCAGAAGTTATGCGTGTTGGAATATGCCAAAAAATACCCAAGAGTAAATTAATTCATCTGCTAGGAGCAAGATAAGACCTCGACTGAAACCCAGAGAGAATGATCTTGCCAAAGGGAGTTTGATCTTAGTAGGTTGAGGATTCTGGAGGTCAAGGGCCATGATAGGGGCTAGCTTCTCCTATGCTAAAGTTAAATCCTTTATCCCCTCAAGCAGCATGGTGATTCAACATTTTCTCAGCCAATCAAGAGTCACCCCCCACCTTATACAAAATCAGGGCATCATCTTCTGGGCAAAGGTTTCAGCACTAAGGCAAAGGGTTTACTAAGTACCTACTGTGTGCTAAGTGCAATAAATCTTTGCCCTCAGAAAGCTAAAGTGGTGATCGTGTTTCTATGCCGTCCTGGAGGGGACCTTAGGGATCCCTGATTATTCTCCTGTGAACAACACTTTTTACATTAGCAGAACTTTTGAGAAGTTTTATAGTGGGGCAAGACCCAGGCTATCCTATTGCTGTGATAATCTTTATCAAAGTATTTTCTTCATGTCAACATCCTGATTTAAAATCTCTATTGTTCATAGTATCAAAGCCAGGTCTTTGATCGTTTTCCTCTTCATAAGTTTCCAACCTCAAGAAAGCATCTCTGCTATATTGGGGCTGATTTTTCACACTCTCCGATCCTAATTCCATATTTTGCTCATGCTGTTCTCCCCCGTGAATGCCTTCAGCACCTGTGACAATACTCATGTATGGTTGACTACAACTTATTGCATTCATTCTTTTGCCTTCAATTCCTTTGATCTTTATCATGGAAAAGCAGAAAGAACACAGGCTCCAGAGGCAGAGGTCCTGTGTTCAAATCCCCCCCCCCACACACACCTGTATAACCTTGGGTAAATTACTCAACCTCCCTAGGCTTCAGTATCCTCATCTGTAAAATGAAAGAGTTGGTCTAGCTTCCAGCTCAAAACCTATGATCTTGTACCCTTGTATGCTAAGCTGTTCATGCTGTCAGCCTTAAACCGTCTAGCTAGCTCAAACAGGGATTTATTTGCCTCTCTGATTTTATGGCATTTTCTCCACAATTGGCTTCCTCATTAGTGAGACCAAGGCATGGCAAGACAAGTGATAATGGGGTCTGGCCAGACCTTCAGAACTGGGGCAGGAGAGGCGGGGGTTTAAAGGGAGAATACAGAAATGACTGACAGATGACTAAGGAAATTCTCTAGGCCTGCTCAGAGACCCCTTGGGAGCTCAGCTGCATTACAGGAATGTGCAGGCCCTGTACTGAAGTGCTTCGGAACACAGATGGCCTGTTTAACTTTGGGATTCAAGCCGGAGTTCTGATGGCCTGCATCAGGAACCTGTTTTTATATCAACTAGGAGGTTTTTCTGTATTTGTCCTAATCTGACCAAAGCTGAGAGTGACCTGAAGGCCCTGTCTCCAGAGGGCTGTGAGAGCCCTGAGAAAGAGGGTGGTGGGTGGCCCAGTTCCCATCAGCACAAAAGGCATAAATGGGCCAAGCAGGTGCCTACTATTGCAAAGCCATATCGAGTGCCAAGGCTGCCTGGCCCTCTTGGGGAGAAGCCACCCCTGCAGAGTGACTCACCCAGGCCTCCCCACTGTCCCTGCTGATCCGGCCCAGTTCAGGAGACTGGACCAGCCAGTCTTGGCATAAACCAGGCAGTGATTTCTCTCCTTTTTTTCTCCCTCCCTCACTGCCATCAGGTTTCACCTGCTCTCCACTTCCCTGGGGAGACTGGATTTCAATGCCTCTGATTACAAATTTCAAGAGGAAAAATGCACTCAGAATTTTGAACCTGTCAATGAAAATGTTTTAAAAAGCAGTTTTCTTCTATTTTGTTTTGGGTTCATCTAAGGGTAAGTATAACTCCCATTTCTATAATGCTTTAATCTTGAACACACTCAAAGGTTTGCAAAGTGTTTCACATACACGATCTCAATTAATCCTTTTAAAAACCCTGTGAGCATCCAATAACTGCAGTTATTAGTATACGCACTTTATAGATAAAGAATCCAAGGCTGTGAGGGGTTAAGTGTCTTTCTTCTGGTCACTCTATTAGTAAACATCAGAGTTGGGAATTGAACACAGGCCTTCCAAATTCAACATTTTTTTCTCAATCAAAAAAAAAAAAATCCAAGAAGCATTTAAGTAACTGTTACTGGGCTGACCTAGGACAACTCCTAATAATGGGGGCCAACTAGACAGTTGACATTGTTGAGCTGATTTGTTAAAAAATGCTCAAATTTTCCTCTCCCCTTTTTCATGGTGCATTATTGCTATGTTTTTACTCTTCTCCATATGCTGTTATGATATTGCAAAGGTGGGGAACCTGCATCTTCGAGGTCACAAGTGGCCCTCTAGGTCCTTGGGTATGGGCTTTTGACTGAATCCAAGTTTTACAGAACAAATTCTTCTATTAAGGGGATTTGTTCTGAGAAGTTTGGATTCAGTCAAAGGGCCGCACTTGAGGACCTAGAGGGCCAAATATGGCCTCGAGGCCACAGGTTCCTCACTCCTGATATAGAGTGTATAAATATATGTTTCCTCTGAATCTGGTTAATATGTATTTTTTTCAGTACACAGACATATGCACCACACACACACACACACACACACACACACACACACACACACACCTATGAGACAGCTAGGTGGTACAATGGACAGAGCACTGGGCTTGGAATCTATTCTCAGACACTTATTAGCTGTGTGACCCTGGGCAAGTCACATACCTTCTTGCCTACCTCATTTTGAAATGAGGATAACACATCTCCAGTCATCCTGATCTATATCTGACCACTGGACCCAAATGACTCTGGAGGAAAAAGTGAGGCTGGTGACTTTGCACTGCCTCACTTAAATCCAATTCACTTACAAGTGAATCACTCTTCCAGCATCATGGCCCTCTTCCAGAATGAAGGACAAACCACAACAACAACAGCCTGGCTCATTTCCTCATCTGTAAAATGGAGGAAATAACATCATCTAAGTCCCAGGATTGTTGGGAGAACCAAGTGAGATAAAATTGTAAAGCATTTAGCATAGCACCTGGCAATACTAAGTGAGAAATGGATGCTATTAGTAGTAGCACTATATATCTGTACACTTACATGTTTGTCTAAACATATACTATATCTACCATATATTTTCAGTAAACATTCTATACTATTTATATACTGCATGTCCTTAGTGTAGAGACCCTCTAGACAGAGCCAGGAGAGAATGGAACAGGGGGATACCTTGATGTAAAAATTCTCATGCCCTAAAGGTTTGAAATTTCTTAATATTATTTCTCATATTTCTATTAATTAGTTTTAATACTTGTTTTTCTATTAATAATATTAATTATTATTATTATTATATTGCTATTTCTTAATAATAACAAGAAGGGGGAGGAGAGAAGGGGAAGAGGGATGGAAGTTGGATTAAGTAACCTCTAGGGTCCCTTTCCATTTAAATTTAAATCCATGATCCTCATCTTAAAATGGGATACTGGGACCTGTTCTATCCATATGAGGATCAAATGAGATAGTCTGAGGCGAAGGTGCTTTGTTAGCTACAAAGCAGTGTCCAAAGGTTAGCCATCCAGAGCTGATGGTGTTCAGCCCTGAGATGTTAGATTTAAAGCGTAGCTCAGCCCTTTTGGTCTGTTTGGCATTCGGCAAGTCAGAGCTGCTCTGGAGCTCTTATTGTTGAGAGAGAGAGAGAGAGAGAGAGAGAGAGAGAGAGAGAGAGAGAGAGACTGAGGAGAGAGAGAGAGAGAGAGAGAGAGAGAGAGAGAGAGAGAGAGAGAGAGAGAGACTTGGAGAGAGAGAGATACTTGAACTAGGTTCTTTCTAAGGTCCCTTCCCTTCTCCACGAACAATCTTTATAGCCTCAACTCTCTGGACTGGGTTGTCAAGAGAATGTGTTTAGATTGCCCTCTAGTGATGGGCTGATGAAATTCAGACACTTCTAATTTGGTCCTGTGTCTTACCTTACCTTACCTGGGAGACAGGGTCTATGGTGGCTAAAAAAATATGCAGTGTATGTATTGATTCACTTATCAATCTATATTAGAAATGAGTGTTTTATAGAAAAACACATTTTAAACTCTAAACTATGTCAATTGAATCTACTGATTTTTGCTAATGTACACATATAGGCACAGGGACTGACCCTCCCTCCATCAATACAGGTCAGCACCTATTCTGAAACTTGTAGTCTTAGAGCATTGTCTAAAGCACTGAGGGGTTAGGTGTGTTGCTCAGGGTTACGGCTGCTAATATGTGGTGAATGTGGGTCCTGAAACTGACTGTTTCCTAGGTGGTTGTAACCTTAATGGGATTTAAGATCTTCCCAGCCCATTAATAGACCTCACATGGAGCCCATTAAGGGAAGCTTGATTAGGGGAGGCTTGCTTGTTGGAAGGCTTTCACACCTTTTGCTAATTTCTAATTAGTTACTGAGTCATTAGGGTTGTGATGCCCTCTGGCTCTGAGAAGTGTATATATACTCTGAGTTGGTATTTTGCTTTGGGGGCTTGTTTATGAGAAGGATTTTGTGATTCCCTGGCCAGATTCTGAGTGACCATATGTTCAGAGCTCCCAACTGCTCAGATGTAAAGACTTTCTCCATCCAGGGATGTATGTAAAGTGTATAGTTGATTCAGGCAGTGAGAGCCCTGTCTGTTGATCTTTTATTTCTCTGTTTATATTTTCTCTGAAGTTCAGGGTGCTGACTTTCCCCCTGAACTGATGAATGTAATTTTAAAAATTGCTGACCCCTTAAATAGCTATCTTTCCTAGTAAAGCAGATCTAAGAACCTGTGCTAGCAGCCATCCTGGGTGTGCCAGTGTGGTTGCCCATACAGTGGTGTAGGTGATTGAGTATTAGACTTGGAGTAGGGAAGACCTGAGTTCAGATCCTGCCTCAGACACTTACTGTCTGAGTGACCTTAGGCAAGTCACTTAATTATTCTATCTTAGTTTCTTCATCTGTAAAATGGGAATAATAATATCACCTATCTCCCAGGTTGTTTTGAGGATCAAATGAAATAATGTATGTAATGGGCTTTGCAAACCTTATATAAGTGTTAGCTATATTATTATTTTTACTATGACTACCCTATTCTGCCTCTTTATATATATACATTGTAGTTATAGAAAGGATATGCACTATCTTGCATTCTGATTTTTTCATTTATTTCATATAAATACACCTCCATTTGCATGATTCATACACTTGTCATAGCATCTATTCTATCATGTTAATATAAAATTTTATTTGCCTGTTTTAATAGTCACTTAGACATTGCCATGTTGTTGGACATTTGTCTTTGTCCCATTTTTTTGTCTTAATAAAAGCAATTTTGTATTTCTATAGCCTAAGGAATTTCTTTTTTTCTTTAGGGTTATGTCCTTAGAGCATTCTTGATAAAGCACATTAATAAGTCAAGGGGTATAGACAGATTTGCATTCCTTATAACATATTGCCAGGCTGCTCTCTAGAAAGACTGGACTAATTTTCAGTAAGGAAACATTTGGATAAATTAATGTGTGCCTGGCTCCACATATCCCTGCCAGCATTAGAGCTTTTTTTTTTTTTTTCCTGGCTAGCTTTATAAGTATATGATGGTACCTTAATTTTTTTTCCTGATGAGAAATGAAAGAACTTGCCCAAGGAACTGTAGTGAGCTTAAAATAATAATAATAAAGATACTCACAGAAGTTCTATTTTGATGCCTTACCATGGCGTGGAAGTGACCTTGGGTTCTCAAAGGCTACATCAGCAGAATGAATTGTTTTTGTATTATGAAATGTAGAATTCCAGGAAATAGTCGGAATTGCACTGAAGCAAACCCAAATATGTGGAAAGAACAGTGGTTTTGTAATCAAAAGAGCTGAGTTCCAATGCCAACCCTGCCATTTGCTGTGTATGTGATCAGTTATGTGTGGGCAAGTCAGTTACCTCTCTGGACCTCAGTTTCCCTATTCATATAATGAAAGGGTTGGACTATAAATCTGTGATCTTATGTCACTGAAAGCAGAGAATTCATTCCATGCATGATCAAATATTTAAAAGGAAGATTTTGAATTGTGGGTGAGGTTGAGTAACAAGTAGGATGTTTTTTTAAAGTATGAGAATATCTGAGGAAATCAATTTAAAGAGATGAAATTCTCCTTATTTAAGTAGAATAAGAGTTATTTCTTTCTTGCTTTCCTTTTGAGCAACACTTCTCAGATTTCTGCATATCATTTATGCTTTGTGTTAAAAAATCATCATTTTCCTTATTCAGTTGTGTGGGGAATACAGAAGGACTAGGAGAATACATTATGCTTTGTTTCAATGCATATTTTATGACGGTCTAGCTGAATTTAATAATTTACCTTATATTACCAGGAAAAGTAGCATGTTACTTCTTATGAGTAAGCATTGTCTTTAAAAAAAAATCCCCATTCCACATAATAAGGCAGATGGAATAGAACTGTTCTCCAGGCATTTAACAGCAGAAACTCCCAAACATCCAGAATTTGAATAACCAGAAAACAAGAAAAACTGATACTCATAAAAATGACCTCAAAGAATTTGGATCCTAAAATATTTTGTTTTAAAATACTGTTTGACATAATCTTTAATATGTAAAGCAGTTTGAAATCTTAGGCTCAGCATGGCAAGATTCCCCACCCTCATCCACCACTAAGGGGCATCTTTTCTCCTTCCCTTCCTTTCTCTCTCTTCCCAACACTTTGGCTACCAAGACTCCAGGGGTGTATGGGGTGTTCAGGGAGGACTAGCACCTCTGGTGTGAAGGCTTGCTGAGCCCTTTACAAGGCTGCCCATCCACCTTTGCTGTTTACTTGTCACCCAATTCTCACCCATGGTTCCAAGAAGCTGTAGCATGTGCAGCAATCGAACCTAGTAAAACTGTCTCAACAGATGGGTAATTTACAAGCCTCAAGCCCATCAGTCAATTAGGGGACTGTCTACCCCCAAAATATGAAGATTCCCCCCAGCATAATGGGTGAATGGGAACAATTTGTTCCAATGACCATGAAGGTGACTAACGCAGGCACTTTGGAGAGCTTAGAGCTTGGTTAGATGTTGAAGATGCCAAGGGCATCCACTGCATCCTGGGCCATCACCAGTAGTCTTGAATTTTGTCTTGCCACTGGATTTCAATAACTCTAGAACAGGGATTCTTAAACTTTTTCCACTTGTGACCCCTTTATGTCCAAGAAATTTTTATGTGACCCAGAGTATATAGGCATATAATATAGGTACACAAATCAAACATTTACTGATAATAAATAATAAAGAAATTTATTTAAAAACAATTCTTTGGTAATTTCTCCATTTATTAAATACAAAAGCAAATTTGCACACTAATGAGATAGATGTGCTTGTTTATTTTTACATAAAGAATTAAATCTTGGTGGAAAATTTGATACTGTAGGATGTAGAGCATCTTCAACATTTTTCAGAGTTGACCAATATTTTGATTTCGTAATCATCAATGCTGAGAACTCTGCTTCTCTTAAATAAATAGTACAAAATGGCAGAAGTATATTTAAAGACATTTCAGAAATAGATGGAAATTCTCTCCTAATTCCAAGTCAAAATTCATTTAATGATTTTTTTTTTTAGGAAATTCAAGTTTTAAATCTGTTTCTCTTGATAACTTGGCAAATTGTTCTTGAACTTTTAATGGCAGATAACTGACTTTTTAAAAATTTCAATTGAGTATAGTTTATGAATCCAACTTCGTTTTTTTAGAATAAAAATTTGAAGAGAAGTATTTCTGAAACTGTGTCTCCAGGCACTCCAGATGATCAATTAGAACTCTTATAATTAAATCTTTGGGAAGGTTAGTTTTCAATTATAAAATCATTGGCAGCTGTAAACATTTCTAAAGGATCATTTTCCACCCTATTCTTCCATATGTTTTTAGTAAAAATTTCAATTTTATCTTTTAAATAAAATATGTTACAATATTTTTCCTTGAAGTTACATGTTTAAATAATTGAGTTTTTAAAAAATACTCAACAAATAACACAATTTTGAAACCCATAAGTCATTTGAAAAAAAATTAACAAAAGCAGATTCCTGCTCAGTCAAAAATATAACAACTTCATCTTTCAATTTCAGTAGTCTGTTTAAACTTTGCCCTTTTGAGAATCACCTTACTTCTTTATGTAATAATAATTGGAGTCCATGTCTTTTCAAAGGTTTGAAAACAAATAACTGTTATAAGGGCATGGCTTTTAATGAAATTAATGATTTTGAAAAGTACAACATCTAACTCTGGTGATATATATATAGATATAGATATAGATTTTTTTAGGCTACAAGTGCCTCCCAGTGGATCCTGCAGTGAGTCAAAGTGATATGTTCACTACCACCAACTTTAACTTTTGCTACAAATCCAACATTCTCACCCACCATTGCTCAAGCACCATCTGTATAGACGCCAACACAATTTTTCCACTGTAAACCTTCATTTGTGAAAACTTTGACTTTAAGATATATGTCTTCCCCTCTTCTGTGCCCCTCCAGAGGGTGACAAAACAACAATTCCTCAGGTATGCTTCATTCATAAGCATATCTTACACAAAGTAACAACTGTGCCATGTTAGAAATATCAGTTGTTTCATCTAACTGAATTGCAAACTTTGGGCTACCCCCAAGCCTGGTAATAAGTTGGTGGAATTGGTCATTACTAATTTCAGAAATTCTTTTGGAAATAGCATCATTTGATACAGGAATTTTATGAATTTCATCCACATACTTAAATCTGTTCTGTGCACTGCCATGTTAGGAAACATGTGGAGTATTATTAACAATAATTATTATTATAGCATTTATATAGAGACTTAAGGTTTCCAAAGTGTTTTTTACAATTATCTAATTTTATCCTCACAACAACCTGGAAGGGAGATGCTGGTATTATGTCTGCCCGATTTTACAGATGGGGTAGACAGAGGTTAAGTGACTTTCCCAAGGTCACTCAGCTAATAAAAAAAGTGTGGGAAGTTAGATTTGAACTTAGGTCTGGTCTTCCTGACAACAACACTCCAGGTCCAGCACTATTCACTGTGCTACCTAACTAGCTGCCATTCTGGGAAAGGCCATGAGGCATTATGGAAAAACTGCTGGACTTTGAATCTGGAAGACCTGAGTTTGAATTCTGCCCCAATCTTAACAGCTGTGTAATTCTATAAAAATCATTTACCCTCTCTTAACATCAGTTTCCTCATATATAAAAAGAGAATTGTGAGGTTCAAATGACATATGTGTAAACTTTAAAATACTATACAAATGAAAAATTACTCTTTTTATTATTACAGAATCACAAAATTTGAGAGTTGGAAAGTACCTTAGGAACCACTTAAGCCAACATGCTACCAAAAGGAATCTTCATTCGAACATGGGGAAAATCTATTTCTGATATTTTAATAGCAGCAGATAATATGAGTTCTTCTGCTATCATGTAGGACTTTTTAGTTTTTGCAATTAAATAAGAAGTTTTAAATAAGATACAGTAAATACTTTTCATTGACAGTAACAAATTTCTCAAAACATTGTTTTTCTTTATTTGAAGATTTCAAAAGTCATTCAAAATATTAAAAAACAATGCCAAGCATGCTACATGCTTGGTATTAAGATGTCATTTTATTTTGGTTGGTTTTATGCTCTCCACAGCCAAAACTTCATTACAAATTAAGTAAAGAGGTTTTTCATCATTATTAAAAATAAGTCCATATTGTAAAAATGATTCAAAATATTTTCTTGTTCTTGTTAATTTAGGTGTACCTGGTAGCAAAGACTCTGTAGAATTGTCATCAGTATTTTTACCACTTCTGTCTAAATTTAGCCACTTATCCATAACTGAAAAATATTTTTGTCCTAAAACATATATATTGTTAATAGTTTCTCAAATAAATACTAGTTTTAGTTTATGAAATTACATTTGTTTGTGCTTCATTTTAAAAAACTGGTGTCCATGCTTAAATACAAATACAGCAGTGATGGTGGAGAGATATTATTAAAGGGCTTTTTTTTTTTTGGAGGGCAATTGGGGTTAAATGACTTGCCCAAGGTCACATGGCTAGTTTTTGTGTTAAGTGTCTGGGGCCAGATTTGAATTCAGGTCCTCCTGACTCCAGGGCTGGTGCTCTACTCAATGTGCCACCTAGCTGCCCCTAAAGGTTTTTTTTTTCTTTACTTGCTGTAATTAAACATTTATGTTTCTGAAAAAGGAGATAACAGCAATTTTTATTTTTTTCCCTTTTAAAAATATTTATTTATTTTTAGTTTTTGACATTCACTTCCATAAGCTTTGAGTTCTTTCTCCCCCTTCCTCCCCCAAGACAGCATGCAATCTGACATAGGTTCTGCATATACATTCATATTAAATATATTTTCACATGAGTCATATTGTAAAGAAGAAATAGAACCAACAGGAGAAACCACGAGAAAGAAGAAAAAAAACCAAAACAACAACAAAAAGAGAGCAAATAATATGCTTTGATTTGCGTTCAGACTCCAGAGTTCTTTCTCTGGTTGTGGATAGCATTTTCCATCATGAGTTTTTTGGAGTTGTCTCAGATCTGTGCATTGCTGAGAAGAGCTAAGTCTATCAAAGTTAATCATCACACAATGTTGCTGTTATTGTGTACAATGTTCTCCTGGTTCTGCTCATTCCACTCAGCATCAGTTTTTATAAGTCTCTCCAGGTTTTTCTGAAGTCCACCTGCTCATCATTTCTTACAGCACAGTAGTATTCCATTACATTCATATACCACAACTTGTACAGCCATTCCCCCAACTGATGGGCATCTCCTCAAATTTCCGATTCTTTGCCACCACAAAAAGAGCTGCTATAAAATTTTTGTACAAGTGGGTCCTTTTCCCATTTGATCTCTTTGGGATACAGACCTAGTAGTGGTATTGCTGGATCAAAAGGTATGCACATTTTTATAGCCCTTTGGATATAGTTCCAAATTGTTCTCCAGAATAGTTGGATCAGTTTACAACTCCACCAACAATGCATCGGTGTTCCAATTTTCCCACATCTCCAGCACTTATCGTTTCCCTGTTTTGTCATGTTAGCCAATCTGGTAGGTATGATGTGATCCCTCAGAGATGTTTTGACTTAAATTTCATTCTCAAAGAGGACGATGACATCAGGGAGGTAATGCCATGACATGCAGGTGAATGGGATTTAAGTGAAGGAGGGCTGTGCAGAGTCACCAGCCTTACTTTCTCCTATAGAACCAGCTGGATCCAGTGGCATGATACAGGTTCATCACCTATTCTAACTTGTTAAACAACAATCCATTCTTCAGCTGAACCCTCACATCTTCCTCAATTAAAATGTGAACTCCTCGTGAACAGGGATTTTAATTTTTTCCTCAAGAGGCAACTGACTTGCCCAAAGTCACACAGCTGGCACATGGCAGGATTAGGATTTGAAGCCAGGTCTTCTCATTCTAAATCAGCTGCTTTTCCCACATATTTGAGTTTGCTTCAGTGTAATCCTGAATTCACTTGTGCTCAGCAAAGTGTGGCATGAAGTAAGTGATTCATAAATACTTTTTTTATCCATTCATTTTTATGTTGTGTGTTCCCCCCCGCCCCATCCCCTTATGCTGGGGGGCAGGGAGCAGTAATGTATTATTCCATTCTGGAAGGAGCATGGCATCTGAAAACTACCTGGGCCAGAGGAAGCCAAGGGAAAGCTGCTGCTATACCTAACTCCCTTAAAGAGTGGTCTGCCTGGATAGACTTTACTGCCTCACAGGGACATGGTGAATTTATCCCCTCTTCATTTCATCCCCCTTCTCCACCTTAAAACTTCTGGCATCAGGAGCTTCTTCTCTCTTTAAATCTTGCTAAGTTACTATCTGCACTTTTATTATAATAGGTATTGTTTCCAAGTGAAGATAAACTGATTTTATTGCATTCTGAATGAGTGTTTGCTATAAATGAGTAGACCATACTATGGGGAAGGATAAAGAGCCCCAGCCTTAACTATGAGTATATATTAAAACTTGCTTCTTTCCTTCCTTCCTTCCTTCCTTCCTTCCTTCCTTCCTTCCTTCCTTCCTTCCTTCCTTCCCTCCTTCTTTTTTTCTCCTCCATCCCTCCCTTTCTTTTTCCCTGCCTTCCTTTCTTCCTTTTTTTTCTTTCTCTCTCCCTTTGTCTGTCTCCCCTCCCCCCTTTCTCTGTTTCTTCCCCCACAAAGAGGGGCTCCAGATAAAAGACACTTTACTATTTTATTTATTCAAACCTGAACCTATGATTTTGTTGGTTTAGGGGACTCCTCTACCAGGGCACTAATTTAAAATGAAGACCCTCTCTCTACCAATGTAGATCACAAATTGTTCTGCCACCTTTAGCCTTAGAGAACTGCTTGGCCCACCACAAGTTACGTTATTTGCCCAGGGTTACATAGTCAGACTATTAGAAACAGGAATAGATCTTCCTGACCTCAAAGCAGGGCTTGGAAACGATAGGAGAGAAAAGAAGCCTGGCTGCCCCTAAGTCACAGGCTAACCAGATTTAGAGGCTGCCATCACTGCCTAGCCTTTCTGGACTCCATTTAATATCTGGAAATTCCACTTCAACACTGACCTACTTTTCACACCATCAGCAAATACATTTAAGAGGATTTGAAGCCCCGTTTAGGAAGAAAGATTTCTAATGCTCTAAACACTGATGCTCTAAAGCACTTGAAGATTTCCTATCCAGATCCTGGATAAATAATATCTAAAGGTACTAAAAAGCAAAAGAAAACAAAAACAAAAAAACCCTTGTCAATCAGTCTGCTGAAATGCCATTGTAATTTTTTTTTTAATCATGGGAGCAAGGAAGAGTGTCACCACTGGAAATGAGCCAATTTCTTGATTTTCAAAATGGGGGGAAATGGTAAATTCCACAAACCACAGACCATTGAACTTGAAAAATTTTGTGACTATTAGGAAGATTGTTAAGTGGATGTTTCCTAAGCATGTGTATAAAGGGAAACAAGCATTTGTCACCAGTAGCTGGAATTATTGAGTTCCTAGAACGACCATGCCAGCTAATTTCATATCAGTGTCACTATCTCTGCTATCAAAGGAAAGATTCCGCCAAGTATCAGAAGTATAGTTCTAGGGTAGATGCAACGGAAAGAATTGAAGAGCTATGAGAATGTGCCAACCTCCTGTCTTTGCAGAGGTGGGGACTATGGGTATGGAATGCTACATATTCTCTTGGATTTGATTGATGTGCTGAGTAGGTTTGCTGAACTGTTTTTTTCCACCTTTCTTTTTTATTCTTTGCTGTAACAGATTGTTTTTTTGTGTTGTGGGCGTGGGATAGGTTGGGGGAATGGGGGAAAGGTGGTATATGTTGGCAAATGGTGATAATGTTAAACCAAATCTATCAATAATTTTTTTTAATTTTAAAAGGGAGAAAGCTGGTTTAACAACACCTCATAGAGAAAAAGCTCCAGGGTATATATGGATGGCAATTGTTAGGAGGTTGGCAGTGAGGGGCTCAGGTTATACATAATGGAGCTGACATGTCTCAAAAATAAATTTACTCTCATAGATGTGATGAGATGGGGTTTGAGACTTTGAATGTCATTCTGCCCAAAGTCAATGCTGAACCAACTGGTCCTTAAGACCCACTTGCTGTCTGAGCCTGAGTGGGGGGAACCTATGTCTATTGTATCAGTGGTGTCAAACCCAAATAGGAAAGAGGACTACTAAACCGTATATAAGAATTCCTGTAGACCTCATACTGACTTTGTTGTGGTTTGGTTTTCAGTCATGTCCAACTCTTTGTGAACCCATTTGGGGCTTTCTTGGCAAAGATACTGGAGTGGTTGGTCATTTCCTTCTCCAGCTCATTTTACAGATGAGGAAACTGAGCAAATGAGGTTAGGTGATTTGCCCAGGGTCACACAGCTAGTAAATGTCTGAGGCTGAATTCAGACTCAGGTCTTCCTAACTACAAGCACTCCCCCGTCACCTGGTTGTCCCATGTGGATTTAGCAAACCACAAATTAACATTATCTATATTGCTTCGTATTTTTATTTATTTTGTTAGAAAAACCATTTCTAATAACATTTTAATATGTTCTGGACCTTCCAGGGGTGGGGGACAAGTTTTATGGAAGCCTCTGTGGTGTGCACTCTGGTCTAAATGATCTCATTTTCCTATATCCAACCACAATTGGGTATTGGCTATAACTCAGAATATACCTTCTGGAAGTCTTTGAGCTTCCAGGAAACACTGAGATGAGGCGCCAAAACCACCTTCCAAAAATGGCAGAAGACCTTGCCACTCATGTACCACCAGAGAAAATCTGGAAGGCAGCTGTGTATTCATTACTTTTGTTCTCCTCATAAATGAATTTTTAAAATTTTCTGCAGACATGAAGTAAACATTACTTATTTGGAGATGCATTCAGCTTGGGAGAAGACAGAGAAAGAAGAATAATTCATGGCATATGCCAAGCAAAATCTGCTTCCTATGCTAACATATGCAAAACACTGCTCTTCTCCCCTGATTTTGCCAGTGTTTATTATATATTATGTTTTGCTTCATGTGGGATAATTTCACGCTGCATTAACCATATAAGGAATGTTTACGGCAAATGAAATCAGTCTCAATTAGCAAAAATGAATGCCAGGTGTGTGTGTGGTATGTGTGATAATTGTAATTAGAGAGACACTAACCTTGTTCACCAAGTACCCTAGTTACACAAAACATTATTTTAACATCTGCTCAAGTCATATTCATTAGCAAGCATTTGCAGCATTGTGAATAGAATTCTGATTTCAGAAGGAAGACAAGACAATCAACAGTTGCTTGAATTAGAAACAAAACGAGTTGTTATTTTGCATGGCAGTCCCACCTTACACCAACAGGGAAGATGGTTGTTCTCCTATAGCTGCGAGAAAACAAAACTGAAACAAATCTGAAGAAGTGGTGGGTAGGTGTTTACACGAGTGTGAACTTGGACCAGGCTCACTTCTCATATGCCATGGAATGAGGACACAATTTTCTGATTCAGCTCTCCAGGCTTCACTTTGTAATAGTAGAATATTGCATTTGCCTTCAGGTTCATGGAATTTTAGTGTTGGAAGGGACATTAATGGCCATCCAGACCAGTTCCAAGAATCCTGTAGAATAAACTTGAAAAGTGGTCATGCAAACTCTGCTTGAAGTCTTCCAGTGGGGGAACCCATTAGCTCCCCAGTCAACCCATTCTACTTTTGAATAGCACTCATCATTAGGAAGTCTGTCCTTATATCAATCTTAAATTGGCATCTTTGCAACTTCCGTTCATTCTTACTGGTTCTGCTTTCTGTAGTTAGTCAAGTAGAACAAGCCTAATCTCTTTTCCACATGAAAGTCCTTCAAACACTTAAAAAAGCGATCATTTCCAGTCTTCCTTCCTTAAGGATGACTATCCCCATTTGCTTGAACTCTTTCTAACATGATGTGGCTCTGAAACCTTTCACCATCCTGCTTATCTTCCTCTGGAAAGTCACTTGCTTATCAATATCCTTCTAAAACTGTGCCTCCCAAAACAGAGCACAATATTTTGGATATAGTCTTATCAGGGCAAAATATAGTGGGACTATCACTATTTTGAGCACAGCTAGGTGGCGCCATAATGCATAGAGTGCAGGGCCTGGAGTCAAGAAGACTCATCTTCATGGGTTCAAATGTGGCCTCAGACACTTACTGCCTGTGTGACCCTGGGCAAGTCACTTAACTCTGTTTACCTCAGTTTCCTCATCTGTAAAATGAGCTGGAGACGGGAATGTCAAATCGCTCCAGTATCTTTGCCAAGAAAGCCCCCAAAGAGGTCACAAAGAGTCAGGCACAACTGAAAAATGTTCAAATAATAAAATTATGCAGCATAACATAAGCTCTTTAAGGACTGGGAGCATTTCATTTTTGCTGATTGGATTCTTGAGGAGACCCTAATGAAATTTAAGCTCCAAACGTTCCAGCCTCTTCCAGTCTTTGTATCCATATCGACAATGATAGAAATCAAACCAGAAGACACCAAGACGTCACAGTTAAATGGAGGAAAAGCTGCCAAGACCTAGAGTAAAGGTGGAATAGGTTTCATCGTGTGTCCAAGGGATGCTTGATGGGATGCTTGGTCTTCTAGTTTTCAGAGCACATGATAACTTATAAGCATTTACTGAGCGCCCACTGTGTGCCAGGAAAGATCATTATCAATCAATCAACAAATGTTTAATAATTGCAGCTTATGTACCAACATCATGAAGTAAGAGACACAGAATGAAGTAGGAAAATTTTGTGAAGAAATCAACAGAACCTTCCAAGCCAGGGTAATCAATCAATAAATCAATCAATAAGTATCTGCTAAATTTATGTTCTGTATCAGGCCCTGTGCTAGGCCCTGGGGGTGCAAGCACAAATCTGAAATGGTTCTTGCCCTCAATGAGCCCTCCCCTTGGTCAGAGGAGACAACATTTACATACCTAGGTATATAATAATAGTAACAATATTAGCTAGCATTTATAGAGCACTTTTAAGATTTGCAAAATAGTTTACAAATACTACCTCATTTGATCATCACCACAAACAACCATGGGAAACAGGTGCTATTATTATCTTCATTTTATAGTTGAGGAAACTGAGGCAAACAGGTGAAGTGACTTACCTAAGGTCATATAATATATACAAATACACAAAATAAATACAATATTAGATATAAAATAGATACAAGATGATGGGAGGAGGACTAGCAGCTTGGAATAGCAAATATTAGTTGTGTTCATGGTGGAAGGTGGCCCTTGAACAGCAGGTTGAAAGAAATGGGATTCTAAAAAGTAGAGATGGGAAAGGAACGAATCCCAAGAATGGGGAACATATAAATGCAAAGATGGAGGGGAGATAGATTGTTGGGAATGAACAAGAGCAAGACCAGCTTGACTGGACTCTCTTGTGTGTCAACCCACGTGACTTCAATGCCAAGAAAAGACAGGAGAGAATTGCAAAAAAAAAAAATATTGGGAAAACACGATTTGAAATCCAAAATGAAAGAGAGCAAAGGCTTGCCAAATATTCAATAGTCCACATCTGTTCGTTATGAATACTTTTGTTAAGAAGAAAGTTGGAAGATGCTAGATATGCTAAGTACCAAATGACATCACAAAAAATGAAATGGACTTTTTCCAAACAGGAAATGACCAATGTTTACTGAGTTGAGTCTTGAATTCACCTTATATGCTTCTACCACTTTATGTGTTTTGAACAATAAGTTTTTAATCAGTTGTCTTTGTCATATGTGTGTATTCTACCCACCCTGTTGCTTTTCTTTTGATATTTTTTCAGTATGCAAATGTTTTTAATTTTGTAGATTCAAACACATGCATCTTCTTGTTGATGATACTATCTATTTCTTCCATAGTCATGGATTTCTCTTCCCTCTGCAGCTGGGGAAAAGAGGCTATTCTGGTTTTTTCTAATTTTTTAATGTTTTTTTTTAACTCTTTGACTAATCTAGAATTTATTATAGTGTATGATGTAAGGTAGGGACCCAAGTCAATTCTCCACACTATCATTTAATGTTCTCAACAACTTTTATTAAGAAGAGAGAGTCATTTTCTTCATTGCTGTTACTTCTGGTTGGTCCTTTGTTAAGTTCTGTCATAGTTTGTTTTTATTTCTGAAATCTCTACTTTGCTGACCTTTTTTTGTTTGTTTCTTCTTAAACCAATGCCATTTTGAAGATTATTGAGTTGTGATATTTTAAAAACTGGTAGGGCAAGTCTGTCATCCATATTCAGCTTTTGTTGTTGTTGGTTTTTTTTTTTTGGAGGGGGCAAGGCAATTGGGGTTAAGTGACTTGCCCAAGGTCACACAGCTAGTAAGTGTCAAGTTATCTGAGGCTGGATTTGAACTCAGGTCCTCCTGACTCCAGGGTCAATGCTCTATTCTCTGTACCACCTAGCTACCCCAATATTTGGCTTTTTAACATACCTTTTTGGGGTATTTTTCCAGATGACTTTCATTATTTGTTTGTTAAGTTCTATTACAAATTCTAGGGATATTTTAATTGATATTACATTAAATGCATATCAACTTAGGATGCATTGTTATTTTTACTATGTCCAGTTTTTCAAGACAGGAGCAATTTATCTCTTTATTCCCATCTTCATTTATTTCACTATTAGGAATATATATATATATTACACATATGCACACACACACATACAAATATACATTATATATGTATACATACATATATGTAAAACTAAATTTCTATGTACCAAACTAACATACAAGTGTTTAATATCTTTGGTGTCATTATGGCGGGATCTTTTTCATAACTGTATTTTCTACCTAGCTGTCATAGATAAATAAAAATCTAATTTATTATTGTGGATTTTGCTGATGATTTCCAGATCTGTAAGTCATTTATTCATTCATAATTTTTGGCTCATTTCCTTGGACTTTGAAGATATATGGTCATGTTAAGGGGCAGTTTTGCCTCAGCAAATAGACAGTTGTCCCTGGTACCAAGAAAACCTGGGTTCAAGTTGTACTTCTGAAATATACTAGATTGTTTGATCTCAGGCAACTCTCTTATCCTCTCAGTTCTTAAGGCAACTCTCTAGGACCATACATCGCAGAGAAGGTGCCAACCTGCATTAACAGAGGGAATTTTCTTGTCTAGGAATTCCCTATATCACCAAAGTCATAGGTCTCATCAGTATCCCTAGACATAATCATGTTAATCTAAATTAAATAGATGCGAAAAAAATGTAATGTGCGTCGTGTCAAGACCTTTCCTTTCTTGGCAGATGGACCAGGTTCAATCTTGTGGAACTTGGCTCTAATATCAGTTGGATAAGACTTGACGTTTGCCCCAACCAGAACTTTTTCTGGGAACATCTTAATTTGGTTAATTTCTAGCCTTTCCCTAAAGGTATTCAATCATATTACGTGTGGGAAGAGTAAGATCCTAATCTCTTCTTCCACGAACATTAGACTAATTTTACCTTAAAAGATATTAAAATCCTTCATGAGACCTGATTGACTCAGGGGATTAAAGGCTTAGATTATTGATGTCATTTCTTGGTCGCCCGAGTATGAAACAACCACAAGGAGCTTCAGGAGCCCCCTACAGTTGGGTGGTGGAAAATGACGGACAACGAGGTAAGAGACCTTCTGTCAGCTAAGTCAACTTGAGGTGATCTCAGTACCTGCCCTCGCTGAATATCCTCCTCTTGCTATGGCTAAGTAAATCTCCTTTTGTGAAGAGGAATGTGATTTATGAGTGTCTCATATTGATGCAACATTGAACCTAAGCTTCTAGGCTCTGGCACGGCCCAGAACACCATGCAAGCTCTGAGATCCTAACAGGCATTTTAACAAAGAACAAATTTACTGCAAAATATGCAAGACTCACATCTGATCCAGAGCAACAAGAGATCATTATAAATTTAGAGCTCAAAGGGGCTTTAGAAGCCATCAAATCATACACCTTTGTTTTACAGATGAAGAAACAGAGGCACAGAGAGGTTAAGTGACTTGCCCAGGGTCACACAGGTAGTGTCTGAGGCAGGATCTGAACTCAGGTTTTCTTTACTCCAAGTTCGACATTTCCATTCATTACTCCATGCTGACACTATATGACGAATGAAGAAACAAAATACTCAGTAGGGGAATGCCAGTACTTTTGTGTGGGTGTATTGGTATGTGCAAGATCTATATTTCTCATGTATTTATTTGTATATTTGTAATGGAAAATAACCTCAGAGGAAGGGGAATAACCAAAACCAAAACCAAAACAAAACAAAACAAAAAACCAAAACTGTAAGCATCTGCTACCTTTCCTAGCCTAAGGGTCAGCCTTAGGTTATATCCTCAGGAGGGATTGAAGAGACCAGAGATGAGGGAGATAAACCACTTATAGTTTGTTTTAAGATGGTGGGGTGCACAAGCATCGTCCAGGGGAAGAAAGTTGGCTCCTAATATACTTTTAGAGAGTGAATTCCTCGTGCCTGGGAAAGGTGACCCAATGGAGAGGGGCCGAACTAGTCACATCAGCTGGGGCTAGCACATCAAGGGAGCGGTCTCGTGAGAGACGTCCTTGTGAACCCACAACTGGACTGTGGCCCTCAGCACCTCCTCATCTGCAATGGGCACCAAGAGGCCCCGAGGCAGTTCCTGATTTCTCATGAGACAAGAGGTGCTTGGAACTCACATTGCCCTGTCCAAAAACTCTCCTCTAGAAGGTAGGATTTGAGTTGAATCTTGAAGGATTCTAGGAAAGCTAGGAGAGTAAAAGTAAGAAAGACATTCCAGGTATGAGCAACAGCCAATGCCAAGTCACAGAGTCAGGAGATGGAGAGTCATGGGAGAACAGCAGCAAATGGTCCAATGTACCCGGATTGTAGAATATGCGGAAGGTAGTCAAGAGTAAGAAGACTATAATCATCACTCTTTGAAGACCTTCACATCCCAAATAAAGGACTTTATATGTTATCCTGGAGATAATAGGAAGCCACTGGAGTTTATTGAGTAGGGAAGAAATATGATCCGAACCGTACTTTGAGAAATCATTTTGACAGCTGAGAGGATAGATTAGAGTGAAGAGAAATGAGTTAAGAGGCCAAGCAGAAGGCAACTGAAATGGTTAGTAGTGAGGAAATGAGGCCCTGTGCTGGAGTGGGTAAGTTGGAGAGAGGAATTGAGGATGGCACAGAAATCTTGAGCCTATGTGATTGGAAGGATGCTATCTCAAGAGCAATAGAAAAGTTGAGAAGAGTGAAAGGTTTGAAGAGGAAAGATGATGAGTTCTGTTTTGAGATGCCTATGAGATGTCCGGTTTGTGACATCCAAAAGGCAGTTGGTGATATGAGACTGGCTTTAGGAGAGAAGCTGAACAGATAAATCTGAGGATCATCAGCATAGAGTGATAATTGCATCCATGACAGTTAATCACTAAATGAGATAGTAAAGGGAGAAGAAAACAAGGCACAAGCAGCCTTGGGGGACACTCAAGGTTAGTGATATGACCTGGATGAAGATCCAAAGGTCACATAAGGAGGAGGAAAACCAGGATATAGAAATGCCAGGAAAACCTAGAGGCAAGACTATCAAAGAGAAAAGGGTGACCCTAAAGTGGAAAACATTGCACCAAGATCAAGAAGGGTGAAGCATGAGAAGAGACCGTTAAATTTGGCCATTAAAAGATCACTGCCGACTTTGGAAAGAGTGGTTTAAGTTGAATGGTGAGACATGAAGGCAGATTGCATAGGGTTTAGAAGCTGTGAGAGAAGAGGACGTGAAGACATCCAGTATTTACAACTTTCTCAAGCATTTAGTGAAGGAGAGGAGAGATATATGCTAAAAGCAACATTGATAGATCAAGTGAGGGTTTTTGTTTGAGAATGAGGAGACTAGGTGCACTTAGCATCATGTCAGGCATATAGAAGGTGCTTAATAAATGTATTGATTGATTAACTGAGTCAGTACAGGGAGATATCAAAGATTAGAGGGAGAGTGGGAGATGATAGTAGGGAAAATCAAAGAGTAGAGGCAATGAACAAAGGGAAGGGCTATGACCAAGAGCCCATTTAGAAGAATTTTACTTTGTC
The DNA here is from genome assembly GCA_011680675.1 of Gymnobelideus leadbeateri. Lineage (NCBI taxonomy): Eukaryota > Metazoa > Chordata > Mammalia > Diprotodontia > Petauridae > Gymnobelideus > Gymnobelideus leadbeateri. The sequence goes on along the minus strand of WOXC01009818.1, from coordinate 428,269 downwards.
AAGAAAAAGGTCCTTCCCTTCATGGGAAACAAAATGAAAGAGAAGATTGTAGGAGAATATGTCTCAGTGATGCAACATGAGTTGGAGAGGTGAGAAGAGATAGCTCTTGCCAAATGACCTTGTTTTTAGTGAAGAATGAGGTGAGGTCTTCAGCAGGGAGAGTAGGTTGAGAGAGTGCTATGGTTCCTCCTCTTCTCCTCCCACCACACTTAGTTGAGGCTGTCATAGAATATTATTATAAGGTATTAATGTGTTAATGAGGTGTTAACCCTTTGTTATCACTTTATGAAGTATGGACATTTTCTGAGTGAGTCAGAAGGAAGTAACAGTAATTGGACAATCAGTGATGGAACATACCCTATGTTATTGTAGACAAGTCACTAATTAGGATTTCCATTTTCTCATCTGTAAATTGAAAAAGTTACACTAGAGTAGAAGAATAGAAAGATTGTTTTGTTGTGGTAAGACCCCAGATTATTTTGTAGCCTGAAAAATTGCTGAAGCTATTAATCATTCCAATTAGTATCTCTGCTAATTCCCAGGGTTTTCTTAGTAAACTTTTATGTTATCAACAGATAGGAATAGTTTTATCTCCCCCCTTACATATTTTTACCCCTTTAATTTCTCTCTTATTGCTCTTGTTGGCATTTCCAGAACAATATCAAATAATAGTGGAAAGAATTGGCATCTGTTTTCCTCTCGTATTTTTTGCAAAAGATTGTAATATGTCTCTATTGCATTTAGATTCAGATAGATCTTTTCTATGATATCAAAAAAGGTCCTTCTATGCCTATGTTTTGTAGGGTTGTTGCTTTGGGTTTTTTGTTTGGTTTTGTTTGTTTGAGAATAAATGAATGTTGTACTTTGTCAAAGACTTTTTCTTCATCTCTAGCATTAGTTCTAATTGTTCTTTAAAAGTCTGATAGAATTCTCCCATGAATTCATCATGACCAGAGTTTTTTCCCCCTTCCCTTTGGTAATTCTTTTACAACTAATTCTTTCCCCTTTTCTGAAATTAGGTTATTTAAGATCTCTGTTTGGTCTTCTGTGAATATTGCTATTTTATATTTTTGAAGTTATTCCTCTCTTTCTTTTGTTCTCAGTTTTGTTATCATAGAGCTATGCATAAGGTTTTGATTATTCTTTTTTCTTCTGATTTTGTTGTGATTTTTCTGTTTTCTTTTAAATCAAATTGACTAAAGGTTTATCAATTTTATTAGTCTTTTCAAAGAATAAACTTTTAGTTTTATTTATCATTTCTGTAGATTTGTTTTTGATTTCCAGTTTATACATTTCTCCTCTAATTTTTAATATTTCCTCCTTTATGCTTATTTTGGTTTTTTAAAAAAATGTTATTTTTTAATTTTGAAAATTCACATTCAGTATACTGGTTCTTTCTTTTTCTATTTTGTAAATGTATTTTTGTAGAGATATTTTTTATCTGACCGAATCCCAGAAATGTTGGTGTGTTGTTTCATAAGTACCATTTTCTTTTTTTTTTTAAAGCAATTGGGGTTAAGTAACTTGCTCAAGGTTACACGGCTAGTCATTTGATTTATGCGTGGGTGCTCATTTTCTGAGGCCGGATCTGATCTCGGGTCATCCAAACTCCGAGGCCGGCGCTCTTACTCACTGCGCCACCTAGCCGCCCCTTTAGGGCAATTGGGGTTAAGTAACTTGCCCAAGGTTACACGGCTAGGTTTTTGTTTGTGCGGATTAAGTGTCAAGAGGCCGGCTCCGAACTCAGGTCCTTCTGATTCCAGGGCTGGCGCTCTATTCACTACGGCACCTAGCCGCCCCAGTACCATTTTCTTTTACATGATTATTGTTTCTGTGATTTGTTCTTCAACACACTCATTATTTAGGACTTCATTGTTAAATCTCTGCTTTGGTATGTTTCTTTTGTTTGTGCTTTCTAAACTGATAATGATTTTTATTGCATATATAAAGGATAAATTTACTATTTTGCCTTTTTATATGTTAGCAATGTCTCTGTACCCTAATACAAAGTTTTTGTAAAAAAATCATATGGTGCTGAGAAGCACATTTATTCTTTAGTAGTTCCATTTTTTAAATGCCATGAATCTTTTTTAGCTCTAGCTTTCCTCCCCCCAACTATTTGTCAAGTTCTTTATTTTTTCCTTTTGTTTATCTTTCTACAGGACTTACTCAAAATTGAAATAACAACATTGAAATCACCACTATTGTGTTTCTGTCTGTATTTTCTGGTAATTCAGTATATTTTTCCTTTATGAATTTAGATGCTAAGGCATTTGAAACATATAGGTTTAATGTTGGCTATTGGTTTGTGGTCTATGGTTTCCATCAGCATGATTTAGTTACCTTTTTATGTTTTGAATGTTTGTTTTTGCCTTGTTTGATAAAATAATTGCAATTTCTGCTTTTTGGGGGGTTCACTTGAAGTATAGTAATTTTTTCCACTCCATTTTTAATTCTGTGTATGTCTTGTTTTTTTTTCAACATGTTTTCGTGTAAACATTGTTGAATTGTGGGATTTTCTTTTCCTATCCAATCTGTAACTCGTTTTCATTTTGTTGGATTGTTTAATACATTCATATTTAAAGTTAGGAGAGTTGTTTTACTTTTCTTCCATTTGTCTCTAATTTTTTCCCTCTCTTCCTTTCTAAACACAATACTACATTTCTTATTTTAGCTTAATTTATTTTAAGACAATCCTATTCCCACCAGTTTATTCTCAAGTCCCAATCCTTCAATTTGTTACCCTTTCCCCTAGTTTAGGAATTTTGTTCAACTTGTTAGGTCTTTTTTCTTCCTAAATTTTATACAATTATTTAGTCCTTCCTCTATTTTCTTCTAAGTAAGTAAAATAAAATCCATCTTCCTGACATCCCCCTTCAACATACTGCTGTTAAAATTTAGTTTTCTGAACCTTTTTTTCTAAAAGCATTTCTTACCTTCTTTTTCTTCATTATTTATTTTCCTTTTCTCTCTATTCTAGACTCTTATTCTTTGATTTATGGTCCTCACATTTATTTAGTCCTTTTTGAGTCCCTATATTTTCATGGAAATAAAGTTTCTAAGGTACCTGTGTTGGGTTCTTCTAAGCAGTTTCTGCTTTTTCCTTACAGATTTTGCTCCCCAGCCCACTCTTTTCTGTTGCGCCTCTTAGAGATACTAGTTCTTGCAGGTGTTAGAGTTTTTCAATGTCCTTGTTTGTAGAATTCACTGTTGACCTTTGCCTTCTACTTGGTCGTTCCCCCGCCCCCCAATTACCTTGAAATCTCCTGCCTGGGTTCTTGCCCTTCCTCTTTTCTGGGTGTCCACTGCCCCTGGGTTCTCTGATTACCTTTCTCCAGAGGCCAGATGAATGGTCCTTTTGGGCATTTTTGTTATTCCCACTGTTGTTTCCTTACTTAGTCTCCTGTAGGCTCTCTGTTTCCTGAGAGACTACAGGGGATTCATTTTCCTTCACTGTTGTGTTGTTGGCAGTTTTTACTGAACTTCAATTTTCTCAGTTTTAAAAGAAGAGTTGGACTAGGTGGCATCTGGGTCTAAATTTATGCTACTCTGATCTCGGGAGGATTGGTAGAGTTGATAGAGTTCTCAAATTATAGCCAAGAGATCTGGTTTTGAATCTTGCCTTACTAGTTATGTGGTCACGGGTAACTCATTTGAGGCTTTTGAGCTTCAGTTTCCTAATCTGTAAAATGGTATTAAGCATAATGGATAGAGTGCTGAGCCTGGAGTCAGAAGATCTGAGTTCAAATCCAGCCTCAGACACTTACTAGTTGTGTGTCCCTGGGCAAGTCACTTAACCCTGTTTGCCTCAGTTTCCTCATCTATCAAATGAGCTGGAGAAGGAAATGGCAAATCACTCCAGTGTCTCTGCCAAGAAAACCCCAAGGAGTTGGACAAGACTAAGAAAATGGAAAAAAGTGGTGTTAGCCTGTTATACATAGTTCACAGTCTTATTATATGATAGGCATTGTGCTTGGCACTGAGGGTACAAATTAGAAATAAAAAACATTAACCCTTACTCTCAAGGAAGCATTTGGAAGCTTTTAAGGGTCATATAAATGTTAGCTGTTACTATGATCAGTGGTAGTAATGTGTTACTTACTTCTTGGTAGTAATATGTTAGTTACTATGATTAATGGTAGTAATAGAGGTAGGGGATTCCTTGAAAGCCTAATTCCACATTCCAAAGCCTTGACCTTCATCACCCTTTTCCTTTCTCACATACATGGGTTGAAATGAAATGCTTAGTCTTTGAAAAAAAAAAAGATGTTCTATAGGGATCAAATAAAAGTGGCTTGGCAGATAATGTGTTGGAAGAATACTTTTATAAACTTATCAAATGAACTGGAGCACTTTTTAAATGGAGTGCTAGATCTGACATCTTCCCTTAGAGTGGAGGCTGCCTCACTTAAGTAAAAAAAAATCATGGTAAACATTTTGCAGCTGGAACCTGAATTAGCAATGTAATCACTGAAAATGGGAAAACATCTGGCACCAGGACACGTCATGCTGAATTTTATATGGCTTTCAAAAATAAGTGGAAATAGAGCTATAAACATGTTATATCTTACTGAGGGCAAAAACAGGTTTTGTGTGTGTGTGTGTGTGTGTGTGTGTGTGTATGTGTGTGTGTGTGTTTATGTTGGGGGAAGGGTGTTGAGGGGGCAGCTGCATCATAAAAGGGGTTGATGGAGAAGGTGACCCAGGAAAGGGTACCCTGGGAGAGACAGATGCCCTCCGTAGAACCTCAAGGTGGTAGATACAGGGGCCAGAAGCTACCCAGAGGACCAGGAGATTAGCCAGAGACTGTCTCATTCTGGGGATAGCCCAAGGAAGAAGCATCTCCCCCAGACAGAAGCACATTCTACTCCCACCTTGACTGAAGATCTGGGACATTATACCTCTGGGCAGCCACAAGCTGCAATCGAAGAACCCTGTTTCTGGAATCAGAGATTCTAGGTTGTAAGCCCAGCTTTGATTGTATGTGTATGTGTGTGTGTGTGTATTCGTGCACACACATATAAGCCACTTAACTTTCTGGGAACTCAGCTATGTCATTTCTAAGTGCAGATCTTCCCTACCAGCTTGGTCCACATGGAAGTCTGGGAGCTTGTGTCTGACTATGACGACTTAGGGTTGATATTGTGTGTTGGTGAAAAGTCTTCTCATTGACTGTGGAGTCTGAAGAATTGAGGGTTCAAAAACTCCTAATCCAAAACTGAGTGCACATGAGGGGGAAAATGTTTCGATTTCCCCCTCCTCCCCCCACCCCCAATCTCTCATTCGTTTTCTTGCCAACTTGGAGTTGGGGGAACCACTTCGAGGTGCTGCATTGGAGAGAGACAGCTAGTTGCATTCTCCCACCTGGCCGTCTCATGTCTGCAGTACACGTGTGCATACATATGTGCGTGTGTTTACCCTTTCCTGATTTTAGGCATGTTCTGAGATGAGTCTTGTCAATCTTCTGAGATGGGAGTCTTATCTTGTCAACCCTAGTTGGCAAAATCTAGAGGTCCCATGGAGGACTGGCTAGCAACTGGAGTTAGTAGCAAGCCTACTGGAGCTGAATGACCGTAGCCATAACCAAGCAGCCACCTTGAGATGGGTGTGCCCAAGCAGTGACCCTGAGGGAAGTGCAAAGTCTGGAGAAGTCGCAGGATGTGAAATGGAGTGGCTGAGCAAGTGCAGCAGCAGCCAAGTCTGATGGGGGGTCTGGTGGTTCAGTGCTTGACCCATCCCAGCAGTGGACTGACCCATCCAGCCATGACCCCATGGCCTGGGAAGAACCAGATCAGTTTAGCAAGGGAGAGAGTAGTCCACCAGCAATGTCCCACTCTGCTACAAACTCATCGGGAAGAATGCGGAGAGAGAAGGATCTGTGAATGAAATTGGCCATATTTATCCTCTACATGTATACTTCACTAACATTATACTTTAAGTTTGAAATTACTCTCCCCAGGGACCTTGTGTATGTAAGGGAAGAGTGTGCCCTGATTTGGGAGGAATTTTTTTTAAAAATACCTATTGTTCTCACTATACCTTCTCAGTAAAATATGTTTTCTAATAGTGGAGTACATCTGGTTTATTGCTAATGGGGGGGCACACCATTAGGGGCCAGTGAGTCTCTTACCATTACCCATGGAACCATTTATAAGGAGTGGCCAACTAATCCTCTGGAGACCCCAACATGTGAATCTGAATGCAAGTGGGGAGATCCCAGAGGGGGTGCTGATTTTATAATCATGGTATTTTCTGTCATTTTGACAAGAATTCAGAAGACATTTATTAAGTGCTTACTAAGAGCAGAGCACCAGGGATACAAGAAAAATGGGCTATTTTACTGACACAAATGAAGCTCTTTCTGTGCTAACAGGACTAGAGTTGACCTTGGGGACTTAGTGTCCGGTTTGAATAGATCCTTTGAAAACCCCAAAAGAGAGACATCAACTAGAAGAGCTGAAAAGTGGCCTCGGGGGAGCAAGGATCCTGCTAACTCTTTTTGGCTAGGGTGTAGATGGTAGCAGTGCGGTGCTGGAGAATGAGAGAAGGGGCAACCAGCACTGGGTACAATGGTCAGGGATAAGCTTAATTTATTTACTTTTTAAAAGAAAGTTTCCATGAGCATCTGAAGACAGAACAAATGTAAGATGAAGATCTCTAGGATGGAAGGAAGGTTCTTAACAGTGGAACATGAGGGTACAAGGAATGGGTGAGCAGATGACTGAAGTAGGACTGAGGTTGGTAAATGTGGGAGCATGAGGACAGGTAGCTGGTGAAAAGGAGTTTTTATTGTTTTTTTTGCCTTAGGAATCAGTGATTTTGACCCACAGGGGACAAAGAACAGGATGAAAGAATTTACCAGCCACAGGACAGGGGAGGAACAAGTTCACTGAGGGGTGACTGATGGTACAGTGATATCAGCTCCTACCCTTTGTTACTACAAACATGGGAAGATGGAAGTAGGAGAGTCATTGAGTTCTGGCTGGGCAAGTGAGTCTGAAAATCAAGCGATCAACCAATAAATATTAAGTTCCTACTATGTAGCAGCCACCGGACCAGGTGATGCAAAAGCAAACACTGAAATAGTTCCTACTTTTAATCTTACATTCAAATGGGGAAGATTACAAATACATATATAAGCTTATGTAGCATAAATATATAGTGAATAAGTAGAAATAAATGTGTAGTCAAATACAAGACAGTGTGAAAGGGAGGGAACTAGAAGCTGGGGAGGTCATGAAGGGCTTTATGCTTAAGCTGTACTTTAAAGGGAGGAGCACTTGAGGTGGTCTAAGGGAGGGAGGGCAATCCTGGCATATGGAATGGCCAATGCAAAGGCACAGTGGTGGTATATGAACCTCCACACCAGACTGAATTCATGCTAGACATATTTATAGGCAGTAGGAAAAGAAAGAGCAGACCCAGAGACAATGAAGATGAGAAAAAGGTTAGGAATGACCTGCCACAGCTCTGTAGCTTCACCTCAAGATGGTCAGTGAATGAGGCACGCCTGAAAGCTACCCCAAATGCAGAGTGTACAATCAAACTCCCTTTTTTTAGGTCTTGATTTCTATCATTGCAGGCAATCTTTGCTTTTGATGCTTTTCTTGATGTTTCTAAATTTTTCTAGAAACCAGGGCCCAAATCCTTTGCTTTTCTAAATGTTGCTGGATGTGACTAATCCTGAGATTGTTGTATCCTTAATTATGTTGCCTCTTTCTATGGAAAGTCCACTCTCCCCTCCCCTCCCACGTTGGGAATAGTGTGTCAGGAGCTTCTTAGAGGGCAAAGTTCCATGGGGTGGCTTAGAAGCTACCAGCTAGGGCTCTAATCAGAGGCAGGGGGTCCCACTTATCCTATACATGTGCTCATGTCATTCATGTTTCCCCAGGCTTTTCCCTCTTAGTACTTTCATTAGCAGGTTAAAATCTATGGGTAAAGATATTCTTATTACAATTCACTGGCCTCATTTTAGCCACCACCCCACTCAGTTCACTCTCTCTTTCCTTCTCCGAAGCAAGAATTATCCTCTGGCACTTAGGTTAAATAAATGCACACACAGAACAAAAAGTTATAACCACAAAATACAGTTTTGCAGGGGAGTAGGCAGTCTATCCCTCTCACCCATCTCTGAACCTGGGTTTCACAGGTGTACCCAAAAGACAAGCATTGCCTTGTCCAGGGATCACAGGTAAAAGCAAATCATCTCACTACCCTCAGCTGCTCTAGCAGAACTCTGCCTTAAATACCCAGTCATACGTTCAGCCAAAGACCCTGCTTGATGCCTTCTTGGGATGGTCATCTTCTTTCTCCTGCTTAGTCCACAAGAGTGACTGATCATCTTCTGAGTACTCGTTGTGAAGATAAACCCCAGTGCCCCAAGGGAGAAACAAAGGACTGTATGGTCCTCTTAGAAGTTCTCAGGAGCATCTGGTGCAACCTTTTAAAAAATCCCTTTACAATAATCTTCTAAAACCATTTAGCCTCATGCTTCCTATTTCTTTTTTGCCTCCAGATATGGGAAAAGGAGGGGGAAACATGTGCCAGCTGCAGAGGTGATTGCCACAGCAAGTGTAATATCTGTGAGTTTTCCATTTATCCCAACAATAAAATTATTTCCTGACCTTGTTTTTGATGTCTCCATTTTTATTTTTAACCACAGTGGTCTTTGTAGTTTCTATTGACTATAGAAAATTTCAGATATCTTATTATCTCCTCAACATTGGCCATTTCACCCTTATTAGTTCCTCTCAATATTTTTATAATCTTTAAAACTGATTTTTAAATTTCTAGAAGATATTCTATTTGCTCTTTTGATTTTCTTTCTGGGGTTAATCCTTGCTTACATTCTTTAATTATAAATAATATATTATGTAATTGAGGATATCTATTGAGATATCTTGAATTATTTTTTTTTCTGTCTTTATTGCTTTTGATACCTCAACTATTTAATTTGTTCCATGACATTTTGAAAATTGTACTGGCATTCTGCTCTGTTCACTTACATTTTGTAATAGCATTGAACACTGTTATGGATTGTAGAATTGGCCTGACAGAACTTACTTTCTGCTCTCACCCCTCCTCTCTGATGGATAGGGACAGAGATGAATCTTTCATTGTTTATTGTGTGTGTGTGTGTGTGTGTGTGTGTGTGTGTGTGTGTGTGTGTGTGTAACAGAGAGAGAGAGAGAGACAGAGAGACAGAGAGAGTTTAGGTGTAATTTTTTTTTTGGCCGCTTCCCTCGATTTCCCATCATCCTGTGGAGTTGGGGACAGGAAGGCATTTAATGAGCTATACTTGCCCTTCTCTGTTGTTTTATGGAATTTATATCAAATGAAAAATTAGTGGTACCATCATGATAGCTCAGAGCCCCCAGTTAGGAAAATGCCTAATATTTGAAAGTTCAGTTGTCTGCTCTAATTTAATTTTTTTGTGTTAGCTTCAGCTAAAGCAACCTCTCTATGTATGAGGCATAATCAGGACACAGGAAACATTTAAATAAATGAGCATATTATAGTATCTGTTACTAAAGAGCTATGAGAAAGGGTAATTGGGGAAAGATCTTTCTTCAGTCCTCTAAGAAGTTCAGTACAACTTTTAGCTTCAGTCTCAGTTTTTGAGATGCCTGTAGGGATCCAGTCTCTTCCTTCTGTCACAGCTCTGCCCTCTTTTTGTTTCTCCTGTTATTTCCCTTTGCATCACTAGATGCTTTGTCGTTGGCTCCCTACTCTCAGTCTGCTCCTTCACACACAATTTCCAAGTATGATTCAAATCCTCCTTCCAAACTCAAATCAAGTTAGCCATTTCTGCTCAACACGACCTCTTGCCCCTGTGTCATGCAAATTTACTTATCTCTTACCAAACCTCAGGTCTGAAGCCCTCACCTACTACCCCCACTTCTACTCAAGTGCTATTGAATTTGACAAGTCTCACAGCCATCTTGACTGAATACATTACACATTTAAGTTATCCAACCTCAAATGGGTTCTCATTGCAACAAAGCAGTCCTTTTATTCTTCCCTAATTTATTCCCTATCTCACTCCCCCTAGAAACTATTCCAAACATTCCTTCCTTCCCCAAATCTCCCATACCTCCATTTAATCCCTTATCATTGAGGTCCTCACTTATAACTTTCCTGAGAAAAAAATGGGATCTGCCTCTTTTCTCATTCTCTTCATCTCAGAACCTTTTGGCATCATCTTGGATTCTCCTCATTCCCCTCTGACCCCCAATCTCTGAACAATGCCTTTCTTTTTGTTGTCAGCCTCTACATGTATGTTTTATCCTACCCCTTCATATCTTCCCCAGCAAATTGCATCCTCCATCAATTTCCCCCACCCTCACCTCAATTTCTCTTGCCTCAACTGCTCCCTATCCAGACTCCTTTCCTAGTGCCTTAAATATGCCCCATCCTTAAAAATATAAACATCTTCAAAAGACCCTACCATTTCCTCAAGATATATCTATGACGTCTCTCCTCCCTTTTTTCCCAAAGTCCTTGAAAAACCTGTCTACACCTCCTGCCTACATTTCCCCTACTCTCCCTCACACCTCACTTTTTGTGATCTGGCTTCTGACTTCATCACTCAACTGGAAGTGCTTTCTCTTAAAGTTGTCATTGATTTCTTTATCGCCAGATCAGATAGTCTTTTTCCTTTTTTCATCCTACCTGTTGCATTGGATATTGCTGACCACTCTCCCCTGGATACTATCTTTTCTCCAGGTTTTTGTAGCTCTGCTCTCTCCTGGTTCACTTCTATGACCGCTCTTTCTTAGCTGTCTTCACAGGCTCATTATCTACACCATGCTTCTGTGGATGTTTCCCGAAGTTTTATTCATGATCCAAGAGATAACTGGAATTACAAATTTTCCTAACTCTAGATAATTCCTGAGACCATGGATTCTGAATGATCACAAAACACAAAAAGAATAGATTTAACCTTAGCCTGAGGGTGTATGCATGTATGCAAATATATTCTAACATATATAGATGTAAAAATATATTTATACACATATAAAACATATAGGTGATATATTTGTGTCATTTAACCAGAGCTTCAGTTTTCTTATCTGTAAAATGAGAGATTGAACTAGATTCCAAGATGCCTTTCACTTATAAATCCTGTGATTCCATATCCTTAGACATAAGCTTAAAGTTTTTCTATTTCTGATACCGTCCAGACTTTAAAACAAAAACGAGGAAGTATCTTTTTTCCACAAGCCACTGAGCCTCAGGAAAAAAAAATGACATTATTTTTACAAATAAAAAATAACACAATGTATTTTAGTTTTCAAGAGAAATCAAAGCCAATTTTCTTACATAAATATAGGTATAGAGACCTAAAGGGTTGGAAGGAACCACAGAATTCATCCAGCTCTGCCTTCAAGAGGCCTGGGGCAGCTCCCCTGTCCTCTAGGATCCCTCAAATATTAACAAAGGAGAGGTCATTTTGCAATCCTACCTGCAATCCCATTTGAGTACCCTAGCTGGAACTGTCCTGGGATCAGACTAGAATTCATTGAGGGGTTTTAGATGCTCTCTTAACCTAACCTCTTCTCTCTTTTCTTGTGTTCCAGTTCCCTGTTAGCTCTTTTGCTCCCTAATTTTCAGTCTGAAGATCATAGGGTGTTAGCTTTGGAAGGTATTGTAGAAATCTAATCAACCGTCCTATTTTTCACATGAAGAAGCTGCCGGCTATAGAAAAGTAATTTGTATATGGTCACACTGGTTCCAAGTGTTGAGAGAATTTAACTCAGGCAGGACTTTTGATACCATACTGCCTTCCACCCTCTCTAAAAGTAGTCTTCTCATCCTCCTTCTACCCCACCCCAAGAATAATCCTAGCCCTTAATCACCAAACCCTTTGCCCCCAACATACTTTTGAAAAGTCCTGAGAATGCCAGCCTTTTTTTGAGCCTATTCAAATATGTAACCCTTTCTTATCCCTCTGATTATCTTTGGCTACAGACCTTTCTTGAGAACCCAATGAATTCAAAGCACCATGCTTGGGGATAAGTTGTTAGTACCCTGCCACATATTACAAGGCAGAAAAATGGAAGTATCTCTCTCTCCCCCTTCTGTTGCTCAGAATTTAAGTTCTTTAAGGGCAGGGACTCTCATATTTGTCTTTAGTCTCAGGACCTGGCATAAGTACACATAATACATAGAAAGTGTTTAATAAGTGTCTGGTAAATAGAATGGCATAGAAAAGTGAAATAGGAGTCTCTAGGTCTGCATCTTTGAGGTGCACAGCCCAAACTGCATTTTGTATATAAACATCCTCACACATCATCATGCATGAGGACAAGATGTTTTGTTCACACAGTATCTTCCGAGAACAATATAAAATGATTCCTACAGCTCCTTTCTCAAGGATTGCATTTGACAAAATGTTACCTTCTAAGTGCCTCATTATAATTATTATTATAAATTTGTGTGTGTGTGTGTGTGTGTCCATGTCTATCTCTATATGTCCAAAGTAACTTGATATTTCTGCTGTCAGGAAATGCCCTTTAAAGATTTTTTTGTTTGAAATCATTTCCAAAGGGTAAAAGTCTTATTTTAAACAAGTTTTGTTGTAGGGGCAAATCCTACCTCTTATTTAGTCTATCTCTATCTAGATAGATTAGATGGAAAAGTGTTAAGATTTGATATTAGAAGATCAGGATTCAATTCCTGACTGCATAAAAGTGGACCGGCCTTTCTGGGTCTCAATTTCTTCATCTGTACAATGGGATTGGACTAGCTGACCTTGGAGGTCCCTTCCAGCTCTAAGTATATGGTCCTAAAATAATTCTACAATCTAGTAAGTTTATAGAAAATCAAAAGTTTTCATTGCACTTACACATTTTTCTTTTGCTTTTGCATTTCTCTCAATAGATACCTTTGTGTTACACTTCTCTTTTAGTTAAAAATTAAGTGACCTTACCCATTGCCTTACAAAGGAACCTTTTCCAGATCAGAAAAATTGGCTCAAGACTTTCCTCCTCTAAATTTCTCATTTCCCCACCGATATGCCTGACCCAAGGGAAATCAACAAAACAAAATCATGTTATTGGTAGCCCCTAAAGGGCAGAGCCCATGTTCTAGTAACAATAAATTCAAGTTTTTGTGAGGGCACTTAGCCCACTATTCCATTTGGTCACATTGGTCAATACCAAGGACTTCAGGGAGACCTTAGGGGAAAGCATCAAAGTGTTCACCACCAATTTCACACCTCTTTTCCCTTCCTCCCGTGAATGTTTATTTTACCAAATATACAGAACCACTGGGGAGAGGTGGCCTCAAGGTCCTACTAAACAGGGGATGTCAGTGAGCAGGTAGAAGGTATGTGTGTGGCCTCAAGCATATAAGAGCAGGGCAAACACTTACGAGGTCTAATTTCTGGCGCTGAATACTGCTGGAGAATGGACATCAGCCAACTGGGAACCATCTGTTACCACCTAGCATCCACCCTTAGCAGAGGGCTACTGCTGGGTAACAGAGTTAAGTACTTAGAGCTACAAGCACCACCTATTTCTGCGGCTTTTCCTTAAAGCCAATGATAGAGTGAGCAGCCTCAAACGTGTTCCATGAATGACTCTAGTGTCCAAGCTTTTTCAGAAATTAGGCAGTTCCAAAGCAAAGGAAAAGGGTTTCCAGCTGCAAAGGGTTTGACAGCTGCAAAGGCCAGGATGGAATTTCTAAAGGGAAGGATGTTTGCATTATGGAACTGCTGCTTGGTTTGGATTAGTCCAAGAGTAAAGGCATGGGATGAAATAGGTGGCCCTGACAGAGACCTAAGATGCTTTGGAGAAAACTAGAATTGGTTACCTCGGAACTCTGTCACTCTCAGTTACTTCTCAAAAGTATTAGCCTAGAACTGAAATCCTAACCCACAAGAGTGACCTCTGGTTCACACCATGATTTTAGTGATGAATAAGTGATCCATCCCCAGCCTCCCTCCTTTTCTTATCACGGACTTACATTAATCATACAACAGAATTTTTATCTAAAAGAAAATTGAACACCACCACACATTAGCCAACATGTAATGCCCTGGGTTTATTTTGTGAGAGTTCTGTCACAATTTTTCCAGGTGGGATTAAAAACCTTAAGGATAGTGTATGCCGTTGGCCTGGGCATTCAGACTTCGGTACTGACAAAGCACTAGTCTAGTAGTCGTCTGGTAAGTACCATTCTCTTCACAGAAGAGAGGTCAATATTTCCAAAGGAAGGCACCCGATAGTTGTGGTTCTGGCCTTGCAGCCTTCTGGAGAATCTTAAAAGGAAAAAAGCTGGCTGGCTGTTTTTAGAAACTGGAATGATGATACACGTACAGCAATTACTGCATTCTTCTCCCTTATATCCTTTTTCTGAAGAACAAGTAAAGAATGAAGTCTTTTAAACAATTCGACAATTAAAAAAAATACAATTTTGTGTGCTAAAAAAAGGGCAAGACAACATAAACTCCAGTTGTAAGGACTCCATTTGCATACTTGATTTAACACTTTTTGGTGTGGAAGGAAATGGGACTACTGGGCTGTTTGTGGAGCAGCAACATAACCTTAGTGCTTTCAGTACCAGAGACCACCCACAGCTTTGTGGGTGAGTGGGGATGGGAAGATTCAAGAGACTTCATCTTTAGCTTGTTACTTGTCTTAATGATAGTAGACCAGGAAGATCCCCATTTAATAGTACATTCCCCATTTTAAACTGATGCCTTTTTTGTTTAATTCTGTATGTATGTCACCATTTTTTTTCACATGATACACAGAAAACTCAGGGACCCAGAGGGGAACCAAGTTATGTTATACCATTTACAAAATACCAAGGAGTCCACAGCTACCTAACACATTTACTACAGCACAGGAACCAATGAAGGTACAGTGTACAAAAACCTGTAAACACGGCACAATAAATAGATAAAACAGCAGGTTCCGCACCATGCACATGATGTGATGACACTTCATCTCTATACAATCTCACATCTCACACTCTTTGTTGCAATTGGTTTCCCTCCCTCCCTCCCCCCACCCCAAGTGCAAAGCATCACAAATGAACATTTCTGTATTCAAGTAACATATATACAAGGGGATTACAAATATGCAGTACTGTACAGATAATTGCTGTATGCTTAATTTACAGATGTTGATTCTTTCCTATTAACAGTAAGAAAAGAAAATCAAAGCATGAGAGATGTGCATTGCTGTCTAGTCCCCACAGCTGCCACGGAAACGCATGTGCTGCATTCCATCATCCCTTGCATTCAAAATGCTACTGATGCATAGCACCTAATCAAGTCCCCAAGGCTGCAGTTCATTCCTGTGGAACTACGTCACCTCCATTGCTACTGTATTGTCTGCTATGTTGTTCAGTGCTGGCTTTTCTGCTTCATGGTTTTCCCTGTTAAAAAGAAGATGCATTATTTACTTATTACATAACATAAACATTCAAAATATCAAAAAATTTTTCACCAAAGTCTGTTAAAGTTGTAATTATTTTACCAAAAAAAAAAAAAAAAGAAAGAAAAAGGAAGGAAACAAAGCTGATATCTAAGAAAATTATGCTCATATTAACCCCACTCTCAGGGTGAGTTATAAACAACAGTATATATTTGTTAATAACCACTTAATCAGTATTTAATCTTCTATGAAACTTAGTTAACAATGTTGCTGGTAATAGTATACTTGAATAACTTAAATAATTCTACTAAAAAGGCAATTATTTGAGCTTTATTCATAGTCTCAATCTTCTACAAAACCTTTAGATTTTGCTAAGTGGCACAAAACCAAGTTGTTCAACTTTTAAGTTTCTTCGTTTTGACTCTAGTGGGGAATATCAATAAATGAATGAAAAAATTTCTCTAAGTTAATGGGAGAAGAGGGAAGCAAATAGCTAGACCTTTAGAACAGTCCTATTCTAAAGTTAAACTTCAGAAAATTAAGGATTTTATTTAATAATGGGGTTTTGAAGACATTCACTATAGAGTCTCTGAACATTTTAAAACCAAAGAGGGGGAGTCCAAAATACATTATGACATTAAACAGTTATAACTGGGGTTCTGGCTTGACATTTTTATTACAGCTAGATTCTTTAAAAATCACTAGTTAACTTATTTCTAACATACTGCAAAAGGGAAGAATTCAACTATTACTCCCATTATTTTTGTCATTTTAAAAACAAGCTGCTGCTTAAGAGTAACATTACAGGGTATGTTCTGCTTTGTGATTCACCACAAACCTGAGAATAAGTTCTGACAATCTCTTAATTTTTTCGTGGATTTGAATTATGCATAGCATTTGTTCTTATCAGTTCCATTTTGGACAAAATAGGGGAGAAGATGAACTGAAAACTTAGTTATAAGCAAGAACTTCTTGATCGTAAGGACTAGAACATATGTGAAATAATAACGATAATAACAATTAATGTTGGGGGCAGCTAGGTGGCGAAGTGACTAGAGCACTGGCCCTGGAGTCCGGAGGACCTGAGTTCAAATCTGGCCTCAGACACTTAACACAAAAACTAGCTGTGTGGCCTTGGGCAAGTCACTTAAACCCAATTGCCCTCCAAAAATCAAAATAAAATAAAAAATAACAATTAACATTTATATAGTGCTTACTATGTGCCAGGCTTAATGCTAAGTCCTTTACAATTTATTACCTCAGTAGACTCTCACAAAACAACCCTCCTAGGTAGGTTCTATTATTATCTTAATTTTATAGATAAGGAAACCAACATAAACAAGTGCCAAGTGACTCATCCAGGGTCACACAGCTATGAGTACTGGATCTGATCCTGATAAAGGATGTTTCTTTCTGTTAAACTACCTAGAACAGATATGGGCAGTCTCACCTGGAGTCAGGGAGTGACACTGTGAAGGTAGTTCAAGTTCAAAGTTCAAGTCAAAGAATAATTTTTAACTAAAACTTGTTTTGAACTTGTATCTACTATTTGAGTCACATCTGCTCAGCTCCTGTCAGTCCTGTTGTTTTTTCTGAAATCTCTCGCTTACTCCCCTTTTCTATTGCTACCACAGTACTTAAGAGCTAGAAGGGGCCTTAGATCCCTAATGTACTTGTTCCAGGTCACTTTGTTATTGAGTCATTTTTCAGTTGTGTCCAAGTCTTCACAACCCCATTTGGGGTTTTCTTGGCAGAGACACTGGAGTGGTTTGCCATTAACTTCTCCAGCTCATTTTACAGATGAGGAAAGTGAGGCAAACAGGGTTAAATGACTTGCCCAGGGTCACACAGCTACTACATGTCTGAGGCCAGATTGGAACTCAGGAGGAGGAGTTCTGGGTCACAAAGAAATGCTAAGAAGCAGAACTGTCATTCGCATGCTTTTCTTATTAAGCTGTGCTTCGGATCCCTATCACCTCACCCTTGAAACATCACAACTGTCTCTTAACTAGTTAAGCTTCCCTACCGACCTAGGGCCTCAGTCTTATTTCTAGCTGCTCCCCTTCCCAAATCCTCCACCTAGAGCCAGACAGGCTTACTCACTGTTCCATTAAACAAACTTTCATGCTTTCCTGGATAGACGGATGAAAGAGTGGGTAGAATGCTGAGCCTGGAGTCATGAAGACCTGGGTTCAAATATGGCCTCAGACACTCTAGCTATGTGACCTTGGAAAAGTCATTTAACCCTGTTTGCCACAGTTTCTTCATCTGTAAAACGGGTTGCAGAAGGAAACATCAAACCACTCCAGCAACTTTGCCAAGAAAAACCCAAATGGGGTCACAAAGAGTTGGACATGACCGAACATCATGTTTTCCCATTTCTGCATTTTCATGCCCGCTATGTTACCTTCCCAAAGTGTCTTCCTCTCTTTTCTCTCCAGCTAAGTCATGAGGCAGTCATGTGGATAAAACACCAGAATGGGAGTCAGAAAATCTGAGTTCAAACCCTTCTACTCACATTTATCAACTCTGTGATTCTGCACAACTCCTATCGCTCCTCTCAGCTTCAGTTTCTCCACCGGACAACCAGGTGTCAGGCTAAAATAGGTAGGGCACTTGGCAAACCTTTAAAGCATTATATACTAACCTTTTTTTTTTTTTTAAAAGCAATTGGGGTTAAGTAACTTGCTCCAGGTTATACTTCCAGTCATTATTTATGTGTGGGTGCTCATTTTCTGAGGCTGGGACCTATCTCAGGGACCAGCGCTTTAACCTAGCTGCCCCTATATACTAACCTTTTAAGAAAAACATCAAATGGAATCTCCTTTAGAAATATTCCCAGGGGTGGCTAGACAGGAGCTGAGCATATGTGAATAGAGCACTGGCCCTGGAGTCAGGAGGACCCGAGTTCAAATCCAGCCTCAGACAATTAACACTTACTAGTTGTATGACCTTGGGCAAGTTACTTAACCCCAATTGCCCAGACTTCTTCCCTCCAAAAAGCAAAATAAATAAATAGAAATATCCCCCTGCCCTCTCTCTACCCCAGTATGAAATTAAGTCTCTTTTTCTGCATTCCTGTGGCAGGTATTAACTGTATGATTCATTTCGCAATCACTGTGATCATTTTAAGAAATCTCTTCAAGTATCCATCTATTTTAATATTTTGTTATGACTATCTTCATGGTTTTTATCTCATTTCCCCAACAAAACTCTAAGCAGTATTACTGCCTTACAATTCTTGGCACCCCCACAAATGTTTAGCACAATGTCAAGCACCTAGGGCCCACAGTCCAATATATATCTGCCAATTTCAACCATAGTGAGATTTACTTTAACAAATAATTCTGGACTTAATGAACACTGACTTGAAAACAATATCAACCATAGGCTGTTGCAAAGAAAGCACCTTAGTACTGAAAAAAGGGGGGAAGAAAAAGGAAATAAACATTGATATAGCACCTTCTATATGCCAGGCACTGTGCTAATAATTTAACAACTTGTAAATATGATTGCTAAGTCACCTTCAGCGATCTTTGAAAGTTCAGAGGGAATGGAAACAGTACCTCAAAATTGGAAAAAAGCAAATTTCCCAAATTTCAAGGGCAAAAAAAGAGAAAAGAATGAAATATGCAAATCAGTTCAGTATTAAGACATGGTTGACTTGCTTTTGCTAACTGCTGTAATAACAAAGAACAAATTCAAGAAATGTACCCTAAGGACTATTATTGGCCTTAAGAAAAAGGCAGCAATACCCCCAGAATTGTGATAGGGATTTAAAGAAGGTGGTGAATATTTTGATGAAACAAGGGAAATTATACATGTAAGATTTATGTGTGTGTGTGACATTCCATGATACTGCCTCAAAGTCTAAAACAGAATATTGACATATTCCCAAATTCAATCGCCAAATCAAACGAAGAACTGATTTTAACCTATATTAAAAAAAAAAAAGTTGTTGTCCCTGTTAGAGGTGCCTTTGAAAGCACCAACAATTAGCATCCTTTAAGTTAATAACTCTCATTTCCAAAAGACAAAATGAACAAAAAGCAGAGCATGCATTTCCTACTCACCTTGGAACTGTATCAACAGAGGATGAAGACGGGACCTTGGGCACCTGACAATTTGCTGCTGCAGACAGCTTTAAGGCAGATGATGGAACAGCACTTATAGTCCTAGGTATATGTCGTGCATTTAAGGTGGTGATAGAGTTTACAGTGGCAACTGAAGAGGGCACAGTTAATCGAATGTTGTTCCCAATCAGAACCTGAGTTGTTGCAGAATTGGCAGCAGTCACTTGATGACTCAGTGCACTGTGGGAACTTGAAGTCTGTGTTATATTAGAAGGCTGTAACAAGGTCGAACCTGCTGTCGATGACGGACTCGTATGTACAAGTGCTGTTGGTGTACTACCACTGAGGTGTAAGCCCTTATATACTCCTAGAAAGAAACAAAATAGGAATTCAGGAAATACGTAATTCGGTTTTACCTAAAGCAGAAGTGCACTTTTAAATGGGAAGATCCCCTTAAATGTGACATCACTTTACCTGAGGCTTGAAAGATGCCATTCATTCCAATTCCAAGCACCACATCATCCTTCATCTTGAATCCCATCAGTTGTTCTGATGTCACCAAAGCAGAAGCAGCAAACTGAGCACTAACGGAATCCAATGTCTTAGAAACAAAACCCTTAAAAAGAAGAAGCACCAATTACTGTGCCGCTTAGTGACTGCTTAATGGATGCTTAAAGTTGCACAGGAGAGGAGAGCCAAAGTTAGGGTAGAATAAAAACAAGCTTGGTAAACTAACATGGTAAAACTAACTAAACTTAATGCCTTCTGACAGTGAGAAAAATGTGGTGAAAGATGCAATATTGTTTGGGAAGACTTAAGGGCTGTGAATTTTATTCTATTATCTGAATTAATAATAATCTCTTTACGTCAATGACCCAATGAATTTCAAATATCCTCAAGTGGTAAGTGGAATCAGCAATAGCTCACTTCAAAGGGCTTTATGGAAATAGCTAGTAAAGTTATTAAAATATTTCACAAACATAAAAACCACAAATGAACGATTAAGTAATCCACCTCCAACTTTAGGGAAAAAACTAATCATAAATATAAAACCAATAAATCTTCACCCCCTACCCTCCTCCTCACCTTATTCCCTCCCCAAATGTACTCCTGAAGGTTCTTTGAGAATTTAAAAATGAAATAAGCTTCCTGAGGGCAGAGCGTATAAAGGGCTTTTTTGGGAGAGGAGAGAGAATGTAGAGGTGAATGGGAGACATCCCTAGCACCTAAGCAAAGTGTTTCACGCATAGTAGGTGCTGAATGTTTTTACTGAATGATAATAACCTTTTAAAGTTTAGCCTAAAAATACTGGAAAATAGGCAAATTTAAAGCCAAAACAAAACAAAACAAAAAAAAGGAAGTTCTTATAAAATGCTGATTTTCATAGGCCAGTGCTTCAAACTTAACTCTACTTTCAGTGCAAACAGGATGAAAATCTCAGCTTTTAAAAATTAAACCTATAAAAAGGGGCGGCTAGGTGGCGCCATAAATAGAGCACCGGCCTGGAGTCAGGAAGACCTAAGTTCAAATTCGACCTCAGGTACTCAACACAAAAACTTGCAGTGTGACCTTGGGCAAGTCACTTAACCCCAATTACCCTCCAAAAAGCAAAAAAAATAAAAAATAAACCTATGACATGTTTAAACCGTCAGGATTTACTATGTTCTAGGTTTTAAAAAGCAATTTTCATAACAGTAGAGATGGTATTATAATAAAACTAGTAAAACAACTTATATACATGTCTATGATAAAATTTATAAAATGCTTATGATAAATGATATGTGGAGTTCTTTTAAGAGGTGTATAAGCGGACCAGAGGTCCACGAATTTGG
This sequence comes from Gymnobelideus leadbeateri, assembly GCA_011680675.1. Lineage (NCBI taxonomy): Eukaryota > Metazoa > Chordata > Mammalia > Diprotodontia > Petauridae > Gymnobelideus > Gymnobelideus leadbeateri. The sequence goes on along the minus strand of WOXC01009818.1, from coordinate 406,978 downwards.
AGATAAGATTCTACCTTATTTAACCACATTCTTAAGTTTTGTTTTTTAAAGGAGGGAGCAGAGGCAACACCTGCCACACTCACCTGTAGAGTCCCTTCTAAACCCTGTACACAATGGCTATGATGTAGATTCAGGCGAAAGCCACTTTTCTGCTGGTTAGATGCAAGGTTCTATGACAACAGGTGACAATTAGAGATGAACTCTGGCGGGAAACAATGAGGGATAATCATAAGACAGACAAATCCCTCACCTGTGGAGTGTTGGTAGAGGAATGACTATTTGCTTGCTGTTGATGGATTTGTGCAAGCTGCTGTTTCTGCATGAGTGCCAGCTGCTGCTGATGTTGCTGGTATTGTTCGGCTGTAAATGCTGAACAAAATACAAAATGAGAAAACTGCATCAAAAAAAGTTAGAAAAATTTTGAAATCCTAAAACAAAAAAGTTTCCAACATCACAAAAAAAAGACTTCACATATAAGATCAGAGTCCCTAAAAGGTTCATAATCCTGCTAAATATCACCTCCAAACTAAATTTATCTCAGTTTGCTAGTTGGCAAGCACCCTGTCACATTTTACAAGACTGGCTCAAGTCAAAATAACTTCCTGACCTAATCCTGAGAAACTGAAATGTTCATTTCCCAGGCTCCACACAATTATTTCTGTAAAGCGGTGACACTTTGCTAGAGAGTGTAAAAGGTTAACACCAGCTTTCATTCCCACAGGTTTGGATTTAAGTTTTCAAGAGCTTAACAGCAATAAATTTAATTAAAACCAGTTTCTATTTCATCCGCATTACATTTCCAATGTATGCATTTGGATGACCCCTACCAGTTCTGTTACAGATATTCATCATTTTACATGGTTTCTAATTTTACTTATCACACAAATTCCCTCTATATGAAGGATACAAAGTTGTTGGTTTGTTGTTGTTTTTTTTTTTCTCTAAAGAATTCATCCTCTAAACATAACAGGAGGAAAGGAGGCTCCAAAAGTAAAGGTTAATTACCCAATTTTCCCCACCCAATTAACCCACCTGGAAAAAATCCAGTCAATAAGAACGGAGTTGTTTATGTTGATTTACTGTACAGAATGATGTCTGAGGAAAGACACTGTGTTATGCTACTTATGTTTGTCTATGGAGAGCTCAGTTCTAAAAAAAACAAACAAAAAAATTTTCATTTATTACCCCCCAAAAAGGGTGTGTGCAATTTTTAAAGGAAACCTTTCTTGCCAATTAAAAAAAGGAAGGAAAAAAAGCACATACATTCACAATACATCAGGCTTAAAGGCTTCTTTAAGAAGTCTGTAATGTTCGGGTAAGAGTTTAAAAATAAAAAAGTTATCATGCATTTATATCTAGGGATTGCAGGGAATCTGTATTTCATACAGATTTCCTGAATCCAATGGTTAATATGTTTTCAAAATACGTTTTTTACTAAAAAAAAAATAAAAATAAAAAATAAAAATAGCATAACTGCATTTTGATAAAGGTTAGCCAAATATTCAATCAATTTTGAAGTTCTTCAAATGTAACTCATGAAGGATCTCTCTGCCCCAGGACACAGCTCCAATCTAGCAAACAGTAATAAGTTACTCTTAGTTGGGTATAAGTTCTATCATTTTTTAATGGGATTAGAAAGCAACAGATAGGTACGTTACATCTCTGGCCATTTGGGGTATATGTATGTGACTTTTGTACTTAGCTGAACTGTATCTATATGGTTAAAGGAAAAACAGTAGGGAAAAAAGATCTGTTAGTATCCTTGTCTACTATCTCTTATACAGCAGATTTTTTAACGATTTTCTTCCCTAACATTTTCTTTCTATTTGAACTTCTGTTAGCAGAATTCTTGGTGTTCTTTTATCCCTTAATATTAGCAGATAAGATAAGCAATTCTCCATCCAATACAACTATGCTATAGAGCTTTCTGAAATGGATTGTGAGGATTCAATAAGGTATATAGGAAGACAAATAGCACAGAGTCTCTAGGTGATGTAACAATTTAGGGTTGTTTCTGCTGGCAACTAAAACCATGTTATGTATGCTTAAAATAAGGCATTCTCAATTCTTTACTGTTACATTTATAGGAAATAAGGGATATACCTGAATTTCTTCAATTTATCATGTCTTACTTCCTAGTAAATGACCACCTCCTGGTCAATAATTTGACACTATAACTTTCAAAAAAGGTGACCCCATTGCTTTTCTATAAAAGCTAATAGATTATGAGACCCCGCTCATTAATAACTATCAATGATTTATTTTTTTAAATTTTGATAACATTATTTCTCAAGAGTACCTAAATGTAAGATATGTAATAAATAAGAAAACTGAAGTCAAGGCAGTAAATTTCGGTATTTTTGTTCTATTTAAATAAGGCAAATATTCCCACATTCATTGGTTACTATCTAAATCCCATTTTAGCAAGGTATACCTCCTATGGGGTCTGTGTTTTTTAATTGCTTAAAGAAGTCATTTTCTACTAATGTTGTGGATTTAGAAATAAAACATTTATTTTAAAATATAAAAAAATTTAGAAATAAAAATAAAAATACACTTATGATCAACAGTGACCATCTGTATGATAGTCATGTCTATTTTCAGTTAACACTGGAAATGTCAAAATTTAAATGTAAATTCCAGATGTGTTATCTCCATAAGAGGGGTTACAGAACAAGGAGGAACAACCTTGAGGCTCATCTTCATACTAGGGCAACTTGGTAGAATTTGTAAATTAAAAGGTAGGCTCATTAAAAACCTCACTGGAAGATAGCATAATCACAAATTCTCTAAGAGGGCTTATGTCTAATTAACCTACATATATTTGGGAAGGTAGGTAAATAATGGGAAGCTAGGTTGTTTTTGTTTTTAAAGAATTATAACAAGTTTTAAGTTTAATGCCTGAGAAAAACTTGATATCAGATCAGGGTAGGTGGATGTATAGGTTTATAGGAGTTGAAAGGTAGGTATAAATGTAGAAATACAAACACCAAAGCCACACTGAAGAGCTATGCTTGCCCTGGTCTCAGCATGTATATAAATATTCTAAAAGAGGGAGTATACAGTAAAAATCTCCAAGTTTGCACGACAAACTCCTTTAACTCTGCCATTGACCAAGTGTGGCTCTGGGCAAGTCACTCTTCCTCTGTTGGTTTCTAACTGATGGACTAAATGATCTCTAAGAGCCCTTCTAATTATAAAATTCTAGTGTTTCGTGAGCACAACAAATATTGGATTCAGGCTCTAGAATTCCAGTTCTACATATCCGGTGTGATCAACAGACAGTTATTTCACTCCTCTGTACTCCAATTTTCTCATTTTATCATGTGGGGGCTATAGCAGATGATCTCCAAGATCTCTTTCTAGCTATAAATTTTATAGATTTTCCTATACAGTGAAACTCTGACAACAATGCTATCAGGGGCTGTATAACTCAGTAGGAAATGGTGGATGTGCTTTAATAGAGAAAAAAGTAAGAAAATGCTTTTAGGTATCGTATTTATAGATTCTCCATTTTGACCCAAAAAAGAACCTATGAGCCTTGGAAAACTGGCCTAAAGACACCAAACGTTACATACTTCTCAAATTCATGAAATGTCAAGATGGAGGAGAAAACATGAAAAAACAAATCCAATAGATAACTAGAATAATGCTCCAAATCTAAATACAATTTTAATAGGTATAAATGTATTCTGCTCTGGGTACTAGAAAACCACAGTTTCAGAAGGAGATAAACAAATTGGGGTCGCTTATAAAGGGTAGTAACAAGACTTCAAACAATACCATACCGGGATTAGCTGAAGAAACTGGGGATGCATAACCCAGTGTAAATACTTTTAGGCACAGATGTGATGGGGCATTTCCTCTCTCAGTCCCATTAGACAATAGGACTGTCATTTGGAAATGCAAAAAGACATATTCTACAGGGCAGAATGACCATATCAATGGGTAGAAATTTCAAGGAGGAAGATTTTAACTAAATAAAAGCCAAAATTTCTAACCATTAGTGCTGTTCAAAGGCAAAATAAGCTGCCTTAAAAAGTAGCAATTCCTTATTACTAGACATCTTTAAATGTAACCTGGATGAAAACTTGGGAATATCATTGAGGGGATTCATGTTTTAAATAGGGGACTGGACTAAATAACATCTAAGATCGTTCAACCTCAAGAGTCTATGGAAAAGTTTTATACATTTTAAAAAAGAAAAAAGATCTTTTTGAGAAAAGTAAAAAGAAAAGGCCTTTTCAGATAATTTATCAAAAGGTCTTTAGCCTCTACTCATTTAAAAAGCTGTGTTTGGAGCATTTTGGGGGTATGTCTGAATTTCCACTTTCAGGACATATACTTAAAAGAAGGTTATGTTAATCAAACTTACACAAAACTAGAAGTATGTCTTATAGAGCAAAGAAGTAAGATACAGAATGATCTGTGTAGGCTACAAATCAGTAAGATTGAATTTAAAAATGATAACTCTTGGGGTGGCTAGGTGGCACAGTGAATAGAACACTGGCCCTGGAGTCAGGCAGACCTGAATTCAAATCCGGCCTCAGACACTTAACAAAAAACTAGCCATGTGACCTTGGGCTAGTCACTTAACCCTAATTGCCCTCCAGAAAGCAAAAAAAAAAAAAAAAAGAGAGAGATAACTCTTAAGTCCTATACTGGGATTAAAAATAAAAAATGTTGTATAAGCAAAGAATGGGAGAAATTAACATGATAGTACTTCATATGAAAAAGCAGAGGGAAGGAGAAAAATCATGACAGCTATTTTCAAATATCCTAAGGACTGACTTGGGAAAGAAAACTGACCTACTCTTTGTTGCTTTAGAGGGCAGAACTAATACTTGTGGGAAGTTTCAAGGAAATTTTGGCTTAATAGGAGGAAGAATTTTCTAGAATTTGTGACTTAGCTGTTCAATAAATGAATAGGTAAACCACAGATTCCTCCTTTTGAAGGGATGTTATTGAAGGGCCTTTTTTTCCTGTTTTTTAAATCTGCTGGAAAGTTTGATGAGATAACATATGATATCCTTTTTCCAACTCCAAGATTCAAAGATTCTACCTTTTCCACCAAAACCATGATATGCTTGAATCTGGAACATGGTGCAGTCCTGGCAACTATATCTCAAGACCTACAGAGGAGTAACTAAGAAAATGAAGGGATTTTTGGGTAAAGAGATAGCAGTTGCTATATAAGTAGATACCAAAAACTCGGGTATACAATGTGCAATGGTTAAATTTAGCAAAAAAAATCATTAGTGTCTATCATATTACAAAAGGTATGGGAAAGATGAACAAAGACTATTACAACAAGGGTTTGAAATACGATAAGCCAATTTTTATAACAAATACAGGTAAGTACTAATTTATATTGTACCCCAGGAGGTGGTATAAGGCTGAAAATGTAAATAGATTCTAGTAACTTCATAGATGACAAATCACAAAGACAAGAGAAAAAATGACTTAGGAACACCTCCTAAATTTTGCAAGTTTGAGATTAGGCTGGACAATTTTCCCCTCTCACAAATTGTCATTTATTATCACAGTCAGAGATATATTCCTGGGCTGGATGCATTTAGAGTCTGATACAGCATTCTTACATTAATGTTGATACAGCATTCTTACATTAATGTTTAATAAAAGAAGATTTAAAACCCACTACTAAGAAATTTGCAGCTAATGCACCAGACAACTGTTACTTGTGGCAAGTATATAAAAACTAGGCATCAAGCAAGTACTTCTAAACCAGAATGCTCTTTTGAAGAGCTTATAAAAGTTTCTAAAAAGAAAAAAAAAGATCTCTTTGAGGAAGTTAATAATTTACCAAAATGTCTTTAGCTTCCATTTATTTTAAAGTTTGGGGGTCTTCAGGGCGGGGGGAGGCAGAGGATGCCAAAATTTCTGCTTTGGGGACATATGCTCAAAGAATATGGCCACTGAAGAAATCAGTGCTTTTTGGAATTATTTTTCCCAATTAAAACTTTATGTTACAATGTTTTATGCTGCATGATACCCTAAAGCAGAAGTTTAACCTGATGATCACACACAGAATCCTAAATATACTATTTTGTTATGATTATACAAATTGATCAAGATGAACATTATAGCTAGAAAGCTCTAGGTTTCTTGGGTTACTCACAAAGTTCTATATTAATGGTACTATTTAAAATATAAACTAATTTGGGCATAAATTTAATTATTTTCTTATAGCATTAGATTGACTACTTTCTGATCATTGTGCTGGGTTGTCTACACTTTCAAATAACCTTACCTAATTTCTCCCTTTATGACTAAATTACAGCACAACTGTACCATGTCCTAACACAAATCTAGACTACTATTCATATAGTTTACCATTTGAAAGCTAGTTAAAAATATTACTAAAATTTATAATTGGGAGTGAACCAAATAATGTCACAAAAACTAAGAAGTAAAATTTCCATACTGTACAATGAAGGATAAGGCAAAACCAAAATAGCATTAAGCTGAGGTCAGGAATCAAATTGGCTATTATTCACTAAACTGGATTTTAAAGTAAAATTTCCTTTTCTGTGTCCTGTTTGACTTAATTTTGAAAAATTCATTTGTTCACATCCATAAATATAAAATTATATCACTGAAAATGAAGACATTTCCATCAATGGTTAGATATTAATATGGACTTTAGTTATTCGGATTTGGAGCAGTACAAATTTTATTCACCAATGAAAACCAAAACTTTTAGTCAAGATGTGAAGGTTAGAAAACAGGTATCTAAAATGATGATGAAGTCTCAGTGACCAGGAGTCTAAAGTTCATATAGAGAATCTATAATTTCTAAAAGTCACTATTCTTTTACAAAAGTGTTCCCCCCCCACCCCATACGTTTTGATTTCTACATAAAATGTTACCTAAACAGGACTAATATTGCTGGGTATGGTGGCACCCATCATTTTTGCTATTGGAGGAGGCTCAGACTGATGGGCTATCTGACTGTGGAAACTCTGAACTCCATTAGGGTTAACACCAATCTGGTGTCTATTGTAAATCTGGCACCTATAAGCCTTGGAAGCATAAGGCTACCAAGCTGCCTAAAGAGGAACAAATCAGCCCAAGTTGGAAATGGGGCAGGTCAAAGCTACAGAGATCCAGTCTCAAAAGACAGACTTATTAATTTATTGACAACCTATATGTGGCAAGCAAACAAATAAATGTGTGTATAGAGGCAAACATATATATACATTAATCTATTCAACAGTTAATAATCAATTTTCTGTTAAGTGCTTCTCAATAAAAATATTGCTTGTCCCCTATGCTACCAAGATATTAAAAGTAAATGTTACTAATAATGTGATAGTTTCCCCCTGCTAATATAGTTTAAATTTTTTTGTTTTGTAGATGATGAAAAATATTATAATCTGGAAGACAGATTCTTTGGGGACTATAGGCTATTATCTGAATAATGATGGCCTTTTAAAGTTCGAGCTTATGATTGTTATAGGCTACCACATTGCTATTAGAAACTATTTTAAATAAGTGCTTTTAGCCCACTGATATGGACAATTAAGATAAAATTCACTGGATATTTACAAAAATAAACCTGTATCAAACTTTCAATTTAAGAGACCAATGATATCACTCGTTCATCATGAGGACCTAACAACTGGCCTTCAGCAGTTCTAGATATAGACTAAATAATAAATCTCTCCCCAATTTCCTTTAATACCAGTCAAAATTATCCTACATCCTACATCCGGAGAAATATATATAGTTAATACCTTGCTTATCCAGAGGTCACTTATCTAGCTGTCTCACCTACTCAGAAAAACTGAACAACAGGAATTACCCAGAAAAAAAAAGTTAAGAAATCAAAACAGACCACCAAGACTACGCCATTAAAGATGATTCACCTTGGCCAAAGGGGAGACCTTTAGGCCAGCACTCTTGACACCTATTTTCCTCTTATTTTGCCTATAGTTCTAACAAGGTTAATCATCCAGCTTGTCAGCAAATTGATTAGGAATAGCACAAATGGGGTAGGTGAGACCAAGGGGCAGTACACATGCAAATAAAGCATACAGACAGCAGAGAAAATGACATTTCATAGCAAGGGAAAGAAAAAAAAACTCAGAAAGCAGTTTGGGGCCTTTTAGCATAGGGGTAAAGAGCCAAACATGCCCTGACTGTTTTTACACAAATGGAGTACAGGAACCTATGCTTATAATGATGACTGACCGATCATGAAAAGATTAAATTATGTTCAGTATAATTTAAGAAGGCAATGGGGGAGGCCTATAACATTCGAAATGATAAAAATTTCATTGTGGAAGCTGTAAAACCCCAGGCATCTAGAATATTTACTTTGAGGAACATTTCATTCCTAGATAATGACAGACAAATGAATCATTATTGTAGATTTGGTCCCCATAAGCAACAGTTAAAGAATATACAGCACAGTCATATAGAACAGATTAAACTATATAGGAAAAAAATGTTTTTGCTAGCTAGCCCACTAAAATCACATAAGTAAATGAAACACAATCCTAAAAAAATTAAAAAAAAAAGGACTCCATGCGTTATTAAGGCAAACTACTTAAAATTTGACAGCCGGTTTTTTGATAGAATAACCTAGTGCTAATCTTCTCAATATTCATCAGAAAAGCACAATAGAATTCTTTAGCAGATTATTTTTAGAACACCAATGTCTACTTTGGCAGCATATAAAAAACTGTTTACACTGAACAGAACATTACAGGGACACCATCATCCCAATTTTAATTCCTCTATCTTGAGGAATATTTTCTTTTCCATGGTATATGTGCCTTTTCATGAAGAAAATAGAATAATCTAAAGAAATCTTTCTTTAGAAACTCTACAAATCTAAATAATCAGGAAAAATATTACTGGATCTGTTGTCTTATGAAAAACAAAAGAAAAAGTAACTTACCCTACAATGTAACTCATGTAAAAATGATATACTGATTTAACTTTTAAACTAAAGCAGAAGCAAAATGGTTCTACAGCAGCATCAATGTTAAATTTAATAGAACTGTACATTTTAATAAACATTTACTGGGAAGTTATAAATGGAATTGTCAGGTCAAGACAAATGATATAAATATTCCCTTTTAAGCAAATGATATAAATATTTTCTTTTAATACAGAGTGACTTCAATGTTGGTCTGAATTATTACTAGTTGTCTTTAAAAGTGTTCTCAATTGTGCATGATAGTAGCAAACTTTCCCTAAAAGTTCAAATTTCTTCATAGTAAAGGTCATTAAAAACACTGGGCTAGATTACTGAGGGACCTTGTAGAATATTAATGTTTCTGGAAAGATTTAAATGTAATCTTGGAAGTTCTCAGAGGGTTAAGTTAGTCCAATTTATAGCATCTTTCATTCTATATTTGAATTCATCTGTGGTGACAAAAATTTGTGGTAACATCCCTTTTCAGTGAATTTCTATATTCTATATGTTTCAAATTATGAAAAAAGTTTTAATCAGAATTTATGATTATATAGACAATTTATAAGGTGGAAAGTGTTTATCACAGACATTCTTTACAATGATATATTAGCCATAAGTGAGATGTCATCTCAAAAGAAGTATGTAATTAAATTTTTGTTTAGAAATATTTCATCATCCAAAATTTATATAGTTGCCCCTTTCCAAATTATTGTTATAGTTGTCTTTTGGCCTACCTCAATAAAGGAGGCCACGAAAATCATTACTGATCTCTGCCTACACCGATCTCGTCTATAGCTAGACAAGATGAAAGCCTAGAGAATTACCCAAGTGCAAAACAGTAACAGTTTAGAGACCACAGTAGGGTGACTTTTGACATAAAATTGAAATAGTTTATTTATCTTGTAATTTATCAAGTGCAATCTAGAGAAGAATTTTATACATTAAAAAAAGCGACAAATTGCCTTTGTATATAAACTATACAAAATATTCAAAATAAAAACTAGATCCCAAATGATCTTTCAGTGCCTCAGAGAAAGTTAAGCTTTACCTTGAACAGAGACCACAACAATAATAAAACTGATGAGCATATTTTAAAGTGTCTACACTGAACTTTATATCTCAACAGAAACATGTATTAAAACAAACATACCAAAGGGTGCTGAAGCACTGCTACTTTTACTTTGTGTGGAGGTACTGCAGGTCTGGGTCCCAGGTTGTGCTGTGCCTGTCCGATTTACACTCCTGTATAATTTCCTACAGGAGAGCTCATCATTGTCACTGTCATGTAGGGATGGTGTCCGAGGCCTAAAATGCCGCCATCTACATGATTTGATATTGACTAGTATCTGACTGAGGTCTTTAGAGAAAGATTTGTCCGAGGTATTTGTTTCTGAGGTATTGGCAAATTGATTGATTGGAGAGTGTTGTGGGGAGGAAAGCATTTCCAAATCCAGCTGGCGAAACATACTGTCATAGTCTGAATGAGTTCTGTCCAGTAATACCCTAAAATAAAAGCATAAAATTTACACAACTATTTAATAACCAAATTGGAATAATTTCTTCTTCTCTTATTAACCATCAAGAAGAACCATACATTCAGAAGTTAGCTTCAAAAAATTATGATGTGGGGGTAGCTAGGTGGCACACTGAATAGAGCACTGACCTTGGAGTCTGGAGACCGGAGTTCAACTCTGGCCTCAGATACTTGATGCACTTACTAGCTGTGTGACCTTGGACAAGTCATGTAACCCCAACTGCCTTGCCTCCCCCCTTCAAAAAAAAAAAAAGGTCATATAAAGAATTATTATGTGTAATCTTTTGCTGTATCCTGGTACGTGTTCTAATTTTCTTTACATCTTGTGAAAAAGTAAATTTTCTTTCTGACTTATGAAAATTCAACTTCTCTGATGCTAATACATTTATTTTATTTTATTTTTTTTAAGCAATTGGGGTTAAGTAACTTGCTCAAGGTTACACGGCTAGTCATTATTTATGCGTGGGTGCTCATTTTCTGAGGCCGGATCTGATCTCGGGTCATCCAAACTCCGAGGCCGGCGCTCTTGCTCACTGCGCCACCTAGCCGCCCCTTTAGGGCAATTGGGGTTAAGTAACTTGCCCAAGGTTACACGGCTAGGTTTTTGTTTGTGCGGATTAAGTGTCGGAGGCCGGCTCCGAACTCAGGTCCTTCTGACTCCAGGGCCGGCGCTCTATTCACTGCACCACCTAGCCGCACCCTAATACATTTATATACTTATTAAAATTAATTCAAACATACAACATGTGTGCATGTGATGTGGGGGGGAGAGATAAAGGGAAGGGGGAGAGACAGAGAGAGAGAGAGAAAGAGAGAGAGAGAGAGAGAGAGAGAGAGAGAGAGAGAGAGAGGGAGAATGCAAACAAATTTTCTCTAGAGCAGTGAGTCTTCCAGGCATTTACTCTATCTATGGCCTGTTTCAAAAATGTAAGTCTAAAAATGTGCAGTGTTGGGGCCGGCTAGGTGGCGCAGTGAGTAGAGCATAGGCCCTGGAGTCAGAAGGACCTGAGTTCGGATCTGGCCTTAATGCACACACATCTGGCCACTTAATGCACACACAAATAAACAAACAAAAAAAACCTAGCCATGTGACCGTGGGCAAGTTACTTAACCCCAAAAAGCCCTCCAAAAAGCAAAAAAAAAAAAAAAGTGCAAGTGTTTTCTTTCTTAAAACAAATGTAATTTTTCATTGTATTTTGATTTCCATTTAAAAGCAACAGCATATTTCAAAACATACCCATCATATATATCCAGGAAAAAAATCCACAAGATTTTCTTTGATGGGGTGGGGAGAGGGAAGCTGACAATGGCAAATAGGAGGAATTCAGGCAGGAGACCTCATGTTCTAGTCATTAAGAAATATCTTTCACACTGACAAAAGAATTCCTTTCTGTATGATTCCACTTTAAATTATCAATGTTGTAAGTGATTAAGAAACTTTTAAAAAGGTTTCCACAACAAAGGACCAAGAGAACCATGGACACCATCAATCCATCAACAAACCTTTATTAAGTCTCTACTCTGTGCCAAGGATTGTATAAAAGCAAAAATGAAACTGTCTCTGCCCTCAAAGAGCTAACATTCTTATCACCAGACACCATATATACATGAATAATAATGCCCAACATTTGAAAAGCAACTATTATGTACCAAGCACTGTGCTAAATGCTTTACAATTATTCTTATTTGATCCTCACAATCGCCCTGGGAGTTATAGGTGCTATTATCATCACCTCCATTTTTATAGATAGGTAAACTGAGGTAAACATGGTTCAGGGTCACACAAATGCTAAGTGTCTGGGGCCAGATTCGATCTCACATCTTCCCAACTCCAGGCCCAGCACTCTATCTATTGTGCCATCTAACTACCCCTATACAAAATATACAAATAAACTATAAAAGGCAGCAGAATGTTTATGGGGAATGGAAGGCATTAGCAGCTGGAGGGACAAGGAAAAACCTCCCATAGAAGACAACATTTAAACTGAGCTTTGAAGAAAACTAAGAAGTAGAGGTGGGGAGGGAGTATATTTGAGTAGGTGGAGTGGGGGCTGTGAAAAGGCTGTGAAGAGAGTAGACAGCGTCATGTGTGAACAATAGAAAGTCAGTTTGGCTGGACATATTGTGAACAAGAGTAAAGTATAATAAAACCAGAAGGGAAACAGCCTGGTTGTTTAGGACTGTAAATACTAAATAACACAGTTGGTATTTCAAGTTAACAGTTGATCATTGGAGTTTGCTGAGGAGGGGAGTGATATGCTATTATAATTTTTAAGTGTTTCATCTGTTGTGGGGGAGGGGATGTGATCTAGAAAAAGGTTTGTTCAATTTAAAGTGTTCTTATACTTTCACTTCTGTTCAAATATTTCTGAAATAAGTATATTTAAATGAAATCAAACTGCAACTCAAAATACGAATTTAACAGCTTAATATCCTCTTAGCATGCTATTGGGAGAAGAGAATTATCTCACTAAAATACCACATTTTACTTATTTTCTCATATGTACCAGCTTCTCTTACAAAATGCCTGGACCTCACCTCTAAAAAATGCAATGTAGCCAAGGATACTGGCTAGAAATGATTCCCCTCTGATTAGTCCACATGAAGACTGAAATGACAATATTATGGCCACCACCACATGGTCTCTGGGAGATTTCTCATCAACAAGACTGGGCCTGGTCTCTGCCACTTCCAATCCAGTCTTCATACTACTTTTATAAACATTTCTTTCATGTCATTTCTAAGCTCAAAAAGCCTTCAGTAGCTCTCAAGTGCCACCAAATCAAGACAATTCCTTTATCTACTGTTCAGAAATAGTGCTGAGTGTGGAGTCAAAGGCTTCGGGTTCTAATTCCAGCTTTGCTTTTACTGTCCTGGGCAACCTTGGGAAGGCTGTGATTCTCTAGGACTTGGGTTCCTCATCAGTAGAATGAGGGACAGTGTGTACAATTACTTCTAACTCTGAACCCATCATCTTATTCTAATAATTCCCCTTCACACATTCTGTACTATAATAAGAACTGGTCTCTGCTATGGATACAATTTATCATCTCCTGCATTTGTGCCTTGGCCTCATGTTGGTCTCTGTGTTTGGGATACTTTTCTCATTATTTGCCTACTGAATGTCTGTTAAAACAAAGGGGCTCTCTTTCTCCACAAATTAAAAAAATTTATTTTTAAAGTCTGGTTCCTGTTGCTATACACTAAGATAAATAAATCTTTAAGGTCTTGGTAGTTTTGCTTCCAATATAAACTACAGACTCACAAAGGGACAAGAACAGGTGGCCAATAACAAATATTTTAACCAGCTGATGATGAAACAGTATGTAATACATAGAAGATGACTCTTAAAAACTGCAATATAGTCTAGGTGGTGCAGTGAATAGAGCACTGGCCCTGGAGTCAGGAGGACCTGAGTTCAAATGACACTTAACACTTACTGGCCATGGGACCTTGGGCAAATCACTTAATCCCAACTGCCCTGCGTTACCCCCTCCAAAAAAAAAGCAAAAAATAAATTTTGCAATATAGAAGTTACACAATCATCTAAAATAGTCTTATATAAATATATTAGTAACTAAATAACATCTTACCTTCCACCACGCCCAACCCGTCTTCGTGCAAATCCAATACATCTCTGGGGTATAGTGAGGGTAGTTAAGCAGTATCTATAGCGCACGTCTCCTAATCCTCCATCTTTAGGACTAGTCCATGGCCAATTGCCAGTTTGGTCTAAGTGAGGCTAAAAGACAATTAATACAAATTAAGTATTTTATAGTAATGTTAACAAATTTAAATCATTAACTATAAAGAGAAGTCTTTCACTTACAGCATAGTACTGACAGCCTGCTTTCCTACGGAAAGCAAATGGGCCATCAGGATCATTTTCTTCCTCAGCTTCAGAAGAACCAGACAGAACCTTTGGACACATCAAATACAGAGGGTCAAACCATGATAACTATATTACTATAGTCCTACTTGATGCTGATAACAGAGATTAAATCTTACCTGGGAGAGGGGGTCTTCATCTGAGCTGGGGAAGTCATACTGATTTAAATCTTTAGCATTAAAGACTGGCAGTGCAGCAGGGCTCGTCTGTTGTGGAGCAGCAGCAGCAGACGAGGCTAAGACTTTGGGCTTTTTCTCATATTTCCTTTTCGGTCGTATAAGATCGGCTTTTTCTTGCTATAATAAAATCACAAGTTAAGTGAACTCCTGAAGCTATGTTTAACTAAGCTAAAGTTTTCTGAAAAGACTATCAGAAAATGAAAGTGATTCATTTTGAGGTTTTTAACTACAGTGAGTTTTAAGAGGGTGTTGGGTATATTGCATACATCAATTATACATACAGAAGACCTATAATACCCTCTATTTCAATTAATGCTATAAAACTTTCCATATTATAAAATGCATCATTATAGCACATAGTCAGTTAAGTACAAACTAGGAGAGGACAAGAAAAAAACAGAAATGGTCTTTGCCTTCAAAGAATGTCATCTATATAGTGAGAAAAGTGATAAGAAAGACTTTTTAACAGCTTCAAAGCAACTAACGTGAAAACTGAATATTAAAAGCTAAAGATAATTGCATAGTTGCTCAAGATTATGGATTTCAAGAGGATGAGAATTTGAACAAGATTCTAAAGGAGAAAGACATCAATTAACGTTGGTTGAATTGAATGCCAGGAAAATGAAAATGTATACATAAAACACACCAGAGAAATAAATTGTATAACTAGATGTTGTAACAGACTAGATAATAATTCAACATTCATTAATTCATTAAATGTAGCCAAAATTAGAAGGAAAGCAGAAAATTGGGGGGGGGGCACTTACTGATAAGTTTCTCAGATAAAGGTCTCATATATCAAACAAATAGAGAACTTTGTCAAATCTGTAAGAGTATGAGTCATTTCCCAATTGAAAAATGGTCAAAGGATATGAACAGGCAGTTTTTTGATGAAGAAATCAGAACTATATGTAATCATATGAAAAATGCTCTAAAAAATTAGTGATTAGAGAAATGCAAATTAAAGCAACTTTGAGATACCATCTCCCACCTAGCAGACTGGCTAAAATGACAGAAGAAAATGACATATTGGAGGGATGTGGAAAAATTGAGACTAATATACATTGTTGGTGGAACTGTAACTGATCCAACCATTTTGGAGAATAATCTGGAATTAGCCCAGAGGGTTATTAAACTGTATATAATGACCACTATTCCAAGGTAATCAGGGAAAAAAGAAAAGAATTTACAGATTCTAAACTGTTTATAGCAGCTTTCTTTGCGGTGGCAAAGAACTGGAAATTGAGGGAATGCCGATCAATTGCGGAATGACTAAACAAGTTGTGGCATATGACTGTAATGGAATATTACTGTGCTATAAACAAATGAAGAACTGTTAATTTTAGAAAAACATGGAAAGTCTTGCATGAAATAATGAAGAGTGACATGAGCAGAACCAAGAGATTGTTGTATATAGTAACAGCAATATTGTTTGAATAGCAATCATGAATGACTAAGTATAAAACTCAAACCAATTATAAAATCCACTTCCAGAGAAGAACTGATAAACAGAAGTATGGATAGTATGGCTTTACATATATACACACATATATCTGTCAAATGGAGGCCTTCTCTAGGGTTGGGTGGGGATGGAAAATGTGTTGTTTTTGTTTTTTTTGAATTAATTTATTAGTTTAGTTTCAGTTAACAAGATTCAATTCCATAGTTCCTTGATTTTCAAATTTCCTTTACTTCCCTCACCCCACTCCCCACGACAGCATATAGTCCAGTATAGGATCTGCAAATATATTCATATTAGACATTAGTCCAATTACAAAGGCATATTGTACTAGGTGGGATGGAAAATGATAAAGAAGAAATAAAACCAAACAATGAAAAGAAAAAGATCAATTAGTTTGCTTTCATCAGGATTCAGGCTCAGTTCTTTCTAGTTGTATCTCTGGATGTTGTATTTCTCTCTTTCATGAGTCTTTCGGGATTGACTTACATCACTGCATTGCTGAAAAGAAACCAGTCTATCATAGTTGGTCATCACACATATGATGTGTCTGTGATTGTATATAAATTTCTTCTGATTCTACTCTTCCCGCTCAGCATCAGTTTGTATAAGCCTCTCCAGGTAAATATGAAATCTGTCTCCTCATTTCTTATAGCACAATAAAATTCCATTACATTCATATACCACAGCTTGTTTATAGCCATTTCCCAATTGATGGGCACCCCTTTAGTTTGATGGAAAATGTTTTTATTAAGTTGCTATTATATGTAGAATACTAACTCTTAAGTGGAGACATATAAAGTTGAAGTAAGACAGTTCCTGCATTCAGAGTTCAGTCTAGAAAGGTAAGTCACAAACACAAATAACACAAAACTGGCATTAGAGAGGTATGAGAAAACTGCTATGTGAGGTAAAAGGGCAGACAAAAGTCATGACCAACTACTGGAGATCAGAGAAGACTTCAAGGAGGTGGCATCTGGGACTTCAAAGGTTTGATGGGAATTCATAAAGGAAGAATATTTTGTGGACAGCATAAGTAAATACAGAATATTGAGTAGGCCTGCTCAATGAGGAAACTGGAAAGGTAAGCTAATGTTATGTTGTAAAACGCTTTGAATTAGGCTGAGTGTATTTGCTAGGCTACAGGGAAACATTTAAGGATTGGAGGCAGAGGAATAACAGGGACAGACACATTAAGAAAGTTAATTCTAGAAGGAAGATGGAAAATAATGAAGATAAGGAAAGTAGTGCTGAGAAGATCTATTGGGAGGCTACTGCACTAGACCAAGTAGACAGTCATGTTGTATAAGGGTGAGGAAAGCAGGAAGAGACAGACAAACATGGATGCAAAAGACATGGCAACAGAATCAACAGGGCTTAGGAACTAATTGGCTATGAGAGGTAATTGTGACAAAAGAATCAAAGATAAAACCCAAATTTTACACATGGAAAACTGGTTGACAACACTAGCAGAACAGGCAGAAAGAATAAATTTAGGGAGGAAAATCTAATAAAGTATGTTGGATATGTTGAGCTTAAGGCTGAGGCCTCAAAGCAACTGGAGATGACATCTCTGAAGTGTGAAAGAGCTGGGTCAGGGCTTTAGAGAAAGGAGTAATTTCTACAGTCATAACTGAGCCTCTGGCCCTGAATGAGGCTGTCAAAAGAACAAGTGTAAAGATGCATACTGATTTCCTATCAATTCTACCACTTTGCTTTCCAAGTAAAATTTAAAGACTTAGTCTTATTCTATGAAGTCTTATGTATGTAGTTTGAGGGATAATTAATTGAGATGTAGTTCTATATGTTATGAGTAAGTAAAGCAAGTCTTGTTAGCACTATCTTGACTTAAATTAGGAAGAATGTGAAGCAGACCATTTTCTACAGAGAACTCATCTTTCTGAAGCAGGACACAGTGAGAGCCTTCAATCTGACAACAAGAGCTTAAAGATAAAGGGTACATATTTAAAATTATAAAATCATGAAAAGTATACATAAAATAAACATGAGTTTATTTTTTAAATGCTAGAATATTAGAAACAGGAACCTGTTTTAACACAACTCAATTTTATTAACAAGATAGTGTGTCCTACTAGGTAAAGAGGATAGCATAATGTAAGTTCTTTGAGGGCAGATAGAATTTTGATGTTGTCTTAATATCCTCAGTATTTGCTTCAATGCCCTGCTTACAGTAGGTACTTATATTAAGTTGTTTGTCAAAATGTCAGTTGAATGATGCCTTTGTCCTCAAGGAGCTTACATTCTAGTAGCAATGAATGAGGCATGCATATAAACAGTAAGAACACAACTTGGAAGAGCAAATAAAAGTACATGGAGTTACCTTATTAACTTTAAATTCCTTAACATCCATCGCTTCCTGATGTTTAAATTGATTGCTATTACCAATAGGAATGATGGGGATGGCATAAGTAGGTTTCATTGGTTGTCTTTGTGCCATAACCTCAGACATGATCTCTCCATTGTAGTCGCCCAAATTATACCTGAAATGATCACAAAGAAAACGTATTTCTGAAGGTTATTTTATAAATACCTGAGTTCATAACTTTACAAATGATTAGGGTACAATTTCAAGGAAGGGCTAAATAATCATAGACAACAAATCAGAACTGAAGAGGACTTTAGAAATCATATCAACTAGCACCCTTGTTTTGTAGATAAACAAATGGGTTCAATTGAATTCATGGCAGAATCAAGCCTAGATGCAAAATTCTGAATTCTGAATACTAGGTCCAGTGCTGTTTCCCATCACACCATATTGTCATGTCAATTTATAGCTAAGCAAAAGTTAGCCAATAAACTGTTAGTAAATTATTACAATCACTTAAAAATTAAAAGCAACTCTTGATTATTCACTGGCTAATTACTTACCCTGTGAATTTACTCAGTTCTTTTGCTCCCCCCCTCCCCAATTTGGCTATCTTATAGTTTAACAATAACTATCCTTCAGAAAAGGATAAGCCTGCAAATGCAGGGAAAATATGACAAGAAGATTAAAAGTGATAATTAAAGTTGAATTAAAAACAGTAGAATCTTTATATGCAGTCATATTTTAAGCATAAAACCACAGGGTACAAAACAAGGAGGAAAACAGGGTATACTTTAATTTTCTTGAATTGGCAAATATACTAACAAATATATAATTGTACAAATTAACATTTAAGGTGATAATTAAATGGGTTATGGATAATTATTTGTTAAGTAATTTAGAAGAGAAAACAGTACTTTACCTTTTCTCCATAATTTCCAGTGTTAAATGTAATAGTTCCCTCTTACTTTTTTCTCTTCTTTTTATCATTTCTAGAATAGTAACAGCCCGACTCAGATCTCTACGCAATTTAAGCATTTTTTCATATGAAGCTTCATCATTTTTACGGTTCTGTAAATAAGAAACTGTGTGTTAGTTTCATTCAGTTGTAAATGATTTTATTCCAGAAAAAAGTGAATTATTAGTAGTTTACTTTAAAGAATGAATTGCATAAATCTTTATACTTGTTAAATTTAAAAGGGTAATTACCATGGTAATAACCTGTATATAACTCTTATGTAGATTATAGCGGAAAATATACTCATAGTCTTAGAAGAATAAAGCAAGATTTTGCTTTAATTCTGTAGAAAGTCACTTCCAAATAAGCCTGCAAATGCAGGGAAAATCTGACAGGAAGATTAAAAATAAAGCAACCTACAGTTGCTACAGTACAGTACTTTAAACTACAGTAAAGGTTAAACACAGAAAAAGAAATAAACACTGTAGTTCAGACTTACAGTAATCATTTTTGCCCTTAACAAAGATGCTGCCAAACTGACTTACTTTTCGAGTCTGCATTTTTTCAGTCCGCCTTCTGAAAGCCACATAAGGATCATTGGTGCTGGAGCCATCTCTCTTCTCTTGTTTTACTGTTGGGATAAGAGATAGACCTCGACAGTTTTTCCTCTTCCTAATCCAGTATTCATACACTTCTTTAATCAATTCATCATCTTCTTTCAACAGCAGCTTGGCCTCCTGCAGACTGACTGGCTAAATATAAAATCCACAGGGTCATTTTTATATGTGCATCCAACTATACATATGCTGATTGTACTTAAATTTTTAAACTGAATCTGCAATAGAGCTGTACCTGTTGGCCACTGCCTTTTTCTAGCCGGTCAATCATCTCTTCAAACTGTAAAGGAGAGATGTCCATTTTCTTCTTCAGCTTATTCACAAAGGCTTCATCTTCAGAATCCAAATCATAATCAGGCTGCTCAGCATCCAAACTAAAAGCTAACAGCATAATGAAAATCTTACATGATCATTCATTTACTCCTTAAAAAATAAAACTACATAGGTATGTGGACAGAAATCTCAAAACTAAGATTTCACATGTGTTCTGTTTTGGGAATCATGGAAAATCTAGATAACACATCAATATGCTTTCAATTTTAAGGAACGAGAGTTACTATTGATTTTATATTACATCTTTAATACAGGTAACACTAATGAAAGAAAAAGCCTGAAGACAGAACCTTTATGAAAACCAATAAAAGAAAAAGAACTTACAACACAAATAAACATTGTTGTTACTGTTGTTTAGGTGTTTTTCAGTTCCTGTCCAACTCTGGGATCTCATTTGGGGCTTTTTCTAGCAAAGATACTACATTGGCTTGCCATTTCCTTCTCCAGCTCAGTTTATAGATGAGGAAACTGAGGCCAACAGAGTTAAGTGACTTGCCCAGGGTCATACAGCTGTGTCTGAGGTTAATTTCAACTCAGGTCTTCCTGACTCCAGGCCCAGTTCTCTATCCACTACACCACATAGCTGACCCATCCAAATAAACTAGAAGCCTATTTAAAAACAAAAATTTTTTTTATTTTATAAAAGGGCTTTGGCTTCTGTTCCAAGTCATAAAAATAAATGTAGAATATTTAGCTTTTTGTATATAGATGATTATAGTATTTCAAAGAGAACAGAAAGTAAAAACAGAGCTGAAAAGTAAGAAGTCACTCAAATTGAAGATCAATAAATATAAAAATTTTAAATGTAAGCCAATAAGAGGCAGTATAGAAAATGGATAAGAGTGCCATCCTAAATCCTAGCTGGGTGACCTTGGGCAAATCATTTAACTTTTTCAGAGTCACAAACTCCTCTATAACTGTCAAGTGCATAGCAGGTGCTAATCTCCAGGGAAAGTTTTTCACTGAGAACTCCTCATTATGCCAATGAGCTAAAAGTTAGAATATATGTTTTCCTGTGATCACGAAATCAGAAGAAACTTAAGAGAGCTAGTGCAACTTGATTATTTTAAAAAAGAGAAAAGAGACCTGGAGAGGTTAAGACTTCTTTGGATTAAAAACATAACAATCACAAAACATTTGTGTTAGTTTCAATAAATTAGTCAACTGAATAAATGATAATTAAGATAGTTTCCTTTTTACGGCTCCATCCCAGTTCTAAAGCTACCCCTAGCACTGGTTTTCCTCTGAACTTATCACACTATTAGATTATCTCATACATGAGATGAGGCTAGTAGAAAACAAAACAAGACACCCTGAAAAACCTTAATTTCTCATCTACTGGCTATACAACTTAGAGTTCAAATGGGTAGGGATTGGATAGGCAAAGTCTTGTTAGATCTATTAATTTCTTTTTATCACTACTAATTCAGATCCTAGTATGGTGTAAGCCTCTGGAAAATCTCCATTTAAAGTGTTTCTTAAAAAAAACCCCATAAATTATAGCATAAACATAAATCTTGTATTATTTTAAAAAACAAGCAGTTCTTTGTTTCAGCCTCTAATCTGAGCTCATCTTCCATCATCAACTGCCTATTATATAGTTGCACCTGGGTGCCCCAAAGGTACGTCAAACTCCAAATGTCCAAAACATTATCTTTACCACACAAAAAAATTCTCATTCTTCTTCCAAAGGTCCCTAAAATTTCCATTAAGAGTAAAACTCATTCTTCTAGTCTAGATACTCTGGAGTCATTTTCCACTCCTCAAACCCCTTAGCCGAGTCTTGTCAATTTACCCCCACAACACCTTTTGTATCCATCCCATTCTCTGTACTCCCATGGCTACTACTTTTGTTCAGGGCCCTATCACCTCTTACCTGAACTATGCAACAAGTTCCTAATTGGTCAAACTGCCTCAAGTTGCTCTCCTTCCCAACTCATTTTCTACTCATCTCAAGTGAAATGATATTCCCAAAGCATGTCTGACCATGTCACAACCCCACTGGTCCCCTATCATCTCTAGGAATAACACAAACTACTCTCTTTGGTCTTAGAGTCCTTCACAATCTGGCTCCTATCTACCTTTCCAGCCCCTTCACATACACTTCACATCCAAACTGACCTTCCTGCTGTTTCTCATGAAGAAAACTTTATCTCTGTCTGTACCTGTGCGCAGTCTTGCAAGGACTTAGCAAGTCCTCCTTGCTCACTGTTGCTTCCTTAGAATCTGTAGTTTTTCCTCAAAGTTCAGTTCCAGCATCATTTTCTACATAAGATCTTTCTTGATTCTTCAATCTGATAGTACAGATTCTTTTACACCTTCCTTAGCAGTTTGCAATTCTACTCCCAATGGGAACTATATTTCTTCACATACAGATCTCTATCTTAAGTGTATTTATGATGTGCACGTGCATTCTATACCTATAAAATGAATTTATAGGTAAACTCCTTCAGAACAGATTGTATCATTTTGTCATCATATCCCCAATGAATAGTAGGGCCACCCCTAGAACATGGTAGGCGCTTAACATATGGTGAGTTTTCATGTGATATTCTTAAATTTCAAAAGGAAAGGCTAAAAAAAAAATCTCATTCTCAGATAATGATCCATAAATGTCATCAATAAAATCCCATCCTATTTTGGGGAAAATATTATTATTTTTATGTATCCTGTCAAAAAAAATCAACGTTGGCTATTTATTTTAAGGCAAGATGTCTCATAAACATCATATGTATCTAAATTTAGTGAAACTTTGTAGGTTCAAATACATTTTCTTAATCTCTATTATTGTAGGATCTGATACTTTCTCTACAAATCCAAAAACTAATGGTTTCCATTTTAAATCACTGCCAAGGCTAAAAGGAAACTCTGGGCCCAGATGAGAGAACAGACACATTGAAAAAAAGATCACATCATTAGTCTCAGAAATCAGACTGGATTGAAAAATGGAGGGAAGGGGAAAAGGGGAAAAAATCAGGAGGAAAGACTGAACTGTTTACTTTTACTTGTGATCTACATAAATCATTCTTTAAAAAAAAAACAACCACATCAATAACATTTAATTGCGTATTTCTCTCATGGGCACCATTCCTATACATTTCTACAAGGAAAAATAAAAAAAAAACAATGCTTTCCCTGAATACGGTCTTTTTACTCTCCCCTTTCTTCTCAATAAAAACTATGGCTGCCAGAAGAGATTCCTTCCTGGACTTAACAATCAAATTTGAGCGGACATGAGCCAACAAAGGATTAGCAAAGTAAAAAGCAGTCCAAAACTGTGAGGCTGGGGGATAATAGCAGGAGCAATTTGTAGGAGAAGACTGATCAAGGGAGCACACAGAAGGGCTTGCCTTAGCAAGGAGGGCTACCTCTTCATGAGATGAGGTAGGTATCTGAAAAATTTGGGGGGACCAGAAAAGGAGCAGAAAAGAAGTTCTCTGACAATATCTTCCTTTTTTGTTTTTGGTAAGATAAGACAAGGTTCTTATCTGAAAGGGTAGAGTCAAGGGGTGCTGAAGGAAGCTGGAGGAGGGATAAAAAAACATAGAGTTTTGGAACAAGCAGTTTTGGGGAGTGGAATCCAAAGAAAGCCCAGCTGATATTATTTAACCCAAATTTTTTAGGAATGCCTTCAGCATGGTTATGTGAGTTTCAATGAAGGCAACAGCAAGGTGAGAGTAATCCAAAGTTGTGACTGAAAAGGCATTACTGACAATAGGACCAGAAGGTAAACAATATCACCATAAGGTGGAAATAGGAAAGTGTAGCTAGTACAAAGATGATGGTTTGGGAAAGAATGAAGGGATAGAAGCGATTAGATCCAATATGCGGGGCCGCTAGGTGAGGCAACAGGGATCAAGTGCTGGGCCTAGAGTTAGGAAGTCTCATCTTCTTGAGTTCAAATCTGGCCTCAGACATTTACTACCTAAGTGACTCTGGGCAAGCCAATTACCCTGTTTGGCTCAGTTTCTCCATCTGGAAAATGAGCTGGAGAAGGAAATGGCAAACCATTCCAGTATCTCTGCCAAGAAAATCCCAAATGGGGTCATGAAGAGTGAGACATGACTGAACAACAAAAAGAAGTGGAGAAGATTAGGGGAAAAGACAGAATGACACAAGATTGTGTCACTGATCAAAATTGTGTCAAAAAATCAGATAAAGAAATCTTGGAGTTCATAAACATGGAACTGGAACATATATGAATGAAGGCAAGATCTCCAAGATTTGTACACAAAAATTTGTAAGGTATAATTTGACAAGTGATATACAAGAGGTATAAGCAGAAGTTTTTTGAAAGCATCAGAGCTGGGCCTTAGTAAGGGTAGGCTATAAATAAGCAAAGAATGGTGGGGAGGTAATTTCAGGCAGGGGCAATAAGAACAGACACAGGCAAAAAGCAAGGTTACTGCATTCTGGAGAATGGCTAACAGTCCAATTTGAGTGGAGCACATTGTTGGTATTGAAGAGCACTGAGAGGTAAGGCTGGAAAGAGGCTGGGTCCATAGAATAAAAAAGATTTTAATGCTAAGCTACAAGTCTGAGTTATATTATGTAAGAAACTAGAAAATAGGGTGGCTAGGTGGCACAGTGAGTAGAGCGTCGGCCCTGGAGTCAGAAGGACCTGAGTTCGGATCCAGCCTCAGACACTTAGCGCACACAAACAAAAACCTAGCCATGTGACCTTGGGCAAGTTACTTAACCCCAATTGCCCTCCAAAAAGCAAAAAAAAAAAAAAAAAAAAAGAAAGAAAGAAAGAAAGAAAGAAAGAAAGAAAGAAAAGAAAGAAACTAGAAAATACTGTAGGTTTGAGTACATAAGTATTATTACACGGCCTTTACTAATTAGAAAAATAAGTTTATTATTATCTTATTGAGAAAATAAGAGGTTAAATAACTATTTTATATGGGAGACAATTTAAATTTGGCTCTCTCTACTCACTTTAAGTCTACTACTCTTTCCATTACACTGCATTGTCTTTCCATTGAAGACCACTTGCTTGTTTGAAAACTATACTTTAGAAAGAATTAGTCATCTGGTCATGGGTGTAGAGTGACTAAGGGTTAGAAGGAGTACTGCAGTCATCCACATGAGAGACGAAGATAACTCAAGCTTGGGTGCTGGCAGTGAGCATGAAAAGAAGTTGGTGGCTATGTGAAACTTAATGGATGTGGTATAAAATAAGGCAAGGGATTATATGGGGAAGCAGAGAGAGGAGCCAGAAACAACGAGCAATCTGAAATCCTACTTCAAGTTAAGATGAGGAAAAGGGAACTAGGGGGTCGTTTTGCCTATGGTTTTTATTCATAAGGTTTTGGAAGCACATAAACTTTTCTGATTAGATCACATCCTACAGATGCCCAGTGGTCCAAAAAGGTTTCCCAACATATTAAAGTGATATGATAAAATAAACACCTAATGTAACAAATTGCAGGAAAAAAATTTTTTTAGCTAAGTTTTCCAACTTAAAAAAAGGAAAGAGGGCAGTACCAAATTATATAAATCTAGTAGCTCCTCCATTTCCATTTTCCCCTAATATATACAACTTTCCAGAAGCACGGTGTCCCCAAACATGCACTTTGCTCCCAAACATGTTGTTTAAGTGTTCCACATTTCCGAAGAAATGTTCAGACTATATCTAGAGACAGTATAACTACTATTTAAACCATCAAAAGAAATTATTCAGATATTATTTTTTTAAATACTAAAAAAAAAGTTTTAACGTCACCATTATCCAAATTTCTTTTTTTGTTAAAGTTTATTAAGATTTTTCTAATCTAAACTCAGATCAAGAAATATGGCTTTTTTATTCCATTAATATGACTGATTTATTATTCAGAAGACAGAGATTTTGATCTTAATTACCAAGCAGTCTAAAACCAAGACTAACTATAAACAGAAATTCAGTGTGGCTAACATTTCTTTCATTAAAACCACTTTAAGTCACCATTGTTAAAGAGTATCCTGTTCAATGTAGAAAAATGGCTCTAGAAATTCCAAATTAATTATGTGCTAACCTTGGTGGTCAAATATTTTAGCATGTAGCTATAGGAATAATCATCAACAAAAACACTTACATGGGAAAAAAATCCCTAATAACATAAGAAAATCAACATTTCCCCCCAATTATTAATTCAACGTCAAAAGTGAACAAAGCATTAAAAAACAACAGAAAGGAACAAAACCAGAACAGCAATAAGTGAAGATGTTTCACAAAGTTTTTTAAAATTGCAAAAGAATAATTACTTACGCTGTATGTGAATTAGCTGCTTTGGCATCTTAAATTCCCCAGGATATATAGATTCATAGTAAGCAATATTACTCTCTGCCTCTGGGACGGGAATAACCATATTATCCCTCTTCTCGCCATATACCTGCTGTGCTGAAATAGCCCGCTGGAGATGATGTTCCTAAAACAGAGGTGGAAAACAGAAAAGTAAAGCATATTTAAACAGAGCATTCCAAAAGTTGAGATTCTGCTAGTTGTTTTAAATACAGCTGGATGTCAAAGAGCAAAATGTTATAGTGCAGAAAAATGGGTCTCAAAATTGAAGAGTCAACTTTTGAATACATTATTGGGATTGCCCACATTGTAGCTCATGCAGATTAAGTAGACAGGGAAGATGACTTGATGGTCAAGATTGCTAATCGCTAATACCTAAAATTTGTCAAGGTTTGATGGCCCAAGGTATGCACATTCTTTACTACAGATTCCTGTTGCTAACATTACTTAATTGGCACCAGATTTTACCTCTACCTACCACTTTAACAGGGAAGCCCTTAGGAATCACACTACTTTTCTTAAACTAGATAATGTTTGGGAAGAGGGCAACTCTATTTCATAATGAATCAGAAATGGCTCTCTATTCAGAATAGGAAAGAGTGGAAGAATTTTACCACAGGGAAAGGAGGAGAAAATTGAGAACAAACCAAGGGAACAGGAAAGGTTTCCCCATAGGAGGTTGGGAAGAAAACTAAGAATTCTAAGTAGAGGGAAAGTAATGCATTCTAACAATAGAACGTGGGGGAAACAAACAGGGCCAGGCTGAACAGAAGCATAAGAGCAGATGAGAAATTATGAAATGTTATGAAATAGCATCCATTTTTATATATGGAGAGATTTCTGATTTAAATTGTGAGCCAAACTTAAAAGGTAAAATAATTCCAAAATCAAAATAAATACAAGACTATTCTTCAAGAATAGGATCAGAAGAGGAAATTCATTTATTAGATACAGATTCCAACCATACATAAGAGTTGGATCACCTGTGTGTCTCATTCAATAATATCTACCAACTCATTCTATTAAAGATCACACAACTTGGTTGTTGGTTTACAGACATTTATATTCAATGTCAATTTCTAAATGTGAACCCAATATAAATCAAATAATTTTCAACAAATGTACTTCGGCAATAAGCAAGAAATTAACATATGCTGAGTCAGCAGTTAAAAAATACTTTACCCTGATGAAACCTTTCTCAGTATGAAAATAGTTGAAGGGTATATGGGCATATGAATACATATGTGAATTTGTGTATATATGTGTACAGGTGTACATAGTTAGAGGGCACAGGTCAAATTTAATAGGAATTGATGATACTTAAAAGGTGAAATCAAGAGGTGAGAGAGGGGTATAACAAGAGGAGATGGGGAGAGACAGTATAGGGTAGACTATCTCATATAGAAGAGGCAAGGGAAAATGGTTACAAGGGAGGGGAAAGAACAGGAAGGCAAAAAGGCAAAACCCTATTCTCACTGAATTTGGCTCAGGGAGAGAATGACATACATACTAAATAGGATATCTCATCCTACAGGAGTAGGGGGGAAGGGGATGAGAGGGGGGATAATGGAAGGAAGGATGGGAGGGAAGCGAGGGAGGGAAGTTGGAAGCACCCACTTTTGAAAAGGGACAGGATCAAAGTAGGGAATAGATCAAGTGGGAGGTGGGATAGGAGGGAGGGAAATATAGTCAGTCTTTTACAATTTATCTACTATGGTGGTGTTTTGCATAGCTACACATGTACAACATACACTGAATTGCTTGTCTTCCCAGTAAGGGTGAGTGACAAGGGAGGAAGGGAATGAATCTGGAAGTTGAAGTTTTAAAATCAAATGTTTTAAAAATATATTAATACTGTTTTACATATAATTGGGAAATAAGATATACAGGCATTGGGGCACAGAGATTCACCTTGCCCTACTGGAAAAGTCGAAGGGGGTATGGGAGAAGATATGGGAGAGAGTAGATTGGATAAGGGGATATCCTGTAGGACTGCTATTCTGGGGTGGTGGGTGGGGGAAAAATTGTATCTCAAAATCTGGCAGAAATGAATGATGTAAACCAGAAGTTAATAAAGCATTTGGGAAAAAAAATACTTTACCTTAGTGACTAAAGTTAATTTCTGGTGCCATAAAATACTGTGGTTACAATTATTAGAGTTAATAATATATAAGGTTATGTATGATGAGCAAGACATTCTCAGAAAAACCTGGAAAGATTTGCATGGGATGATGCAAAGAGAAATGTACTGTGTACAAAGTAACAGCAATATTGTAAGATGATCACCTGTGAATGACTTGGATTAACGATCCAAAAACAACTCTGAAGGACTTATGACAAAAAATGCCATCCATCTCCAGGGAAAGAACTGATGGTTTCTGGATACAGATTGAAGCACATTTTTTTTACTTTCTTTTTCTTGAGTTTTCTTGGGCTATGTTTTCTTTTACAACATGATTATTATGGATATGTTTTGAATAACTACACATGTATAACATTAAATTGCTTGCTTTGGGGGGGGAAGGGAGAAAATTTGGAATTCCAAGTTTTAAAAACAAATGTTAAAAATTGTTTTTGCATGAAGCTGGAGAAAAATAAAATACTAGATTAAAATAAATAAATAATATATAAGGTTTATGCAGTTTGACACTGAGGCTCTTAAGAGAGCTGGCACTGGGAGCTGGAAGTTGTTCAGTCATTTTTAGTCACATCTGACTCTTTCTAACCTCATTTGGGGTTTTCTTGGCAAAGTGGAGGGGTTTGTTAATTCCTTCTTTAGATCAATTTATACTGATGAGGAAATTGAGGCAGAGTTAAGTAATTTGCCCAGGGTCATATAGCTATTAAGTGTCTGAGACCAGACCTTCCTGACTCCAGGCATGGCACTTTAACTACTGTGCCAATGAGCTAAAATACCAACTTCAATAAATACTGGCTGCATAACCATGCGCAAGTGGTATCAAAATAAATTAGAAATAGGTTCCACTAAATAGTACATAAGGGCCACATAATGACTTATTTTTAGAATGTAATATTATCTATGTATTTTTGTTTTATTAAAGACTTTCTACTCACAGTTTACTCTGGTTTGGCTTCCTCAGGAGCTGTATGTTTTGACATCTCTGCTCTAGGCAACTATCTAAGATTATAAATTGCAGAGAAGGTGCCACCCAGAACTAGTAAAGGGAGTTTTCTTGTCAAGAAATAGTCTATACTAATGAACTCATAGGTCATCTCTAATACTCCATCTCTAATGCCAACATAACAAAAAAAACTTCATTTCTGTTTTACAGAGACAAAATAATTTAAATGACTCCATAACATTCCAGCTGACAAATTTAAATAAATCACAATTTACCAGGTTGGAAACAAAAAAGGACTTTTAACACTAATCATAATTATACAAAATACATCCTATGTAGGACATTAATATTTTTTCATGCAGGGTTGTATTAACAAGAAAGGTTTTTATAAAAGGCATAGTAAAAGTTGCATTTCTTTTGAAGTTTAACTTTGAAAGGACATATACTTTATATGTAGCCTTTTTATTCTTTGTATTTCCTTTATTCTTGTATTTCCTTTCTTCTTTCCTTCTCTTTTTGATATCCTGTCTTATTCCCCTGCCCTATCCTCTTCTATTGATCATTCACCTTGTAATCAGGCACCAGATGGCATAACATATTGAGCACAGGGCCTGAAGTTGGGAGGATTTGACTCAGATTCTAGCTACCTAAATGCTAGCTATTATTATTACTATATTATTATCAGTCATCTATTTCTACTTAAACAAAAACAATTTTTTCTCTTCCATCTAAATATTTCCTTTTCTTCCAAACTCACCCATCTATGCTTGGCTACCCTCCCCACTTTGCATTCACCCCCTAATTTTCTCCCATCCAACAGTTTCACTCTTTTTTTTGTTCATTTCATTACCCTGTCTTAAAAGCAATTTTTCCTTTTTCTATTTTCTATCCTACCCATGACACTCATTTCTTCTAAATTCAACAAACTTTATGCATCATGTGAAAAGCACTGTGCAGCCCAAGAAGGAAAAATGACCCCTGTTCTTTAGGGGTTTATAATCTAATGCAAGAATATAATATGTACATACACAATGCAGGTAGAATGTAATTAAAGGAATAGACAAGATCCAATATTCTCTAAGAAAATTTGAAGAAGAGATCTCTTTTGACTGGTGGGGAGGGGGCAGGGGGAAGGAATAAAGTCTCAAGGAAGGATTCTTAAGAGTAAGTAGCATATGAACAATATACTAAAGACCAGATACTAAAAGAAGTTAAAATTCTGAGATGAGGAGGTTGAGAGGTGGAAATGATCCAGACAAAATTATTAAGGCTGGATAAAGGACAAAGCATGAGAAATTTGAAACTAGATAAGACAGTCTTGTTGAAATGGCTGTACATCTACAAAAGTACAATCAAAACAAGGATAAGTTGGGAGGCTATGGAGAGTCTGATGAACCAGAAATCATTATTATTATTATAATGTCCTTTGTTCTTGAAGAGACCCAATGACATCAGTAGGGTGATGTCTTAACTTGAAAATGAGTTGGATTTAAGTGAGGCAAAACAGTGCAATCACCAACCTTATTCTTTCCTCAAAAAAGTCATTTAAGTCCAATGGCAAGGCATATGTCAAAATGACTGGTAATGGCCCTGGATGTAGTGGGAGGCCATGGCCTTTTAAAGCTAAGGTCTGGTAAACTAGGTCATCTTTTACCTCAATTCTTTTCTAGCCTTTAACTACCAAATGGGCACTGCCTCAGATAAACTGAATCCTGAGGAAGACCTTAGCTTAAAAAAAGGCTCCCACAGTCTCCCACCACATCAGGGACCATTGCCAGTCATCTTGACCTTTGTCTTGCCACTAGGCCCTGATGACTCTGTAGAGGGTGAGGATAATAACTCTGCACAGCTCTGCCTCACTTAAATCCAATTCACTTGCAAGTGAAGACGTCACCCCGTTGATGTCATTGGTCCTCTTCAAGAACAAAGGATGAACAACAGCCAGAAGTCACAATGTTAAGAAAGAACAAGTTCAGAAGACTAGGGGAGAAAAATTGGTAGGACTGATCATAAAAGAGAACTTCAAAGTTGCGGATTTTGGCAGCCCAAGTTTCTATCAATGTTATGATCTAGGGTGGCAAAGTAGAGAGAGAGCTAGATGTTATGAGACTTGAGGAGCTGGGCCATTTGTACAAATAATGAAGTCACTAAGAATGATGGCAGGTGTTGGGGTGAAAAGGACTATAAATTGATTGTCAAAGACACTGAGGAAGTAGGAGAATATCCTAGAGGTTGGTAGATGATCAAAATAAGAATGTATAAAGGTGACAACTGATGGTACAAACTTCAAAGTAAGGCTGTTGTTAAGTAAAAATAGCTACAGAGTGTGGAAATAGCATATGATGTGGAACAAAGACCATATCTTTTTAGGGCCCTATGAGTAGTATGTGAATGAATGAAATGTTTATTAAGAACTTACTATCTGCAAAGCCCTGTGTCAAGAAGCTGAAGATAGCAACAGAAAAGGCCATTCCTGCTCTCAAGAAGTTCATGGTCTAATGGGGAGATAACACATATGGAAGATTTCAGCTGCAAATCTCATGATCCTTAGGGTGCAGTGGAAAAGCAGATTTTAATGTCTCTTTACCAATGAAAAAAAAATGAACTAGTTTCTGATATTGGATGATTTGAGAGTGCCAAGGCCTTTGATGGCAAGAGCTTTCTTTTCTGGATCATTATTAGATAAGGCAGCAGCAAGTACAAGAGCAGCTGCCAGGCTGTATCTCCACTGGGATGGCTTCCCTGGGTGATGGCTGGGGCACTGGGTAAAGTGGGAAGTATAGCTAGTCCCAAGTCTCAGGGTCCTGGGCTATCCTCATCAATATCTGAGGGGAAATGGCAGTCAAGGTGGTAATAGTGGTTTGATGTACGTGACGCATGCTGACTCCTGACTATTCTTAGGAGTGCCCTGTTACTTCTGCTAGGCTAGCTTGCCTACTTTGTGTGTGGCAGTTAGTGGGGATGGCTATGAGGGCTGGGCTAGAAGCAAGACTAGTATTCTACAAAGTACTGCCACTCCCAGGACTCTTGTGTCCATCGTGAGAAGCAGCAGTGAGTATTAGAGAGGAAGGCAAGAGATGAAGTAAAAGCCAGGTTTCAATCCATGCCATGACTCAAAGGGATAAATGGGGTTATTTGTTAACAGTTGGGGGGGGGGGCGGAAATGGACCCCCTCGTTTTCTGGTGAGCTCAATGGAAGGGGAAATTAAAGCAAGAAATATAACTGAGATGGGCATAAAATATGAAGGTAGCCTGGAAAAGGGATTGTCAGATGATGGCTCCAAAATTATAAAATTATTTTATTATGAAAGTGTTTATTAGATACCAGCAAGGGCTAATATTAAATATGTGAAGGCTTGTAGGAAAAGTCAGTCCCAAAGTTCTAATTAGAACAACAGTGAACTAATTCTTCCTAGATTTCATCTTCCCTATGACTCCTTCAGATATGATTGTAGCAGAGAAAGGCTGAAAGTTCTGTTCCCTTTACTTCAGTTGGCATTTTGTGGTTAAGGGAACAAATGAACATGAAAGACTTTCGGTCACCAATGGATTCAAGTCAAATAGCCAACTCTGAGCATTTATCATGTGTAGAGCACAGTATGAGGCATGTTAGATCTGACAAACAGAGAACCTACATAGTGGGACTGAGCTATAGGCATCTGAATATTGCAAAGAGAGTAGTCAGGGCAAGAGATACTTAGGAGAAGGAACAAATTTAGATAACTTGGTAGAAAATCTGTCTTTTAACACTAATTTCAGAAGACTGATGAGGTATGCTACACACCTCATAATGGGGAGATCGACCCAGGTGTCAGAATGATGGCCACATATTTTTTGGACACAGCCAATGGGAATTTTTTTTCTTTATTTTCTCGATTATGGAGGAAAGTGGTGGGAAGTGGGGGGGCATGTAGGGGTTAGGAGTGGAGGTCAGGAAATGGAGTCGACAAAAAGATAAAGGAAGAGATCACAAACGTTTTCGTAGAAGGGAAGCAAGAGGGAATGAAGGCTAAACAGAACCGATTTTAAAGTAATATGTTGAATTTATTAACTACTTAAAAAAAAACCCTCCTCTATTCTGTTTATAAAGTACTCATTTAGTTGATGTTTTTGTTATGTTCAAAATCTTTTAAAATAAAATAAAAAGAATCTATCTTCCAATTAGTAAACCACATATTGATTGTTGGTAACTGTTTTAAGGTAAGGATCAAATAATAATGATTTACACTGAGTAAACATATTTTGGTTCATGAATGGTCCTAACCATCAAAATTCCTCATGTAAAAAGCTATTCAGATTTGCAGTGATTTCTGCATAAAGGTCACTTGATCCTGAAAATTTTAATTTTATAGAAACAGTCTATTTTCCCAACAATTCTAATTAGGCCTTGTTTTGTTATTATAAAATTACAATAATGAAGTTTTAACCTCTATACATACAGGAGATGAGTGGCTTTTGGTAGATATGACCTGTCTTTCATGCTTGTGAAGCCAGGCCCTTCCAGTGCACCTACAGTAAAGACGATAAAGTTGGGAAGTTCTTTTGTTACTCTCTCTGCTTGAAAATCCTAAGTTTCAATCCATCAAAATACAAATGATTGACACTGAACAGATTTAGGTTCTAGGCATAAATGTAGCTTGCAATAAGCTGAATAAAAGATACCCCTTAAATGGAATATTCATGTTCAAAGTTTAACTGGGGAAGTACAACAACAGGAAGGCAAAGACCATCAACATTTCATGGTTTTGCTATGTAAAGAACGAGAGAAACAAAATGACTACTCTTTCCATTCTTTCCTCCCATTAAAATGGTTATGAAATTACTGCGGTGCCCCATTTAATTTATCTCATGTCAAATTAACTAGGAACTCGAAGGGCATGGAATACAATATTCCAGAAGGCAAAAGAGCTGGGAATGAACCCAAGGGTCACCTACTCAGCAAAACTGAGTAATTTGTTTCAGGGGAAAATATGGTCATTCAGTGGAATAGAGGACTTTCAAGCATTCTTGAGGAAAAAACCAGAATTGAATAGAAAATTTGACATCCAGACACAAGAAGGAAGAGATGCCTGAGAAGGTAATCAGGGAAAAGAAATCAAAAGGAACTTATCAAAGTTGAACTATTTACATTCCTATATGGAAAAGCAGTAACTGTGACTGATGATATCTTTCTCACTATGAAAATAATGGAAGAAGGGGTGTGGTCATATGAATACATATGTGAATGTGTGTATATGGTTACAGTTATATATGGATAGAGGGCATAGGTTGAATTTGTTGGGAAGGGAGAATACTCAAGGGATGAAATTATGAGGTGAGAGAGGAAAGTGGCAAGAGGAGATGGGGAGAGACAGGGTAGGGTAAACTATCTCATGTAGAAGAAGCAAGGGGAAGTGGTCGCAAGGGAGGGGGAGAATAGGAAGGCAAAAAGGCAAAACCACATTCTCATTGGATTTGGTTCTGGGAGAGAATGACATACATACTAAATGGGATATCCCAACCTACAGCAGAATAGGGGGAAGGGGGATGAGAGGAGGGATGATGGATGGGAGGGCATCCTTGGGGGGAGGGGAGGTTGGAAGTACCCACTATAGAAGAGGGACAGGATCATGTAGGGAATGGACTAGGTGGGGGGTGGGATGAGTGGGAGGGAATTATAAGCAGCCTTGTACATTATATCTACCATGATAATGTTTTGCATAGCTAGACATGTACAACATATACTGAATTACTTATCTCCCCAGAGGGAATGGGTGACAAGGGAGGAAGGAAATGGATCTGAAATTCAAGGTATTAACATTAAATGTTTCAAATATATATAAATACTATTATTAATACTCTTTTGCTTGTAATTGGGAGATAAGATGTGCAGGCACTGGGACACAAAGATTCACCTTCCTCTAACGGAAAAGTCGAAGGGGGTATGGGAGAAGGAATGGGAGAGAGCAGATTGGAGGAAGCGATATCTTGTGGGACTGCTATTCTGGGAGGGTGGGTAGGGGAAAAACAGGGGAGAAAATGATTATAACTCAAAATCTGGTGGAAATGAATGATATAAAACAGAAGTTAATAAAGCATTTGTTTAAAAAAATTAGCTAGGGACAATTTCCTCCTAGTATTATTTGAAACCTAATTCAACATCACATGTGTTCATCCTATTATTTTCCTTAAGTGTGTAACATGTGTAAAATTGATCATCTACTAATTAAAACTGCTCATTTTTGATAACTTTCCCTAAGAAATAATTAGCTATTTCCACTTATTTCTACTACCACGAGACCCATTTGAACAAGATCATTTAATGGACTGGCTATCTATAGCATATGTCCACATACAAAGTGATTTTGTGCAGTGTGATCTTAAGTAAAACCATTCAAGAATATTCTGACTTTGGCATCTTCTCAGTTCTCCGAGACCTTTTTTTTCCTCTTAGTAGTCACCATCCTAGGACATTTTCTTTAGCCTCACTCCAAAACCTATACTTTATCCCCATTACTGTTCATGGTTACCTATCAACTGGCCCCCAACCCCCATTAGTGTTTAATAAACGACAAAGGCATTTTCAAGAGTTCATGCATTTTAAAAAGAGATCCTCAGGGGCGGCTAGGTGGCACAGTGAGTAAGAACACCAGCCCCAGAGTCAGGAGGACCCGGGATCAGTCCCCGCCTCAGAAAATAAGCACCCACACATAAATAATGACTGGCTGTGTAACCCTGAGCAAGTTACTTAACCCCAATTGCTTAAAAAAAAGAGAGAGAGATCCTCAAAAGAGGGGAGGGAAGAAATCTTTAAAAAAAAATAAGCCATTATGATAAAATGACAGGTTATGGGGTCTGTAGAAGATGTCTATTCATAAAACTAGTCTTTGGTACAGCAGAGTTGTAGAGAAGATAAACAGGTGCATGTTTCTGGGGAAAAAAGCTTTCATCATTCACTCTCTTCTCTCCTTCATCTATGGACTTTGTGGCCTGGGCCCCAACTGACTCAGGAAAACAGCCAGGTCAACATATATGCAGCTTTGTCTGGTGGTGGCAGGACCTATGGGAGGCTGTTACTGCTTTCCACCACAAAGGGGTTTATAAAGACTTGACACACATCCTCTGAAGAGGCTGCCAGTCCCTGAATTAAAATCCTTCCTTCATGAGACTTATGACCTAAGTATTCTAAACCTCTAATATCTATAGCATCACTGATTTAACAAGCATGCTTTAACTGAATTAAATTTATTTTATGATGGTATTTTTAGGCTGAACAACATGCTTGATTGTGTTACATGGACCTTTATACCCAGTGTTTTAACAATTCACTAAGCTTCCTCTTCCACATATCAGAACCTGGGTCTTTTGAACTATTTAATATCAAATATTAAGGACCTGTGTGTGTTCAACATGGTGCTAAGCACTATGAAGTAGATTAAAAAAAAAATCTGGTTTTTTGAAAACACAGCTCTTGTTTCCAACATGCTTGTCATCCTGGTTTTTCCAGTGTCTATGAGGGGAAAAAATCAAATAAGGTCACAAAGAGTTAGACGAGACTTAAGTGACTGAACAACAACAAAGCCATGGGACCTTCAGGGAGTCACTTAGTCTCACTTTTTTCTCCATTTGTAAAATAAGAAGGTTTAACCAAGGTCTCTTCCAGCTTTAAATCTATGAAGGAAGACCTAGTTGCAAAGATACCTACATTTACGTACATACACACAAATAAATTGGAAAAAAAAAACAGAAAAAGACTACATACAAATCAAGAGTTCATGTGTTGGCAACTCTCGATGCTACAGGACTTCAGAAACAACAGAGATGACTCTTGGCTCGAGTAATGAGCAAAGGCTTCTTGAAGGAGAGGGGCTTTAGCCTGGGCTTCCTTGGGTTTTGTGTCCCCAGTACTAGAACGCTGCTCAACACTCCACTTTTTGTTGTTTTTGTTTGGTGCTCTTTTATGAGTGTCAGATTTGGGTGGATAGGAAAGGATTTATTTTTAAAACCTACTTACAAATGCTTTACATCTGTTCATTTTAATAAATGAAGTATAGCTCAGGCAAAGCCACAGAAAGAGGAATGAACAAGATATTTATAGCAGACATTAAGGAATTAAGTCTAAATGAAACAGAAGTTTTATGTTAGGTGAGATAAGGCTGATAGACAAGTTGGAACCCAGTGGGCAAACTAAAATGCCAAGCTGAGGAATTTTTACTTAACTGGGGTTAAACAAGGGAACTCGAGAGCACCAGCCCTGGAATCCTCTGACCTCACTTAACACTTACTAGCTCTGTGACCTTGGGCAAGTCACTTAACCCCAACAGCCCTGCCTTCCCCCCCTCCAAAAAGACAAAACAAAAACAAAACCCAAGGGAACCCTCTGTTTTAAAAAATTAATCTGCAAGTGTTGTGAAAGAGTACAGAGACATAAGGTAATAGTGAAGCTTCTCATAAAAAGGAAAACTGGACAAGGTAGAGCCAGTGAATATCTTTGAGGGTTATGATAAGAAGAAATGATAAGCTCGCCTTCCATTTATCTTTTATATATTTCTCTGTTTACATAGGATCATCATCCCAGAGTTTAAAGTGACTTTAGAGGCCCTGTAGTTCAATCCTTAGTACAGATGAGGAAACTGAGGCTGAGAGATTAAGCAACTTGCCCAGTATCACAGAAATAATAAGCAGCAAAGCTTGGTTTTGATCCCAGGGCCAGTGTTCTTATGATAGTACCAGGCTACCTAAATGCTATGTATCTCTCAGTAGACTGTAAGTCCCTTGTGGGCAAGTGTCATTTATTTTTTTCCTTTGTATCCTCAGTAACTAGCACAATACATTTTCATCTGATACATTTGGCTGAAACAGTCCAAAGTCAACAGAGATAGCCTATAAGCGTCTGGAAACAAGGAATTTGATCTGAGGACTAGTGCTATAGATGTCATGAATAGAGGATGAAAGCTGAAAACAAAATGAGGCCCTCAAAGGAATATAGAGGAAGAGCAAGGACAAAGGCTTGGGGAACTGATATCCACAGTTAAAAGATAAGGATCTCATGAATCTGAGTCAGAGACTGGGAAATTAGAAAACTATGTCACAGGAGACAAGGAATTTCTAATGAGTGTCAAGCCTAGCAAAGGATTTTGACCATTACGACCACTCATAAAGTTAAGGGACAAGGTAGTGAGGAAATAGCAATAACATCTGTTTAAATAGTTTGCTTCAGATACTGCCCTACTGGGCATCATAATTACCACAATCACCAAGTCACCTAAGAATGAAAGATGAAAAGGAAGAAAATAAAAGTTTTAACTTAGGAGAAAAAAAAAGGGACAAGTTTCATTCATTCCACAAATATTTATTGAACCTTTTGCCTGAATTGACAGACTTAATATGAATAAATGTACAGCTTGGTGGTAATAAATCAATAATCTATTCAGTGAACAAAAACTCTAAAATACATTAATAAGTCACATTAAAAAATTTCATGTAACAGTTCTGTCATGTCTAGAAGATAACTTTAACCCATTTATTGTTGTTTATAAGCAATTTCCCCCCTAATTATTATTGTTTTCTAATATAATTATATACAGATACTTCAACTGTCAAATCTGTAAACAAAACTCCTTTAACATAGGATCTTCCTGTGACAGAAGTGGCAATAAAACTATTAAGGAGGTGTGAGAATAGATGAATCGCTTCTTTCCTGGTCAGCTCCACATCTAGCTGTATCCTGGTTGCTACCTAAGGAAGAACGTTCACTTCCAGCTACAGTAGAGAGCTCCAGCCTGATCTTCGAGGGTCTCTTCATATTTAGGTCATCAGAGGAGCATATCCTTCAGCAGGTGGTTTAATTTGCGACCCTAGTCCACTTGTGTACTTTCAGATAAGCTAACACCTCTGCCTATGCAGAGGAGATGGATTATAGTAAAAGCTGCACTCCAATACTTAACAAGTATATTGATTACTTACAAAGAGCCTACTATGAAGTAAAACGCCATGCTAGCTATAATACATAGGTACACCTGTACTGTTTTTACCTTACGACATTAATAAGTGTCAAAATAAATGCTAAACATTAAAATTCCTATCAAAACATAATTTCATATAGTCTAGAACATGTGAAATTATTTTATTTAGCATTAAATATTTTAGTTCCATTCATTTATCCCCCCCCATCCCCAATCTGATATTGATATATCAAATATATATGATATATCCTGAAAATACCCTGAATGGTCTGACTTCTACCTCTGCTAAATTTCTGATAACAATATATGTGGCTGGAAAACATTCTCTTCATTGACAGAGGTATTACTGCATAGCATTAGTTTTATTGTGTATAATATATAAAACCCAATACACAAAGTTCAAGTATATCTTCCATTTTCCTATTACAGTTTTGAATATCTTCCTTCTAGGAATCTTTTTATTTTATTTTATATTTGGCAAGCAATTGGGGTTAAGAGACTTGCCCTGGGTCACACAGCTACTAAGTATCAAGTGTCTGAAGCTGGATTCGAACTCAGGTCCTTCTAAGGGCAGGTGCTTTATCCACTGTGTCACCTAGCTGCCTCTCCTTCTACCAACCTTAATAAAAGAATCTTCCTCAGCATAACTCGTTAGTAGATTGTCACTGTCAAGAACAGCAATGCTGGACTTCTTAAGGAATTGGAAAAAAAAAACAAAAAACTTGAGTAGTGGTAGATATCACAAAATAATCTGCTCTATCTTTTGATAGCAATAAGTTGAAACATAAGAGGAAAATGAATTGAATCGTGCTTCTTCCCATCCTCAATAAATATTATTTTTATTTATTTCCATTCCACTGGTGTGATTTTTGAGGTCTAATAACATCTTAACCATATAGTATCATTACCACTTTACATAACAAATTATTCATCTGTATTACTGTTTTTTAATTAGTTACTGTTCCTGTTACCTTGGAAAAAGAATTAGACAGAGGCACTTTTGGGGGAAAACAAAAACAAAACCATCAAGAGAAACAAGTCTGGCAAAGTAAACTATCTTCTGATTTTTTAATGAATATTGATGTTGCTTTTTTCTATGAGATTAAAAATTTTTAAAGCATAACCTCTTCTAGTTAAGTCTAGATTGTGTGTGTGTGTGTGTGTGTGTGTGTGTGTGTGTGTGTGTGTGTGTGTGGGTATGAATAAGCCTAGGTGGGGGAAAAGAGGGTAGTTTCACAAAGTCCAAATGCTACATCTAGTACAACTTAAGAATTTCGAATATAACACTATAATAATTTAATGATTATCACAACTATTTCAGTTTTCTCATACTAAAAGATATGGTTAGTTAGAGTACTCTCTCATAGAGAAGTCATTAATGATGTTGGCCCAAAATGTTTAAAAAAAAAAAATTATGCTTCCTCAATTCCTAATAACAAAAAAAT
Source organism: Gymnobelideus leadbeateri (assembly GCA_011680675.1). NCBI lineage: Eukaryota > Metazoa > Chordata > Mammalia > Diprotodontia > Petauridae > Gymnobelideus > Gymnobelideus leadbeateri. Next base: position 365,984 of record WOXC01009818.1, on the reverse strand, counting down.
GTATATAGGGTTTTCCAAAAGTCTCTGTATTAACATACTGACTGCGAACAACCATGTCAGAATTTAAAGAGGCACTAGTTTCATTTCCACAAACCAAAGGTACAGATACAAGTTTTAAGAACAAGGAAATAAAATATTGTAATAGTAATGGTAATTTGAAGATCTTCCCTGCCCCTTAATATGCCAAATGTAATCACATGGCATGGGGGGGGGAGCTTGTTGAAAGGGTAGAGCTGGAAGGAGCAGGAGAGCTAAAACTGTTGAAAGCAAGCAGCATGGAGGCTGAGCAGCTAGCATGAGTGAGAGAGGGGCATATTTGCTTAAGGGGCCCTATTTTGTTTTGAAAGCCTGAAGGAGGGAAGGCTTGAGAATGTTGGTGCTTGCTGCACTGGCTATGTGTACCAACTTTTTGGTTGCAATGATGGATTTGGTTTTCTGGTTTGGGGATTCAGTTTTCTGGTATTCGAAGAAATGTTTTGGTTCTGTCTTCCATGTGAAGAGTCTGTTACATTTTGTGATTTACAACTACACCAGCATATTCATAGCCACTGTGGGCAGTGTGAATATCACATTAGCATTATAAATATATTAGCCTCTTCAGGTATTTTACTTTACAAAGAAAATGTAAGAAAAAAAAGCAGCATAGAATGGAGCTACTGTATCAGTACTTCAATGGAAACTTAAAGCTATTCTTTCATTCAATGTAACCTGTCATTAGCAAACCTACTAGAAGAGTTACAATAATGCTTTCTGATATCAAGCCATAGCCTGGGCAGGGGGGGAGCGGGGGAAAAATTATCGAAAAATAAATGTTTAGCAGACTTAAGACCACAAATAAGAAACAATCTGGCACTGCAAGGTTCTATGCTGCTAAGATGGAAAAAAAATGTTAGCCTGGATATCTGACATGTTGTTTTTTTTTTTTTCATAGGATGGAAACTCTAACCTACTCCAACCCTTCCCCCAGGACATACAAAACACCTGGGGGAAGGGAAAGAGGTAGATGTACTTAGAATCATATGATTTAGTGCTAGAAAGGATCTTAAGATATATATAACCCACCCCACCACCACCCCCATTTTGGAGATGGGGAAGAAGGCCCAGAAAGGCTATGTGATTTATTTTAGATCATAGGTAGAACCACTGATTTAGAACCAAAATTATTTTTAGGTCATCTAGTCCAATCCCCTTATTTGCAAATGGAAGTTCAAAGGGGTTCAATGATTCACCCAAAGTTATTGTTAGTAAAGTGTCAACGCTATAATCAAATATGGATCATCTATCTAAATCAGCACTTTCCTCTTTATCTGGAGGCTATTAGAGTGGGTTTTTAAAACTTTTAAAAATATTTTGATTCCTATATTTCAATATAATTATTGCATCTGTAATCCTATGTATTTCATTTTATGCATTTAAAACCATTATACTGAGAAGGGTGTCCACAGTCTCCAGACCACCAAAATAACACCTACTCTACACCATGTGATCTTGACCTTTCCTCTCCTCTCAGCTCCCAAAGGAGGTTGCTGGTACTTCACTTTATGGCATTAGAAGTAATTTTATCAAGTGAATGAAAAGTATTTATTAAGCACCTACCATGTGCCAACCACTGTGCAAAAATAGCACAAAAATACATCCCAAGTGTCTTACCTCTCCTAAAAGATAAGCTTCTAGAGGAAAAGAGCAGTTTCTTATTTGTCTACAATCCTTTAACAAAGTGTTAAAGCAGGAAAAGGATCTGAAATAAGTAGCCTAATCTTCTCATTATGCAGATGGACAAACTAAGGGGAAAGGAGGAAGACTTGACTAATCTAAACTCACTGGCCCCACCCCCACCCAGCCAACAGTCCTTTTTATAGCATCAAACCACTAAAGAAATCACACCTTGGGAGGGACTGCACATCTGACAGGTTACTCAAGGTTTGATACAGGGAGATCCAAAAACGGTTTAAGAATCCAATGAAACTGTATCCATCTGATAGGGGTTCATTAGTGTTTTGTCATGCCATGTGCATTGCTCATCTTCTGTAATGGCAAGCAAAACAGGTTTTGGTTTTTTTTTTGTTTGTTTGTTTTTTGTTTTTTTGATGTTTTTCTGGATTGAGTTTTAGCTAACTGAGTGCCTTTGAGCCTCACCTTTGATTGTATCAAGAGTCCTTGCTTGGAAACAGTACACATTGTATTGCCCTTAATAGGCCTAAGGGAGTTTGAAGATCTTCCCTGCCCTTAATTGGCCAAATGTAATCACATGGGAGCCCATGATGGGAGGAGCTTGCAAAAAGGGTAGAACAGAAAGGAGCAGATAAAACCACAAGCAGGACTGGGAGCAGGTAGAACTGGGGAAGAATGTGATGTTGGCACTGTCTGTTGATTTGTGTTACTTTCTCAGACAGAAGTCCTGTCTGTTGTTCTATGTTGACTTCTCAGACAGAAGTCCTTTCTGTTTTTCTGTGTTGTCTGTTCTATGTTGTTTTCTCAGGCAGAGAGTGAACTGAGCTGACAGAGCTGGCAATGTGTGTAAATACTGTTGTAGCCCTGTTAAGCTTCATTTTCATAGAAACATAAACTGCAACAAGCTTGGAGTGGAGCAGTCCCTGTGAGCTGACATATGGAACAGAACCAGAGAGCTGCCTACATGTGAATCCAGACATGAGTTTGGAGTGGTCAGTCCATGGAGGATGAGCCTGGGGTTTGGAAGCCAGCCTGGAGTCAAGATTAAAGAGGACTCAGGGCGGCCAGGTGGTGAGTAAGAGTGCTGGCCTCGGAGTTGGGATGACCGGAGGTCGAATTCGGCCTCAGAAAATGAGCACCCACACACAAATAATGACTGGCCGTGTAACCTTGAGCAAGTTACTTAACCCCAATTGCTTTAAAAAAAAAAAAAAGATTAAAGAGGACTTTACTTTGGATACTCTGTATCAGGTGAGGAGATTGTAACTTATTGTGACCTAGGGGTAGATGGTATTTGTATTTTCCTGCTACCCCTTAAAGATATACTGAATGATATGTTTTATTTAAAACTATGAAGCCATCTCAGTAATAAGTTATGTTGTCGTGACTGTTATGCTTTAGTTTCTTGAATGCTATGTTTTAGTTTATTGCTGAATAGAGAGTTCTTTAAACTATGAGATTAGACCCTTAAAGTTATTCAAAGCAGCAGTCCTCAGGGGATTTGCTTGTGATTGGCTTTACATCTTCCCAATTAGAAGGCCCATACCTTTCAAAGAACTGAGAAGCTCCAGGAGAATGTCAGCTCCTAGAAAGTGGGAAGGTTTTTTATCATGTATCTCCAGGGCCTACCACTGTGCCCTGAACATAGCACCTGCCAACTTCCTGCTGGGCCTGGAATGAATGTGTCATACCATCCCTGCTGCATCTAGCATTGTAACAAGCACACAACAGATATCAGATATTTTCTTACTGCTGTGAGATTTCAACTTGTTGCATGTTTAGATAGGGTAGAAACAAGAGGAATGAGAGTTTAGTTATCCAGTTTAGTGTGGGTAAAAGATAATAAATTTAGAACTCATAAGCCTAGGATTAAGCTTTATTCTCTCTTTACTTTTGAAATAAACAATTCTATGGAACTTAGCTCTGGTTGATTTAAATATTTTCCTATAAAAAATAAGACAGCAATTTCTTTTAAGTGGAATGACTAGAAATACAAAATTGGCACTTATAATGTCAAGATGCCATTGTTAGCAAAATACAGTTGCTACCAGTTAATAAAAATAATGAAATACTAACTGGAACCCAAGTCTTAATTTTCAATTTTTGCTCAAGCTCCTAAACTTTATCCTAAGAAAAGTATTAGTTTATATATCTTGCACCTTATCTGAATAGTCACTAAAGTTTTAAATTTAAAATCATATTATGTTGCAATTAGCAAATCTAGTCACATTTTTATTTTTTAATTTAATTTTATTTCCTCCAAAATACATGTAAAAACAATTTTTAACATTTGTATTTAAAAATTTTTCAGTTTCAAATATTCTCCTCCCCTCCCCCACCCAAAGCAAGCAACTTGATATAGGTTATACATATACATATTTCCATGTTGTCATGCTGTGAAAGAAAACACAGCCTAGTCATATTTCTAAACTGATGTAAAAGGTACTATGATTCCCTCAAGATCCTGAAGCTTTTGATGAAAGTGTGATTATTTCAAAAATTATCACCAGCTCAGCAACGATTTATACCTATTGTCTTATCTCTATGTCCTTGTTTTATTTCTTCTATTATAACATTAACTCCCTTAAGGGCAATGTCTGTCTTATGCCTCTCTGTATGTAGAACTAAGTACTATTTTTATTCATTTTTTCTTTTCTTCTTTTTATCATCCTTTCTTTCCTTCTTTTTAAAGAAGATTAATATTAGTAGTACCGCGGATATGGTCAAGCTACAAAAAATTATTTTACAGATGGCAAGCATGCAAGATTAAAGCATAACAGTATAATACTAAGCCATTTTAAGTTTTCAATATCTGTATTATTATAGGAAAGTTATGTTTAGCAATGTATCAACTACATATAGTAAAAGCATGGCCTAACAATCTAACAAGGTTAGTTCTGTCTGAAAATGGGTTCTACCCCATCTTAATAATTTCCATTTTTATAAAGCACTCTGGGAAAAGCATGGCTAATTACTATAATGAAAATTGTTAATATGCAAAGTGTCTATGTCCAAATCTATTATAGAAATTTTCTCTAATCTGTGTTTCTTCATATTGTACCATCTTAATATGTTTTTCAGATTAAAAATTCCTGATCCAATAAGGTGGTTTCATATACTTCTTCATTTCTACTAGAGTATCTATCACCATTATTAAGCCATTCTGTAGGGGGAAAGATTGTAATGACAAGCAAAGAGGGAATTTTTTTTTTTTGCTGTTTTTCTGCCTGTATTATTCAGTTTTCCAGCCTGTCTTACATGCGTCTGTGTTGAGCCAATCAGACATGTGCAAGTGGGCTCTAGCCAATCAGATACGTACGTGTGGGCTCTAGCCAATCAGATGCTGAGTAGAACTGTATCTAAAGAGAGTCGGTGTTGAGGGAGCACACATTGAGAGAGCCAGTGTCGGGAGAGCTGTCAGTGCTGAGAAGAAGAAAATGAAGAGAAGAGACCTCTAAGAGTGTGGAGGAGACCTTTGATGACAGAGACTTGATGAAGGAGTTTCTCAGCTGTAAAAGCAAATAGAGCTGTAGGGCAGGAACCTGCCCGTGGGAAGGAAGCTTAGCTTAAGGCCCTTTTAAGAGCTGTTAAAAGTTAATTGAGATGTTAACACAGAGCCTCTGGACTTTGGAGTTGAATTGAAATGGTGGTGTTGGTATATAGTATGTTGTTGCCCTATTAAACTTTGTTTTCCCAGAGGTAGAAGCTGAAGGCAGGAGACCTTGGACCCTGCTGTCAGGCAGGAACCTGGAGTGGATCAGTCCCTGTTAGCTGAGGCCTGCAACAGGAGCAGGACAGCTGCCTACATGTGAATCCAGGTAAGAATAGGGAATGGTCAGCCCACAGAGGAAGAGGCATGGGATTTGGAAGTCAACCTCAAGTCAAGATGAAAAAGGACTTGGTCACTTGGTATAAAGGAGATTGTTCTTACAGTTACCTAGGGGTGGATGGTGTGGTATTTTCTGCTACCCTTTAAAAGGATGTGTTGTGCTAGGGAAGACCCTAGCCTGGGACCCCCTGATTGTGTAAACAAGTATTTTGAGGAATGCTACTGAATGCAATGATATATGCTATGTGCCATAATATACTGAGTGTTATGAGATAAATATATATATATATATAAAATATATTTTGCTTAAGGTCATTGTTATGAATGTTAAGCTTTAACTTTATTGAACAATGTTTAGTTCTGAATAGAGATTCATTATACTGTGCAATTAGACCCTTAAAAAGTATTCACAGCAGCAGTCCTCAGGTGTGCTGTCATAACTGGCATTACAGAGGTGGAGGTAGAGATAGGCATAGCAGGGCAAACGCTCTATCCAAATCTAAGTATATACAAGTCTTTGTAGACACATGAATCATAGACACATTCACTCTTTAGACTAAAACCCTCCCAAGCAGTAAGATTGGGCTTTTCCCCTATCAGAAAATATAGTAGTTTCCGTGTTTCAGGTCAAAATTTGTGGACAAAAAAAAAAAAAATAACACTACTCCACACTAAAAAAGGTGCTCCTTTCCCTCCCCAAAGGGTACTAAATCACACCATAGTATACTATATAGTAAATATAAAGCCAACACTAATAAAATACTCAATATACATAAAATGTTATGCCCTCATCAATATGAATTTCTCCAATGAATTCTTTGTTTTGAAAGGTTACAAACTACCAAACATGCTAACTGACTTGCTTTAATATATGTCATCATGTGCATAAATAGCAAACTGTAAGTGAGGTACATTTTTCCCATAAGTGGTCTTTTCAGAGGATGCTTAACAAAGAAACTATTTTCAATGGATTCAGTTCAATTAATTTAATTCAATAAACATTCATTAAGTTTGGGGACTGGGGGAGGTCACAAAGACCAAAACTTATCCTCAATGCCAAAGAATTATTTTGTTGTTATAGTGGGGTTTTTTTGTTTGTTTTGTTTTTGTTTTTTTTACTACCTAGGAAGAGGATACAGAAGATACATACATCCAAATCAAGGTAATGAGGGATGAAGGACGAATAAGTCATTCAAAGAAAATGCCCTAGGAAGATATGAGAGTGCTTTTTGGGGGCAGGGATATCACAGGAGAAAATGATACCTGAGTTGAACTTTGAAGAGAAGGTTCTGGAAGGCTAGAGATTCCAGATATGCATAAATATGCAGAGTAGAGATATGTGAAGTTTAGTGAAGAGCTAGCAGTCCAGTTTAGGTGGAACAGAGTTTAGAGAAGTGATATTTCACTTTTTTTCCCCTTAAAACTTAAAAAACTAAGCTAAGGAGTTTTGTGTTATAATCTAGAAGCAATAGGGAATAAAACAATGATTCCCGATTTGGTTCACCTTGCCCTCTCTTTGAACAGTTTTCAGGAGTGCTGGAAGGGTCACCAACATGCCACACTATTTAGCAGAACATGGAATTATACATTTATACATCTATAACTTAAATCTATTCCTTTCTTTTCATTCCTACTGTTATCAGATCTTTACTAATGTAAAGAATCTAACTGGATTCCCTGTCTCTAATTTTCCTTCTAATCTCTCCTGCTCATTCCAAGTGCAACAACTTGTGTACATTTTGCTGATGTTCAAAATTTTTCAATAATTATTATTTAGAAGGGAAATCTAAACTTTGTAGCCAGACAGTACAAGAACCTCAATAATCAACACTATATAATAATCAACTTATAAAAATATGGTCCTTCAAACAGGTTAGACCAATTCTCACCTCTGGGTCCTTGGTGGAATAATATCAAAGGCATTCTAAAATGACCTCTACCTTCTCCCCTTTGGTTTAAATAAATCATTCCTCTTCCTTCAAAACCCAGCTTGAGTATCACCTGACCATTTTGGCTCAGAGTAAACTTACTTGTAAATCCTTTACTTTGAGCCTCTAACACGCATTTGGATTTTCTTTTACAGACCAATATTCTGCTTCCAGACCCTTTTAACAAAATAACAAAATCCACCATAAAAACTGAAACTTACACTCCACCACACCTAAACAATTATAAACTTTTCCTAAAAGCCTATGTTATCTGGTATTTAGCCCAGCATTATAATGTAGTGGGACTAAAGTGAAGTAGCAGACATACAGCTGTAAATTATTCAATTTTAAATGTATTCAAACATTTACTAGGTGCACCAATGTTCAAAGTACAAGTAAAAAGAAAAAATGTGCTCTTCCCACAATGGATTTAACATTTAATCTCTGGACAATTTCTTTTAAGAAGCAGGCTCGACTAAAAATTCTAAATAACCTTTTGTTTTCCCTTCTGGGCAGCAAAAAACAAATTTAAAGAACACTTCAGATTAACAGTCTTCTCTGATCTCCATAGCGCTTCCTCGAGCAAGTAGTTCAATATACTCTTATCCTCACCCCACACTCTCGCATCTGTCCCGTGCCCTGTCCAACTTAATTCAGTCACCATCATCTCTCTCCTAGATCATTCAAACAACTTTTTAACTTGATCTCCCTGTCTCGAGTTTCTGTCCTTTCTCCAATTCATCCTTCATACAGCTACCAAGATGATTTTCCTTAAAGCAAATATGATGACTTTGTTAATCCTTTACTCAAACTCCAGACCAATAAGATCAAATATAAATTGTTTGTTATTTTAAGCCCTTTGTCACCCAGGCTCAAATGACCTTTCTAGTACTCTCCTGTAAGCACACTCTGGTCCAAGTAAATCATTCTTCTTGCTGTTCCTCATACATGATATTCCACTTCCTGTCTCCATGTACTGGCTACCTCCTATGCCAGAAATGCATTTCCTTTCACCTCTGGAATCTCAGAATTTCCAATTTCCTTCAATAAGTTTAAGTACCAACATTCTGTACGTGAGGTTTTTCTCCTCTTCATAATCCTCCATTCTGCCCCCTCTGGTCTTCATGTCCTTAATTAACACCTTGTCTATACTTACATATGTATATGTCTACCCAGCTAGAGTGTAAGTTCTCTGAGAGCAGGGACTATTTCAATTTTTCCCTGTATTACTGTGCTTAGGACATAGCAGATGCCTAATAAATGCTTGCTGATGCTGTATCTGATATTAAGTAACAGAAAATACCAGGCAGAACTGGTCTTAAAACTGGGTCTCACGTTTCAATAAAAGCATTACAATGCCTACAAAGGTCACATCAAATCTTCTGACTTCAAATCCACACTCTTTCCAAAATACCATCTTGTCTGGTCAAACAAGTCAAGAAATTAAAAAACAAAATAAAATGCACAGGTTCCACTTCTCCTTCATTCAGGTTCTGATCTTCTATTTATCATTTACTAGATACTATCTTACTACCCTCAAAGGCTATTGCCAAGCCTTGTCTACCCTCTCAGACACAATACCTTCTTGGTGGAAGACCTTACCTCTTACTTTACTGAAAATTGAGGATATTCAACATGAGTGTGCTTCTGGCTCTCTCTTCCATTTCAAAACCCTGTGACATCATCTTTCACTCTTTTCCTTTCTCCCAGGCTCTGACAAAGTGATGGCCTTCTTTTTGCCAAAGCCTATCTCTTTACAAATACACCTACTGCCACTCCCTCCAATTTTATTCAGTAGATTGTACCTCAATTATCTCATCTACCTTCCCTCTATAATCTTCAGATAATATATTGGTTTCTTCCCCACTGGTCTTGAAATATACCCACGTTTCTCTAATCCCTAAACCTTCATTAGATGCTATCCTCTCTTTAGATGGTTGTCTGGACCTGTACCAAAAGGAACCCCGCCCCCCCCAAACGGATATAACTCCCAGGGTAATGAATCTAGTGGAGAATTACCTTGGGGACACTAGGAGATTAAGTGACTTGCCCACCATCACATTTCAGAGGAAGGACTTGAAACTAGGTCTTCTAGACACCAAGGTTAATCTTTTAACCACTACACCATGATGCTCAGCTTCTGTATAACAAAAATATCATAAAAAAGTATGCTCTGAAAAGAGGTGGCTCAATAATTAGCAAGAGCCAGCTGTTCGACAGCCCAGAACCCTTTGTTCCTATAAAATGACCTCTAATTTTAAAAGCCCTAAAAGATGGCCTTCAGTAGGGTAAATCTTCCATGAAAATATTTATAGGAAGACAAGAATATTGATAGGGTAAGGTATGAATGGATACAATCTGCATCACTGGAGGGTATATATCCAACAGTAATGAGAGTAGTCAATAGGCATCAAATTCTACTTTTGATGCCTTTCCAGCTTCTACCTCTTTCTTTTCACAGGTATTTGCTCAATAAAGGGAAACTAGTTTTAAATATCTGCTGCAACAAAAATATAATTTGTTAATTTTCTATGAGTAGGTATGGTACTTCAAAACTTAATCAAAATAATTTTTGCTGTACCTTCCTTATTACAGACAACCAAAAACCCATTACATAAACATAAAAATTCGGAAATCTCTGCAGTAACAAATTCACCAACCCCAAATCAAGTATATGAAACCACTGCCACAGTAACATATAAAAGGGAAGACTTTTTCAAAAAAGTAAATGAATTCCCTTCCTACACTTAAAAAACACAATATGGCAAATCACTAGTTTTATGTATGTTTAGAGTACAGTAATAAGCTATTTCCTCAAGTATAGTGCATATCATTAAGGATGAAAGAAAAAGAACTAAACATTAAAGTATTACCTGTGAACCAGAGGGCTTCAAGTTTTGTTACTGAATTTTTTTACTGAATTTTAACTTGTAAATGTACTTTAAAAATTATGGTAACAGTTTCATCTTGGTTTCCCAAGAAAAAGAGTATTTGTTTTAGAATACTTAGATGTTATATTTTGTCCATTTATTGCCATTAAAAGTTTGGAGACCTCACAGTAAGGTTTGATTATATCTGGGAAGTCTAGTTTTAAAGACAAAGTGAACACCCTGCTTAATTTCAGTTTTTAAACATTATGCATTTAACATCCCATGTCCTCAAGTTCTCATTCATATCTATGCTACCAGAAATTTATCTATACTCCTTGCTTCCACTTTCTCATATTCTATACTCACTTACCCCCTTAATTTGGTTTCCACTGCACCACTCCCTCTAACACTGCTCCTTCTTCTCCCTCCTTTTTATCGCTAAATCTGATGGGCTTTTTCTCACTCTTCTTGACCTCTCTGCAACATCTGATGCTTCTAATCATCCCCCTCTTCCTAAAAACAAAACAAACAAAAAAAAAAAAAACAAATTCGGGAATCCCAGGTTAGAAAGCCTTATTCTGGGTGCTCTCCTCCTGATATTTTTCATGAAAACTATCTTCTAGGAACCAACCCTTACTGATCTCACTCGCCCGAAGGTGAGACCAGTTATCCATAATTCTACTCTATGTGGGCGGTTCCCTTTATGTTCCACCCCCCCCTGGTGATCTCACCAGCACCTGGGGATTCAACTATCATTTCTATTGCAGAAGATTGCCCAAGTGTCTGAATGCAGGTATCTGTTCTCCTGGGCTTCAGACCTCTGTCTCCAAATACTTGTTAAGACACCACCTCTATTTGGATATACCATAGGCATGGTAAATAAATGTCTAAAATGAACTCATTATCTTTCCCTCTAAATCTGCCCGAGCTCCTAACTTTCTTATTCTGTCAAGAGGACTGCCTCACTCCAGCTCAACCTAGGAGTTATCCTCACATTTTTCCCACACCCCCATCTCCCAAGCTGTCAACTTATATGAACTCTATCTCCCCAACATTTCTCAAATCTATCCCCTTACCTCCACTTACATAACCACATTCAGTTCTCCAGGATTCATCACTGCTTCTCTGAACTAACTTAATAGTCTTCTATGTGGTCTTCCCTTGCCTTTTCAATCTATCCTCTATGCAACTGCCCAATTGATAGTCTTAAAACCCTATCACTACCCCAACTCACTGCCTTTAGAATAAAACACAAGTTCCCTGTTTTGGCCTTTAAAATCCTTCAGAATCTGGCTTTCCAAACTGATTACAGAGCACTCTCCCACCCCCCTCTCCTCCCATGCACCATATACATCAGCCAAACTGACCTATTTCTTCTCAGTAGACCAAATTTTCTCTTCTTCCTCCACATCTACACATAAGCTATGTTCCCCTTACCCACTTCCTCTGCCCAGAATTCTCTAGCTCACCTCTCTACTTCCTAGAACCCTGAGCTCCTTTCAAAGTTCAACTCAGAGGCCACACCAACTCCTTTAATCAGGCCTCTCTCTTCTAGGCAGCTCCACTGGAAAGAGGGGGCAGAACCAGGAGCCAGGAGGACTAGAGTTCAAATCTAAGCTCAGACACTTAGTACCTGTGTGGCCCAAGGAAAGCATTTTACTTCTATCTGCCTCAACTATGAAATGGGAATTAACAATAGCACCTACCTCCAATGCTTGTCATTGAGGATCAAAGGGATATTTGTAAAGTGTTTAGCATAGTGAGTGCCTGGTACATAGGACTACTTCACAATTGCTGGTTTCCTCCCTTCATCAGTTTCTCCACTTTCTATCTCCATAGCATGCTGTGTACACTTTGGCCATGGTCCCTTTTCACCTTCCTCTCCTCCCCTTCTACCATTATGTCTCTCTCTGGATGTGTGGGTTTTGACAGGCAAAATCTTGCCTTGTCTTTGTCCTGAACCATGCCCTGCCATCTCCACATCATGACACTGCACAAGAACCACACAAAGTCTCCCCTTGTAAATGCTGTTTTCTGCCTTTAGAATGTAAACTTCTTGAGGACAAGGATAGCTTTGCTTATTTGTATTCTTAGCCCTTACTGCATTGTGACTGACATTAAGATCTTTTTTTTTTTTTGGCTTTTTGGAGGGCAATTGGGGTTAAGTAACTTGCCCAAGGTCACACAGCTAGGTTTTTGTTTGTGTGTGCATTAAGTGTCTGAGGCCAGATCGGAACTCAGGTCCTTCTGACTCCAGGGCTGACACTCTACTCATTGCACCACCTAGCCGCCCCTGACATTAAGATCTTAATAAATTAATTTCCTCTCATGCTCCCTCCCATAACCATCTGTATCATGAATTTACTTCATCTGTGTAAAAATAAAAATGAGAAGCAATCTACAGTTTCGTGGGATTCATGATAATTCCTATCACATTAAGTTTCTATTCCAGTTATTTCACTGGTATTGAATATTTGAGTTGTCCTATTACACTTGCCATGACTTATTAGCAAGTTAAAGAAACCATACAACGAAATATCTTTAAGAATCGAGTAAGCTAAGCTCAGGTACACTATTTTCACTGACATTACATAAGATTTCTTTTATCATACCCTCTGCTCCTTTGCTCTTTAACTACTTTTTACTAATTAAAACACCCAACTTCTGAGTATGACAAATGGAAGATTAGCAACATACTAACTATTCACTTAACCACTGCTGAAATTCTGTACAAAACTTTATTAAACAAACACATGCCAAGGATGCCCTGCATATGTTTACATTCTAAATATGGTGGTACCATGTTATTATTAAATATCACTTGGTACAAAGCAGCAAAATATAAAGATCTTGATAATGATCAATTCAAGCATTTAGCGGGCTTACTGTATGCAGAGGACTGTGCTAGGTAAAATACTAAAGAAAACACGAAGTTTAGATGAGATAACCCCTACTCTCATAAATCTTACAGTCTAGTAAATGATACAAAACTATAATACTTGTCTTTCATCTATCCCTTTCTCTCAACTGACATAATCTTCACCTAGATTCTGGGCCATCTTCACCTCTTACCTGGACTACTGAAATAACCTCTTAATTGATCTCCTTGCTAATACATCCTCCAAATATGTGCCAAACTGATGTGTTTAGAACACTGCTTTGACAACATAATCTTGCTACTGAAAGATTTTTAGGTAATTCAAAAATATCAAATTACTCCTACAACTAAACACAAAATCCTTGAGACTGGTTTTAAATGTCTTCCACAATCAGAGTTCCACAACTTGCCTTTGTAGTTTTATTTTATATCACTCCTCTTCTCACAAGAACCTGCTAACTATGGCTTGTAGACAACATTCTGTCTTCCAACTTTTGCACAGGTGATTGGCCATATAATATCACTAATTCAGCACTCCTCATGAAGCCACTGGGTTCAACACTCTCATTTTACAAGTGAGGAAACTAAGGCTCAGAGAGCTTTGTCTGAGTTGTGTGGGATATGAACCAAGGTTTTCATGACTACAAGTCAAGTGCCCTAATCACTATACTATGCTGCCTCTCCGGGCTCTGCCACATCTGAGATGCAACTTCTTACTTTTACTTACTCCATAGAATCCCAATATTCTTTTGAAGCCTTTCCTGATAACACTGATAATACCATTCCTGTTTTACCTATCTGTACAGAAAAAACACATTCCACCCCTTCCTCTAGAGATTGTAAGCTCCTTAAGGGCATGGCATTTTTTTTTCTATATGCAGAGAGCCTACCTTACATCTACTTGAATACAAAGTAACACATAAGAGATGAAGAGTTGCAAAAAGAACCAAATCAAAGGAAACCTAGGGCAGAAGTGTCTTTGTTGAGAATCAGAAGGCAACACCTTCAGTTGAGCTTTAAAACAAGTATAATAGGCAAATCTCTATATTACAAAGCAGTAAACATCAAAACCATCTGATGAAAAGCTGGTCAGGGGAAGCAACTAAAGATGAGCAAAACCTAGAAACAAATGCATAACAAATTCTTCAAACCCAAAGGGAGGGGGGAGAGGAAATGGAGCAAAGAGACTCTATCCTATGCTTCTCCCTCAAAAAACAAAAACAAAAACTGCTGAAGCAACTGGAAAGCAGTCTGACAGGAAATCATTTTAGATCAGTATTTTACACAAAATATCAAGATAAAAATCCAGATGAACAAACTTTCTAAAATATAAGTCATATCTCAAATAAAATTATAAAAAATGCAAAGTTTTGGTTTTCCCAACCATAGTTATGGGAAGAATTCATATAAATTCTAAAAAAATTGATCATAAATATAAATTTTTAAAGTCTGTGCATTAAATATCTGACAAAAAGATTAAATAGCATTCAACAGACAAGACCAAAGGTTCTAAAAAAAATTTCAAAACAAATTAAGACAATCATCAATAGTTATCTGAAACTATCCAAAATCAACAAGTAAGAAGGGAAAGGCTGGGGCGGCTAGGTGGCGCAGTGAGTAGAGCACCAGCCCTGAAGTCAGAAGGACCTGAGTTCAGATCCCGCCTCAGACACTTAACCCACACAAAAACCTAGCCGTGTGACCTTGGGCAAGTTACTTAACCCCAATTGCCCTAAAGGGGCGGCTAGGTGGAGCAGTGAGTAGAGCATCAGCCCTGGAGTCAGAAGGACCTGAGTTCGGATCCCGCCTCAGACACTTAACACACACAAACCAAAACCTAGCCGTGTGACCTTGGGCAAGTTACTTAACCCCAATTGCCCTCCAAAAAAAGCAAAAAAAAAAAAGGGAAAGGCTGATGATAATCCTTATATTCCCTCATTGCCATCAATTTAGCAAAGACTGGAAAATTTAGTGTGCAGAGACTTTCAGAAGTCAGACACCATTTGCTACTGGTGCAGCTGTGATTTGTTCCAAACATTCCAGAAAACAATTTGCAACTATGAAAGAAAACTTAATAAATTGTTGTCACCCTCTGATTCAGATTTTGGTGCTAAGCACCATACACTCCAAAGGAAATAACAGATAACATGAAGAAATCAATAAGTGATAGCAGCATTATGTGTAATAATAAAAACAAAACGTGTGCCCAAATCTCAGTATTTGAATGTAATGGACTATTGCATAAGGAAGGAAATATACAAGGGTAAATGGTATCATACCATAAAAAAAGACATATGTCCTTTGTCATCAGGAAATTGGTATTTAATATAAATATTAAAGGTTACACCAAAAAAAAAAATTAGAAGAAATCCATATAAACACCTCTCACGGTGATGGCTTAGGTCATAACCAAAGGACAGAAATGAAAAATAAAATAGGAATAAGTTCAACTTCATGAATTTGAAAAACTTTGCATAAATTTAATGGACCAAGAAGAGAAACTATCAACTGGGAGAAAAATATCTTTGCACCATACCTGATACCAATTTAAAAACCCTAAGGGAACAAAAACAAATAAGAAAGACCAAGAGTCATTGATCCAAGAGTAAGTAGACAACAGATATAAACAAACAGTTCGCAGAAGAACTTCAAACAACTGACAACCAACTATATGAAAGAGTGCTCCAAATAATATACGAGAAATGAAAATCAAAACAACTCAGGTTTCACCTCACACCCTAAGCAAATGTGCACAGGTGTCAGAGAAGGAATAGTGAATGTAGGAGGGGTCGTGGAAAGGTGGGATCACTAATACATGGTTGTTGGTGGTGTAATATGGTCCCAATCATTCTGGAAAACAAGATGTCACCCAAAGGTCCCAAGGCTTAGTCATATACCCCAAGAACGGCAAAAACAAACAGATCTCATTTACACCAAAACATTCATAGTACTTTTTGTGATAGCAAAGAACTATTAACAAAATACTAGATGCCTGCCAATTGGGAAACAGTTAAAACTGCAACATTATTGCCCCCATAAAATTATGAATACGTAAAATTCAGAAGTATGGGAAGACTTCTATGAACTGAAAAAGCACAATCAAGAAAACAACATATAACAACTAAAATCATCTAAATGGAAACTAATGACACTGAAGGCTATACAAATATAACAAACAAGTCAGTCACTACAAAGGACCGTCCTCTCTTTTCTGCAAAAGTGAAGGGATGGGCACGTGGAATATTTCATCTACAGTGAGAAGCAGGTGATGTGTTTGCTAGTTTACATTAACTAAATATTTTTTCCCTTCTCTTTTTTAAGTTATTAGATGGGACAGCACAATGGGGCAAAGGGAATGGGGGAAGAGTATATTAAAAATAAATGTGATATAAAACCAAAAGATAGCAATAAAGTTTATAAGACAAAGTAACTTTGGGGAATGTCCTTTGTAGGAGGGCTTGCTCAAGAGTCTGCTGCAGAAGAACAAAACATTTTAATCAATTAAAAAAAATAAAACCAAGAATTTTTAAAACACAAGAATCGTACCAAGTTACCAAAATTTGGTTAATTTCATGTTTGACAGGAATTTATGTTTGATTTTGATAAATTAAAATTTGTTTCATGTCATATTAAAAAGATAAGAATTTAGGAGCTGGGGGAGAAGAAAACATTCTAGGTACACAGAACAATATATGAGAATAATTTAATCTATGGATAGGAAGAGTTTAAGATAAAGCAGACTCGATAGCATGGTATCAGATTATGAAGGTTATTTAATGTTAGGCCAAGAATTAGTTATTAATTTCAGATTATTTTTTACTATTTACAAAGCTGGAATCACATATATAAAGTTTATCTTTTAGCAAAGGATCACAGGCCCAGGACTTGCTTTCCACCTCTACCCTCAAAAAAATTATTTTTCTCTTCCTCGAAAATCAAAATGCAGACCACTTTTTAAAAACATTTCAAAGTGAGGCAGCTAGGTGGTGCAGTGAATAGAGCACCAGCCCTGGAGTCTGGAGGACCTGAGTTCAACTCTGACCTCAGACACTTCACACACACACACACACACACACACACACACACACACACACACACACACACACACCCCCTCATGTGACCTTGGGCAAGTCACTTAACCCCAATTGCCCTGCCCTCCAAAAAAAAAAAAGCAAAAAAATAAACAAAACAAAAAACAAACATTTCAAAGTACTGCCTTTTAAAAATTAGATTCTCTTTGTTTCAATGAAAAATAGATTTGAAAAATGGATTTAATATTTTTCCAGGATTTGTAAGTTAAGGATACTTTAATACAAATAAGGATATCCATCATTTTAGAATATGTTATATTAACAGAAGAAAGATTACTTCCATTTCTTCCACTTATTCTTTTTTGGAAGTTGTAATTCTCATAAAGTAACCAGACTGAACTTTTATGCTGGAGAAGACTAGTATGAGCAAATAAAAGGTTGGGGTCACTATTATGTGCAACTTAACAGTCTTGGAGATGGTGTTAAGTACAGGCTGAACTTAAAAGTTAGGGCAAATGTTTCATTAACAATGAAGTCCCCACACCACCTCAAATCCACACAGCTACTTCTCTCATTCTTCAACTGTATTAAGTTCTGCTAAAAGAGACTACCCAAAGTGAACAGAGCACCCACCCTGGAGTCAGCAGGACCTAAGTTCAAATCTGACCCCACATACTTAACACAAAAATTAACCCTATGACCTTGGACAAGTCACTTAACCCCAACTGCCCTGGGGGAGTGGAGGGGAAGAGAATACATGCGCAATTCAATTTTAAAAAACACAAAATTAAGAAACCTAAACTTTCTAAATTATAGCAAGTCTTACTGATGAATTTGCACCAATTTTATAATCAGCATCAAGAGGAAAAGTGGTACAATTTACATAACCTTTCTAGAATACAACTCTATAAAATGAAGTACACTAAATTCTAAGAATGCTCTAACAACATATGCAAACACAATTAAGGTGTACACAAAGTCAACAGACTAGTACAACAGCTAAGCAAGGGCTGAATAACCAAAAAAAAAATTTGAAGGGAGATGAGGAAAAGAATAGTTTATCTTTTACAGTTTGTTCATATAAAGGAAAGAGCACTGGATAGGAAACAGACGGTACTAGTTACTTAAATGATCTTGAACCAATAATTTCATCTCTCTGGGCTTTAGTCTATCTATTAAATGGTAAGTATCTAGGAGATAATCTCAAAGGTCCCTTCCTTCTCTAAAAAGATTTTATGATTCTATGATCTGGCATTGCCACTGTAAAATAGCTTAGTTTTCAAAATTCATTCTTGGATTTCATTGGGAAAACAATTATTCCCATCATTCTCCATCCTAATCTTATGCACTAATTTTTGTCCTTAAACTTGGAAAGATAAAGTTGGCTTCCTAATTCAGAGTATGAAATAGCTTTTAAACTTTTTTTTAGGAGTTCAAATACGCAGAGTTTTTATTCTCATCTTCACACAAAATATTAATTTTATAAACTGAAAAAAGATCCCATAAATACAAAACCTTTTACCTGTCCATAAATTCTTGATTTTAGAACATGCAAGACTCCCCACCTGAAAGTAGAGTAATATGTTTGGTATCATTTGTTCCCATGTTTCTGTTCTGTTGATGATTATGTAATAATTCCAATTCTAAATTCAGTCATCTTGGTCCACCCAGATGACTCAGTCACATCCTCTGAAACCAATTCCTTTACAAACTGAGGTTCCTTTTCAACCCTATCATAATCAAAACAAGAATAGCTAGGACCATAGTTCTTCTGATAAAAAGATCTGGCTAAATTAAGACAACTCACTTCCAGGTCTTAGTATCTTTTCCCACTCCCACCAAAGAGTGTTCATTTAATTAGCATGGCTATATACTAGTGTATTTAACTGACCTATATTTGCTGGAATCATTTTGCTTACATTTACAACAGCAGTATTATGTTCCTAGTGTGACAGATTTTTGATAGGCTTAATGGTAAACAAAACTCTTTTCAGATTACCAAGTAAATCTATATTGTTTCATTTCTCTTGTCGTGAACATAGAATTAGAGGGCCCCAATTCAATTCAACCTGTATTATCTAAGACCCTGAAACTAGATGTCAATGAAATATTTTTCTTATTTCCCCATATTTTAAAGAAATTTAAAAGTTTTTTTGTGGTATAAGATGAATGCTTGTCCTTTAGTGTTTGATTTAGAGGTTTAATATAGAAACCAATTACTAAGATCTGAAGATGAGGAGTACGTCTAGTATAAAATTTCTTTTAATGGCTGTCATTTCCCCTCAGTTTGACTTCTTATTTTAAGGTCCATTCTCTGTCTAGTTAGTGGAACCAGACAAATTTTGAATTGGAAATGGAAAAAATAAATGGTAAGCAGAATTCTGCCTTCAACTATACATATGCTATAAATACTTCAAATCTATAGAACTGGCATGGTGCAACTGATGTAATTTCCCTCATAAACTCAAAACTTTAAAATGCAAAATCAAATATATTGGCCAACTTAACAAGCAGTTACAGTCAAGACAAGCAAAACTGAGGCACTCCTGGGAATGCCTAAATTAAATTCATGAGACAGTCCTAAAAACATTATTAACTATGGAGCAAATTAAGCAAATAAGGGTCTTTCTTCTTGGTTCCATTACAGAGCTACTTATATTTAAAAAGGTATAATACTAGCACCTACTAACCCCCTCCCACATCAGATAATTTTCAAAACCTACATACAAATGAAAATAAAACAAAAAGACAAGATACTGCAGTCACAAGTACTTTAATTTTTTAAAAATCACTTATCAAAAACAAAAATTGTACTAGTCTACTCTAAAGTTAACACAAGTAAAGAGGTACTGTCTCACAGATATAGTGCTGAAAGTCAGTGAGAGGTTGATGCCTCACACTACACTTGGTTCCTTCAGTGAATATGAAAATTTGATGGATTTGACACTACTCCCTTTCAAAAAAAGTTAACATTTAACTGATACAACCATTTATTAATTTACTAAGCAACCAAAACAATTTAATCAGGTTTTTATTTTTTGAATAACATTACAATGTGTAGTCACTACGATACAATTTAAGTCCTTTATATTACAGTACCAAAGCAAAGCATTACAGTACAATGATACACAAGTCTGTTAAAAGTACTGTTCTAAGTGGGTAACTGTTCCACAGACTGCGGTATGTGTGCTTCGTAGATTTCCTGGAATTGTCAATACACTGCACACTGTTTTAAGTGGGCTGTACCTGAAAACCAAGGTATGCAATTCCTTAGTAATGATTAGAAGGCATCAAGTTATGGGATGAAAGATTGAGGGGAAGGAAAGATAAGAAGAGTCTAAGGAGCCTCCCGTCAGAACCCAACTTATTAAAAACAAAACAAAACCGTTCCTGCTCTGCCCGCGCTTCTATGCAAGCCTAGAACAACAACAAAAACAAGGGTGGTCAGTAGGCAGCATAAGGTGGGAGGCGCTGACCCGGGCACTCGCCCCGCCAAGCCCTCGCACAGCTACGGGGAGGTCACAAGCACCAAACGCTCGCCCTCGCTGCCCTCGGCCGGGTGCCCCTCGCCTAGGTGCCTGCAGCCCATTCCTCCGGGAGGCTCGGCTGAGACCTCCGGCCAGGCTGGGCACGGCTAGCCCGCGGCACCCCGGCCTTTCCGAGGGGCTCCCGGGGACAGGACGTGGCGGGGCGCAGTCGGTCCTGAGAATAAACAGCAGCTCCGGGGGCCTGCAGTAAACACGGGCCTCCGACAGGCACCACGTGGGAGCTGCCTAGAAACGGAAATGCTTTCCCGACCAGAGCAGCAAAATCCCCCGGCGAGCCGCCCGGGCAGCGGCGCGAGGGCCCCGACGACCTGACGGCGCCACCCAGCGGCGAGCCGGGAGGCCTGCAGGCCGGCGCTCCAGCTCCGCTCCCCCCCTCCCTGCCACCGCCCCCCCCCCAGCCCGTTCCCCTCTCTCGCTGCACAAGGCCCAACCCAAGAACTAAAGACCACAAAATGGCTGCCGGCCGCTTCGTCACGTGACCCCCTTTGTGCCTTTCGGGCCCCCGAACCCGGCGGGTCCCGAGTGGAAGCGGCCGGGGGTGGGGTGGGGGGACGGCGGTGGGCAGCGCCGGTGCGGGCCCGGCGGGGCCGCGGCGGGCCGGGGGGCGAGGCCGAGGGAGTCGGGGTAAAGGCCAGGCCGGCGACTGAATGTCGGCGGGGAAGAGAAGATGGCGGCCATTTTGTGTGGGGCTGGCTGCTCCGTGGCCGCCGCAGGCAGCAGGGGGAGCGGGGCCTGGCGGTGGGTCGGGCAGGGGAGTTTACACGTACCGACTCCTCTTCCTTCTCCATTCCGGTGGGCATCTGCGGCACGGCCCGGTTTATCGAGGCGTATTCGTGCAGATCGGGCAGATCCTCACAGCGGAAGACCGGCAGCGGCTTCGAGGCGTCCAGCGCCCGCGCCCGAAACGACAATTTACTCATCTCAGGCGCAGCAGATACCTCTCCGCTCTGGGGAAACGGCCCCGGCCAGCGGGATCATGGAGAACCCGGGGCTCGGTCCCCACTCGCCTGCCGCTGCCGGGGACTTGAGGGGCGGAGCGTGGAGCCCGCCGTCCGGGCCCTCACAGCAGCCGGGAGGGTGGGTGCCTGTGCCGCTCCGCTCCGCTCTCACTCGCTCTCCTCAATACGCCATGGCCAACATGGCGGACATTAAAACTCCACTGTGCGCTCTTCAGCCAACCCCAGCCATTCCCCACACTGCATCGCGCAGCGGCGCGGGCACGCGGCGGAGGGGGGGAGCGCGGGCTCGAGGCCGGGCGCCGGCACGGGCTGCGCGCGCCCCCGCCAACCCTTGCTCCCCAGGCTGGCTCCGGCTGCGGCTTCGGCTCCTCGCTGCTCCTGCCGCCGCTGCCGCCTGCTCCGTTCTCCTCCCCCCGGCCCTCCCCCGCCCGGGGCCCGCTCCCGCCCGACGCGGCCCGGAGGGGACCGCGCTACCGGGACCTGGGGCTCCCCCGCCTGCGGCGCGCCGCACACGCCCCTCTCCCGCTCCCCGCTCCCGGCTGGGGCTTCTCGGGGAGCCGCGGGGGCGCTCGGTCCGGCGGCCGCCGCCGGGCTCAGGGGGGCCCCCTGCCATCTCGGCCGCTCCTCCAGCCCGGGGTCCCGGCCCGCCCCCCGCCCCGGAGCCCGGCGCCCGGCACTCGCTGGGGAGCGAGACCGCTGCTGCCGCAGGCGCCGCGGGAGGGCAGCCGTCGAGGGTTCGGTGATGTCGGGCGCCGGGGCGCGCTCCTGCAGCCCGGAGAACAACTTGGGGGGTCTCGGGGAGAAAACCTAGGCACTACTAAGGTGGCCGAGTGAACACACGTGCGCACACACGCGCGCGCGCGCGCACACACACACTCAAGCGCGAGAACGCGCCGACACAACTCTTAGAGTTCCTCTGCAACGAAAAGGTCGCGAAGCCAGTCAAGTCCACCAGCATGCATTAAGCACGTGCATTAAGCGCCGAGCGAGTGCCGAGAGAGCAGCTCGGGATCTAACAGGGGAGCCTACAAGCAGACAGCTGCCCCGGGAAAGCGAGCTTAACCCGCTACTGCCCCAAGCCTAGCACTCAACCGCTATTTCCTCGGCCACTGGGCTAGTGGTGTAAACATTAAACGCTCGGCTCCAAAACAGCAAGGCTCGATTTCATTTTTTTATTTTGTAGATATAGGTAGATAGACACACATTTTCCCTGCTTGGAACTGAATGGAGCAAAGGAAATCATTCCTGCAACCCCTAGAAGGGTAACTTTTAGAAAGAATTTAATCTTTGCAAAAGCAATTGACCCACTCTCCCAATTTTCCTGGTGCTGAAAGGTTTGCAAAGTACTGATTTCCTGTTGGTAGAGGAAAATGCTGTTTGTAAAGGAGCCGTGATTGATCGTTATTCTTACTATTCAGGCATTTTTCTTCTAAAACATTTTACAAACATTAAATAAATGCCGGTTGTGGGAAGGATAGCAAAATAACCTATAGGTTCTCCAACTAGAATAACAAGAACATGAGGGCATTTATTTATTAGCTGAAAGGATTTAAATGGGACAAGAAGGCAAACGACATTTAAAGGCTATTCCAGACGTCAAAATAGGTATTCCAAGAGCTTCTCCCACGGAGATGTTTTAAAACGGTCTAGGATGGATTGATTGGTTTTGCAGAAAAATCCCAGGCATTCACTCAACAAAAACGTTTTATCAGTCTGTTTCCCCAGGGTATACATCTCACATCACATAATAAATATGATCAGTATCATTAACTACTGGGTTAGGGCTTTGTTTAGGGCAAATGGACAAATTGCTACTTACTAGCTTGAGTTAGCTCTAGTCCATCCTGGGGACAGGAATATCCACTACTTCCCTACACCATGAGGATGCTAACATAAAGAACACTGATTCAACAAACTTCTGAAAGTAGAGTCAAGTTTCCCTTAACTTTGTGCAAAAATCCTTCCTTCTCCAGAAATAAATGTGCTGACTCCTTTAGACAGGTGAATCCCCTTAAAACAACAACAACCCCCTGAGGATCCATTGTTTATTCCCAAGTATATACCCCACAAATATTTATAGAATATATCCTATATGCAAGGCACTTCCTAGTTGTTACTTAAAATACAAAGGTGGAAAGACACTTGTTTCTGACTGAGCAAATCACTTCTCTGTTTCCTGATCCATAAAATGGATATAATTGTATTATCTACCTCACGGAGTTATTATGAAGGAAATGCCTTGTAAATATATAAATGTGAGCTATTATACAAAGACTGAAGAGACACAGTCTCTGACCTCAAGGTGCTTACAGTCTAGTAGGAGAAAGGAGTACTAGGCATAACACAAGGCAGTAATCAGTACCATGAGTACAGGGGAAGGAACAATCACTTTAGGCCAAGAAAAACTTCAATGGAAAAGGCAGCATTTGAGTTTAGTTTTGAAGAATACATAGGAATTCAATAGGTTAAATTTGGAGGGGTGAGATCAAGGATGTTGACTCAAAAGCAAAGGGGTTGATGAAGAGCATGTTTGGGGAAGAGCAAGAGGTCTGATTTTGTTAGAGCACAGTGTTTAGCTAACTACTCATAGGTAAAACTACAAAAGATGGTTAGATCCAATTTCAGAGAGCTTTGAATATAAGGAACTTGGACTTGATTTGGTTGCCACTGGGCATTTTTGAGCAAGGGACTAACATGATTAAAGCTATCCTTTAGGAAGAATAACTTGAAAAGTGGTATACAGGATAGACTGAAGTATGGGAAGACTACAAGAGAGAACAGTTAGGAGGCTAATTAGGGTCTGTTTTTTGGTCATAGCACCAGGAATGGATAGGAAATGACAGATGATTAAGTGATAATCCTGATAAAATTATGAAAAAAATTTTAAACCCAAAACATAGTTTCTATTCCAACATTAGGGTTTCTGCTAATATTAATGAACATTTAGCAAGGAATGCAAAAAAAAAGTCAAACCAACAGACTGAAAGACAGTGCCATCATTTATATATATATATATGTATATATGTATACATGTGTACGTGTATACATATATTGCATATAACCATGCTTACAACACTTATACATCCAGTCTGTTACCAGGTCCTGTCATTTACTTCAAAATGTATCTATAGCTCATGATACAATTTATTCTCTCCTATCCCATTGTCATCCCACTTAGTACTCCAGAATGCACTTCCTAACTGTTTTCCCTATCTCTACCTTGTCCTCTTGCTGTCCCATCCAACAATATTCTCTCAGTCTAACATTCCTAAAATACCACTTTTGTTCCTCCTCAGATCAAATACCTACAATGGTTCACTACTGACATCCTGTCCTAACATCCATTATTTTCATTGCTACCCAAAAGCCACTCTCTTCTCTTTGTCAAGACAGTGGGTTCCCTGCCATCAGAATATGCTGTGCTCATTCTCACCTGTGGCAATCCCCCATCCTTTCTTCCCTGGTGTCCCTCTCAAAATGCTTCTTGTCCATTTCAAATCTAACCTCCATAGTGAACTAATGATTTTTTCTGGACTTCTGTTTCCTTATTGGGGGTTGCACTTCATTTCTTTCAGCTCTAAAAATTTAATGAAAGACAGGTAATTTCTTGTATCTATGAGCTCCTATTACTTGTATAGTCAGTTGTACAAAACTGTGTTAGTTGTTTTATGTTTTACCTCTGCAACTAGAATAAAATAAGCTTCTGGAGGGCAGGTGCCATGTCTTCTGTATCTTTTATATTCTCCCAAAATGTCTAGCACAATAGTACAGTGCTAAGTCCACAGTAGACATTTATTAAATGCTTATCAATTGACTGATTTGCATATGTATACATATATGTATATATAAGCATATGTCATATTTATACACACTTTAAATGTTATCACTATTTGTAGTTGATGGAAAATAAGATCTTAAAATATTAGGATATCTTTTTTAAATAATGGGAATCTAAATGCCTTCCTCCCTTAAAATTCTCTGATAGATGATTAGTTTGTGAAAATGTAGACTTCACCCCCCCACATCAAAAAAAAAAAAAAGATTCTTAGGGAAATTGATGCTCCTAAAATTAAAAAGTTAATACAGTACTTTAGTTGTGAAACACTTTGTGACTATAAAGTGCTAAGTACTCTGCTAAGTTCTCATTTGAAGGAAAGGCAGTTAACTTATTGCTTCATATTTTATTTATGAATGATGTAGTAATCATAACAAATGTAACCAAACTAGAGTTTCCTAAAAATGCTTTTTAAAAGGGTTATGGGGCTAATCTAAAACATTTAAATTACAGTTAAAATCTCCAATGTTACCTTGGACAAATCATTAAGTTCTCTGGGTCTTTAAAAAATTTTTTTCTAAAGAGGAAAAATACGTACTTCCCACATGAGGTGGCTGTGGGCATCCCTACTCATTGTTAGTATCAATAAAGTGCTTTGAGTTCCTCTGAGATAAAAAGCTGTATAAATACAAAGCAGTTTATTTTATATTACTTGAAGACTAAAGCTGTGTTGAAGTTAAAAGCCAGTGGAAAAAAAAGCTTCCCTAAATTTTAGACCAAAAAAAAAAAAAAATCAGAAGTCATTGGGTATTTTCCATTACTTCCAAGTCTAACCTTAATTTCTTTAACACCCAAATTGGTAAATGACCTTACCTTCATCTTGCTAGAATGGCAAGAAACTGATGAAAAGAAAGTTTAATAGAGGTTAAGACCAATGTAGTAATGTTTAATGGGGCTATTTCTAGATGTAGTTGAGAGGACAGAATAATGAGATGTACAGAGACAGTAATTTAAGACATTAAAATAACCCCACAACTGAATATTGACTGAGATGATGGTATTATTCAATTAGTAAAAATAATCTTGTTTTTTGTTATGATCTGCATTGTCTGTTTGTCTGCCAAGTGAAACCAAAGTTTAAAGTGTTGCTGACTTTTATGAAAAATTAATTAAGTGGTTGGAAAGCATTATGATATTTTGATTGTAGCTTTTCATAGATCACAGCTTTAGAGCTGGAAAGGACCTGAAAGGCCATGTGAGGTCAATTGCCTCATTTTACAGAGGAGGAAACTGAGGCCCAAGAAGATGTGACTTTTCTAAGGTCATATACCTTGTAAGTGCCAGATGTGGCATTCAGACTCAGGTCCCCTGACCCTAAATTCATCACACTTTCCATAGAACCACCTTCCTCTTAACAATGCTTTGGTTAATACTTGATAAAAGAACTATTTGGTGAGTTTTTTTAAATTAAATTCCAATGGTTAATTTATTTTTAATAATTTATTTATTTTTATTTTTAATTTAAGGTATCTTTGAAAACTAAAAATTAAGAATTAAATATCAGTCACATTAGTAGGAACATTTAAAAATTATAATATTGAATTATATAACAATATTATATTGAATTAATATCAGTTGAAAGCATTTATTGAAAGCTACAGCAAACAGAACACTAGGTTAGGTAGGCTCTAAATATGAAAAAATTGAAGGAAACAATCCTCATTTTGATGAATCAAAGAATTATAGAATCTCAGAGCTGGAAGGGATCTCAGGAGTCAGTCATTTAGCACACATTTATTAAGCCCTACTGTATACAGAGTCCAGTGGTTGGCACTGGAGATACAAAGTTTATATAATGCATTGTCTGTGACCTCATGGGGCTAACAGCATACTATAAGATAAGACAAAAACACAAAAGACTATAATTCACTGTACTTTTGTGGCAAATACATTATAGAGGCCCAAGACAAAGGTCTAAGAAGATGATCATCTCTGGACATCAGTAAAGTTTCATGAAGGAGTTGGTATATGTATTAGGAAATCAACAGATGAATAGCTAAAGGAGAATTTTCTAAGTGAATATGAATATAAAAGGACGGAGGCAGCAAAATTCCTGTTGTGTTTGAAGATACAGAATAGTCTACTTCATCTGGACCTTGGAATGTGTTTAAGGGGAGTGGTGTGAGACAAGTACAGAAAAATAAAGGGACAAGATTGTGGAGGGCCTTGAATGACAGACAAATGAATGTGAACTTTGTGGAAAGAGTCCTGGCTTATGAGTCAGGGGTTGCTATTGTTGTCCATTTGTTCAGTCATGTCCAACTCTCTATGTTCCCATGGACCACAGCACTCCAGACCCTTCTGTCCTTTCCTATCTCCTGAAGTCTGTCCAAGTTCATGTTTGTTGTTCCCATGACACTATCAGCCTCATCCTCTGCCATCCCCTTTTGCCTTCAGTCTTTCCCAACAACAAGGTCTTTTCTGATGAATCCCATCTTCTCATTATGTGGCCAGAGTATTTAAGCTTCAGCTTCAGTATTTGATCTTCCAATGAAGAGTCTGAATTGATTTCTTTAAGTATTAACTGATTTGATCTCCTTGCTGTCCAAGAGACTCTCAAA
Source organism: Gymnobelideus leadbeateri (assembly GCA_011680675.1). Classification (NCBI taxonomy): domain Eukaryota; kingdom Metazoa; phylum Chordata; class Mammalia; order Diprotodontia; family Petauridae; genus Gymnobelideus; species Gymnobelideus leadbeateri. The sequence goes on along the minus strand of WOXC01009818.1, from coordinate 337,874 downwards.
AATCTTCTCCAGCACCACAATTTGAAAGTGTCAATTCTGCAGCTTCCAGCTTTCCTTATAGTTCAACTCTCACAGCCACACATTGCTACTGGAAAAGCCATAACTTTGACTATACAGACCTTTGTTGCAGTGTCTTTTAATTTCATTTCTACAGTTGCCATCTGCAGAGATCTTTGAGCGTAAGAATATAAAATGTGACACTGCTTGCATTTCTCCTCCATTTGCCAGGAAATAATGGGACCAGTTGCCAATCTCTTTGATTTTTTTTTAATCTTAGGATTTTTTTATATTAAGCTTCAAGCTAGGTTTTACACACTCTTCTTTCACCCTCATCAAGAGGCTCCTTAATTCCTCTTCACTTTCTGCCATCAGAGTGATAAGGTCTCAATAATCTCAATATCTGAGATTATTGATATTTCTCCCAGCAATCTTAATTTCAGCTTTTGATTCATTCAGCTTGGCATTTCACACGAAGTACTCTGCATATAAGTTAAATAAATAAGGTGACAGTGTACAGCCTTGTCATACTCCTTTTCTAATCTTAAACCAATCAGGTGTTCCATGTTCTGTTCTAACTGTTGCTTCTTGACCCGAATACAGGTTCCTTAGGAAACAAGGAAGATAGATAATCTGGTGCTTCTCTCTCTTTGAGGACTTGCCACATTTTGCTGTGATATATACAGTCAAAGTTTTCAGTGTAGTCAATGAAGCAGAAGTAGATGTTTTTTTTTCTGGAACTCCCTTGCTTTCTCCTGGTGATTTGGTCTTTAGGTCCCCTGCCTCTTTGAAAAAACAGCCTGCTCTCCTTATAATTCTCAGTTCACACATTATTGAAGCCTAGCTTGCAGAATTTTTTTTTTTGCTTTTTTTTTGGCGGGGGGAAGGTAGCAATTGGGGTTGTGACTTGCCCAAGGTAACATGGCTAGTTTTTGTGTTAAGTGTCTGAGGCTGGATTTGAACTCAGGACCTCCTGACTCCAGGGCCGGTGCTCTATTCACTTCACCACCTAGCCGCTCCTAGCTTGCAGAATCTTAAGCAAAACTTTGCTGGTATATAAAAATGAGTATATTTGTTTAGTAATTTGAATATTCCTTGGCGTTGCCCTCCTTTAAGATTGGGACATAAACTGATCTTTTCCAATCTAGTGGCCATTGTTATGTTATCCAAATTTGCTGGCATATTGAGTGCAGCACTTTAACAACATCATCTTTTAGGGTTTTAGAAGCTCAGTTGGAATTCCATCACCTCCACTAACCTAGTAAGGTTAACAGTAACATAACAGTAGTTAACAATGCTTCCTAAGGCACACAACTTCATTCTCCAGGATGTCTGGTTCTAGATCAGTAACCACATCATTATGATTATTGGTAATGTTCAGATCTTTCTTGTATAGTTCTTTTGTTTATTCTTGCCACTTCTTAATATCTTCTGCTTCTGTTAAATCTCTACCATTTTTATCTTTTATCCTGAAAGTCCCCTTGATATCTCTAATTTTCTTGAAGATATCTCATCTTTCTCATTCTACTGTTTTCTTCTATTTCTCTGCATTACTCATTTAAGAAAACCTTATCTCTCCTTGCTATTCTCTGGAATTCTGCATTTATTTGGGTATATCTTTCCCTTTCTCCTTTCTCTTTCCCTTTCCTTCTTTCCTCAGCTACTAGTATAACTTCAGACAGCCATTTTGCCTTCTTGCTCTTCTTTTTCTTTGGAATGTTTTTTGTTGACGCCTCTTATATAGTATTGCAAACCTCCGTTCATAGTTCTATAGGTGCTCTATCTACCAGATAGTGAATGTATTTATTATCTTTACTTCATATTCATAAGGAATGTTATTTAGGTCATACATATATGATCTCATTTTTTCCCCTATCTTCAATTTAAATCTAAATTTTAGAATAAGAAGCTCATGACCTAATCCACCATCAGCTCCATTTCTTGTTATTGGTGACTGTATAGAACTTCTCCACCTCTGGCAGCAAAGTATATAATCAATCTGATTTCTGTATTGACCATCTGGTGATGTCCATGTGTAGAGATGTCTTTTGGATTGTTGAAAAAGAGTGTTTGTTATGACAAGCAGGTTATCTTGACAAAAACTCTATTAGTCTCTGCCCTGCTTCATTTTGTACTCAAAAACTAATCGTGTCTATTATTCCAATTATCTTTTGATTTCCTATTTTAGCATTCCAATCCCTTATGATCAATGTGACATCTTTTTTTCGTGTTATTTCCAGGAGATGTTGTAGGCGTTCATAGAACTGATCAGCTTTGACTTCTTTAGCAGCAGTGGTTGGAGCACAGATTTGTGCTGAATGGTTTGCCTTGGATTCTGACAGACATCTTTGGGTCATTTTTGAGATCATACCCCAGTACCGCTTTTCTCATCCTTTTATTGACTGAGGGCTACTCCACTTACAAGGGATTCTTGCCCACAGTAGTATACATAGTGATCACCTGAATTAAATTCACCCATTCCCTGTTATTCAAATTCTGCCTCTGATGTTTATTTACTTCTTTCGTGACCTTAGGCAAGGTGAATAATCTTGTGTCTCCTAATTTATAAAATGAGAGTGTTAGCCCTTGGGGACTCTCAGATCTGAATCAGTAAAGATTTTTGAGCAGAGTGACAAAACTAACTTTGTGCATAAGAAATATTAGTCTAGCAGTTGTATAAAGCATGAGGAGGAAAGTGATGCAGAAAGATCTGTTTGGAGATTGGTCCAGCTACTGAGGCCTGTGGAAGTGAATGTTCTCCTATGGTAGCAGCGGGCACAGAGTGAGAAGGAGAGATGTGAAAAATATGTGGGAGGAATTGGAGGGACATGGTATGTGACTAGATAGGAGAGGAAAGGGAAGTGGAATAATCAATACCTTCAGAGATCAGAGGCTAGGAGAAGGCTGAAGCCACAGTTTGTTGAATTTATTTGCCAAGTAACAAGAAAAGGAGGAGCACATTTAATTCGAACCATAAGAAGTTTCATCAAGTATGTTAAGTTTGGGGTAGCAAGAACTCAGAATAGATCCCAGGCCTAAGAAGATTTGGGAGTCACTGCATGGAAATCATAGTAGAAAGAACATCAACAGTATTATATCATGAAAGCCAGGGATGGTCATCAGTGGCTACAGAGAAGTCAATGTGACAGACATTTACTAAGCGCCTACTGTATGGAAGATTTAGTCCTTGCCCACAAGAAACTTCTATTCTACTCAGGTGAGGGTGAGTAGAGCACTAAGGGAGGGATGCAGCACGTACACAGGTGGCAGGTGATAGTAGGAAGCAAAGAAGAGATCCAAAGTAAGGAAAATTTGAAAGGTGAGCAAATACTTTCAATTGGGGATGAGGGGATGTTACACAGAGGAGGTATCATCTTAGGTCAGAAGTTTTCTTAACCTTTTTTGAGCATGATCTTCCTTGGCAGTCTAGTAAAACCTATGGGCCTCTTCTCATAATATATTTTTTAGATTTATGATTGAAGGAAATGCTAAATTTTGGTTATAGGTAAGTGAAAATAAAGATGCTATTTTTTTCCCATCCATGTTCATGGGACTCTCTGAAATCTGTCCATGAAATGCCTTGAGAAGTCTGTTGCCACCCCCTCTCAGGTTAAGAGCTCTTGCTTTAGGTGGTAAGCCTTGAAGGAAGAGGATGATCATGAAAGAAGGCTGAAATGGAGGAGAGCACGCAGAAGGAAGAGCTGAAATGTCTGGTTCACAAAGTCCCTTTTGGCAGGAACACAGAGTACATAAAGGAACATTACAGAAAACAAAGCTGGAAGGATATGTTGAAACTAGATGGCAGAGTGTCTTAAAAGCCGGTTATCTTAGAAGCTAAGAGGGAGACAGTGAAGGTTGTGGAGCTGGGGAGTGGCATAGTCAGACCTGTGCCTTGGGCAGAACATTTTAGAAGCTCTGACTGGAAAAAAGGAGATCAATTCCACTTTTGGAAAGCTCTGATTATTAGGTAATTTTCCCTTATGTGACAATGAAATCTGCCTGTCTACAAATTCCACTCCTAGTTCTTCCCTCTGGGACCAAGGAAAGCAAGTTCAATACCTCTGGCCTATGATAGTTCTTTTTTTTTTTAAACAAATGTTTTATTAACTTCTGTTTTACATCATTCATTTCCGCCAGATTTTGAGTTACAATCATTTTCCCCCCATTATTCCCCTACCCACCCTCCCAGAATAGCAATCCCACAAGATATCGCTTCCTCCAGTCTGCTCTCTCCCATACCTTCTCCCATACCCCCATCGACTTTTCCATTAGAAGAAGATGAATCTTTGTGTCCCAATGCCTGCACATCTTATCTCCCAATTATAGGAAAAAGAGTATTAATAATAGTATTTATATATATTTGAAACATCTAATGTTACGACCTCAAATTTCAGATCCATTTCCTTCCTCCCTTGTCACCCATTCCTTCTTGGGATATAAGTAATTCAGTATATGTTGTACATGTCTAGCTATACAAAACATTATCATGGTAGATATATTGTACAAGGCTGCTTATAATTCCCTCCCACTCATCCCACCCCCCACCTGGTCCATTCCCTACATGATCCTGTCCCTCTTCTGTAGTGGGTACTTCCAACCTCCCCTCCCCCCAAGGATGCCCTCCCATCCATCATCCCTCCTCTCATCCCCCTTCTCCCTATCCTGCTGCAGGTTGAGATATCCCATTTAGTATGTATGTCATTTTCTCCCTGAACCAAATTCAATGTGAATGTGGTTTTGCCTTTTTAGACTTCCTTATTCTCCCCCTCCTTTGCAACCACTTCCCCTTCCTTCTTCTACATGGGATAGTTTACCCTACCCTGTCTCTCCCCATCTCCTCTTACCACTTTCCTCTCTCACCTCATAATTTCATCCCTTGAGTATTCTCCTTCCCAACAAATTCAACCTATGCCCTCTATCCATATATAACTGTAACCATATACACACACATTCACATATGTATTCATATGACCACACCCCCTTCTTCCATTATTTTCATAGTGAGAAAGATATCATCAGTCACAGTTATTGCTTTTCCATATAGGAATGTAAATAGTTCAACTTTGATAAGTTCCTTTTGATTTCTTTTCCCTGATTACCTTCTCAGGCATCTCTTACTTCTTGCATCTGGATGTCAAATTTTCTATTCAACTCTGGTTTTTTCGTCAAGAATGCTTGAAAGTCCTCTATTCCACTGAATGACCATATTTTCCCCTGAAACAAAATACTCAGTTTTGCTGGGTAGGTGACCCTTGGGTTCATTCCCAGTTCTTTTGCCCTCTGGAATATCATATTCCATGCCCTTCTATCCCTCAGTGTAGAAGCTGCCAGGTCCTGGGCTATTCTGATTGTGTTTCCACAATATTGAAATTGTTTCTTCCTGGCCACTTGTAGTATTTTCTCCTTGATCTGGGGATTCTGGAACCTGGCTATAATATTTCTGGGGGTTTTCTTTTTGGGATCTTTTTCAGGAGGTGATCGGTGGATTCTTTCAACCTCTATTTTGCCCTCTGGATCTAAACATCAGGGCAGTTTTCCTTGAGAATTTCTTGAAGGGTGATTTCTAGGTTCTTTCTTTGATCATGGCTTTCAGGTAGTCCAATAATTTTTAAATTGTCTCTCCTGGATCTATTCTCCAGGTCAGTGGTTTTTCCCATGAGATATTTCACATTGCCTTCTAATCTTTGGTTTGTTTGGATCTGCTTAACAGCATCTTGATTTCTCATAAAGTCACTAGCTTCCATTTGCTCCAGTCTAACTCTGAAGGAATGAATCTCCTCAGTGGACTTTTGAGATTCTTTTTCCATCTGGAAAATTCGACTTTTTAAGGCATTCTTCTCCTCATTGCCCTTTTGGGCCTCCTTTGCCATTTGAGCTAGTCTATTTTTTAAGGTGTTGTTTTCCTCAGTCAGGCTGTTGACCCTCATTTCATACTTTTCCTGCATCCTTCTCATTTCTCTTTCTAATTTTTCCTCCACTTCTCTTATTTGATTTTTAAAGTCCTTCTTAAGGTCCTCTATGGCCTGCAACCCGCTCATGTTTTCCCCTGGGGCTTTTGGAGCAGGACTTCTGACCTCACAGTCCTTTTCCCGCTCTATGCCCCCAAAATAGGAGTCTAGGGTTGCATTTTTCTGTTTCCTTTGCCTTGGCATGTTGCCACTTAATTGCTTGACTTTTGGGCTTGTTGCCACACTATGGCTTTAAGGCCAGCTAGAGGAATTTTCGTCCCGAACGTGTGGGGGGCAACTTCCGTTTCTGGCAAGCTGTAAACCCACCCACGACTTCCACCCTAGATCACAATCCAGATCCAGGGAGGTTAAAGCAAGAGCTATTACCCCCCAAGACTGATCGCTGGATCTCCCTACAATTTGCAGGCTGGGAGTGGGAGCTGCCTCTGAAAACTACAAAATGGCGTTTGTCCTCAGTGGCTTCTAGCCCCCAGGGGAGGGAGCTGACGCATTCCCCGAATACTAGTCCCAAAGTCCATAGGACACTAACCTCTTACTTTGTCCTAGGCATGTCTATGTTGATAATTCTGGAGTCGCCACAGCTCCTGGTGTTCTGGGGTTCCTCCAGCTGGCTGCTGGCCCTGCCGCCCTGGGGCTAAAACCTCGGCTCATGTGGACCTGGGCTTGGCTCGGCTCCTGCGCTCTGCCGGCTCCCAGACCGCTGCGCTGGTCCTTCCTGCAGGGCTGCTGGGCTGTCCTCAGCGGGAGGTTAGCTTCTCTGTGTCGTTCTGTGGGTGCTGGGGCTCCAGAAGTTGTTCAGAGTCCTTTTTTACATAGTTTGTGGGGAATCTGGGGGCAGAGAGGCTTGGACGAGCTGTTTCTACTCCGCCATCTTGGCTCTGCCCCGCCTATGATAGTTCTTAAATGCTTAAAAGACAGTTCCCATGTTCTCCTAAGACCTAAATCTTCACTTCTCAAGGTTTAACATTCCCAGTTCTTTGAACCAATTATTATACTGTATGGTTTTGAATTCCCCTATCAAATCCAGTCACATTAATCTGGACTCATTCCTCCTTATCAATACCCTTCTGAAGATGTGTCACCTCTACCAAACATAATATTACATATGTGATCTGACTAGGGCATTGTAATGGAAACGCAAATTTAAAGATCTTCCCTGCCCCTAGGCCCTTGATGGGCTTAAGAGACTCTGAGAACCTTCCTTGATTTGAAAATATACTCTACAGGCTAACTATGGTCACATGGAGCCTGTGGCAGGAGGCTTGGTTTTCATGAATGCCTACACTTGATGCTGTGTGATTGGGCAGTGGGTCAAGAGGGTGGCTACATTCTCTGAGCCAGGGGAATGCTATATAATCCCTGATGTGAGGCTTTGCTTTGGGGCTCACTTTGAGAAGTGTTGTGTGACTTGACCAGATGAGATTCTGGGCAGCAATTGAGAGCCCCCGGGCTTTGAAAACCCAGATGTTGATGCTTCCCTCTCTGGTAACTGTGATTTGGTATGGATGTAATGGTTGGACAGTTTGGAAGCCTGTCTGTTTGATCTGTTTCTCTGTCTGTATACTCTGAAGTTTGGGGTGCTGACCTTTTTCCCCTGAACTAGGTAAACGATATATGTTTGATTGATTAAAGTAAGCTTGTTAACCCATTTTGAGTTGCTTTCCTTTAGAAAAGCAGATTTAAGAACCTGTGTTGGCAGCCACCCTGGGCATGCTGGGGTGCTTGCTGCTACAGGCATACAATAATGATCTTATCATGTGCCTCTCTCAACTGAGTTCAGCAAGTACTTTATTCAGTTACTGCTGTGTAGATGGAACTATGCTAAGTGATGGGGCAGAGACAAAGGTGAGACAAGTCATGGCTGCTGACCTCATGGAATTTGGAATTCTTTTAGGAGGGGATAAGACAGCAGCACCAACCAAACAAGCATTTATTAAGCCTTTACTATGTGCCAGACACTATAATAGACAAGACGAATAAACAATATTAAGAGGAGTGATATGTTACAAAGCACAGTGCTAAAAGGGGGAGAGGATTACTGACAGGATGCCAAGGAATGCTTTATCATAGGGACCTGGAGGGGCCACTTAGCTCATCTCCCTCACTGTGAAAATGAGGGGAATTGAGGTGAGACCAAGTATGTACGGGTCTGAAGTAGCAGGGCCAAGATTCAAATCCAGCTTCTCTGACTGGAGATCTGGGGCTCTTGCCACTCTGCCACATTGAGGGACTTAGTATCTGAAGTAGACTTTCAGAGAATGGAATTTAATAGAAAAAAGGGGAGAACATCATGAGTAAATGTATGGAGGTGGAAAAGTAGAGCACTTCTTTACAGGGCAAAGATGGTCCACTTTGTCCTGAGTAGGTAAGAAGAGTGATACTAAGGGGCAGCTAGGTGGTGCAGTGAGTAAAGCACTGGCCCTGGAGTCAGGAGGACCTGAGTTCAAAGTCAGACATTTGACACTTACTAGCTGTGTGGTCCCATCAATGAGATTATAGCTCTACTGCAATATGGGTCTATGCTTCACTAAAACCTGACTCTCATGATAGCATGGAAACAATCCCAGGTTTAGTTTTGTTTGGATGGGGGAGGAGAGGCAATCAGGGTTCAGCGACTCATCCAAGGTCACATAGGTACTAAGTGTCAAATGTCTGAGACTGGATTTGAACTCATGTCCTCCTGACTCAAGGGCTGGGGCTCTATTCACTGTGCCACCTAGCCACCCCAAGATCCCACGTTGTTAAAGAGTACATCAGAACACAGACTCCACCAAGAGGAAAAGGCTTGAGTACCCAAGGAGCAGCTAGGTGGTGCAGTAAAGAGAGTGCTGGGCATGAGGAACTCAGGAGTCTTCCTGAGTTCAAATACAGCCTTAGCCACTTACTAGCTATAATGAATCTGGACAAGTTGCTTAAACCCAATTGCCTCACTAAAAATTAAGTTTATTTTTTTTAAGTCATAGTAAAGTAGTGGTAGTGGACCTTTTACCTCCCATATTTGTATTAATGCAGCCTAAGATTGCTTTGGCTTTTTGGGATGCTGATGCATACTTGACATTCTTGAGAAGTACTCAGCTTGTGGTTCACCTAACCACCTGGGGTGTTTCAAATGAATTACTCCTGACCTATATCACCCTTGATCATCCTGTATTTATACAACTGATTTTTGCATGTGTGGAAGTGTGAGACATTCATCCCTACTGGGTTTCATCCAATTAAGATTTAGTTGACTATTCTATCATGTTAAGATCTTTTAGGATAGCAATTGTCATCTAACTGTGCTATCTATCCCTTCCACAAATCTGATACGTTGTTTATACCAGCTAAGTATTTAAAGATAACATTTAAAGATAACATTTTCTTACGAAAATTAAAATCTTTAACAAAATATACACACAGGAAAGTACTGGAAAATACCTTTACCAAGAAATTTTCAACAAAGACACATAACTATAGTACAAATTGAATAGATGTATAATGAAAGTATCATAAGTAGAGGAATAATAAAATCAGTTGATAATCATTCATGGATATTCATTGCTAATGTCCCTTCCCATATCTGAATCTTATTATTCTCTTATAGTTTCCTAGAGGGAAGTTTGAGCTAGCCTTATCAGAAGGTAAGAGTGGTTACTGTCTTCCCTTATTAAAGAGGAAGAAAGGGATTCAGAATGAAGGTAATCATATATTTTGATACAATACTATGGCTCAAGTAGGGAAATAATTTTGAATCAGTGTCATGACATTCTGTGAACTTAAGTATCAAATCATTTTCCTTATAATGTAGCAAGCTTAAACTATGAAAAAGCTTTCTCTCTGCTAGTTATTCTTAATTTAAACAGTGTCAATTGATCATTAGTACAGTACTGTGCAGTGAAGTCTAGTCAAATATAGCCTTGAATAACACAGTACATTATAATATAAATAATTATTGAATATAGGTATATACTTTAAGCTCAAATCTTCTTTCTCACTCCATTTGAGTAGAAAGGGTAAATTTCTGAAAACCTATGGCAGTTTGGTGAGAATAGCTTTCATTTATGGTTACATGGAAAGTAATTTCACTTCTTTTTTCATGATGAAGGTCTCCCTAGGAGAACATAACTAGATCTATAGGGAATGGAACAAGAAGTTGAATACAATCTAATCATCTGGGCTCCCAAATTGTCCCCCAAATACTCCCTCGGAAGAGTTTTGTAAAACAAAAACTGATATCTTAGCATCTGCTGGTAGCCTACTATGGGAAATATTGAAAGGGAAAAAGGACATGTTAAGCTGCTTAAAGACTGAGTCCTTTGAAGACTGGGATAGCTATAGGAAGCCTTTATTCATATGCCCAACTGCTAATGCCTCCCCCTACCAATTACCTTGTATTTATCTTTAAATGTATTTTGTATATATTTAAATGTGAATGTATGGTCTTCCAAAATAGAATGAGGAAAATCTCATTTTTCCCTTTGTATCTCCATCCCTTAAAACAGTGCTTGACACATTCAATCAATGCTCTTCTGACTATTAACTTAGCCCAAATAATATTTATATTTATATTGATTTCTCAATGATCAAATATTTATTTTTTCCCTTCCACTTTTCCCCATCCAACTAGGAATAAAAAGAAAAAAATCCTTGGAACAAATAAACATAGTCAAATAGTACAAATTCCCATATTAATCGTGTTCAAAAATGTTTATCTTATTCTACATATTGGTCCATTAACCACTCTGTCATAAAATGTTTAGCATTCTTCATCACTGGTCCTCTGGAATCGTGGTTGATCATTGAGTTGATCAAAGTTCTTAAGTCTTTCAGAAAAGTTCATTTTTCACAATATTTAGGTTATAGTAGAAACTGTTCTCCTGGTTCTGCTTACTTCATTCTGTGTCAGTTCTTACATGGCTTCACAGACTTTTCTGCCCAAGTATTATTAATGTGTCCTGTTCTGAACATTCCACACTTAAACAAAAACTTTCAGTCACTATCCATTTCATTCCTTCCACAATCTAGCTCCAACCTATCTCTCAGCCTTGCACCATGGTACTGCCATTCATTATGAAAGTTTCTATTCTAGGTAATGGGTAATCACTGAAAAGTTTTTCCAATAGAGGTGTACAATGCTCAGAACAGAGTATTGTGGAGGAAATGGACAAATCATGTATTATGAATATTATATGGGCCAATTTAACATATCAATCAATCAAAATGCATTTATTAAAAACCTAGCACTGTTAGGTGCTAGAGAATACAAAAACAAAATTAAATTGGCCTCCTGTCTGTCTTCTATTCTCATTCTGCTCACTCCTATCTTTATGCCTTTATTTATACTGTTCTTCATTTCTGGAACAGACTCTCTATCATCTCTCTCTTGAAATACCTAGCTTCTTTTAAGATCCAACTTAAGTACTAACTACTGTATGAAGACACTTATGCCCAATTATATTCAATATAAGAAAACAAATATGGAAAAGTCCTTGAAGCTCAGCATAAAGGAATTTGATCTACATGAGAAGGAATTATATATATATATATATATATATATTTTTTTTTTTTTTGCTTTTGCTTTTTGGAGGGCAATTGGGGTTAAGTAACTTGCCCAAGGTCACATGGCTAGGTTTTTGTTTGTGTGTGTTAAGTGTCGGATCCAAACTCAGGTCCTTCTGACTCCAGGGCTGACGCTCTACTCACTGCGCCACCTAGCTGCCCAGAAGGAATTATTATTAATCATCATACTAGTAAGTTTCACATTCTATGGTATTTATAGTGTCAAATAGGGTATTACATCAGAAGCCTTAACGGTTTATTTCATTTTCAAAATAAGAACTTTAGTACAAAAAGGGGGTATTTATAGAATCCCATATTTAGGATTATAAATATAAGTAAAATTTTACCAAGTTCAAGATCTTAAATTTTGATTTATTAGTCCCTAGTGAAGACAACACCCATCAGTGATGCAATAATAACATTCATAATTAAGTTGAGAACAGATGTCAACATAGGCACCATTTACTAATGTGCTGATCATTAATGGATGAAAATTTTATTAGCATAATACATAAAAAACAAAAGCTATATACAGGTGTCCATAGTCAAAAATAAAGAAGAAAATTGGGCCAATTCTCCACTTCCTTTCCTGCCAGGACACTTCACTGCCCAGCTGGTCCTACATGATAAGTGGTGCTCACCTAACATACAGCCATAGTACTTGACTTGAGGCCAGATTCTGGAGGAGCAGTGAGATGAGACTCTTCCCTAATGTCATAGCTTTAGAGCTGAAAGTGGCTTTTGGGGCCACACAGTCCAATTCCCTCATTTTATAGATAAGAAACCTGAGGCCATGGGAGCCTCAGTAAACTGGTTTTCTCAAGGTCATTTGGAGTAAGAGGGAGACCTGGTATTCAAACCCATATCCTCTGAAATAAACCCAGCATCTTTCTACTATGCCTCCCCGTATTGTAATCAAGGAATGCATATTCTTTTTTGTTTTTTTTTTGCTTTTTTTTTAGAGGGCAATTGGGGTTAAGTAACTTGCCCAAGGTCACACAGCTAGGTTTTTTTTGCTCTACTCACTGCACCACCTAGCCTCCAAGGAATACATATCCTTGAGTAATCAGGAGAATTAAACTAATTTAAGTTGCAGAAACAGAGCTGTGAGCCAAATTCAAGTCTTGTCATTTTTCATTGATTAGCTATTAGACACCAAAAACAATTGTCTTCCTATTATTACATTTGGGCCTATGAAGACAAAATGAGCATAATTCTAAGATTTTATGATTCAATGATAGCAGATTCAGTGTAGCTCATACTATAGATTTTGGTATATGGTGTTCAAATTACTGTGAATTATTTTAAAAATATTTTCTTCTGTTCTTTAAGCTTCTGTAATTTCATCAATTTCAGTGGCTCCTCCTCTATCTTCCAGGTAGACAGACTCCAAGTGTTACCATAGCTGAAAAGTTAAGCAACTTCCTGCCAACTTGGGAATGACCTTCTCTGAACTTAGTCAAGTGGGTTCTTGGACAATCAACTGTTATCAGACCCATAATCAAAGGCTTTTCAACTTGAGAGAATAAAGGCTTACTCTCTAGTGGCATAGTCTTTAACCCAAAGTAACCTGTTTTATGATGAGGCATCAAAGAAGGGCTTTAGATGAGGCACTGTATGATCATTTAAAAATTATGTCTTCACACACAAATGTTTGTCGAACAGCTATTATGTATAAAGTATTTGTGCTGGGTACTTTGCAACAAATAAAGTTGTATAACTTTCTAAGAGTCCCTGCCCTGTTCCCCCCTCTCCCAGAATATTGCATTCTAAAGAAAGACTTTTACCTAAATGTAATGTTTTTTCTGATTTAAGATATAGAACAAATGTTTATTCTTCCATAAATAACAATAATGGTAAAACTTGGGTCTCATACTCTTTTTCCTCCCTGATATTAGCTTAATATAGGCAATTCAAGTATATGCTAGATTTTCTGCCTGGATCTGATTCCTGAGATAATATATATCAAAGAACTTTTAAAAATATAAAGAGTTCTACAAAAGTAAAGTATTATCTATCTGAGATAAGATAATTAAAGGTAAAAGAGAACAGAGCTCTTCTAGAGGAAACAGGAATAGATGCTTTCAGGCACCAGAATTAACCAATCAATTTGGCTCTAATTTTCTGAAACACCCTGTTTCTTTTCTTTCTTTTTCTTTTTTTTAATTCCTTTCTTTCTTTCTTTTTCAGATGACAAAAATCATGCACTTTGATCTACAGAAACAAAGTTCTTCCTGGAACCCAACTCAAGCAAAAAATTATCAGATGGGTACTTGTATAATTTCCTTACCTCACGTAAAGTAAAAATGGTACAAATTTATATATTCAGATTGCTCAGGCCTGAGCAACATCCAGACAAACAAAAATTTTGCTGGCCTAGAGAAATGGATTAGGACCCTACCACTGCAGGACGTTTATTCTTTTCTACTAAAAGAGGAACTACAGAAAGCTTGAACTGCAAAATGGTCTGAATAAACTGTAGCTCTGGCTAATCAGGGATCAGGTCACCAAGACTGTCCTGTCATATTATTATTATAATTATTGAAAGAAATGTGATTCCTCAAGCATTATATCCTCCCAGTGTCAAGAAAACGACAAAAGCCTAGAGCTGAAAGGCATAGAGATGCCCACAGTGTTGTTCAGGAGTGTCTGACTCTTTGTGACCCCTCATGAGGTTTTCTTGGCAGAGATACTGGAGTGGTTTGTCATTTCCTTTTCCAGCTCATTTTATAGAAGAGGCAACTGAGGCAAATCAGTTAAGTGACTTGCCCAGGGTCATCCAGCTAGGAAGTATCTGAGGCCAGAATGAACTCAACATGATGAATCTTCCTGACTCTAGGCCTGGTGCTCTCTCCACTAATCACATGCATCAGTTTAAATTCTGGGGCTATAAGCAAAACTTTCCAAAAGGGGTCTCCTTTGCAAACTAACATCCTTCTATGCACAGAAAAAAGACTTGCTGTATAATGAGGTGGAGAGGGAAGAAAAGGAAGGAATCTTGTCATTAATTCTCCCTTCTCTACCATGCCCTACCCTCCCCACCAAAAGAAAACACTTTGAGAGCTCTGTAGGTAGCATCTATGCCAAGATATCCTGCTCAAAGTACAAGGCTATGTGATATAGGAAAGGAAATCATTCAGTTTCTTTCATTTTACTCAGTTAACTTTAAATTTTCTAAACTGTTTTCTTAAAATTTAGACACCCTATGTCTACAAGTGCAACAAAAAATTATCTTAAAGGTTGCAATTTGCATCACTGATGGGAAGGACCCAAACTAATTTAATCATCAAGATAATGGAGCATAAAAATTATGGAAGTATCACCATTTTGTAGTATCAAAATTACATGTACATATTTTTACTGATACTGTCTAGACCAGAGGATAACTAAATGGACATGAGACCTGATCAGAACTAGATTAAATTTGCTCTACTAAGAAAGCATGACAAATTTGGGGCATGGAACTTGAATGAATGATTTGACTTTTCTGAGCTTCCTTTCCTTGTATATAAAGTTGGAAACTCAAAAAAGCTTTGAAATTATTTTTTTTCTTCTTGGAGTGGGGGAAGACAGAGCGATTGGGGTTAAGTGACTTGCTCAAGGTCACAAGTCTAGTAAGTATTAAGTGTCTGAGGCAGGATTTGAACTCAGGTCCTCCTAAACTCTAGGGCTAGTGCTCTATTCACTGCGCCATCTAGCCACTCCATATTTTTTGGTAAGGATTTTGAAATTCTTAATGAGATGAAAGCATTAAAGCATCAAGAGAAAAGCCATCTACAAACTAGTTACTAAAATTAGCTTATACTAAAAAGCAACAGTTATTGTCTAGATTTACTTAAGTTTCCATTTAATCAACCAATATCTAAATATGCACATGTTTAGATACAAAGATACAATTATGTATTTTCCCTTTGGTGAAGCTACAAAGTGGCCATATAAAAAAGTTTTGCTCCAGGACCATGCCCTATGACACACAGGGTCAAATTTCTTTTGGGATGGTCCAGTGCCAACCTGCATAAAATGACACTATTTTGGTCAAGCATGTGTGCTTCCATTGAAAAAACATGTCTTTTCTTTTAACAAGGTACTAGGGAGAATCAAACTGATTGCAAACTGTAATTTATAGAGTATTTTACCTCTAATCATATTATACACAGATTATTTCATTTTATCTTCATATTAAGTTGACTAGAAAGACATATTTTTATCACCTGATAATTGGGAATCTGAAGCACTGAAAAATTGAGATTTGCCTAAGGTCATATAATCAGTGGCGAAGATCTGGCTTCTATAGTTTTTGTTTCACGCAGTTTCCTGGGGCGGCTAGGTGGCACAGTGAGTAAGAGCGCCGGCCTCAGAGTTGGGATGACCTGAGATAGGATCCAGCCTCAGAAAATGAGCACCCACACACAAATAATGATTGGCCTTGTAACCTTGAGCAAGTTACTTAACCCCAATTGCTTTTAAAAAAAAAAAAAGAATACAGTTTCCTTTCCTGTACATGCTTAATTTCTATCCAAAATTGAACATTTTTGAAGTCTTATCTTTACTCCTTATTTGCTGGTTAAAAAAAAAAACCTAACTTTTGCTCTGGAAGGAAGAGAACATTACATGAAGAATCTCTAAGACATGCTGCTACATAGTCATCCTTTGGATTCACTGTGCATTATTGTTCTAACAGTTTCTAGAGGGAGGGGAGGATTTCTTCAGTATTTCACATTTAAGGTATGGCACAATGGACAAAGAACTTACTTTGCAGGGAGAGAATCCAGGTTAAAAATCTTGCCTTTTGTTACTTTTGTGTGTCCTTACAAGTCACTTAACCTCTTTGGGCCTCAGTTTCTTCATCTGAAAAATGAAGAGATTGGAATAGATGACCTCTACCCTCCCTTCTAGCTCTTAATCTATGGTTTATTCCCAGATTTTCCTTTATTCCTTTGTCTATCCAACTGGTTGGGATGAAATTTTATTTAAGTAAAGGTGATAAATTAGTTCATCTCTATTTTGAAATAATCTAAAATCATCCCATTTACAAACCTTCTGATCCCAAAGTACACAGAAAATACCAAAAAGATATAATTTAAGAAATGAATTTAAAAAAAATAAGGCAAGAATCTTTTTTTTTGCTCAAGGAAAAAAGGAAAAGATAGCTACTCTAGTCTTAGATTACTGCCAATTTCTGGTTGGAAGTACTTTGTTTCCCTATCCATACTTCTCAGGAACAAGTTACCACAGTTTACTTTCATATCTTCCCTTCATATATTTACCACAACCACATTTTTCAAAGAAACCAAGAAAAAATGTTTTCTTTCCACAAATTCTCCCTTCCTCTTCCTTCACCATTTGCTCTGAAGTATGACCAACAGAGATGCCTTGAGGGTTTTAAGAGCACAAATCATTTTCATAGTTTAGAGACAGAGCACTCACAAGGGCAGCAAAGGATTAAATATCAAGGAGCAGCTAGTGACAGTGAACTATGGTCACTGGTCAGTGAATAGGCTGGACTAGGAGCAAAGCACCTCCAAAAAACCCTAGCTGAGTAATGGACTCAGAGTGTGATACTTGTATAATCTTTTCTCCTCTTGAACAAGTATGTGCCAACCTAAACTTAAAACTTGGAAAGAAAAGTAATCCTAAATGGAAATGCTACCTCTAAATCACATTGAAAATAACTTTGTATTATCTCCCTATCAAAAATGTTAGTGCACCTATATCAACACCTTTAGGTGTAGAAATATTTTACACTAATCTAAGGGTGATGACAGACCAGGGCCTAATTGCTGGCATAATCCCCATGGATTTTAGAATAAAAATGACTGGGGAAAAGAAGAAAATTATTTGAAAAAATAAGGTGTTCCCTGAAGACTAATTCCTTCTAGGTATCAAGTGAGGGTAACTTTCTATCCTTATACTGCTCCATGATCTAGATTTTTACTTCAATAGCACAGTTTCTTTAAGAGCATATATTTAATTTCCACCTAAGATTTAAACATTCTTTTCTCTTATTCATTGAAAAAAAAAACAAAACCCTGACTTTTTATTCTTGAAAGTAAAGAATGTTACTTTGTATTTGAAAAGCATGAGGCTTTAAAAATCATATTGTACTTTGAAAGACTTCAGAATTCTGATCAATACAATGAGCAACTGACTCCAGAACAAAAATAAAGCATGCTTGGGGCAGCTAGGTGGCGCAGTGAGTAAGAGTGCCAGCCCCGGAGTTGGGACCACCCAGGATTGCATCCAGCCTCAGAAAATGAGCACCCACACCTAAATAATGACTGGCCATGTAACCTTGAGCAAGTTACTTAACCCCAATTGCTTTAAAAAAATAATAAAATAAAATAAAGCATGCTACTCATCTCCTGACAAAAAAAGCAAAGGACTCATGATACAGGAAGACATACATTTTTTAACATGGTCGATGTAGGAATTTGTTTTGTTTTACTATGTATATTTGCTACAAGATTTCCCCTACCCCTACCCCCTACCATGGGGGAAAGCAGGAAGAAGAGAAAGGAGATTTTTATTAATTGAAAGAGATAAAGTTAAATATTAAAATAAGTCATCTTATGTTTCCATAGTCTTAGCCACAAATTGTTTTTTTAAACAAATTCATTCTTTACTCCCTTATTCATATGGGTATGGAATGGGACTGGCTGATGACAGTCCAATCATTAGAGCACAATATACATATTCTAGGGATTGGGCTCTCATTGGCTAGGCCTATCCTATGCCCCTTACATTTACATTAAGCAAGATGGGAATCATTCAGATTAATCTTATCAACTTATGGATATTGTTGTGGTTACAGTAAATTTTAATTGCAAAGAGGCAGTTTAACCTTGATGTAAGGAAACGTTTTCTAATAATTAGTGCTAACTAAAAGCAGAAAGAGATATCTTCGGAGGTGGCGGGTTTCTGGTCACTGGAGGTCTACCAGCAAAGGCTAGATGGACACTAGTTAGATTTGTTGTGGCAAGAGTTCTTTTCCAGTATGGGTTAGACTAGATGGTACTAATGCCCCTTCTAATTAAAGAATATTGTGATTCTATAATTCAGAAATTGGTCCTACCTGATTTCAAATCTGGCCTCAGACACTAAACACAAAAACTAGCTGTGTGACCTTGGGCAAGTCACTTAACCCCAATTCCCCTCCCCTCCCCACTCTGAAAAGCAAAAAAAACAAACAAACAGGAATTGGTCCTAGTCTCAGATCTTCCACTGTTGCTGTAAGACTGAGCAAGTTGCTTACCTTTTCCAAGCTCCTGTTTTCTCATCTAGAAAATGAGATGATCTCTGAGATACCTTCCAGGTCTAACATTCAATGAGAATGATAATGATGAATATGAAAAAACAGCACAACAGCTTCATCTAATAGTGTCTTCACAAGATGGAGTAGTACAGGGGGTTTTTAACTGTGTTTTAAAAACTTGCTTAAAAACATTTTTGACAATATTTGAATAAAATTTGTTTCCTTCGTAATCCTATATATTTGATTTCATACATTTATAAACATTATTCTGGCTGGGTGTGGTGGCCCATGCCTATAATCCTTGCTGTTTGGGGAGGCTGAAGTTTGTGGATTGCTTGAGCTGCAGTAGGGCTAAAATTCCTGAGGTGTCCATACTAAGTATAATTCCGATATGCTGACACCCCACCATACCCCAGGACTGGAGGGCCTCCAGGCTGACTAAGGGATGGATAGGTGAACTAACCCAAGGTGGAAAAACAACAGGTCGAAGCTTCCTTGCTGACCAGTAAAGAGATTGGTCCCATGAGAAGATGCTGTACCTCTAGTCTGGATAAAATAAGGAAGCAAAGTCTCAAAAACACTACCACCACCACTACCATCACCATCACCACCATATTATTCTGAGAAGGGGTTCATAGGTTTAACCAGACTGCCAAAAGGGGCCATAATACACACTAAAAAGGTTAAAAATCCTTGGTAAAGTGGGAAAACCTTCTAGACTCAAGGTTAAGAATACATGGATTTAAGTTCCTTCTATTTACTACCTTAGGTCAGTTACCTTATCTGGGTCTCAGGTTGCCCATCTGTAAAACAAGACAATGATCTTTTGTCTAGGCAGTCTTCAAGTTCTAAATTTGGGGTCCTATTTATATATTCCCTAAGTGTCCAACAAATGATAGAATTTAATCATATCTTTTTTCATATACTTGAGAAAGAACATCAGGTATTTTCACTTTAGTTAATTACCACCTACACAAGAATGTGCCTCATTGTGTAGAGGTGACCTATGATTTTCAAAGGTTCTGTCGGCACAGTACAAGATCTGAAAGATGCTTTAGTAAGGTGGACAGACTCAGAGTACAGATATGATAGCCTGTACATCTTTCATCTAAGCACCAGTGTGAGCAGCTCATCACAAGGCTGGGTACAGAATGAAGGTTGTATGGTTAGTGACTAGTCTTTTCTGTGAGAAAGCACAGAATTAATCCTGGGAATAGGGTTAGCAACAGTGAGGTTGTACTTTTGGTCAGCTAACTGTAATTATAAAATTAACCTTGGGGCGGCTAGGTGGCACAGTAAGAGTGCCGGCCTCGGAGTTGGGATGACCCGGGATCGAAACCGGCCTCAGAAAATGAGCACCCACACATATATCATGACTAGCCGTGTAACCTTGAGCAAGTTACTTAACTCCAATTGCTTTAAAAAATAAAAATAAAAAAAATAAAATTAACCTTTACTTCTGAGCCTTGCTTATAGAGTTGTTTCCTTTCCAAACAAAGGGAATAAGTAAGCCCTGACCTGACCCTATGTTGCTCTTGCTATAGGTTTGGATTTCCTTAGGGAACATGTGAACAACTGCCTGTTAAACCTGTGGAGTAAACTAGCAAAATGTTAAGCACGGGGAAGGAATGTTGGAGATTATTATATCTATTCCTCTCACTTTACAGATGAAGAAATGAAGGCCAAAGACACGAAGGTCTGCCCAAAATCACAATTACTTAGTGGTGGAATTGAGACTAGAACATATGTGTCCAGGTAATCTAATCTTGTCCTGGTCTGAGTTAACAGTGACTCAACAGATTTTAGGTTTATTTTAGGGTGTTCATTACATGGTCCCAGTTTTACAAGCCCAAATCAAACCCCAGGCATGCCCTAGAATAGAATAGGCTGGCTTTACTACCAAAGTAGCCTCACTAGGGTGCTTCACACTACTAGGCATTGAGAGATGACTGAGTTATGGGCTGGACCTCTAGGAGCATCATATGATTTCTTCCATATTCCCAAGTGTTTGGAACAAAACTGGCTTCTGGAAACAGAAGGCTGAGAGTATAGAGCTTGAACTGCAGTAGGACTAAAGTTCTTGGGGTGTCCATACTAAGTATAATTCTAATATGCTGATGCCCCACCCAAGAGCATAGAACAAGAGGCTACTCACCTGACAAATTTTTCTTCCACTTTGAGTTAAAAGTGGGGTAGGGATAGGAAATAGGTTCCTGTGCCTGTGATCTCATTGCTATATGGAACTTCTTGACTAAGGAAACTCAATCCACCAATGCAAAGCATCACCTTCTCTGAAAGTTCCAGTTTTAGAGAGCTTGTCTAAGGCAGAACTGTCAAACTAGTGAGCCCCTAATGGCTGAAGGCCCAATCAGATTAAAATGTTATTGGAAGTGAGTAACAAAATAAATATATAACAATACATTAGAAGTTAGATAATGTTAACCTGTAGTTTTCTAAATTAATATGTGGCAAATAAAGATTCATCACTATGTGCTGACCTAAAGCACTGAAAGTTATTTGGCCAAGGTCACATGGCTAATAAATGTCAGAGATGGGGCTGGGTCTTCCTGGTTATATATATGGCTGATTCTGAAGATGAGGTGTTTCTTGAAAATCTTCACAAGATTTTCACAAGTCCCTGGAATTGTTTCCCAAGTACTAGAGGAAAATAGCAGGGTTATTAGATCTCTGGAAACATACTTTTTCCTCCTTGGAAAGTTGCAGTGTTTCTCTAATATAATTTTAGAGCACCTGTGTTTCTACCAAGGTAGATGTGGAATTAATTCCAAGGGGGAATGTGGAGGAGGCCTGAGATGCGATCAGACATCTATCATTAGCATCACGTCCTCCCCAATAGTGTTCTTTCCTCCACAACACTCAAAGCTTATTGTGTATTTATTACTAAGGGGTGATATGAGGCATAAAGATTTATAGGATAAAAATTCTAAGGCCTGCTAGTGCTATAAGCAGAGAGTCTCCAGATATAACTTGCTATTTGTTTAGCAAAGCAAGGTTATACCAGTTTTACGCTGTTACTGAATAACTTGTAAAATTTATGTGAGCACACTGTTGAAGGGCACAAAGAAGTAAAATCAAATGCCATCAGTTTAAATTTATAAGTTTTTAAATGTTGGCAAATAAATCCCAAGTACTAGGAGAGTAAAACTGAGCTAAACTCACTAAAACAAAACAGCAAATAAAAGGAAACAACAATTTCTCAAAAATGGAAGCATGTCAGCAACTTATCAAGTCTATGAGAATAAACCCAGATATCTGTTCATGAAATCTCAGAACACAAAAATTACTAAGAAAGGAAAACCCCTGAAATTCAGAGAAAATAGTTTTAGAGACAAGTAAAATTAAATATTCCTCTGCTATGGTGGCTAGTAAATGCCTAGAATTCATTCATTGTCTTTGAAGGAAAGCACAAACTCAAAATGTTTGTTGTTGTTATTTAGTTGTGTCTGACTCTTTGTGATCCCATTTGGGGTTTTCTTGGCAAAGATACTAGAGAGATTTGCCATATCCTTCTCCAGCTCATTTTACAGAGGAGGAACTGTGACATATGCAATTAAGTGACTTGCCCAAGGTCACACAGCTACTAAGTGTCAGAGGCTAGATCTGAACTCAGGAAAATGTCTTCACGCCTCCTGACCCAGAGCTCTATCTACAATGCCACCTAGAGGATTAAAAAGTATTTGATGGGACCTCAGTCAATCTGATGCAGCCCTCTCATTTTACATATAAGGAACTAAGGACATACTGTAATGACATGCCCATGGACACACAGATTGTGGAAGGGTGCAATTCCGCTTTACATCCTTGGACTCCCAAACTGCACAATGCTGCAGTTATAAATATAGTGAAACTGATATGGTGATAAGAGAGGGGCTATTAATCAAAGTTAAGGCTATGAAGGATATATCCTAAGTATCTGAAGAAAACATCATGGAGAATACATGTTGTTTGTACATACTTGATGTTCTTGTTAGAATAATCGATTGAATAAAGCCCTGGCTGGTGACTGATTTGGGACATCATTCTTCATGGTGTTATGCTACGTTCTAAACTATAATTCAAATATCAGGCTATATTTTCATAATGTTGCATTTTTCATTGATCCTTCCTCATTATTGAACCACCCTCCTCATTGACCTTCATAAACTGGCCAGGTCAGGCACTGTTGGTAAATACAATGTTCATCTCATTGTCACTGTGGCATTTTCTTATATTACTATTGCTTTCTACAGCTATTGTGGAAACAGTTCAGTTGATTTCTCTCCTTCAAATACCAGCAACTGAAAACTTTCCACACACAAGGCGGGGCACAGTCAAAGATGAAGGAGGATGGAAATTACCAATTGAATGTCTGTGTAATTATCATACCCCACCTAGGCCCTGGATAAGAGCAGCAAATATGTGTTCTCCTCCCTTCACTGCAGAAGCAGAAGACTATAGGCATAAAATATTGCACATTGTTTGACTTGGTTGGTGCATTGGTTGGTTTTCCTGAATAGTTATTTTTTTTCCTTCTATTATTTAATCTTTGTAACAAGGAATGGCTCTCTGCATAGGGAGAGCAGCAGGGATATATTTGGGAATGAAGATGATATAAAAACAAAAGGTATCATTTTTTTAAAGGGCCAAGTAATATCAGTATCATTTTGGCTTAATTGCCTTCCTGGCCCTACTATAATATTGCACCATGAAAGGTTTTTAGTAGTTCTCCAACTGCTTCCCCTTGTGAAAAGTAAAATTTCTAGCCAATAATGACATCTACTCTTTTGCCAAATCTTCACTGAAATGGGATAATTCAACTAACATCAGAGGGACTCTTGTTCCTGGGTCAGTTTTATGACATTTACCTCATTCAATTCACTAAAGTCAAATTGCATTTCTAATTTTTTTATGTAGGAAAATCAAGTTCTAAAAGTAATCACAGAAAAACAGAATTTATAGTCTCATAGAGATTTTAGAGACTACCTTGTCTAACCTCCTTATTTTACAAATGGGAAAACTGATGCTCAAAGAAATTAGATAACTTTGCCAAGTGAACACAGCTTGTTAGAAGCAGAACTGAAATTGGAATCCAGATTTCCTAGCTCCTAGGTTAGTACTCTTTCTTCTACCACTGGTTTTTTTTGCAAATTTTTCAGTATCTTAATGAGTTTCAGGAAAAATTTGAGAAGAGTTGAGTTACGGTATAAGCACACTTTGATTTCAGTAAGCCCAACATATGAACATTAACATTTATCAAAACATAATTTATAAAATAATTAAATAAAATATTCCTTTAGAGGGCTCCCCTAATGCATGTAAATGTAATTACATCTATATACATTACTGAATATGCTTATTACATAAAATGAGGTATGCTAGTAGCCTAATATGGAAATTATTCATTATAAATGTGTCATGGCTCAGGATGGCTTGTCCAAAGCAATCAGAGTAAAACCTTCACTTGTTCAAATGTTATTTTAAAGCATTACTTTTGATAATAAAACACTTCAGAGATTCACTGTTAAAATTAATAAATTCTACCTTATTTCATGGTATCAGAATTTTGGGGGGTCCAAACCTGTGATTTCAATGATAAAGTGAACTTGTAGAGTAAGGAATGTTTCCCTACCAGTAAAGATCAGCAACTATTCTGCACTTTAGAGTCTCATAGAGGTGTCTGGGGGCACAAAGATACTTGACTTGCTCAAAATCAAGTCAGAAGGTCACAAGTTGCAGATGAATCCATGTCTTCTTGACTCTGAGCCTAGCTCTCTACCTCTAAAGCCACACTGTCTCTCTTCATGTTTCCCTACTTTACATTCACCCTGAACATCACTATGAAGTGAATTTTTTAGATCTCTGCAGGAAGTTTCTGCCATACCTGAGTCTGTCTTAGGAAATATGCCTTACAGTTTGACAAATGTACTGCCCCAGTCAAACACCCCTCTTGACACTTTCCTTGGAATGGGTAATGTATCACAGAAATTTAAACTAGAAAATCCTTAAAATATTTGCTCATCCATTAATCACTCAATTAACAAACGTGTATTATTGCTTAAAGGTAAAAAGGGTGTCCCTGCCCTCAAGGAGCTCACATCTAATGGGGGATTTTTGTTGTTCGGAAGTTTTAGTCATGTCAGATTCTTCAGGATGCCTTGTGGGGTTTTCTTGGCAAAGAGATTGGAATGGTCTGCCATTTCCTTCTCTAGTTCACTTTACAGATGAGGAAACTGAGGTAAATGGCTTGCCTAGAGTCACACAGCTATTAATTGTTTGAGGCCAGATTTGAACATAGAAAGATGAGTCTTTCTGACTCCAGGCTCAGCATTTAATCCACTGTGCCACCTAGCTGCCCATAATGGGAGATACAACATGTAAATAACTATGTACCTAGAAGATAGATATAAAGTAGCAGGGAAGTGAGCCTAGAAGGAAATAGGTAGCAGAAGGAAAAACTGGGAAAGGCCTCTAGGAGAAGGTGAGTCTTGAAGGAAGTCAAAGAAGCCTAGAGGCAGAAGTGAGAAGGGAAGACACTCTGAAATGGGGGACAGCTGGTATGAAGGCACAGAGGCAGGAGAAGGGGTGTCAATTCAGCATGAAAGTATTAGGCAGAGGAGTAAGGAGCAACTCTTGGTACCCAGGGCAAACAAGGAAAACCACAGATGGAGCAACCTGTCATTTTCAGAGAAATTTCATGGGAGTAAAGGGGGATCTGGGGAGAAACCTCAATCTTCAAGACATGAGGCACCTCTTGGGGAGCCTGGGTCATCATAAAGGCTACTGCTGAGATCATTTCTGGCAGTGGGGACTGGTCCAAGCCAAGGAGAAGATCAATGAGACTACAGATGGAAGAGGGGAGAAAGCAAGTCATCTATAGCTTCCTATTTTTAACTATCCTGGCTAACTATGTATTGTGAAAGGCCAAAGAAGTACATGTATCATTAGCATACTTTCAGTTTCAATACTCAGGGGGGAACTTTACTCACTAGAACAGGGTGACAAAGGGTCCCAAAACTTAGATGGAACCCATTTAGGTAAAAACTGAGCTTAGAACTTAGTAAGCAAGAATAATTAGTCAAAAGAAAGTTAACTGGATGGTCCAGTTCCTCCCAGGCAGTGCTCCCAGGTAATGCTCTTCTGTGGCTTGGCCCGACCTAAATCCTTCTAGCAGTAGCAGCTTTAAGGTGTTTCTAGAAGTTCCCACTACCCTTCATCCCTTGTTCCTTGTAGCCTAAGGCCTGAAGTCTCTCCACCCCACTCACAACTGATCTGAGCATGACTTTCCTCTTGTTTGCCCAGATCGTTTTTTTTTTAGTGTTAGCCCTGGGGGCCAGCACAGGTAGTTACGGCTAAGCCAATCACATTGCCTTAGTTATGGCTCTGTGTATGAGAAAAAATATATATATTTTCATAGAATGATTCCTGAGGTCACCTTAATAAACATTCCCTATTTTAGCTGGCTAACATGCCTATCTAACACATGAGTTCACCAGTTTTAATGCCAGTGAAGTTCTTGCCTGCTCCTTCTTTTAGATGCATCTTGGTATCGAGACCAAAACAGTAAGACTGAATTCCAAGCATGTCTGAGTCCCAGCTCTACCAGTCCATCTCTTTGGGCAGCCATTATCTGGTCTTCAGGATAAGAGGAATAGATTTCTAAGTTTTCTTCCAGCTCTAAATCCTATAAAACAAACAGGGAATACCTACTTCCTAGTATAAAACCATATGGATACCACAGCAAATAGGACCTTATTGATTATTTCAGTGCCAACCAATTTATCCATATAGTCCTAATCTTACTTTCCCGGTCAATGCATTCATCTAACCAGCCACTATAGAAAATGCCCTATTATGTAATCTTCATAAATATTTAATTTATTTTCATTTTAAAGATACCTCAATAACAATGTCTAATGGTAGCACATTAGGAATGGAGCCATTAAGAAAAATTTTCTTTAGATATTTTTTCTTCTCTTTCTTATCTTTACAGATTATATTTATTTCTACATTTTCTCCCTGAAAATGTGAGCAAATTGCTCAGTGTAGTACTGTATCAAGCTCTCAAAAACAAAGTACCTATTACCTGGATCTTCCAAAGACACACCCATGACTGCCAGAAGATTGGACCTTGGATTCTACTCAGTTTCATTTCTCAAGAAAAATAATGAACCTGTAATTTCTCACCTGAAAGTCTAATTGACCTACCTCATTGAAACTGAGAATTTAACAATTTAAAATGCCTTTTAAATGTGGCCACTTAGAAAAACATAAAGTTAAATAAAAAGTTCTTTTTAACTGTAAATAAATAAGCATTTTTAATATATCACCCCTTTGTTGTTCCTGGTTGTTTTTGTTTTTAAATCAGGTAACACAAACACCATCTCCCCCATCCCATCCTCTATTCAATTACTCCTTTTTTCAAAATTCAACCTATGATTTGAGAAAAAAAAATCCCCAAAACAATCATTTATTTGTGTTCTCTCATGGAGAAAATAAAAAATCTCTCAAATGGTAATGATATGCCCAAGAAATTTTTATTATTAGAAATGTTCATCATTTCTTTTCTCTTCCTATCAGACCAGATTTTTCAGTCACATGATGAGAATCTGATGGAATATTCCTATGATTTTTTTTGGGGGGGGGCTGTTGTTTCTGGAAAATTCCAAGCTTATCCTACCTCCAGCATTTTTCCTTTTATATTAGTTTATTTCAGTGCCTTCTAGATTGGTTCTAGAGCTTATTTTACATATTTATCTTAAGTAATTTTAATTTCTCTGACAATGCTTCTTTTAGCTCTTTGTTACCTTTTCTTGGATAGACTTTTTGTAGCCTGGAAAATTCACTAGTGTTCCACCATGCTAAGTCCTTCATCTTCTCCCCCTACTACTTGATTTAACATTATTTTCAAATATTAAAGTATCTCTCCTATGAAAAATTTGTTCCTGGGATTTGCCAACTTCATTCTAACCAACTCTTAAACCAACTCATTTAAGGGCAGTCAACTCACAGCTGTTAGAGGTTAATTGTTGGATCATGGATTATCCATGTAGTAGGATGTTATTTCTCTCTCTTTGAATCATAGATTTAAAGCCAGGACTTTGAAGATCAATCATTTAATCCAATCCCTTTATTTTACAGATGAAGAAAATATGGCCCAGAGAGGTTATGTATGACTTGCCCAAGGTCACACTAGCAGTAAGTAGCAGAGCCAAGATTCAAACACAGGGTCCTATGACTTTAAATCCAGTGTTTTTGCTGCCATGTCTTTATATTCATTTGTCCTTCAGTTAAAAGGGCTGAGGAAAATCAAAGGAGGTGAAAGTCAATCCAGTATATTTCTGTTAATAGTTCTCATTAAAGACTATTGGCAGAGGGGGTGTCTAATTGATAAAAATATTATTTTTGCATTTTTGTCTATTTCAGTTATCCTAGGTAACCCTTATTTAGCTCCTACAGCATGTAATATGAGACAATATTAAAAATGTGTCTATAAATGCTTCCCTTCATAGATGTATAAAATGTTGGAGTTGGAAGGATCCTTAGATTTGAACTTTCTTTTTTACCAAAGAAGAAACCAGACCCAAGGGGAGGAATGACTAGGTCAGGGTCATATTGCTAATAAGTGGCAGAGTTAGAATCCCTATGCCTTCCAAGTCTAAATCTAAAAACCTATACACATCATCATACTGAATGAATAATTTACTACAACAGGGCTAATCAAAACCAAAATATTTTAAAACTACATACTTTTTAAAGAACAATTAAATTTTTAAAAATTATTTTTAAATTATTTTTAAAAATTTGAGTGACTCAAAAGATAAAGTGAAGCATGATGACATAATTGGGTTTTATAAATTGAGACTAGTTGAAAGCAGAGATGTAGGCATACATGTACACATATGTAGGTATGGTCTTTTAAACCTTCCTCATACAATGTAAAGATGTCATTTACAAAGTCACACTTAAAAAAGCAAATCTATACATGAGAGCTATCTCATCTAAATGTTTCTCTGAGCCCTTATCCCAGCATTCTGCATACAGAAGGCAATTAATAAGTGCTTGTTGAATTGAATCCAAATGAATCTGCAACTGTATTGGATACTTCATAATCAGTGATGTAACTAACAGTCAATGATGTAGGAGAACAAAGAACATTGCATAGCTACATATGGAGTTCACAGCATCAGTTTGTTTTAAAAGGGTGGGAGGTTAGACAAGCACATATATTTTTCACGATGAAAAAGACTGAAAATATTACCAGTTGAGTAACCAAAGATCTTTAGCAAATAAATTTGAAAAAAAGCACAATCTATTCTGTAGATAAACTTCTTTCAAATACTAAACTCCCCCAGCTGAATGTCAGAGGTTTAAATACATATATATATGCAGCATTTCATTCATAAGTAGTCTACAAAATGACTCAATGTAGTCATTTAAAAGCTTTTCAAATAAAAGACATAGCATATTTTAAAAATTAATATACTAAAGTACAAACAAAATAAACTAAAAGGGAAAAGCCCCCTATGTAACATAGCAGGGACATGATTTTCTTAGAAAAACCAAATACAATATTTTAAAACATTCTTCACAAATATTCTTCAAATGTTATAACTGATGAAATGGCATAAGTGAAAAAGAGCACTTGTGTAGTTTCCAGGGAATCAAATCACTGAACAATCATGCCAACATTATTTTTGGAGTTGGATGTTTCAGTCTCTCTAGAAAGAATGTATTTAATCACACCTCGAAGTGCATTGAGAAGTCTATTTCAATCATTTTAAAATTCTTTCATTTGGCAAAGTATTGTACTTTTAAGTCATCATTACCAATTCTCCCTTTTCTCTTTTAGAAGGGGGAATCTGCTTAGTGCTTCTGTAAACAATAGAAATGTTTGCAGAGATCAGTAAAATCGATCTTATATCCTTACACATTTCTGTTCAGAACAGGCTTCGGCCTGATCTCATATTCTCTAACCAGGAGAAATTTCCAATAAGGACAGGCGTTGAGAAGACCCTATTTTGGCCCTTAGTTACATGTGTCCAAGTACCCTTAAGTCAGGGATAGCCGTATATAAAAACCTAAAAGATCATCCCAGCCCTAAATATTTACTACTTTAAGGCACAGATGCATTAAGGCAACACCTTTTTTTTTTTAACTTAATAACAATCTCACTAAAAAACAAAACAAAACAGGAAAATGAATAATGATCTACCAAACTATTAGGTAATTCTATGGAGAAAACTTAGAACAGTTACTTAAGAAATATAAATTGTCAAATTGAACTTTCACAACTATTCAATTATTTAAAAAAGGAAAAAGACAAACGTTTTGGTAAGTTGGGAAGGTGTGTGTAAGCCTTGATGAATATTTTATGCAGCATGATTTTGGAATGTAAGGAAATACAAAATCCCATCGGGAAGGGGCAAGTGGGAGCTGAAACGCTTATTGCTGGGGAAATCTGATCTACTGACACATCCCATGGAGCCCCTTCTAAAACACAGCTGCAAACTGTACGCCTAGCCTTGATATCTCCTGGACGGGTTGTGACGACATGTCTGCTCTCGTCCAGGGTTCACAGAAAACCCAGCTTAGATAAAGCAACTGAATAATTTCCTCTGACCAAATTGAACTTTCTCTGATAAAAGAAAAAGAAAAGATAATAGATCCCATCTTGCCCCACCTCTTTCTTTTTTTCTCCCTTTTTCTTTTAGTGAAAACTGACATAAATTGTTGAGGAGCACTACAGCGCCACCAACACAGATCAATGCAAAACAAAAAAAGATCTCCCACCGTGTGCAAAAAAAAAAAAAACCTAGAAAAATGCCAAAAATTACAAAATGTCTCCCAAATGTACCTTTTCGGAAACAAACAAGATATGTGTGAAAGACGCCTAATGAGGAGCTTGTGAGAAATAATGCCTCCAAGGAGTAGCCCTTACAAAAGATCTGCCCTGCAAATAAAAGACCCACTATTTAGTAACAGCCATAACTTAATATAAACCCTGTTATGTCAATCTCCACCTTCATTATACCAAGGACAGCTTTTCTG
Source organism: Gymnobelideus leadbeateri (assembly GCA_011680675.1). Taxonomy (NCBI): domain Eukaryota; kingdom Metazoa; phylum Chordata; class Mammalia; order Diprotodontia; family Petauridae; genus Gymnobelideus; species Gymnobelideus leadbeateri. The sequence continues at coordinate 307,070 of WOXC01009818.1, read as the reverse complement.
TACTTTGTATCGAAGTAATCCATGAAGAGCAACCGGAATCGTTTCAGAAATTGTTTTAACTACAACCGTAATACATGCTGATAATTTAGTCGTGGACAAATTAGGTAATACAAGATTTTTATAAAGGAGGATATGCACATATTTGGCATTGCCAGCATTTCTGGCACAAAACAAGTCCATCTTGAAATATTTGAGTTCTTCTATAGTTCACAGTAATTAAAGTACAACCTACATTTTAAAAATATTTTGTTTTAACAATAGAAAGAACTATTTTTTTATTGTCAAAATTAACCAGATTGGATTAAGGTGGAATATGCAGACCAAAGCTAAAGAAAAAAAATCACCAAGATTTGTTTCGTCCATTAAAAACACAATGAAAATCCTTTTAATCCGGTGGCTCGTTTCAAAGATTCAACAATAGAGATGTTTAAAATTACAAACTTACCATAAGTGTAGGAAGAAAAGAAGCCAGTCCTTGCAAAATAATTGTAACAATATAAGCTGGATACTTGTGCCCTTAGAAACAGCAGCCTCCATGCAGCATATGGATCTTCAAACATCTTAGAAATATTTGGTAAATAAAAAGTAATACTTTCTTCCACGACCAGTGGCTCCATGAGGTGGTTTCCCCCAGGATCTGTGGGCGTTTGGGAAAAATCGGAGCAATATCCACAGAAGATTAAAAGCAGAGGAGGCAGCCAGCAGCCAGAAGACTCTGGGGTTAACAACTTTGCAATGGCAAACAGGCGTGTTCTGATTGGTTAGGAGGGCAGTGTCCCTACAGTCTGCACTATCCCCCGCTCCCCCCTCCTGCAGCCTGGGAAAAAAAAATGCAGTGTGTGTGCCATTTTACCCTGGGCTTTTAAAAGCACAGCCACCCAAATGACAAAAGTCTGGTCTCGATATTAAGTGACACTGCAAAACAATAGCGCTCAATGACTGTCTTGCTGGCTCTGGAAAACACCTTCCTCATGGCCTCAAGAAATGGATTTCCATCTTTTTTTTTTTAAACTGTGCAGCTTGCCAAGACAATATGGTTTTTTCAAGGAAATGTTTTGGTTTTTAAGAAATATATTTTATTGTGAAATCACCCAGCAATTTGGACACAAAGATGGTCATTCGAAAGTCGTCCTGTAGGAAGGAGTCTTTTAGATTCAACATTGTTAGGCCACCTATAAAGCCCTCCGACCCTTAACAAAATCCACCACTCCTTTAAGGCTTCCAGGTTCATACAATTATTTTGGTTAACAAGGAATACAACTATCTACCATATAAATATATGAATGACAGCCGTACTAATTTCACTAGGCACATGAAAACGGCAGGAATAATATGTGGTCTATAAATTCTATTTAAAAACCCCTCCTTATACTGACTGACAGAATTCTACCATGCTGCCCACAAACAAAATGGCTGTAGCAATGAGTTTTTTGGTTCCTCCCACTGTGCCTCCCTCTGGCCTCCAGGAAGTGTATGTGTATATGTGTGTGTATGCACACACATACATAATATATGTGTGGATTTTTTAAAATCCCAAATACACACAATTCTACAAGTACAATGCACAGCTTGGACTCTGGGAGATACTTTTGGTGAGGGCCACTTTTTAAAAAAGGTTTTGCTTTTATTGGTCATCTTTCTTTAAAAATATGTTTGAAAGTGCATCAATCACTGGAAATTGACATGACTGTGTTATTTGAACTTCCTGGTTTACATATTTATGAGGTCTTCACCTATCTTGGCAGGCTTTCAAATTAAGGGGACTGGGAAATTTGATGCTCTGTCTCTTTTCAGTTGTGAGCTGAGTCAGGTACTCAGGTTTTGCAACTGTGTTTTTCAAAACAGACAAAAATCTAGTAATTTAAAATTTTAATCATAAAACTAATGCAGCACCAGCCTTGAAAATATTAACTCACAAAAGTCAGTAAATCCAAAAGTATATACTTGATATTACAGATACATATATGGTTTACTGAATTAATACTATACAAAGAATTTTTGTTTTCTTAGCTATTTGCACCCTAAATTTCCAGTTAATCAAGGGTAGTCTTTGTTTGAAGAAAGAGGTGGGTGGTAGGGGTGGGGGAGGAAGAGAATAAAGAAGAGTTTTGCCTAGAATTGTACAGGGCAAATGCTCCTTGCTCTTGTGATACATTCCTGTCTGGCAGTTAATAGCACATTCAAAAGGCTTTAGCCAACTGCAGGGTCAAGGGGACAGTTCCTTGAACTATCGATAGACTAGTATTTTCTAGACATTGTGTCCTTTAGCTGACAGGCAAGTGCTGGCCTTTCTTTGGAAGTGTATCTTCTTAGGTTGTAGGCAAGGGGCAGCACATGAACAGAAGTTGAAGGGACTGGTTTTCAGAGCTGGCATGTACTACTCTTCCCCTGACCATCAATTGACAGGCACACCAAAACCTCAGAAAACACTTTTGTACATGGCTCAGATTCAGAAACTAACAGTGGGCAACTGTGTTATGGACAGACTTGAAAAACCCAGATTTGAAGGTTAATAAATTATAAGTATGAGATACACTTTTATATTCCCATATAGCAAAAATTCCTTAAGGTCACAACTCAGTAAAGGAAATGGACCTTTTGAGATGTGGTCTCTGTATTTATATACATGTACATGTCATATATATATATGCACATATATACATATTATATATCCATAGTTTAGTATATTCTGGGCACACTGAACCATGAGGCCTATAGTTATAGATAGTATATGTAATTATATGGACATTGTAATTTTATATAATTTGGCAGAAGAAATTTCTTAGACATCTGGGGATGCAATCATGACAAAAATCAGTATAGCATGTCATGTTTGTTCATTTGAAATGTACAATGAAAGTATCTAGAAAAATTCTAACACAAATAAGTAATTTTAAATTTCTATTGGCAAGGCATTGAACTCTCCTGAGCCTCAGTTTCCTCATCTGTAAGATGGGCATAATACCTGTGGCATCTATCTCACAGGACTGCTGGGAGTCTCAAATGAAATAGATATGTAAAGTGCTTTTTAACTTTAAAGAGTTCTATGAGTCAAATATTGTTTTTGTTGTTGTTGACTTGGTAATTTTGTACCCTCTAGCTGCATTTCATGGTTTTTCTGTCTGGATTAGGGTCTTTGTGTTACATTTTGAGATGTTTTGATGTTCCACTTCTTGCTGCACAATTGCAGTCACTGATTTTATGATGTAACACATAAATAAAATGAGACTATTCAATAACTTTCCAAGACCACAAAGGCCATAGTTACACTAGTAAAACGAAGTAAGAAATTTAGGCAATTTTCTGATTTAATGTCTTACTGACCTTTGTTAATATTTGCTTCTCTCTCTTTCCGCCCCCCTCCCTCTTGTTGGAGTAGGAAATAATAACTAGCAAATTCATGAAATTAGTTTTCATTTTGTTCAGTAAACAGGTCACTGTGACCACTGATTAATGAAACCATTTTTAGACTGCATAAATATATTCAAATTTTACTTTCAATACTAGGGAATCAGGTCAATTACCATTTTCAGTTTCAACAAACATTTATTAGACCTCTAGTTAGCTCAGGACACTATATTATGTACTAGGGGAAATAAAAAGGCCAAATAAAAAATGACTTTTTCTGTCACAGAGCTAATCCTCTACACCAGTTTCTGCTTTTAAAAAATAAGGAAATGTTATGTTCAGGGCTTTGCAGTATAGGTCTTTTGTTAGGCAAGGCCCAGAGAAATGACTTCTTGGGCCCATAGGAAAGACACCAGGGAGTAAGGAAAAAAAAAGGCAAAGGGCAAGAGACCAATAGACTTAGTTGTGGAAATTGAAGTATTAAGAAGATACTTGATCAATTTGCTAATATTATTCTTTCTGATTAATATGTAATTGGATGTCTGAACCCTGATCAAGATGTTAGAAAACAAATTTAGATCATTATGAACTGAAGTATCAATATGCTTTCAAAGAGGTTATCAGTAATGAGAATGCTAGAATACACTAACCAGAGCTCCAAGTAGAAAGTAAAGGCTTTGAGAACATTTCTTTATTGACTTTGGAAGTCAGAGAAAAGGAAAAGAGCTAGAATCTGTTTTGCTTGTCAGAGTTGATGGTTTGAATGGTATGTCTATTGGTGAATATGCAGATTTCTACAGTTTGGCCATGATATATACATATTTTATAGTTTCCTATAGAACATCTATCTAATATATAGACCTCCACATATTGTTTACAAACCCTTGTAAAAATATTTCTGGATAGTCTCCCTTTCATTTTTGCCTATACTGAAACCCTCTTCACCATGTTAGGATGCCAAAATGAAATTCTAAAAGCATAGGTCTCACCATGTTACTGCCCCCCTCAAAAAGTTCTAGTGACTCTCTCTTTCCTCTAGGATCAAATGGAAACTCTTCGGTTGGACATTTAAAACCTTTTGCCATCTTGCTCCAGATTTCATTTCCAGACTTATCATATAATTACTCTCCTTCAGACATTATACATTCTAGCAAAACTGCACTTCTTGCTGTTTCTGACAAATGATATTCCATTTTCTATCACTGTGTCATTGCAGTCTGTCCTCCATGCCTAGAATGCACTCACTCCTCAACTCCACTTCTGAGCATCCTTAACTGTCTTCAGAGCTGTCATATCAACTACCACATCTTAATTGACAACTTTCCAGACTTTCTCTAATTGCCAGGGTCTCTCTCTACCCATAACTAAAATTACCTTATGTTTACTTAGAATGTATTTTGTAGTGACTTATATATGCTGTTTCCTCTGAAAGAATGTAAGCCCTTTGAGGGCAGAGATATTTGGTTTTGTCTTTATATACCTAGCACCTAGATGTAATGTTAATGGAATCTGAAGATCTTCCATGACCCTTTGTATTGTCAAGTAAGCAGGTATTTAGCACCTTGTTTCAAGTTAACACCTTGTTTAAACTATTTAATTAAAACAGAAGTAGTTACTACCTTGGGAAGAAGTTGCTTATGTAATAAAAAGGGGCAGGACAGGGAGGAGCTATACAATATATAAGGAAGAACACAAGCTGGACAGACAGAATTTCCTGGGGTAAGTATCATGGAGGCAGGGCAGCTGCTACTGGACTGAAGATTGAACTGAGAATTTAGAAGAACTGAGAAGAGGAATGAGAATTGAGAACTGAGACAGAATTTCTTGGAGCAAGCCACATAGATGCTGGATAAAGTGATTTTGATTTTGAGAACGGAGATTATGAAGCTGAAGACTTCTGAGGGCCAGCTGGAGCTGCTGAGGATTTCCAAGGGTCAGCTGAAGCTGCAGAAGACTGAGAAAGTATGACTGTGGTGCCAGTACTTTGTACAAATGTTGTTGTGACTTTGTTAATGTGCATGAATGTTCTCATGGCTTTGTTAAGCCTTGTCTTCCCAGGAACAGAGACTGTGAAGGATTTAAGATGGATTGGACACTTTGACCCCCAGTGTAGAGCAGGAACTGCATGGAGAGCTGGACAAGGATCTGGGAGCTGTCTGCCTTTGAACTCAGGTGGCAACTGGTTAGATTTGGGTGGGAGCTGGGACCATGGAAGAGGAACCATGGGAGCTGAAAGCCTGCCCTGAGTCAAGATGAAAAGACCTCTCTGTGGGTACTGAGTAGTGACTGATGAAATTGTATGAGTAGTGACTGATGAAATAGGATACTGAGTAGTGATTGATGAAATTGTAATTTACTTGAGACCTAGGGGTGGATGGCTTTTGTATTTTCTGCTACTCCTTAAGAGGGTACTGAGTAGTGACTCTTGAAGTTGTAACTTAATTGCACCCCATGGGTGGAGAACTTTGACTTTTGTACTTTGTGACCCTTAAGGAGGCCTCCTTAAGGATAATTGAATGATTGAGTTACTAAATGATTGAGTTACTAAATGACTGTACTTTGTTGAAAACTATGTGGCCATTTTAGTGATCATTTATTGAGTTGTGACATGGTGAATATTGTATTTTGATTTTCTATGATAAATTGTAACATTGTAAATGCTGTATCTTGATTTTCTGTGAATGTTTTGCTCTGATTTATTATCAAATAAATGGAGAGTTTGCTATACCATGTAATCAGAACTTTGAAAGCTGTTCACAGCAACAGTCCTCTGGAAAGTTACTTGTACTTGGCTTTACACTAGGACATTAAGTAACACATAGAAAAATACTTGCTAAATGCTTGTCAATTAATTGATAAAATGTATACCATTATAAAATATATTTTAAAGCAATGCCTTATGGGTCTTGTAACACACCAATATTTCAGTAATGGCTATGCCATTAAAGCTACTTCAGGAGTCATTTGTGAGATGATTTGGGTCACAGTCATCTATTGCAGTTTTTTTAATCACTTTCATTTAAAAAAAATCTTTCATCAGATTGGTTTATGAGCATTAACATAAGATTAATCTTCAAAGAGGTTTTAAGATAACTTACTTGAATATAATTGTGAATCTGGCTGACTAGGTGTGGGATTTGATCACTTCAATAAGCATATAAGATACTCAAGCTACTCTCCTTGGTGCTGGTGGGGATACAGATATCCTAATAATTGAAGGGACATGTGATCTTACTGGATCTTGTAGGTAGGCCTGTCAACTAAGGAGACCACAACCCATCTGTGCAGGCTACGTATATGGAAAAATTTCCCATGTCCTCCCACAAATGAGCCACAGGGTTTCTACCCAGTATGTTGGGGAAAGATATAAAGTTGAAATAAAAAATGATCCTCACTCTCAATGAGGCTCACTATCTATCTGGGGTTCTTACCTATTTTTGTGTTATGGACCCTTTTGGCAGTCTAGTAAAGCCTATGAATTACTTCTTAGAATATTATTTTTAAAGGCTTAAAATAAAAAAAATATAAAATTACTGACACTGGGTTAAGAACCACTGCTACAGATATTGTCTTTTACTTTTTTTTTCTTGATTACATGTTGTTTTCTGGGCCTTACATTATGGGCTTCCTGTTATGCAAAAGAACCAAAGATGTTCTCTTTGCCCATAGAAAAATAATTGCTGTGTTTACTCACATTATGATCACTTTGCTGACTACACAAGGTCCTATCTCAATATTTCCCTACTTTTTAATGTGCATATATGTATAAATATTACTTAAGAAGCAATGTGGCATGGTGGAGATACTGCTGGTCCTGGAGAGAATTACCACTCTGACTAAATCACAGTTCTTTGACATATGAAAACCTCTCCCTGCTACCTTAAGCCTCTTTTCCCACATCTAATCTCAACCCCCAACACACTGACATCTGTCAGTGGCAACAGGTAGGATCATTATCCATGGTGTTGAACTAGCTAAACTATAGGCTATTGTTTCATTTCAGATTTTTTTTTTTGGTATGTACAATTTCAGATAAACAAAATCAAAAAAGTACTCCTCTCTTTACCCTTTGCAGTATGGGACAGCCATCACTGTGTCTCAGGAGTGACAACAATGACTACAGCCTACAGAACAAAGCACAGATTCCCTAATACAGGCTGTTTAGCATACCAAAGAATTTTCTGTAAAGTTGTAACAGTGGGGGATTTGAGTGTGAGTACTGTATACACTCTCAGGGCCAAGCTTCCCAGAGAACCTGGGCTTCACAAGATTAGGTGATCTGCCCCTGCATTTATAGTGTTGTGGGTTATGCACATTGGTTCTGTCTATTGTCCTAGTCCAGGCTTTTGGCAGTGATCCAGAATACGTGCATGCTGTCCTAAATGTTCCTGGGAGAATGAGGTTCTTTTTGTCTGTGTGTATTTGTGAGGGAATTGGGGCCCAAGCCTGGGCTAATAGAGCCTCTGTTATGGAGAGGGCCTATAGTGAATACTGACTCTCAAGCTAGTTTGACCTTTAGACTTTTAAATGAATGACCACAATCTGAGTCTCCACCTTTATACACAAGTAAAGGAGCATAACTGATAGAGAGACAAAACCTATCCCAACATTCTACTTTGTATTTTGTCAATTCTAAATCTGACACCTTTGGAATTTACTCAGATTATCTACTGTGGGGAACAAGTGTGGAGGGATACAGCTAGGGTCATGTTTTGGAGATAAACTCCAGAAGCTTCTTCCTGCACCTGAGGAGTGAGAGAGATGGGGTCAATGCTGAAGAATAGCACTGGCATGTCATAAATGTCTATCTCGATGATCTTTGGTGCCACTCACCACACAATGTATGAGTAAATGTCAAAGTAACAAAGCAGTGCAGTGGCTTTGCTGTCATAGAGGGTTTCTTTTCCTTTTCCTTCAGTGGATTATGTATGGCTCTTGATTATGTATGACTGGTTATGTATGACTCTTGATTATTAAGACACTGGGAGAAATCAATAGGAGCCCATATGACAGGCCGATCTGTGTGAATCTACAATTGAGTTCTGAATTGCTTCCGACCATGACAAAGGATCTGGAGCAGCTAGACGGTGCAGTGGATAGAGCACTGGGTCTGGAGTCAGGAAAACCCGAGTTCAAATCTGGCCTCAGATACAACTAGCTGTGTAACCCTGGGCAATTCACTTAACCCTGCTTGCCTCAGTTTCCTCATGTGTAAAATGAACTGGAGAAGGAAATGGTAAACCACTCCAGTATCTCTGCCAAGAAAACCCCAAACTGGGTAACAAAGAGTTGGAGATGACTGAAAGGACTGAACAACAACCAGTGATAAAGGATACATGAAAAGGGAATCTAAAGATATAGATTTAAGATATAGATTTACAGCTGGAGGAGAACTTTGGAACTATTGTATTGAGTTTGTTATTTTTTAAAAATCACAAACTATAAACATAATAGAGATCTATACAATCCTCCTGTTTTTCATTGTATATGGAAATGTTCATGTTTATTGATATTTGTTGAGTTCATAAGAATAGGGATAGCAATAGAGACTGAAATTGTTATTTGATTTGTATGAGGAACTCATGGATAAGGAAATTCTCTCTCCCTCCTTTTCCTCTATCCCTCTACCCCCAATATGACACATTTTTTTTTGGCAGCTTATAGAGGTACTGAGCTGCCCAGAGCACTGAGAAGTTAAGTAACTTCAGCCTGGACAAGTTCTTCTTGGCTTTGAGGCCGCATCTTTATCCAGTTTGATCCTTTGATATATTCAAAATTAAAAAAAAAAGATTTACAGCTTCAAGGGACTATCAAAATTATTTAGTTCAACCGACTTATTTTAGAGATGAACAAACTGAGTCCAGGACAGGGGTTAAACCCACATCCCCTAAATTTAAGTGTAAGGATCTTTCCTACACACCTCTTCAGAAGAGGATCTAAGCAAAAATGATGTGTCACAGATTCAGTCTGAGGTCTGTGCATCTGACCTTCAACACCTGAATTCAATTCCCCTTTCTCAAAAGAGTGCCTGGCAGCAGGTACTGGAATATGACTTGTCTGTATTCAAAGTTGTTACAATCCTAGAAGCATGAAGGAACTTTTATTTTGGTGGTTGAATTGGCTAATAAAGGAAGGAGAGGTCCTGAAGGGTAATTTCTGGAGTGCCAGGGAGGTGACTCATTATAGCTTTTCAGCCAGAAAAATAAGCCCTTCAGGCAACTTTTAGTACATTGATAGCCAACTACTATCCAAAAGAAAATCTTTTCTTTCAAGTTTCTGATTCACACTGTAACAGGGGTTTGCAATCAGACTGGCCTACTGCCAATCAGTTTAAATAAAGCAGCTGGTGATCCCAAATTTAAAATGTTTCCTTTCTCCTCAGATTTTCCATAGACCACTTTATCTGGACTTCTCTTTTGTCCTCATCACATATGCCTTTTATTATACTTATCTATGTACATGTCATATCCTTCCTAGTCTCCTGTAAGCTCTTAAGGGTAGGAACTATATAATTTCTCAAATGTAGTCTACTTCACTGTCTTCCTTTTGCTCAGTTTTGGGCCTACCTCGTGGTCTATCTGCAGTGATTGTCCTACATATATGTACTAATGAACAAACAGGTTTTCTGATGGCATGCCATAATTAGAACAATAGACATTCTTCATTTTTTTTTCTAGAATAGATTTGATTCAGTTTTTAAAAATTAAGAAATGGTTCAAAAATGTGTGCTAGATGTTGGGAATGCAGATAAAAATGAAAACAATAATTGCTTTCAAGGAGCTCTTGTTCTCTTGGAGGATATGACATGTAAACAGCTAGCAGTGGGAAGAATGCTAGATGCAGAATCAAAAGACTGAGCTCTAACTACCAGCTCTCCTCCTTACCTGTGTGACCTTAGACAAGCCATTAAATTCAAGTTCCCAAAGCTGTGGAATGAAGAGGGGTTGGACTAGACCAAGGGTTCTGAACTTGGGGTTCCTGAACTTTTAAATTTATATTTTGATATAATTGGTTTCCTTGGAATCTTATGCTTTTTATTTTTTGCATTTGAAAATAGTATTCTGGAGAGTTCATAGGCTTCACCAGACTGACATAAAAATGCTTAAGAACCCCTGGACTAAGCAATGTCTAAGGTGTTTCCTAGCTAGAAATCTATGATCCTAAGTGTAATATATTTTGAGGTTATAGAGGAAATTTATGAAGGAGATTTGAGGTCCTTGCCATTCTGTCTCAACACCAGAGAGGAGCTGGAAGATCCAGCTCTGTGAACCTCAAAGATCCAGGGAGGCTTAACTTCAGAGAGTTCAGATCGATGAAGAAACCCAGGGGACCCACTGTGAGAACAGGCAGGGCAGGTCATAACACCCAAAAGCAAAGGAAGAGGTGGAACTTGGCTTTCATCATTCATTTGGTACAAAGTGCCAATTCAGGCACTAAAGCTAGAGAGATGAAGAAATCAAATATAACACCAACCAATATAAAAAAATTATTGCAATTCTTGATGGTAAAGGTGATTTTGAAGGACCACTTTGGAACCATTGCTTTGAGCTTTTTACTTACACACATACACAAGCTATAAATATAATAAAAAAAAAACCTATGGTTTCATATAGAATCCTCTTTTTTTGTTTTTTCACTGTATATGGGAATATTCATATTTATTGGTATTTGTCAAGTTCATAATAATAAGGTTAGCAATAGAGATTGAATCTATGATTTTATTTGTATAAGGAACTCATGGGTAAGGAAACTCTTCCTCTCACTCTCATCTCAGATTGGTTCAAAGAGGGAAAAATTCATGTACACAGTCAATTGGGTATGGAAATCTATCATGGCCAACAAAGAAGTAGGAATGGAAGGGGATAAGAGGAAGATGGAGGTAGGGAGGGTGATAAAAGGGAAAATGGATAAACTAAGGCAATGGTCAGAAGCAAAACAGACTTTAGAGGATGGATAAAATTAAAAGAGAAAGGGGGAGGGAAGGGAAGGAAGGAGAGAGAGAGAGAAAGAGAGAGAGAGAGAGAGAGAGAGAGAGAGAGAGAGAGAGAGAAACAAGAAAAAATGGGACAGAGAGAAATGTACAGTTGGTAATCATAACTGTGGAAAGATGAATTCACAAATAAAACAGAAATGGATAGCAGAATGGATTAGAAACCAGAATCCACAATATGTTGTTTATAAGAAACACACTTGAAATAAAGAAACAAGGGGCGGCTAGGTGGCGCAGTGAATAGAGCACCGGCCCTGGAATCAGAAGGACCTGAGTTCGGAGCCGGCCTCCGACACTTAATCCGCACAAACAAAAACCTAGCCGTGTAACCTTGGGCAAGTTACTTAACCCCAATTGCCCTAAAGGGGAGGCTAGGTGGCGCAGTGAGTAAGAGCGGAGTTTGGATGACCCGAGATCAGATCCGGCCTCAGAAAATGAGCACCCACGCATAAATAACGACTAGCTGTGTAACCTTGAGCAAGTTACTTAACCCCAATTGCTTAAAAAAAAAAAGAAATAAAGAAACACACATAGAATTAAAATAAGGGGCTGGATCAGAATCCATTATGCTTCAAGTGAAGTAAAAATAAAAGGCAGGGGTGACAATTATGATATCAGACAAACTAAAACAAAAATGGACCTAAATAAAAGAGATAATCAGGGAAATTGCATCTTGCTGAAAGGGATCATAGACAATGGAGTAATATCAATATTATAGATGCACCAGATCTGGATGCAGAAGATCCAAATTCTTAAAGGAAAAATTAAATCAATTATAAGAGGAAATACACAATAAAACTATACTAGTAGGGGACCTCAACTCTCCCCTCTCAGAGCTAGATAAATTAAACAATAAAATAAATTAAAAAGAAGTTAAGAATCTTAGAAAAGTTAAATATGACAGACCTTTAGAGGAAAGGAATAAAAAGGAATATACCTTTCTCTCAGTTATACATAGCACCTTCACAAAAATTGACCATGTCTTAGGGCATTTACAACCAAATGCAAAAAAGTAGAAATATCAAATGCACCCTTTTCAGACAATAATGCAATAAAAATTACATTCAATAAAGGGAAATAGAAGTACAAATTAAAAATTAATTGGAAACTAAACAAGCCATCCTAAAGAATGAATAGGTCAAAGAACAAACCATAGAAGCAAGCAATAATTTCATTAAAAACAAAGACAACAATGAAACAACACATCAAAATTTGTGGGATGCAGTCAAAGCAGTACTTAGGGAGAAATTTATATCTCTAAACATGCACATCAATAAAAGAGAGAAAAAGCCAATAAATGAGTTAGGTATACAACTAAAAAAAAACACTTAAAAATTTTAAACCACTGTTTAAATAACAAAATGGAAATACAGAAAATAAAAGGAGAGAGTAAAAAAAAACTGAAAGTAAAAAACAAACAAAAAATATTGAACTAATAAATAAAACTAGGAAAAAAATCAATAAAATGGACAAACCATTAAAAAGAAGAAAACCAAATTACTACTATCAAAAATGAAAAGGGTGAATGCATCACCAATGAAGATGAAATTAAAGCAATTATTAGTAGTTGACTTGCTCAATTATATGCCACTAAAATTGACAATCTAAATGAAATGAATGAATATTTACAAAAATATAAATTGCCCAGATTAACTGAAGAGGAAATAGAATACTTAATTCTATTTTGGGAAAAGAAATTGAAGAAGTCATAAATGAACTCCCTAAGAAAAAATCATCAGGACTAGATGTATGTACAAATGAATCCTACCAAATATTTAAGGAACAATTAATAAAGTATTTGAAAAAATAGGTAAAGAAGGAGCTCTACAAAAATTCCTTTTATGACACAAATATGGTTTTGATACCTTAATCAGGGAGGGCAAAAACAGAAAAAGAAAACTATAAGCCAATTTCCCTAATGAATATTGATACAAAATTTAAAATAAAATACCAACAAGGAGATTAAGCAATATATCACAAAGATTATACATTATGACCTGGTGGGATTTATATTGGGAATACAGGGTTGGTTCAATATTAGAAATCTATAAGCATAACTGATCATATCAGTTAATAAGAACACCAAAAAGCATGATTTTATAATATATATGTATATATATATACATATATTTAAACAGAAAAAAATTTTCACAAAATACAATGCCCAATCTTATTAAAACCACTAGAAAGCATAGGAATAAATTGAGCTTTCCTTAAAATGATAAGTAGTATCTCTCTAAAACTAATAGCAAGTATTATCCGCAATGGGAAGGAACTAGAAACCTTCCCAATAAGATCAGAGGTGAAACAATGATGGCCATTATTACCATTATTAATCATGAGGAATAAAAATTGGCAGTGAGGAAACAAAACTATCATGTCATCTACAAGGAGTGATAGTTTTGTTTCCTCACTGCTAATTTTTATTCTTCACGATTTTTTTAATCTTATCACTATAATTAATATTTCTAATAAATTGCTATTTTGATTAATAATCCTCTACCTCTTCATCTTCTACAACAGATTTGTCTCATAAGCTCCAATTATTTTTATGGTGGCCTTTTTACTCATGATCACTACAAGGCAAGATGACTCGTGTCCCATGAAATGGCATTTTTTGTTGCCTTTGGACACATAATTTAAAAAACCAAACTCTGCCAAATCCTTTGTTTTTCTCTCCAAGGAGAGCCAGTGTATGAACTGCTGAAGAGCTAGCTTTGAGTAAGTGGACTGACATAATCAAAGCTATAAACAAAGAACATTTATCTGAATGAATTGGAAGAGAGAGAAACCAGAGACAAGATCTATTAGGCTATTTTAATGATGCGAGGAGGAGATAACCCTAGAACTGGGGTGGCAGCAGTAGGAATGGTAAAGAAGTGATGGTTCTGAGAGATCTTGCAGAGACATAATCCACAGGATTCCTCTTGGCCAAGAATGACATCCTTGGCCATCATTTAGCTTGTTGGAGGTACTCTAAGTATAAACGAAGTCCCAAGTTGGGTCAATACTGATAAGGTTGAGAGTCACGAGTTCAAAATGATTAAGGGGCACTAAAAGTCATTCTAGAAGGCAGCTAGGTGGCTCAGGGGATAAAGCAGTGGGCCTGGAGTCAGGATGACCTAAGGTTAAATCCAGCTTCAGACACACTTATTATGTGACCCTGGGCACATCTCTTAGCCTCTGTTTGCCTTAATCCACAGAAGAAGGAAATAGCAAACCACTCTGGTATTCTTGCCAAGAAAACCTCATGGACAATATGGTCCACAAGGTCACAAAGAATCAGACACGACTGAATGACTGTACAATAATAAAGTCATTCTATTCATGATCACAAAGTCCACTTCCAAGCTAGCCATCAAAAGCCTGTACCATGTTCCACAAAAAGGATTGAAAGAGTGTGCCTGGATCAGCACAAATGGAGCTACCGCAAAGAAACACCAAAAGTATAAACAGTATTAACATGTATATATTCAAAATATATTCATAGAGACAGTTTGTGGTGCAATAGATAGAGTATTGGTCCTGGAGAGTCAGGAACATCTAAGTTCAAATTTGACTTCAGACACTCACTGACTGTGTGACCCTGGGCGAGTCACCTCACCTCTGTTGTCTTCACTTTTCTCATCTATAAAACGAAGGTAATAATAGCACCTCCCTCCCAGGGTTGTTATAAGGACCGAAAGAGATAATATGTACTTAGCACAGTGCCTGGCACATAGTAGGCATTATATTAATACTTATTCCCCTTCCCATTCCCTTCTCCCTACACATACACACATACACACACACAACTGTGTGTGTGTGTGTGTATCTGGGTGCAACAGAAAGGACATTGGGTTGAGAATTCAAGGAACCTGGGCGCAAATTATTGTTTTGCTACTGGGCTACTTTAGCAAACATGGACCAGTTGTTTCACATCTTAGTTTCTGCACCAAAAAGTGAGGTAGTTGTACTAGATAATATCTAAAGTCCTTCCCAGTACTAAATTCAATGGTCTAATCCTACATATCATAAATCAATGTTTTCATCTTTGCTTTCAAAGGATAGTAAGTGCAATCTGTATATAATTTTCAAAACACCTTTAAAAAGACAAATGATTAGTCACTGTTTTCTAGTACATCTAGCAAGAGTAATTTTATTTCTAGAAGTCACACATGTATGATTTTCATCGAAAGCAATGCCTATGGAATCTTGGCCAATGTAGCAGAAAAATGTAAAAATGAATAGACCAACTTTCTAATGGTAAAGTAAATAAGGATATTAAAGCATCTGTTAAGGTATTGTTTCCACTCCCCCCCCCCCAAAAAAGATAATTTATGCCGATAATCATTCATTCAGTAACATGAATTTTTCCCTAGATGACCTTAGGCAGATTTAGGCTAATAGTGAAAGGCACTATGTAAACTTGCTGCTGTGCTTAAATTTTTTTATTCCAGACTAAAATGGTAATGCAACATGTGAATGATGACCTATTTATCACCCACTGCTTGGTCCAAACCCCATCTACAGTAGCACATTCTTCTGCTATGTTACTATTGCCTTTCTTCTGTCTCTCCTTTAGATGTTTCCTTTCCTTACTCAGAGCTGCCACAGGAGATTGGCGTTAGTAGGGAGTGGGGAAGATTATGTCAGGAGGAGACAAAGAAGGCTTTGCACATACTGGGTGAACTTATTGTACCGAACTTTTGGGAGGGCATAGAAGAAAATGCTCCAGGATGAGCAGGTGTAGATGGGCTGCAATCAACATCATTGGAAGAAACTCTCAAACTAATAAGATTATGTATCGATTTGAGTTTTTACAATATGTAATATTTTATTTTTCCTCCAATTACATGTTAAAACAATTTTTTAACATTTATTTTCCACTTGAGTTTTAAGTGAACAGAAAGTATGGAAATAGAGATAGAAGTGAGACACAGAAAGGAAAAAAGTGTTTTTATAGGCATAACTTTAGATTCCAGATTCTAATGAAAATTTGTTGCAGAGGTTATTGTCAAGCTTCCTACTCTTGAGCACATTCTTGCCATACATCTTGGAGAGTTCTCCTTTCTTGGGCCTCCAAACATTGTATAGTTTGATTGAGTGGCTACACATGTGATTATCATAGTTACAGCTATGGCACCTGTTTGGTTCTTTATCTCTCAGAAGAAGAAAAGAAAAACCAGTAGGTCTCCTTCATAGAAGTTCTTGGAATCATTCCAAGGATGATTTGTTGTTCAGCAACAATTCAGAGAAATCACCAAATTCCCATATATAGAGAACGTATTCTCTGAGCCTTGACTGTAATATCATTGGAGATAACTCTGAAAGACATTTTTACAGTGGTTCAGTTGCCAAGAATGGAATAGTGTGACATAAGCTTAGTGGTGGGGAAAAATAAGCTTAGTTACAGGCAATTTATGATTTATTTTGGAAGAAAGTTCTGAAGGAAAATGAGAACTGCTGGCTAGACTATTTGGTAATATCGTTAATGGATGAATTGTTTACAAATTATTTTCAATTAAAATGGTTGCTAGAGATGACATAGTGGTTAAAGAGACACTGCAATGTTTGGGAAACTATGCCTACTCAGTGCAATAAGATATAAAGAATAAGATGGTTGGAAGAAAGATAGGAGAATAATATTTCTATGGATTCATATTCAACTAAACTCAACAAGCATTTATTTAGCACCTACTATATGCCTGGTACCATGCTAATCAGTGGGGATATAGAGACAAGAGCAAAACAGTCCCTGACCTCAAAGATCTTGCACTTTAATGGGGAGAAAAGAAGTTATACACATATAAGTCACATACATATAAATCCCAAATAAATACAAAGTAATGGCATTCAATTTAATTCAACAAATATTTATTGTGTCTCCTATGTGCTAGGCACTCAAAACAAAAGATAAAACAAAAAAAAAAAGCAGTCTAGGCCCTCAAAGAGTGATATTATCCCTGTAACCTTGTAGGTAGGTGCTACTGTTATTTTCAATTTACAGATAAGGAAATTGACGTTGATAGAGATTAAATGACCTGCTCAGGGTCATTTAAGTGATCAAGGATACACATATGGGTGATTTATTCTAATCAAGATTTTATAGAGATGAGAAGATATTAATGTCTTCTTGATCATCTCTTTTGTTATTAATAGTATCTGTGAATGTTTTCAGTCGTTTGGAAACTTCTCTTCCATATGTCTTGAGATACCTCTAGTGCTTTCCAAAACAGCCTATCTCCTACACAGTTATCTTCGTTTATCCTTGGTCTAGTCCACTTTCTCTCCATCTTTGTCTTTTAGTGCCATTTCTACTTGTATTGGCGCTTTTAGAATTGAAATCCAAATGTGTTGGTTCCATTGTCATTAAGGATAAAAATAAGTTGTTACTGAGATTCAGAGAGATTTGTTCCATTTTTTCATCTGTTTATTAACTTTCTTCCAGTTTTACCTTGAAATGCTCTTGGGATGATCTGATTTAATTAGATCTCACATGAAGCTTTCTGCATACTGTTTCTTCCTCTACCATTCTTCACAGTTTTTTGAGATGACGTTATTTATAAATAACAGGAGGGAAACAATATGTGTTATATCAATGGTAAGAAGCTGGAACAAAATCATCATCTTGGAATTATTTTTAAATATATTTTATTTATATCTTTTGTTTCCCCCCAGTAATCCTCTCTCCCCCTCCTTCCAGAGAGAATTTTTTAAAGAAAAAGAGGAACAAGAAAAAACTCAGCAAAACTGTTTAATTCATAGAAAAAAATAGATTTTTGCAATATTCCACACTCATGGTCCCCTTACCTCTGCAAAACTGTGGGGAGAGATATTTTCTCAAAACTCATCTTTGGGACTAAGCTCTTTTTAATTTTGCAACATTCATTTTTATTAACTTGTGATTGATTTTTCTGTTTGAATTTTTTAAATCATTGTGTATAATTTCCTTGGCTCTGTTTACTTTACTTTGCATCTGTTCATCTAAGCCATTCCATGCTTCTCTGTGATATTCATCATACTTGTCCTTTCTTCCAACACAGTCATATTTCATTATATTCATGTACCATACTTTGTTTAGTCATTCTCTAATCAGAGAGCATTTACTTTGTTTCCAATTCTTTGCTACTATAAAAAGTGTTACTATAAATATTTTGATGTATATAGATCTTAAAAAAAATTTTACCCAATGACCTCCTTTGGTGATTGATAATACCTAAAAGTAGAATCTCTGGGTTAGAATGTGTGGATATTTTATTCGTTTTATTTACATAATTTAAAATTGCTTTATAAAATAGTTGTACCAATTCACATCTTTACCAGCAATGCATTAGTGGGCTTGTCTTGTCACAACCTCTTCAGCAATGACTATTCCTATCTTTTGTTATCTTTGCCAATTTGCTGGGTATGAAGTGAAACCTCAGTATTGTTTTGATCTGAATTTCTCTTCATATTAGTGATCTGGAACATTCTTTCATATGGTTGTAAATAGTTTGCAATTCTTTTGAGAATTGTTTGTTCATCTCCTTTTATTAAGGAATGACTTTTGTAGTATATATACTACAAAAGTTTATGTTCATGTATATATATATATATATATATATATATATATATACTACAGAGTATGTGTATATATATATATATATATATATATATATTAGTTGTTTATAATAACTATAGACTCTATGTAACCTAGATACCTGTAGCGACAATCACCCCAGCATCCCCAGGGTGGCTGCTAACACAGGTTCTTAGATCTGCTTTTCTTTTTTTTTTTTAAAGCAATTGGGGTTAAATAACTTGCCCAAGGTTACATGGCTAGTTATTTTATGTGTGGGTGCTAATTTTCTGAGGCTGGAACCAATCCCAGGTCCTCCTGACTCTGGGGCTGGTGCTCTTACTGTGCCACCTAGCCACTCCTAGATCTGCTTTGCTAAAGGAAAGCAACTCAAAATGGGTTAATAATCTTGCTTTAATCAATAAAACATATCATTTACCTAGCTTAGGGGGGAAAGTCAGCACCCCAAACTTCAGAATATACAGAGATTACAAGCAGAAATTACAAGAAGACAGAGAAACAAACAGATCAAGCAGACAGGCCTCTGTTCAACCATTACATTCATACCTAATCACGGTTACCAGAGAGGGAAGCATCAACATCGGAGTTTTCAAAGCCAGGGGTGGCTCTCAAAGGCTACCCAGAGTCTCCTCTGGTCAACTCACACAACACTTCTCAAAGTGAGCCCCAAAACGAAGCCCCACATCAGGATTTACATAGCCTTCTCCTGGGTCAGAGAATGTAACAACCCTCTTGACCCACTGCCCAATCACAATTGAAAAACAAACCTCCCACCACAGGCTCCAGGTGCACTTAAGCCTATCAAAGGGCCTAGGAGCAGGGAAGATCTTACACAATACAATCTTATAAAGATGGCAACAACATAAATTTACATTCCTATTACAATACCCAACCTTCATCCAGTAAATTTGATATGAAGATCTTAGAATTCTTTATCGGCAGCAAATTGAAACTGTAGATCTAGAGAGGATTTAAACAGTTATATGTAAGGCACTGTACTAAGCACTGGTGATAAAAAAGAAAGACAAAAACATGGTTTTTGACTTCAAGAAGCTCCCACTCTGATGGGGGAAAGGACACGAAAACAACCAGTGCAGACAAGATGTACACGGATTAGATATAAAGTAATATCAGAGGGAAGGACCTAGTAGTGGGGTGGGCAATGAGGTGTGAGGAATAGCATCCTGAAGAAAGTGGAATTTGAATTGTCTTGAAGTAAACCAGGGAAGCCTATATTCAGAAGTGCTGAGGGAGGGCCTGCCAGGAATGGGATACAGCTACCATAAAGGTGCAGAGATGGGAGATGGAGCTCTGTGTTGGAGTGACAGCAAGAAGGCACATGTCCCTGGATAATAAAATACATGGGAAGGAGCAAAATATAAGAAAATTGAAAAGGTAGGAAGGGGCCAGGTTATGTAGAGCTTTAAATGCTAAACTGACATTTTATACTTGATCCTAGAGGCAATGAGGAGTTACCTGAATTTATTGAGTAGAAAGGTGACATGTAGCTTCCCTGAAGTTTTCCTCCTTGGCTCTTCGTTAGTGTTCTTGATCACTAGGGACTTTCGCCCTAGAATAAAGAATCATTCCTATCTGAAGGACATCCAGACTAACCAGGATCTTTGATCCATAACAAATTTGAGGGGCATTCCAGCTCTCCCTGTCCTACAATGTTGAAAGCTAACATGTTACTATTCCCAACTTCTAACCCAAATAATCATTATTTTCATTAATAATGAAAAGCAGGGGGTGGAGCCAAGATGGAGGAGCCACTCTGCCCCCAGATTCCCCCCAAACTATGTAAAAGGGGACTCTGAACAACTTCTGGAGCCCCAGAACCCACAGAACGACACAGAGAAGCTAACCTCCCGCTGAGGACAGCCCAGCAGCCCTGCAGGAAGGACCAGCGCAGTGGTCTGGGATTTGGCAGTGCGCAAGGTGCAGAGCGTGGGGAGCCAAGCTGAGCCCAGGTCCCCATGAGCCAAGGTTTTAGCCCCAGGGTGGCAGGGCCAGCAGCTGGCTGGAGGAACCCCAGAACACCAGGAGCTGTGGAGACTCCAGAATTATCAACATAGACATGCCTAGAACAAAGTAAGAGGTTAGTGTCCTATGGACTTTGGGACCGATATTTGGGGAATGCGTCAGCTCCCTCCCCTGGGGGCTAGAAGCTGCTGAGGAGACATGCCATTTTGTAGTTTTCAGAGGCAGCTCCAGCTGCTGGCCTGCGAATTAATTGTAGGGAGATCCAGCGATCAGTCTTGGGGGGTAATCGCTCTTGCTTTAACCTCCCTGGATCTGGATTGTGATCTAGGGTGGAAGTCGTGGGTGGGTTTACAGCTTGCCAGAAACAGAAGTTGCCCCCCACACGTTCGGGACGAAAATTCCTCTAGTTGGCCTTAAAGCCATAGTGTGGCAACAAGCCCAAAAGTCAAGCAATTAAGTGGCAACATGCCAAGGCAAAGGAAACAGAAAAATGCAACCCTAGACTCTTATTTTGGGGGCATAGAGCGGGAAAAGGACTGTGAGGTCAGAAGTCCTGCTCCAAAAGTCCCAGGGGAAAACATGAGCGGGTTGCAGGCCATAGAGGACCTTAAGAAGGACTTTAAAAATCAAATAAGAGAAGTGGAGGAAAAATTGGAAAGAGAAATGAGAAGGATGCAGGAAAAGTATGAAATGAGGGTCAACAGCCTGACTGAGGAAAACAACACCTTAAAAACAGACTAACTCAAATGGCAAAGGAGGCCCAAAAGGGCAATGAGGAGAAGAATGCCTTAAAAAGTCGAATTTGCCAGATGGAAAAAGAATCTCAAAAGCTCACTGAGGAGATTCATTCCTTCAGAGTGAGACCAGAGCAAATGGAAGCTAATGACTTTATGAGAAATCAAGATGCTGTTAAGCAGATCCAAACAAATGAAAGATTAGAAGGCAATGTGAAATATCTCATGGGAAAACCACTGACCTGGAAAATAGATCCAGGAGAGACAATTTAAAAATTATTGGACTACCTGAAAGCCATGATCAAAGAAAGAAACTAGAAACCACCCTTCAAGAAATTCTCAAGGAAAACTGCCCTGATGTTTTAGATCCAGAGGGCAAAATAGAGGTTGAAAGAATACACCAATCACCTCCTGAAAAAGATCCCAAAAAGAAAACTCCCAGGAATATTATAGCCAGGTTCCAGAATCCCCAGATCAAGGAGAAAATACTACAAGCAGCCAGGAAGAAACAATTTCAATATTGTGGAAACACAATCAGAATAGCCCAGGACCTGGCAGCTTCTACACTGAGGGATCAAAGGTCATGGAATATGATATTCCAGAGGGCAAAAGAACTGGGAATGAACCCAAGGGTCACCTACCCAGCAAAACTGAGTATTTTGTTTCAGGGGAAAATATGGTCATTCAGTGGAATAGAGGACTTTCAAGCATTCTTGAGGAAAAAACCAGAATTGAATAGAAAATTTGACATCCAGACACAAGAAGGAAGAGATGCCTGAGAAGGTAATCAGGGAAAAGAAATCAAAAGGAACTTATCAAAGTTGAACTATTTACATTCCTATATGGAAAAGCAATAACTGTGACTGATGATATCTTTCTCACTATGAAAATAATGGAAGAAGGGAGTGTGGTCATATGAATACATATGTGAATGTGTGTGTATATGGTTACAGTTATATGGATAGAGGGCATAGGTTGAATTTGTTGGGAAGGGAGAATACTCAAGGGATGAAATTATGAGGTGAGAGAGGAAAGTGGAAAGAGGAGATGGGGAGAGACAGGGTAGGGTAAACTATCCCATGTAGAAGAAGCAAGGGGCAGTGGTTGCAAGGGAGGGGGAGAATAGGAAGGCTAAAAAGGCAAAACCACATTCACATTGAATTTGGTTCAGGGAGAGAATGACATACATACTAAATGGGATATCTCAACCTGCAGCAGGATAGGGGGAAGGGTGATGAGAGGAGGGATGATGGATGGGAGGGCATCCTTGCGGGGAGGGGAGGTTGGAAGTACCCACTATAGAAGAGGGACAGGATCATGTAGGGAATGGACCAGGTGGGGGGTGGGATGAGTGGGAGGGAATTATAAGCAGCCTTGTACAATATATCTACTATGATAATGTTTTGCATAGCTAGACATGTACAACATATACTGAATTACTTATCTCCCCAGAGGGAATGGGTGACAAGGGAGGAAGGAAATGGATCTGAAATTCGAGGTCTTAACATTAAATGTTTCAAATATATATAAATACTATTATTAATACTCTTTTGCTTGTAATAGGGAGATAAGATGTGCATGGAATGGGGACACAAAGATTCACCTTCCTCTAATGGAAAAGTTGATGGGGGTATGGGAGAAGGTATGGGAGAGAGCAGATTGGAGGAAGCGATATCTTGTGGGACTGCTATTCTAGGACGTTGGGTAGGGGAATAATGGGGGAAATGATTGTAACTCAAAATCTGGCAGAAATGAATGATGTAAAACAGAAGTTAATAAAGCATTTGTTTAAAAAAAATAATGAAAAGCAATGTGGTACATATAACTGGTCTTGCAGACAGGCAGACCTGGGTTCAAGTCTTAATTTTAAAACACACTAACTTCCCAGGCAACTCTCTACAATGCTAAGTTGTAAAGCAGCTGCTTTTTTGCATTGGTGGAGGGAATTTCCTCATAGGGAGCTCCCTATGGCAATAAAATCACAGGTTCTGTCAAAATATAATTAGTAAACCTTTTTGAATTCTTTCTGTGCCTATATTAAAAACTATGAGAAATGCAGAGCAGGATGTATAGGTATAAAAAATTACAATCTACAGTCTCTGCCCATTATACGTATAGCCTCTGTTGCAAAGCTCTTTGGTATGGGAGTCTCTCCTTATTGGTGGAGATGAAGGCCCTGCCCTGAGTAAAAGTCGGGGAGGAGATGTTGAGAGGTTTGAGAGCTTCTGCCATCAGAACTCCTCAAGTGTTGAGTTGCTTTGGGTACTTTTGGCTTCCAGTTGTGAGAGGGAAGATGGGAAAGGCCAACTCCATTTCAGGTTGCTGATGTAAAAGACTCTAGGAAGACCTGGGAGGTGCTGGCATTCTCCACCATGTCCCCATCTTCAGCTTGTTACCCTAGGTACTTTAGGGGAGTTTGCCCTTGGGTGAGATCAAGGACAATCCCTCTTGGTTTTGCTGAGTTACCTTGCTTCCGAAAGGAGAGCCCCTACACCCCATATTGTCTGGTATATATTCTCCTGTGTATACCTTCTCTGATTTCTGTTTTGCTATGGTTTGGATAAATGGATTTCTTTGCTGTTTTCCCTATGCTTGTTCACTGTGGAATTGGTATTTAGTGGGAAAGGAGACAAACCTTGCATACAGAACCTGGGGTCTCCCTTTCCCGAATTATGATGATAAAATGACCAGAAGTTAGTTCAAACTTGGTCATATCTCTTAGATGAACAATATTTAAAGGAACAGAGATATAATTCTGGGCTATTTCTCTGGCCTTTCTCTGAGGAGAGTAGAATGGTCTCCAGCCCTAATATCATGCTTCTCCTCCTGGCAGGAATAAAAGTATCATTTGGAGAAGGGTAAGGGGATGACAGCCCTCACCACTGGTGGGCCTCTCTCCACATAGGGTTCATTCTTTTCCTACATACATTTACAATCTAGCTGGGAATATAATGTTCATGTGGATGAGCATTCCTAATGCACTCCCCTCCCTCCCCAGCTACCAAAGAACATTTACAAGACAACAATAGTAATTGGTAGAGATAAATCAAGTCCTTAAATTTCAAAGCTCGGTAAAGCAGAGGAACACTCTGAGTTGGGTAAGGTAAAAATTTCCTAGAGAAAGAGAGTTTGGGGTGGAGGTTTGAAGGCCATGGCTTAGAGGAATGGAGGGTGAAAGGGATACCAGGCAGGAGGAATGCAAGGTACAAAGAAATAAGGTGGATGGGTTTGGTCCCAAACCATCCAACCTTTCCAACATTTTAATACTTATCAATGACTGGAATTAAGACAGAGAAGGCAGTGGTATCAAACCAGGGTGTGTCCCAAGAGATGAGTAGGCACAAAGACAGAAAACAGCATCAAGATTCAAAATGATCTTGACAGGCATAGACATGATGGATAGGAGGCTCTTCTCATGTCCTCATGTCGTATGATAAAGAATATTCAATTGCATTCAACAAGCATTTGTTAAGTTCTTCCTATGAACTTTACAGGTTACAAAGGGGTTCAGCTAGGTAGCATAGTGAATAGAGCATGGGCCCTGGAGGAAGGGGGACCTAAGTTCAAATCCAGCCTCAGACACTTAACACTTAATAGCCGTGTGACCTTGGGCAAGTCACTTAACCCCAAATGCCCTGCCTTCCCCCCTCCAAAAAAAAAAAAAAACAACAAAAACCCAACCAAATAAAAAACAAAGGGGTTCACATACATTGACAAGTCACAGAGCATTCATTATGTGCCTGCTATGTGCCAGTCACTGTGTTAAGCACTGAGGACACAAAGAAAGGCACAAAACCCCATTATCTCATTTGAACTTAAAAGTAAATGTGTTAGGCACTAAAGGCATTATTATATCCACTTTGTAGATGAGAAAACTGAAGCTTAGAGATGTGATTTGCCTAAGGTTATGCACCTAATGAATGTTGGAGGTAGAATTCAATCCCAAGTAATCATGGGGTTAGTTTACTTCCAACTATCATGACTCAGAGGTTGGTAATGTATGATGAAAAAAAAAAGGCTCCTAATTGGCTGTATAGCTAGAAGACCTAAAGTCTTCTCACAGCAGCTGTGAGTACCTCTTAAATATTATGTAATTGTTATTCTTGCTTTGACTTCTATTTAGCAAATGTTTTTGGTTAAGAGTTAATATAATTATCTTGGCTGATTTGTTAATAGGAAATATAACTGGGAGACTCAGGAGCTAAGAATATTAATAGGACCAGTATTCATCAGGGTTCTCCCTAGAATCCTGAGAATAGTGAGTTGTAGGAACCTCCTTAGTGACCTTAGAGCTCACCTACTCATTAGACTATAATCTAACCTCAACATTTTATGAGAGAGATAGGTACAGTAAGAAATTTGACTGATGTTGCCCTATAATAAAATAGTATAGCCAGGATTTAAATTCATGAAATCTGACTCAGATTCCTACCACTACTCTTCTCCTTCCATACACTGCCTCAGAAATTCCATGCCCTTAGAGGACTGGCCACTCCCCATAGCTGGTGCCAACTGAACACCAAATGAGACATTCTAAAAGCATGACTTACAAATCAAACAGAACATGGCTCAAATTAACCAAGTCATAAACCTAGAAGCACTTTTACATGAGTTTTTTTAGTAACATCCCTTGCCTACTTTTCAGAGAAAATGATCATATGTGTTATTTAAATAAATACATGTACACACATATATGTGTATCTTTATGTGTGTGTATACATATATACATATATATATATATATATATATATATATATAGGATTGATTTCCTTCTTTTGTTTTGAAGACTATGCTCTATTCATAGATTTTTAATGTTGGGGGAGGGTATAACACATAAAAGTGTCCTAGGATCTTCATCAGACTGAGCATAGCTTATTTTAATATCAACCTCATAATATTAAAATGGTTCTTTTTAAAACACAATAAAACTTCAAACACCCAGTCATATACTGGATTGTACCACTAGTCAGATGTTGTTAATTCAGTTGTGTCTGACTCTTCATGACCCTTTTGGGGGTTTTTGTGGCAAAGATACTGTAGTGATTTGATATTTCCTTCTCTACCTTGTTTTACACATGAGGAAACTGAGGCAAACAGGGTTAAGTGACTTGCCCAGGGGTCACATGGCTAGTAAGTATCTGAGACCAGATTTGAATTCAAGGAAGATGAGTCTTTTGGCACTCTATCTGATGGGGTGCTTGGGATGTATATATGTTTGTAACATCATTTTATGTTTGTAACATCAGTCTGTAATATCAATCTGTAACATCAGTTTGTAAATGGGGTGCTTTGGGATCTATGTCTGTAAAATCAATTTGTAAAAGCAGTCTGTACAATCACATTTCCACTCCCCCAAGCTCAGAGCATTAACTCTGCCCCTTTCCCCTGCCAGCACTCTGCCCAGCAACAACTCATGAACTGTTTATCTCTGCTTGGAACAATAACAAGCTACCTATGAATCTTTCACTAAACTATCTATAAACATTTTAGCTTAGGCTAATGTTATCTCCCTTCGTTAGAGTGGCCAGCTGCACCATGAATCCTTCAATACCCTATCTATAGGGTAACTCCTTAGCCAATTATACCCGTACTGTGTCTCCAATGGCCTCGGTTCCCAACATCCATCTTGTCGAGCTTGACATTGATGGGTGGCAGACTGGAAGCTCCCCTGTCTGGTGGCAGAGTCCTACTGTGGCAACAAGCCCAAAAGTCAAATAATTAAGTGGCAACATGCCGAGGCAAAGGAAACAAAATAAACAGAAAAATGCAACATTAGACTCCTATTTTGGGGGCAAAGAAGATCTGGGCACTGTGGCCATGACCGAGGGTTGACTTTAGTGATGTGTCAGGCCTAAAACCACACCTCCAGGTAGCCCCCACTTTGGGCTATTTCCCAGTAAATCATGGGCAATATGCCTGTGCAGTTGATATTAAAAGTGCATGGTCCTTTAAGCACTGACCACTCCTTAACTCCTCCCTGATCCCACCCTTACTCACCTAGTTAGCATAATTGACACCTGATTTACTGTCTTGACTCCTTAAAACTATACCTGTGATTTCTGTAAGGTTGCAGGTTCCATAAGAATCCTTGCCCGCTGTGCTGTACTGTGTAACAATAAATTTTACAATCTCAGCTTCCAAGTTTGCTTGAGCCTGGTGAATTCTTTCCAGACTGAATTGCAGGGTTTCTGGTCACTGAGAGTGATCAGGGTCCCTGGTAGAACCTATTACCCTTCCCTCATCACTATTACCCTTCCCTCATCATTATTACCCTTCCCTCATCATATCCATTGTACCACATAGCTAAGGCTTAAGGTTTTTGTTAGGATTGGAATAGGGCCCATTGGACACATATGAAGTGTTCATTGAGAGGTATGTCAAATGCAATAGGTGAGAAGTATGTATTAATTGTCTGAGAACTGAACATTTGAAGAAAAGATCTTAAGGACAACTAGGGCCAGAACTTGGACAAATTCCAACTGGGACACAGGGAACAAGATAAAGAGAAAAGATTGTGGTTCAAGTGTAGCAATGGAGTAGAAAGGCTGAAGAACCTTTTTACCACGGAGGATTTCCATTTCCAAAGGTCTAT
Organism: Gymnobelideus leadbeateri; assembly: GCA_011680675.1. NCBI lineage: Eukaryota > Metazoa > Chordata > Mammalia > Diprotodontia > Petauridae > Gymnobelideus > Gymnobelideus leadbeateri. The sequence goes on along the minus strand of WOXC01009818.1, from coordinate 278,862 downwards.
TTCAATGTGTTAATTGCAAATTACATAGACACAGAAGATAGAGATGGGGAAGTTATACAACTGAAGGAGAATTGGCCGTGTACTGAGGAAAGGGTAAGGTAGCACTTACAGACTTGTGTGTGCTTCTGGGTGGTGTAATTCATACCACAGCAAGTTATGCAAAAACTGAGTTAAGCTCAGAGCCTGCATTGGCTCTTGCCTTGGTAGGCTGCTAAAATTAAACTTTACCAAATGCTTGTCATTAAAGAGTACAAGTTATTTTGTGCCTCTGGGGCAGGAAGTGAGGAGAGAGAAGACCATAGCTACATAGCAGACTAACAACCGTGGTATAACCTTTGAATTTCAACTACTAAAATTCATAAAAACTATGAAAAATCATAAAAAAGACATTTCTCTGTCCTCTTAAGCAGAGGATCTAGGATATAATACAACTTTATTGATGGTCCAAGGCTATTCTATGAAATAATAGCTGACATGTAAATATACCTTAAAGTTTAGAATGCACTTTGCATACATTAACTTCTTTGGTACCATCAACAATGCTGTGAATTAAGTGCTACTATCATAATTCTCATTTTACAGAGGCTGAAAACTGAGGCTTTGAGAAAATGACTTGTCTAGGGTCCTCAGCCAGGAAATGGCTAAGGCAGGTTATGATCATCAGGTTTGTTTTTGTTTTTTGTTTTTAATGTGCTAAAGTTGTGGTTGTAGGAATAGATGTTGATAAAATGGGACATAGAGTAAGGTAATTACTAAACCCCAGAGTGGTTCTGATACTTGCTTTTTTTTTTCTTTTTTGGGGGGAGGGGAATAGTAGGGCAATTGGGATTAAGTGACTTACCCAAGGTCACACGGCTAGGTTTTTTGTGTGTGTGTGTGTGAAGTGTCAGAGGCTGGATTTGAACTCAGATCCTCCTGACTCTAGGGCCGGTGCTCTGTTCACTGCACCACCTGGCCACCCCTGATACTTGCTTTCTTGAAAGAGGCCTAATCACTTATATTTCTCATAGTGATTCAATTCTCTTAAATTCAACTGGGTAAACACTTACTTAATAATAATAATGATAGCTAATATTCATAAGATTTTAAGGTTTACAAAGCACTTTATAGCACATGTTATATCATGTGGTCCTTACAACAGCCTTGAAAGGTGGGTAGTTCCTATTATTCATAGTACTAGAGATGCAATCGTGAGCAAGGTATGGTCCCTATATTCTCAGACCCATCCCTTCCTATTTATCTCCATTGTTACTACCAGACTGTCATTATTATGTGCTTGTACTATTTCAATATCTCAAAAGTTTCCTAAAAAGCTTTTCTATCTCCTTTCTTCCTCTTCAGAATCCTTCCTCTTTAATTCTGTATTAAAACTCTATGTGTTCTTCCATAAGATTAAAAAAATCCATGAGTGAAGCATGGTCTTCAGAATGATAGAAGAAACATGATAGAATATAGAAGAAAATGATAGAAAAAACAGTATTAAGAGGGAATTAGAGTACAAGGTAGGCAAAGGGATAGCAAGAGAGCTTTTGGCAGGTCCACATTAGTTATGTCCCAGTTTTCTGCAGTTTAGAGATAGATGATCTCAGAAACATTGTTGAGGTGATGATGTTTGAGAAATCATAAAGAACACGAGAGTTACAATAAGACTGTATATCCAAACATATTAGAGTTAAATTTATAAGAATATGAGTCAATTGATAAATGGTCAAAGGGAATGAATAGACAGTTTTCAAAAGAAGATAGCAAAGCTACCTATAGTGATATGAAAAAATGCTCTAAATCTCTATTGATTAGAGAAATGTAAATTAAAACAACTCTGAAGTACCACCTTATACCTTTCAAATTGGCTAATGTAACATAAAAGGAAAATGACAAATGTTGGAGGGGATGTGGGAAAATTGGGACACTAATGCACTGCTAGTGATATTTTGAACTGATCCAACCATTCTGGAGGACAATTTGGAACAATGCTCAAAGGACTATAAAACTGTGCAGACCTTTTGAGCCATCAACACCACTACTAGGTCTGTATCAAAAGAGTGCAAAGAAAAAGTAAAAGGATCTATATGTACAAAAATATTTATAGCAGCTCTTTTTTGTGGTGGCAAATAGGAGATGGAGGGGATACCCACCAATTGGGGAATGGCTAAACAAGCTGTGGTATATGATTGTAATGGAATATTATTGTGCTAAAAGAAATGATGAGCAAGATGGTTCCAGAAAAACCTGGGGAGACTTATATGAACTGATACAAAGTTCAATAAGCAGAACCAGGAGAACATCATACAGCAATAGCAATATTGTATAATGATCAAGTGTGAATAACTTAGGTATTCTTAGCAATAAAACAATCCAACCCAATTCCAAAGGACTTATTATGAAAAATGCTATCCACCTTCAGAGAAAGAACTGATGGCATCTGAATGCAGATCAAAGCATGTTTTTTTTTAAACATTCTTTATTTCTCTTATTTTTTTGTCTTTTTTCTTTTGCATCATAGCTAATATGGAAATATGTTTTTGCATGGCTGTACATGTATAACCTATGTCAAATTGTCTGCATTCTCAAGGAAGGGTGAGGGGAAGGAGAGAGGGGAAGAATTTAGAACTCAAAATTTTAAAAAATGAATGTTGAAATTGTTTTTATATGTAATTGAAAAAAATATATAAAATTTCTTCCTTCCCCCTCACCCAAATAAGACTAGAGATATACAGATTTTCTAATTTTAAATAGGGGAAAGAGTATATTTCTGAAGCTGTGGACTTATAAACTTGATATTAATTCTCAAGAAAATTCTATAACAAATTATTAAACAGATACTTTTTGAACATTTAAAGGAGAGAATGAAGTCATTGCTAAAAGCCAATACATGTTTTAATGCATGATTAAAAAACAGAACAAATTCATATCAAGCTAAACTCATTTTCATTTTTGATAAGGTTACTAGAATGGTAGAATAAAAGAATCTCTTGGACATGATATATATTGATTTTAGCAAAGTATTTGACAAAATCTTCAATTATATTCTTTTGGATAAAAATCTCAAAGTGCAAGTTAGATGATAGCACTGAAAAAAGTTGGCACAAACTGTGGAATTTGGAGTCAAGAACCTGAGTTTGAATCCTGCTTCAGATACTTACTAGTTGTATGACTCTGGAAAAGTCATTTGACTGCTTTCTGCCTCAGTTTCCTAATCTGTAAAATGGGAATAAGAATAACATCTAACTCCTAAGATTGTTGTGAGGATCAAATGAGGTAAAGAAAAAATATGAAGACTTATATAAATCCTAGTTCAGATGATGATGAAGTTCACAGTTGGGTTGACAATTATTATTGCAAGAGTGTTGATTAACAGCATTTGTCCAATAAGCTTAGGGTAAGGTCTCCAGACCTGTGGCATAAAGTCCTTCCTTCTTTCTGTCCCATTTACCAATGATTAGAATGGAGACTTAGGAGATATGATTGTCAAACTGACAGGTGGTAGAAAGGCATGATGCAAAGTAGGATAGGTAAAATGACAGATGACAGAGTCACATCTAGAACATGTGTTCAATTCTGTGTACCATATTTTAAGAAGTGAGGCAAATTTGAGGTATTGATTCCATTTAGATATCTGCCCTGAATGAGAATCTTGGAATAGTCATTTACTGGCTCAGCCATGTGATCTCAGGCAAGTAATTTCTTTGGGTGTTAGCTTCCTTCTTTGTAAAGTGGGGATAACCATACTGGCCCCATAGACCTCAGAGGTTGGTTGGGAAGATAATGTGCTTAATGTATTCTCTAAACCCAAAAGTCCTCTACAAATGTTACCTAGTGTACCATGAAAAGAGAAAGAACTTTGATAAGTGAAACAATATTGGGGAAGGGAGGAGCATGCAGGATGCTGGATAGCAAGGCATCTGGAAACCATGTCATGCCAGGAAATAAGGTGATATTTTGTTAGAAGGGAAGATTAAAGAACATGATAACTGTTTTTAAATAACCAGGGCCTATAATATAGTAAGACTTGATTTACTGTGTTTTGTTCTAGAAAATAGAAATAGGACCAAAGGGAAGAAATTACAGGGTAGTATCTTTTGATTTAACAAATGAAAAGCTGTTTTAACAAATAAAATTGTCCAACAATGGAATTTACTGGCTCATAAAATAAGTTGCTCATTGTTCAAGGCATTTGAGCAAAAGCTGATTATCTATCTGGGTTGGAATAGAAGACATTTCTGCATTGGAAAGAAGTTGAACTAGATAGCTCCTATGACCCTTTCCAATCTCCAAGGCTCCCTGAGTCTATGAATGTTTGCAAACATTGGTTTGTATCCCTGCCTTCCCGTCCCCTCCACCTCAAATGTGTTGTATACATACACACATTAGCATATCTATACAAATACATTGTTATTGTACAGATACAGGGAGAATAACATAAAATAATGACAAATCTTTTGGAATTTAAAAAAGTCTTTTAGCACTATAATTATTTAGAAATAGACAAGGAATTAAACAGTTACTATAGGAGGTCATGGACTCTATTCATATTCATCAAACATTAGGTAATTGTGCGCTTAGGATGGATTAGATGTCATTCTCCATAAAAGCAGCAGAGAGAACAAGGAAGTTCTCAAAATATCTTCCAGAAAAATAATTTCCTGATAAGAGAATTATTATGTTTCGGTTGAACTTTTATTAAAGTATTGAGAGTAAAAATGGTTGGTGGTGAAGGCTGTTACAACCACAGCCAGAGGGCACTATCAAATAAGAAAACATTTTTTAAAGGTATGTAGCTGTCTATCAGTCACAGATTTGTATTTATTCTAATGTGATGCTTCTTTATATAATATTTTTTAAGGAGAAATTTATAAGATTTCTTCTAAACCTGGCAATGCTTTTCTTTCTACCCACCCAATTAAGGAAATACAGAGCTTGACCCAAGAGAACAGCCCTAGTTTACATTTCAATAAAAATGTTACTTAGGCAGATACTTTTGTTAGGTATAGTCCAGAATAATGTTTTTCTTCATTAAACAACTAACTCAGCAATCAATCAAAAAGTGTTATTCAGTGTCAGACTTTAAGGCCCCTGTTTCCACCATAACCCATCTTCCCAAGGAGAGACTATAAAACCAAAATAATATGACATATACATAAAAACATTATATTTTTCTTTCCTAATTTACTTTTATCTCATTCATTCAGTACTTATTCAGACTTATCTAATTATGTTCTTTGGGTGTTAGAATATCTGTCTTCATAGGATATGGTCCGTTTCTCTTATGATTTTTAGTCTTTTCAGCTGAGAGACCCCATTGTTCATTTCTCCCCTCCTTGTACTTTTTTTTTTGCCATCCAGTCCCTCAATGCTAGACTAATTCTTAGACCTTAAAGTCCTTTTCTTCAGGTGTGTGTGTGTGTGTGTGTGTGTGTGTGTGTGTGTGTGTGTGTGTGTGTGTGTATGTTTGGGTGGGGAAAGGGAGAGATTGTATTTCTTCCCTTGATACTACATTAAAAATACTTCCCTTGATTCTTCCTAATAGCTCTTAAAACATTTCTCTCCAGTGGTTTCTTATTTTTTAGTTTTCTATTCACATAATTATAGATTTGTCATTCCCCTTCTCTAAAATTTTATTTGTACCTTGTTGCCGATTGGGAAATTTTTTCACAAAGTCTGGTCACTGAATGAAACTTTGAGCCACTGGAACTTTGGAGGGTGGAGCCTTCCGAATGTTGGGCTCCGGAATTTCTGATCACTCCTTGGGTCACCACATGGCTCACAGACTTGAGTTCTGCACAAAGTGGAATCACTCTTCTGTAAAAAGGAAGATAATGGCTAACCTACACATCTTACTTGGTTGCTATAAGGATAAAATGAGATAATATGTGTAATACCAATATATGTGCTTGAAATCAAAGTGCTATATACATGTAGATATTTTATAATTTTGGCCTTGAACACTGTGAGGGATAACTTGCAGTGAAGTTTCCCCATTCTGAACATCCTATATACATTCTTATTACTTCCTTATACTTTGTAACTAAGTTCAGCATTGTTTCCCCATATTTATATATATATATATCATTGTGTATTTTAAGGTAGTATAAGAGCTATTGAGTATTAATGCAATTGATTGGATTAACTATTGAGACCAAATTAGAGGTGTTTTTAGTTTGGGGGAAGGAATGGTAGTGTGAGAGGCAGCAAAGTTTCTATAGAACTGCAAGAATTGCTGAAACAAGACCATTGATAAAAAGTACCAGATAGTAGCCTTGGGAAGAGTTGAGGCAGTAGCCTTGGGAAGAAGTTGGGCTCCCAGTTCCCAGAGAACTCCTAGATAATACTGAAAATGAAATAATGTAGAATAAAAGGATCTGGCAGCAGCAGGTGGATTTGACCAATCAGGAAGCAGACAGCAGCCTTGGGACACTCAGGCCCAGATAAGGAGCCATCTAGGTTGGAGTGAAGGGGGTTTACTATTCTGAGGTTGTTACTGTGCTTGCGTTATGGACCTCATGTATTATGTATGTTATCTCACAAAATTAGAGCCACATTGGTAATAATTATGGTAATGGATTAAGATTGCTTTACGCTGATTGGCTGGCATTAATAAGAACATTGTGAGCTTGCCTTACCAGCCAATGGTAAGGTGGGACAGTTGAGAAGGGGGGAATTCCCACGTTAGGATTTTATAATCATGCCTTTGGCTTCTGAAGGGTGCGTCTCCCTTCTGGCCCTTTGTCAGATTGGGGACACCTTTTCTCGAGAGATCATAATAAACTCTTTTCTACTTTCTACCTTAAGAAGCCTCTGAGTTTAATTTGGGCAAGGGTCTTTACTGTCCCACACAACACTGTACATCAGCTCTTAATTTCATGAAAACTTTGCTCTAGCCAACTAAATCTATTTGCCATCCCCTCAGTGTGACTTGGCCTTTTCTACCTTTTTTGTCTTTCATGTCCACCATTGTCATCCTTCCTGGTCATCTTTAAAAACTCATGCTCCTCACTTCCTCATAATCCATCTACAGACTCACATTCTCAAAGAAGTTTCCTTGATTAGAATAAACTACATTTTGTGGCCCCTCATTACTTATATAGAAATCTATTTCAATTTACATAGTATACTCCTGAAGTGATATATAAACTGAATTTATACACATTGAATTGTATACACATTAATGTTTTAAATGTACTATAGGAACTCTGGTGATACCTTGCTATAATTAAAATAATTATTTCTTAACATGTTAAAATTATGTGTGTATTTTTAGAAAGATGAATATATGGTGTTATTTCTACTAATAGCTGATAGTGAAGTGTTGGGCCTGGAGTCAGGAAGACCTGAGTTTGAATCAGACCTCACATACTTACTGTGTGAGTGGATACAAATCATTTAACCTGTTTGCCTTGGTTACTTCAAATGTAAAACAAGATAACAAGAGCACCTATCTCCCAGGGTAGTTGTAAGGATAAAATGAGATAATAGACAATGACTGGCATATAGTAGGTGCTATATAAATGTCGGCTATTATTTTTGTTATTATTAATCACCTATGAAATCACAGGTACTTAGTATATTTATTTATAGGAACTAACAGCGTGTAGGAGGTAGTCAATGAGTATTGCTGATTATTGATTCCTGATTATGAAGGCTAATAATGAAAACTGAAACTTTCCATTATATGGCCGCTGAAAGCCTCAACGCTGGTTATATACCAACCCTCTACCCAAAGTACAATGCAACATAATATTGGGGTTTTTTTGCTCATAAGCTGTACAATTTTGCTTTTTTTTAAATCTCAACAAGCAACTCTTTCTAACTCCTTATAAAGGCATCATATCTTGCTTTTTTATTTTAAATAACATTCTCAATTTTAAAGAAAAGAGATAGCAATAGTAGCTATAGTGTAATATACTGTAGAGTCAAAACATGTTATTTAGTATTATACTCATATAAAGTTGAGCCCTCTTTGGGGCAGCTCCTCCTCCTTTGGTGTCCACCTTTCACCCAACTCTCACCTGTGGCTCCAAGAAGCTGTAGCATGAGCAGTGGCCACATACACCTTGGTAAACCATCTCAGAGACAACCTAAACCAGGTTGAAGGTAAGTGACAGGCCTTAAACCTATTGGTGAGCTAGCAGGGTACCTTCCCCAAGCATATGAAGCCTTCCTGAAGTGGAATGGGTGGATGAGAACAATTTGTTGTAGTGGTCATGAAGGTGGTTCAAGCAGGGCTTGTGGAGCACTTAAGGGTTGGGCAGACATTGAAAATGCCAAGGTCATCCACTGCATCCTGGCTAGTTGTCTTGACAGACCACTGGACTCAAGGACTGACAACTTTGTGTAACTCTGCCTCACTTAAATCCAATTCACCCATGAGCCAAGACATTCCTGGAGATGTCACTGGTCCTCTTTGAAAACAAAGGACAACATAACAACAAGAAGAATATATAATACTACATACTTTATTTTAAAAAAAGCTTTCAAGTTATTTTATTAGTGAAACTCTTAAAATGGAGGATGTAGGGTTTGGTGCTGCCAAATATTTATAAGGATATTATTTTTTTTTATTAGAAGTTGACCTTGGGCAAATGATTTACCACACTGGGGCTGCATTTTCACATTTTAAAGTGAAGACGTTGGACTAGATAGCCTGGGAGGTCCATTCTACCTCTTAGTCTCCGATCCTAAATTCATTACAAATAAGACTAGATTATTATGTTTCTTTTTTCCCTTTGAAGAGGAAGGGAGTTATATTTCTACTACTGTTACTCGTGAATTTAAAAAGCTTATCAGGACTGAAAACATTTTAATCTTTCTACCAATGTGTACTATTTATCATGGAGTTGGTGGCAGAGTCAGGAAGTTTTCTCAGCTATAAAATGGGGGCATTGGCTAGAAGATCTTTATTATGTTTTCAGGCTTCAAGTTTCTATAACTCTCCAGCTTTATGCAAACTTCAGGAGTATGAGGGTGGAAGTGGTTTTTAGCAGTAGGTCATCAAGAGAATGCCTGGTAAGTGGGGAGTTACCTGTGTATTTTAAATTAAAGATTTTAATCTTGTTACCAGGGCTATGACTAGAACTGTAGAATCATCAATACATACATATATACATACATATATAGGCAGCTAGGTGGCACCAGTGCCAGACCTGGAGTCAGGAAGACTCATCTATGTGAGTTCAACTCCAGCCTCAGATACTTATTAGCTGTGTGACCCTGGGTCAGTCACTTAACCCTGTTTGCTTCAGTTTCTTCATCTGTAAAATTATCTGGAGAAGGAAATGGCAAACCACTATAATATCTTTGCCAAGAAAACCTTAAATGGGGAATGAAGTGTCAGACATGACTGAAAATGACTTAACCAGGGGTGGGGAACCTGCAGCCTTGAGGCCACATGTAGCCAAGTTTTATAGAACAAATCCTTTTTATTAAGGAGATTTGTTCTGTGAAGTTTGGATTCAGTCAAAGGGCTAGAGGACTACACACACACACACACACACACACACACACACACACACACACAGGAGAATCATTGTATTTAGTCATCCCCAGCCTACATTTAATGTTAGCTAAGTACGATAAAAATAACAGGGCTCAGAGTTAAATTTTACACTTGTTAATTTAATTTCTTTTCTTCTGGGACTCCTCAATCGCCTTGTAATCTGGCCTTTGACTTCATTTATTGCAATGAAACTGTCCTCTCCATGGTTACTAGACTTCTCTTACTGGCTAACTCCAGGTAAGTTCTTACCCTTCTTGACATCTGTGCAGCACTTGAAACCACTGACCACATTCTCCTCTCTTTTCCTTGCATTACTATCTAATACAGGGGAATAAAACATGCACACACATGACTAAATTACAAGGTAAAATGTGATAGACATAAGGGAAAATACAGACAAGGTGTTCTCAAAATTTTTGAGTAAAGAGTATTTTCAGGGTAATGGAAGACTGGCTTTAGGAAACAAAAGGAGACATTTTAAGTTTTTCTTGTGATTTTCTCTCTGCTCAGTTATTAAAACATCCATTAGGGATCACAGGGGATAGAGCCCTGGGACTGAAGTCAGGAAAACTCATCTTGCGGAGTTGAAATCTGGCCTCAGAGGTTTATTAGCTGTGTGACCCTGCTTAAATCACTTAACCCTGTCTGCCTCAGTTTCTTTATCTGTAAAATGAGCCAGAGAAGGAAATGGCAAACCACTCTAGTATCTCTGCCAAGAAAACCCCCAAAATGGGGTCACAAAGAGTCAGACAGGATTGAAAAATCACTGAAATAACAATAGCTAGTATTTGTTTGATACTTTGCAAAGTATTTCACCAATATATCATTTAATCTTCACAATATCCTAGGTAGGTTAAGTGCTATTATCACTTCACTGGGTTGTTGTGAGGATCAAATGATATACACATGCAAACTGATCTGCACACCTTTGAGGGCTACTGTAAAGACTAGAGATGATGATGATGATGATAAATGGATGGATGATGATGGTGGTGATGGTGATGATGATGGATGGATGATGATGATGGATGATACAGCCCCTGGCCTTGAGTCTTTTCAGCCACATCTAACTCTTGATGAGCCCATCTGGGGTTTTCTTGGCAAACACTGAAGTGGTTTGCCATCCTTCCCCAGCTCATTTGGTAGGTGGGTATCAGGAAGTAAAAACAAAGTCATCTGAAAAGGCTTCAGAGATGGGGGCAGGGCTCAGGAAAGGCCTCATGCAGGAAGGCAAGCACAGAGAGTGTTCCAGCCATCGCAAACCACCTGGGCAGCGCCTCGGAGGGGGGAGCCACCATGTTGCTCACCAAGAAGAGCCACCAGGCCAGTCAGACTTAATGGAGAGCCAGATTATGAAATAAGAGAGAGCAGGTGGGCCCTGTATTGTGGCCTAAATGATGGACCAGGAAGGTTAGACTTGATTCTCTAACAGGGGCTCGTAATCTTTTAATTAATGCTTTTTTTTAAAGCATAAAATGCTTAGGATTACAAAGGAAACCAAATATACTGAATTAGCTATAACGGTGGCTTAAAAAAAAAGTCAGGGACCCTAGGTTTAGAACCCTAGGAGCTGGGCAGGTTGTTTAGGATAGGGGAGATACACGCCGGGATCGCGCTTCAGTGATTGGAGGAGGGTGGGGGTGGAGCGGGGCTGGGGATGGGGCTGGGGACAGGAAAAGGGCGGTTTCCGCCCAGTCATTTCCTGTTTTCCTGTAGGGCGTGTTCCAGAGGTGAAGCCATTCCTTTTCCAGGGCTCTTGCCGCCTACTCTTTAACTCTTCCCGCCCTTATCTTTTCCATCACGATTTGCGGGCGTGGGCTCAAAGGCCGTCTTCTAAGCTGGCACAAACCGCCGGTAGGGCGAGGGGACCCAGAGTTGACCCACCGAGCTCGAACGACGGAAAGGACGGGAAGTACCCTTGCCGTCTGGGCGTGGATGCCCGAGACGCGATCTGCGCCTGCGCGAGCCGCGAGGTGCGAGACTCGGGGCTGGAGCCCTCCTACTCCCCCTCCTCCCTGCGCCTGTGGCCGCGGCACGCATGCGCGCGGAGCGCTGGGGAGCCGTTGTTGGCCTGACCGCGCTAGCCCTCGGTTGCAGTAGATGACAGGGTCGGGGCGTGGAGGGCAGTGGGAGCCCGCCTTTGGGCGGGTTAGATAGGCCCCGAAATCACCAGCACGCTCAGAAGAGCATCGCCCCCTGAAATCCGGCTTCTCCCACCGCCTTAACCACTAGACGCCCTGCTGGCATTGTGTTGCTTGAACTCAAACAAACTCGAACAGGTATAAACGTAGAGGTGCCGGTGGGGGCTCCTCCCGGGAGTCGAGGCGCGGCCCCCGCCCCTCCTGGCCCTGCTCCGCCTAGGGAAGAGCTCGGGGCGACCGTTGCCCCGCCCTTCCCCCCTCCCCTTTCCCTGTCCTCCTTCCCCTTCTCTCTCCCCTTTCTGGAGAAGAGCTCCAGTTCCTACCCTCCCCCTTTCTCCAGCCTCCCTCCCTTCCCTCTCTTTCTCCTCTTCCTCTCCGTCTCCTTTTCCTCTTCCTCCCTTCTCCCTCCTCTCTCTTCTCTTAGCCTTCCTCCCTTTAGCTTTTCTCTCCTCTCTCTTTTTGGTGCCCCACCCAGGGAAACTACTCTGCATCTACCCACAAAAGTGGAGGTAATGGGATAGACTCTTTTACTTCTCTCCGAAATGGTAAAAAGAAGCCTGAGCTTCCGAGCTGAGCATCCCCAGGCGGCTCAGATGAGGGGTAGGACCACGTGGTGAGGGAGGAGAGGCTTCCCTCCCATCAGATGCCTCCTTAGAGCCCCTGGTGATTTCAGGCCCTCCCTCTGACACCCGCTTAATGCCCAGTGCCTTTGAAGAGCACTCTTATGATAATAGCATCTGTATTGAAACAATGTTATGTTACCTCCCCTTGAAGATCCTGGGGGCTCCTCCAATCATTGCTCAGGCTGTAACAGTCGCATCATTGTAGAGGGGTGTGACAACAGAATTTCTTAACTTGAGTGCAGAAGAAGACCATTTCACTTGGGACCAGTCCGAAGATAGACCTTTGGTCCACCCAGGAGCTCAAAGGCAATTGGGGATTTGGGCTATTTCTAATCTCATCTGTACTCTTTGTAGATACTGAACTCCATCCACATTCTCATTTGGTGTTTTTTCCTTTCAAGGAAGTAGGTAGAAATCCATCCATTCCTACCCATTACAAATATTCTAAAGTATATATCTAGTCTTCACTCTTTAGGTCTGGCCACCAAAACACTTCACAGACCAAGTGAAACAGTTTTGTTCAGAAGTTTACCATCAAAGGGCCTATTCCTAGTTTTTGGAATGCATAGTTGGCTATCTTTCTTGGTCTAATGACCGTATCCTCTGATACCCTGTTTGGCCCCCCTTGGTTATAAAGGATATTTTTCCTTAATCAGAGGATTCTAGTGCTACCTTGTTTATTACCAGACTAGCTTCCAAGGCAAAAGTATCCTGTACCAATCATCCTCATCTCAGGCAATTCCTTTTAGGGAATATATTACAATAACCTCTTTTCCCACCATAACCACCATTTTCCATTTCTGGCACTCCTCAGTGTTAATACCTGTACCCCGGAATACTGTTTCATTATGAGTCTAGATATCGCTCTGTCAAAAAAGGCCTGTCAGGTCCTCCACTTGGCACCCTATAGAGCTTTTACACAAACATTTGAAATTCCTTATACCATTTTAGCTTCCTGACAGTTTTAACCATTTGCTCCCAAATTAACCTGATCAATGTATTGATAAAATGCCAAATCTCTAGGCACCCAGTGGTAATTGTACTTCTCTGCCATTACAGCTCTTGGGGAAGCACTGGAATTCTCGATTTGTTCTTATCCCATGGCATTCTTTGTAAATACTCAGATGGACTTTCTAATTTCACTGTGTATTCTTTCAATCTGTCTTTTCATCCTCTTCTCATGTTGGCCCATTATTTCACCATAGGGAGTTAACCCAAATTACTAAGGGCTTTACTTGTTTTCCCTTGATATTTTGAGGAAACTTAGTGGAGCATGTAGGTTGTTCATTCATTGACTTTATTTTGCTTTTGTTGAATGATAAGCCCATCTATTTCACACATATATTTTTTGATGATATTCTTAATATCACTTCTCTTTTGTAAGATCTTATTTGTAATGTGTTGCAGAATTTAATAAGATAGAAAATGACTTCTTATTGACTTAGCAGTCACTCTTGAATCAAGTGTCAGTAAGATATATATTTTTATATACTTATATATGTACATGTCTCCATAGTTAGAATATAAGCTCCTTTGGGCAGATACTGTTGAATTTTTGTCTTTGTATCACCAGCACTTAGCATGGCCTCTGGCACACAGTAGATGCTTAAAAATGTTTGTTGTATTATTACTTTTTTGTTGTTTGTTGTATTATTGAATGCCAAACCATTGAATGAGCATGGACTCCCCCAGCTGATGAAATAGATTTAATTATATCCAATTAGAACTGTATAAATACCCAATTTTTATTTCATCAAGATCTGTCAAATACTTATTTTGCTAAATCATAGCTATATTATCATTAGTAAAACTAAGAATGCAAACTATAGAAATAGTTTATAAAATCATGATATACCCCACCAACCATTAATCTTACCTGGAAGCAGAACCCAGGTTTATCTTGATCTTCCACATCCAGAGAATTCTTTACACAAATATGTCCTGATTTACAACTTTGCAAACTATATGCAGTCTTCCATTGCAGCTAATTCAGAAACTAAGTCTTCTGATCACTCTATTCAGAAGACTACTTAACTGCTTGGTCAAATGCCTTTTTTTCCTTTGCTGTCAAAAATAGCATATTCCTTTTGGGATTAAATTTCCCTGTCTGCCACACTCTTTTTTTTTTTTTTTGGTTTGTCTAACAGGTCTGTGCAGTGGTTTAGCCAGTATAATACTCTAAAAGAAGGGTAACTTGGCATAAGATTTAAGGAAGTCTGTGAACTTGGATGGCAAAAAATACATCTTATTTCAGTATAATTGGCCTCCTTTGCAATCACAAATATTTTATTCATTTAAAAACATTCAGAGAAGGGGTCAGCAGGTTTCATGAGACCTGTTGGTCCATGAGAGCAAAAGGCTTAGGTTCTTCATATTTACCAATTAATTTTGATAGGTGTAAATTTAAATATTTTACTTTTTTGGCTCTAGGCCTGACTGGTTTTCAAAAATTTCTTTGAGCTGCCTATCTTTGTGAATTTTTAAAAGTCAGAGTGTTCCAGAGATCTCCATCTCTTACCTACTAACAACATACTTTTTTGCTAAGATTCTGATCCTAGCTTTGTGAGTTAAGCTTAATATTTTTAATAGCCATTGCAGTTTCTTTAGTAGTTTCTGATCTTACTTGAAAAATCTTCTGTAATTCTGATTTATGCCCCTTGCCAGGTTATAACTTTATTTTTTCTTGCAACTTGCAAGATACTGCTCTTGTTTTTGTGTAGTTTAACTGTAATGCTTTTTAAAGAGTTGAATCTTTAGGTTTTCCTTGTAAAGTTCCTGTGGATTCTTTCTGTTTGTATATTATCATTTGTTTTTTGGTTTTTTTTTGGAGGGCAGTTGGGATTAAGTAACTTGCCCAAGGCCACACGGCTAGGTTTTTATTTGTGTGTGCATTAAATGTCTGAGGCCTGATCCGAACTAAGGGCCTTCTGACTCCAGGGCCAATGCTCTACTCACTGCGCCACCTAGCTGCCCCTATCATTTGTTTTTTTTTTTTTTTTTTGATAATTCTGTAAAGTTTTTTTTTATAAATGATTTCTTGGAATGTAGTGCTCAGATTTAAATTTCTGGGATTCTAGTAGCCATGAGATTGCTGGCTCTTGTTTCTTCCTTCAGAGCCATTACTTTTGCCTACATGTTTTCTCATTCAGTAATTTAGCTATTTTCTGTTTTCCCTATTTTTTCTATATTGTCTACAGTTTTCATTTCTGCTGTAGTGAGCCTATTGTTTATTGCTTCTACATGTCTCTTCAGATCTTCCTATCCTTTATATTGCTCATTATTTTATAACCCCCCCCATAATTTTTTAGCATATTTTAAATTCTAGCCCCATTTCCTTTCATGATTTTTAAAGCTCGTTCTTGCTTGAAATTTTTTGTTGTTTATCCATTTGAAGATTTTTTGGGGATGCCTTAAACTACTTATTTTTCCTCTTGTGTTGCATCTTTTACTTGCTTTGTAGGATTTTGTTGTTATATCACTTCATCACTTTGTACATTGTATAAGAGTTCATTATCTTACATATACTTTCAGGTCTTTTTAGTCTTTGTGTTTGTTGATATGTTAAAAATGGAGAAAGTATAATCTAGTTGAAAACTGATGAATTCAGTATTTAAAACTGTTCGGTGACAACAGTACAATGCTGTTCCTTAAATTGAAATAGTCTGTATTGGTTTAACCTTTTGAAATGTTGCCCTAACACTGATCCAGAACACCTTGCAGTGTACATATTCATGTAAATGAGCCCCAAATGGATTGATGGCATAGATAAATTCACATATAATTAAATGAATTTATTTTACTGTACACTTTTTTGCTAGGGTTCTTTCCTACCTCCTGAAATTTCACTTTGTACATAGTTTAGGGGTGGGGAACCTTCAGCTTCAAGGCCACATGTGGCCCTCTAGGTTCTCAAGTGACCCCTTTGACTGAATCCAAATATCACAGAACAAATGCCCTTAAGAAAAAGATCTGTTCTGTAAAACTTGGACTTAGTCAAAAGGCTGCACCAGGGACCTAGAAGGCCACATGTGGCCTCAAGGCTGCAGGTTCCCCACCCCTGGTTTAGAATGTATTATCTATTCAGTGACCCCTTCTTGGTCATTAATATGGCTTTTGTATTTATTCTTTTTCCTTCATTATACTTCATATCTTCCCTTCTAATTACTCTCTCCAGTAAACAATCTATTTGTAATTAATTTTAAGTGTTTCTGGAGTGTTTTACACTGTGTGGCACAGGAAGCATCTCTGAGCCTCAGTTTTCTTATCTGTATTAAGGGGATCATGGTGCTTCTCCTCCCTCATGGGATTATTTTGAGAAAAGCACAATGGAAATCAGAAAGTATTCATTCAGTGCATATGTTCTTAACCTTTTTTTGTGTCATGGACCCCTTTGGCAGTATGAAGAAGTCTGTGGACCCCTCAGAAAAAGTTTGTTTTCTTTCATGCTGAAATTAAAATACAGAAGGTTATGAAGAAGGATTGAATCTTAAAATTTGTCTTGTGCAATTCCTGTGGATTCTTACTTTTTGTAAGTCTGTAACACTTATATTGAAAAACAGCAAAACATTTTTTAAAAAAAGTTCACAGGCTCTACCAGTTAAGAGCCCTTAATTTAACGTAAATATTTTGGGAGTCATTGTAATGTCATACTGATAGCAGTTGAAGGAACTAGAGATTTTTAGCCTGGAGAAAAGAAGACTTAGGGGATATGATCCGTCCTTTAGTATCTGAATACTCCTATAGATGAAGAATTTGATGTGTTAGCCCCAGGGAAAAACTAAGAGCACTAAGTAGAAGTTTCAGAGATGCAGACTTTGACTCAGATTTCTTAACCAAGGAGAACTATTCACAATTGGAAGGGGAATACCTTGGGAGGAACTTGAGAGGACTTTTGGCAAAGGCTAATTAATTGACCACTTATTGGTAGTATTGTAGAAGAAAGTCTTAGTTATTTGGATTAAATGACTTCTCCAGGGGCGTGCTGGACCCAGTTCGTAACAGACAATTGAAAGCTACAAATCAGGACTTGGTTTTTGGGGGTTTTGTTTTGTTTTGTTTTTTTTGGATTGTCTAGACTAGTGATGGAAAAAATGTTAGTAATGCAAATGTGTAATTTAAATGTGTCATGAATACTTTTTTTTTAGAGAGTCATTTGTTAAATAAATATTTACCAGCACACCCTTACTGATGTGCCTTCAGCTCTGAGATTCTTTGAAGTATGTTTTGTTTGGTTATAGTTTTCTGGCATGAACGGGGGAAAACATATGTCATGTCTTTGTTTTGGAATATTATACTAGATATATCACATTGGCATATAGCTGCATCATTTATTTTATGATTATGATTTATGTTCCTGATTTATGTCTCTTTGTATCTTCTTTTGAAGACCTTTTAAAAATTATAGTCTTCATTTTCTTTCTAGTATATGAGGTTAGCTAGTATAGTAATTGGCTTCCTTAATGCTAGCATTTGTTTGAGAAGGGATACTCTTCATGAGTATGGGTTTATGCTCCTGTTTCTACTCCACCATCTTGACATACCCCCCCCCCCCAGGTATATGCTGCTAAGGTAGGGAGAGAAGGAATGCTGAGAAGTACAGCATTTGAAATGGTTAAATTAACAAGTTTTGACTTTGCATAGTGCTGTATAATGCTATGTATATATTTATATATATATATATGCACATATATGCACTCATTCATGTATATGTATATGGTACAATGGATAGACTACTAGGTCTGAAGTTATGTAGAGCTAAGTTCAAATTTGCCTTAGATACTTACTAGCTCTTTGACTCAAGGAAAGTCACTTAACCTCTCTTTGCCTCAGTTTCCTAACATGTGAAATGAGCTAATAATAGCACCTATTTCCCAGGATTGTTATGAGGATCAAATGAGCTAATATTTGTAAAGCATTTAATACAGTGATGGCACATAGTAGGTACTATATAAATACTAGCTATTAATTATGCAAAATTCATACAGGCATGCTTTAGGTGTTCCTAATCTTTTCTCCCCTACTATAGATGTTCTCAACCTCAGATTACACACACACACACACACACACACACACACACACACACACACACACACTCAAAGACTTCCAAATATTCATTAAACCAGATTCTACTGATCCTTAATACAGTTTCTTAAAGTAGATTAGGCACTTTTGCTGGGCTTATTATGATTCATTACTAATGTGTAAATGTGTATCCTACTTCTCTGAGTTAATTCAGAGTTATTTATACTAAGGTTAAATGACTGAGGCATTGGAATAATCTGGGTCATTGCATTAAGAATATAATTTAAGTACATTAAGAAGAGGATGTCTTTTTTAGTAATCAAACAGTAGTTTTCTCTGATTGTTTTAATCTTCTTTTTATAGGAAGAATAAGAACCTACCATCTAAACTCTGGAAGATACATAAAAAACAAAATGAAGCCATCAAAAACTAAAGTTGCAACTTTTTCTATAGGCTTGGAAGATTCAGAATTAGCTTCTAAAAAAGTTTCAACTATGTCAGCAAACTTGACTAAAATAAGGAAAAAAAGTAGCACAAAATTAATTAATGAAAATGAAATAATGTTCCTTGCTCCTCCACCTGTAGCAGAATCAATGCTAAAGCATGCCATTGCTATTCCATCTGAAAATGCAGGGAATGTTCTAGATGATGAGCAAATTGTTAGGCAAGTTACTAAACATCTTAAGGAGGTAAGAAATTCTTTAAAACAATTACGATTCTATACTGTTGACTTCTGAATGTCTATTAACTTTTACTTTTCAGAGATCCTGCCCTGTTTTCCATGTATAAAAACAGCCTGGTTCATTCTGTCATTTCCTTTGGAATTGTAGGTAAAATACAGATACATTTTATCTGGGGATAAAATTCTAAACTACTCGAGGCAAAAACTGTTTCATTTTTGTTTTTGTATCTTCATTGCCTAGCATAATACCTTGCATACAGTAGGAACTTAATATATGCTTGCTTTCTTGCTTGATAGATATAAAATCTTAAAGTATTTGAGGTTCAGTGGTTTGGAAGTAATGAAATAGACTAGTCTGAAATGAATATCCTTTAGTAACTCAGATGATTGTATTAAATATGAAGTGTCACTGAAGAGAGTTAATTATGTGGCATTGGAATAGGTAATTTCCTATGCAAAATAGACCCTGTCTTGTTTAGTTATGTGTCTGTGTTAGGTATATTTTAACTGATATTAAATTTTATAATTATGTTACTATTTAATTGTTTTTGGCAGATTTCATCTTCTTTAGAAAAAACTTATGGATTTGATATTGAAGGAGAGCTGTTAGCAGAGAGAGTACCAAAGCCAGAAGGAGAAGAAAGTACACCTGTATGTATATGTAACCTTTGTTGCCAGGGCATTAACTGTAATAATGGCTCAGATTTTCTTTTGGAGTTCACATTTATAAACAGAATGAGCAAACTATAAAATTTGTCAGTGCTAATTCTCACAAAGAGATGTCTTGAAGAAACTATCCTTTTTCATATGCAGAATTCAATAACCTACATCTTTCAAGTCACTCAGGTCTAGAGAGATGGACTAATTTATCCAGGATCCACTGGCTACCCAAGCAGTCCTTCAGGGATATTATCCATCAGGATCTTCTATGCTGCTCTGTGACAAGATTTTTCTGGTTGGCTAGATGATTACATCTTTCAGTGTCTTCTTTATACCCACCAGCTGACTTTTGAAGACTGTCCCCCTGGGTCCACCATTTCAACTTCCCTTACCACTGGTTCCTTATTTGTACTTTGCCCAGCAGTGTGGTGACAATAGACTTCTTCCAGGATTTTCAGCAGCAGTCTTCTGAAATGAAAGATAATTTCCTTTGGCTTTGAAGTTCTTGGTTAGGTTAGTGGTTTCCAACAGGTGGATCATAATCTACCAGCTGGTCTTGAAATTTGCCTTACATGGTTTTACCTTCCTTCTCACTGCTTGCAAAAATTCACTGTGAGGAGAGCAACCCATGGCTGCTGTCACAAAACTCTGTCTGTGGCTTGTAAGGGTTTACAGCTGAAAGCTATGCTTTGCTTCTACTGCTGTCATCTGTTTGTTACATCATATCCCCTCCTCTATCCAGAAATAATCATAAGACTTAAGTGAATTAAAAAATGTCATTACTGAAGAAAAAGGTTAAGAATTCCCTGGCTAGATAATTTACAACTTTCTTGCCAGTGATTCTCTGAGAACAGTCTTTTTATACTACAGAAAATAACATACTCCTTTTTACTGCCTTTAGACAAGTCTTCAGAAAACAATAACAAAAATAGTTAAATAGTGCTTCTCAGTTTAAAGAGGCCTTTTACATTTACTCACTTGATTCAGTAAACCTGTGACATAGGCAGGACAACAGATGATATTCAGACTCAGAGACTATTTAACTTTCCCAAGGTCACATCACTAGTACATGGCAGAACCAGAATTGGAACCCAGATCTTCTGATACTAAATTCAGTGTTCTTTTTACTTCACCACACTGTTTCTAAGGTTAGGATGACTGATAGTCATGTAGTGATGGTGTGCTTTCTTGGTTTCTATAATCCAGCTGTCTACCTTTCCTAAGAATTAAAATTTTATTTGTGTGGGAGCATTTTAGTTCATGTTCCATGGTGCCCCACAAGCATGTTCTGCTCAGTGTCATTAAGTGGTTCCACTAAAAATTGACTTTAGGACAAACAATATTTCAGGGAATAGCTAGTTTCTTTTTGGAGGGCAATTGGGGTTAAGTAACTTGCCCAAGGTCACACGGCTAGGTTTTTGTTTGTGTGTGCATTAAGTGTCTGAGGCCGGATCTGAACTCAGGTCCTTCTGACTCCGGGGCCGACGCTCTATTCACTGCGCCACCTAGCCGCCCCGAATAGCTAGTTTCATAGGAAAAATTTTATACATGGGGAGATACATTCTTGGATGGCCAAAATTTCTACTATTAAGGCTTAAAATACGAAGGGATAGTGGAGGAGCTTAGAAGCTGCATGGTGAAAAACCAGTAGTTATGCTGGCTTGGAACTGCAGGTTTTTGTGTCTGTGGTGCAAAGTTGAGTCAAGGTGAGACTCCGGTAGAACTCACTTTAAGATCATGGTGGCAAGTGCTGGCTGGAGATGAGCAACACAGATAGCAACAATAAAAGACGTTGGGGAATCAGATTGAGTCAGACAGCTCCCTGCCATTCCTTGAATTTTTTATGTCCTTATGCAGACAGTGGCTCAGAATCTTTGCAAGGCTATCAGTATTTCCATTTTTCTTAGCCCTTGAATCCTGGCAATTTTCAGATGCTCTGGTATCACGCTGGCATGACTTTTTCAGTTTATGCTTGCTCTTGATCCAACCTCTTCTCCATAGCCTTCTTAGAACTAGGCAGGGATTATCCTTGCCTTGACTGGGGCTTTACCTAAACACTGGCCCCCTGTAGACAAATGGATGACTTGTAGTTGTAATGGCAGAGATGCTTGCAGAACTTTAAGCTTTCTGGCATTTAGGTCCAGAGGTTGTGGGAACTATGATGCAAGCTGTCTCAGATAACTGAAGAATGAACAATGCTGCAAATCCCTTTAGATAACAGTTGGAAGCAATGATCCTATGCTCAGAAAATACTTGGAATCTCTTAGATTTTTTTTTGCCAGGTAGGCGAGAACCTTTTAGGGTTACTGTTCCAATGCAAGTTGTTTCTAGACCTCCATTCCCCACAGACCAGGCCAATGGAGCAAGCTACTCATCTACTGTTCTTTTACATATAACAAGTCATTTTTAGAAGATATGGTGGAGTGTATCCAGATTTTTGTAACCCTATTTAGAACTGAGATACTTAACATAAAATATGCCAATTCTTTAGGGACACTAAGGTAAGGTTTGGCATGGAATTACTTTTGCTCTAGTGGATCAAATTTTGGAGGGCCTGGAATCACCTGTGTAGAAGGAATTCACTTAAGTGCATGTAGCTTTCAGCTTGCCTACATTTATTTGGCCACAGTATCTGTGCTGAGATCTAATTTTGGTCATGGCCAAATTACTAGTTGATCATTTATACTTTTCCAGCCCCTCTGATAAAAAGTAGGCGTACAATGGCTATAAGCCAGTATAGCTCAGGCAGTACTATATCTACCACTGTTCAGGCCAAGGGGTCCACCTAAGAAGATTAATCACACCCAGGCTGCCTTGCCTGAATTTTTAGATGAAGGGAGGGTTAGACTTTTCCCCTGTTTCCATTTTCTATACTGACCTTACCTTTGCCCCATGATCCGTTTGCTTTTGATCCTTGACATGAAAATTCCAAGTTCCCAAGTATTTAGGATGCAAGCAATAGTAGATTCTGGGGTACTTTTGCGATGTATCATGGATTTGCTGTTGCCCTGAGAAGGGTGACTACACCAGAGATCTTGGGCCACCCTAGTAGCAGTTAAAACAGTTGAAGGGCACTCGCATTGTTCCAGATCAGTAACCCAAAAGACTGATCCCCCATGGATTTGACTTAAGTATATTTTTAAACACATAATATTTGAATATTTAACAACTTTGGAATTGTTCATACCAGTGAAACAATATATGAAACAAATAGAAAAGTAAACAGTGTAGAAGAAGCCAATGCAAGGCAGCCATCCCTGTTTCTTAAAAGTCTGCCTGTTTAAAGATAACAAATGCTGTTAGTGACCAGGTCACTTAACACTGTTTTAACTTCATGGACTGTTAATTCTAAAGATTCACTTGGGAAAGACAGACTTCTACTTTGAAGTAGAATAAAGACCTAAATTTTCACCTCCTGCTTGCTAGGATCATAGAATTTAAAGATAAAAAGACATTGTCTTTGCAATAGGCAGTTGGCCCTAGCATTTTAGGCTTCCGGGGATGAATTCCTGCCTAGATCCATAGAATACACTGTCCCTGATATTTTCCTTCAATTGTGCATGCTTTAATCTGGAGGGGACTACTGTCATAGCAAAGACATTTAATAGAGGCAGCTGTGAGGATACAGAAAGGAATTTCCGGAGTATAACTTATTGGGTCTGAAGGAAGCCAAGCTCTGGAGTAGATGGAATGTAACATTGTCTGCTTAGTTCTGGAGGATCCTAGTGGTTACTTGAGTTTTCTATTGTGAAGAATGTATACTTGTTCTCATTCTTGCTTGAGAAATAAAGGAAACATGAAGTATTTCCTTCCTAAAAACCCAGGCTTTCCATTTTAGTATGTTTTCTTTAGAAGCTGTACTTAGTGTGGTTTAATATTTTGACTTTATTTTTATCAAATACTAATTAGAAACAAAGTAGTAGCATCCTCTTTGATCATCAAGGCAATAAATATTATGAAAACTTGGTTGCCTTTTCATTCAAGGACATTGTGTTATTGGTGTTAAAGTGTTGAATTTTGAGTCAGGAAGAACTGAATTTGAATCCTACCTCAGACATTTAATGGCTGAGTTAACCTGGGTAAGTCATTTAGCCTCTGAACTTCAATTTTCTCTTCTGCAAAATGGGAATAATAATAGCACCTACCTCACAGGGTTGTTGTAAGGGTCAGATTAGATAATGTATACTAAATGTTTAGCAAACCCACATACAGACCGCTGCTGTTATTGTTCATAGTGCTATATAAATGTCAGCTAGATGATACAAATTACATATTAGAACATGGTAAGCATTTGCTTGTCTTTGAATCCAGTATGTTCAGAAACTCTCCACACTTCACTTATCAGCTTACTAGAAATATTTAATTACGTGAACATAAGACAATAATACTGCAAAACAAAGAAAACAAAATTGACTGTCATTATTAAACATGTTGTGGAGCTATGAAGCAATCAGATAATAAAGAACAAAGAGAGAGAACGAGGGAACAGGATCTTTAGGTGAGCTAGTTTTCCATTGACTCTTGGGGCCTCATGGAGCCCCAAGCCCCAAGAGTTTCTGTTAGTTGCTGACAGTAAATAATTACATTTGAATAAAGTACTTAAGCCAGAAGTTTACCATTAGTTTATTGAAAACTTAGGTTGGAAGCAATTTATGTGGTAACAGGCTGTTTGGTGCTACTTGAGCATGATGATGATCTTTAAGAAGATAAAAGCATTCACATTTTCATTTTCAAAGAGACTCTTTTTGTTTAGAATCAAACTTAGTATTAGTGGCTTGAGTATTGTCCTTACTGTTTTTACTGATATTAGTGACAGGTTTTCTCCTCACAACCAAAGCCATATTTTCAGGAGTAAAGTATCTCTGGAGACTCTGGAGTGATGAGTAAATGCAGTTTTGTATCAGCTCTGTTACCTTCCCTTGAGTCTAGCATTCTTTCCCTGATCTCATTGGTGGTAGTGCCATTCCTTTCTTCATAACCAGAGAAGAAACTGCTTTGGGTAGATATCATCACTTCATCCATGTTAGATGGAGCCCTATACTTCTCAGTTGTAGTAACAGTAAAAATAGGGCGACATTTAGTGTTCAGACTCAGCATTCAGTACTATAGGTTCATGCAATGCTTATACTGGTCATCTGGGGAAAAGATGCCACTTTCTTCTGAGTTGGGCCTATTTGCAAAATCCCAATATGTACATTGCATTCTTTGATGGCATGTGCTCCAGAGGCATCTCGAATTCTGTTAATTATTCCTTAAACCTTGCCAGTTTCAGTCTGCCCCACAGTTTCATAGCTCTTATAACTTGTTCCTCAAGTGCTAGTGTTGTATCTCACACAAAAGCTTGGAATAAATCTTTTCCTGGAGGCAGTTTCAGCAGTGTCCAAGTCTTTAGGGAGCCAGTGGACCCATGGTTGCTGTCTGTTAGCCAAGTGCTTGACCTGTTAGCATATGCATAAAGGTCATTGCCACTTTCTCTCTGAGAAGGCCCACTATGGTACATGTGGTGTTGGGTAGATTTCTTTCTTTGTAATTTAGGAAAAGACCTATGTGAAATTTTCTGACTTTCTTGAATGTGAGGATTTCTTTAGAATCTTCCAGGATTGCTTCAGTCTTAGAGCTTGACCTCTTCTGATTTATCTTTGTAGAAAGGTTAATAAGAAGTGATTCCAGTTTGGGATATGGTATGAGAGTTTTCTCTCTTTTCCCACTTGTTTCCTTGCTCTTGTGTATGTAGGGTGAACAGACAGACTTTTTGAATTGGTTCCAGGATTAGCTGAACTGCTTGTTCTCTAACTTTCTGGGCTCTCTCTGGTGAAACCAAAATTTTGTCTCATCATAGGGCCTGTATCACATGTAACTTCAACCTTCTTAGCAGAGAAGAAGGGTATCAATTTTTATGTGAGGATTGCAATACTTTTATTGTCAGTAGATAGGATATAGAATTCTTCATAGGTAGCTTTTCTCATGAAGTTGTTAGCCTCTGGGCTCCATTGCAGCTTTTAACAGGTTGTGACTGGGTCTTGGAGTTACAGTCTTCCCATGCACTGCCCTCCCATTATTCCTTAGCTTTGACTTGGAATCTGGGTTCAGGTTACTCTATATTGGTTCATTTTGTCCTCACCCACTGTTAACTTCTCAGAACTAGCTGTTGTTAACGAATATAATATCTTATGAAAAATAGTTAGCCCATGAACAAGTTACTTAAAATAACAAGCACTGTGATATTAAGAAAATATATTACCAAATATCTCCCAATACCTGTGGCCTCAAACAAATGACCTTACTTTTCCCCAATAATCCAGAGACAAAATGTAGGCCCTGGTTGTGAGTCTTTGTGGCTTGGCCCCTAGGCTCCCAAGGTCAGTCTAGGGCAGCTGAAAATGCAAGGCTAACCACTTGCCCCTGTATAGCACAGAAGGTACTGATGTTGATTGATGTTTTAGTTGATGGTGTAGTTCACCTTGAAGTTCATTGAGAAATCAGGGTTCATAGGGGCAGCTAAGTGGCACAGTGAATAAAGCACTGGCCCTGGAATCAGGAGAAATCAGGGCTCATGCTGGGTCACCTCATCAGACATTGTTGCTTCTGCTGAGTATGTGTGGGGGAAGCAAACTGTTCTTGGTGTTATCAAGTGAAAAAATTGGGACTGAAGCAGACTTGCTTTATCTGTTGTCTTGCATGATATAGCCAAGCTGGTTGTTGGCATTCAAATGACTGCTACTCTGAACTCTAATGAATGGTGGTACATTAGTTCTCATTGGGAAGTAAGTCTTTTGCCTGGCATTGTGTATCAGTCTGCTTGTGGACCCAACTTTTATTTCTTCTGGTTGTGGTTCATATATAAATTTACTTGATGAGGATATTTTTTTCTCTCTTCACCAGAGGGGAGCAACCTTCTCTTTGGTGGTATTACTAAAGTGGGTCATGTTCAAGGAAATATTCTCACATTTTGGGTCTCAGGCTCATCTAGAACATAAAACATTATCTTCAGTCTCGGTGTGATTCAGTCTGCAAATTGAAATAGAGCCTTTCTAGATATTGGAAGTGTCATTGAGTCCTCAGGAAGCTATTTCTCTCCCTCTTGCAGACTGGGGTTGGCCACCACAGATTAGGTGAAACAGTGTCCTTAGATAGAGTGACTTAGAGGGCAGCTGCACCCTACTTCTGATATGTTAGGGCTGCATTACCCTATTGGAGAAGTTATGTAAGGCACTGAATCTAAATAAAAGCCTCCTGTTTCTCAGTAGTACTGGGATTTGGTTGACCAGTGTAGCACAGTACAGCCATCATATGGGAATTGAGTAGAGTCATCTGCGTTTACTATTTCTGAATGCATTACTTAGCCCAACTTTATGCCAAATAAAGTTTTTAGCCTAACCAGATCCCATGATGGAACTCATCCTCAGACTAAATTGTTGAGATGTGTTTAGCATAGTTAAGGGAGGGGAAGAATTTTTGTATGACTCTCTACCTTCCTGATGGAACTTTGGTGATATCTGGGATCACTATTCCCTACCTTTGATACTTGAGCTATATTCATCACTGGAGTGAGTAAAACTCAATCAAGATATGAAGGGGTAAGGAATAAATGATGACTGTATTTAGCTTGTGTTAATACTGAATGCCCTTTGGGTTGTAAAGTCCTATAATTTTTTTTTCTGGGGTCCATGAATTCAGTGTTTCAAGACCTTCTGGACCAGGAAATGGTGGTTTAGCTCAGTAATGGCCTGTTCAGTGCCTGGAACCTTATCCAGTAGACTGAATTGGTTTGAATTGAACCTTAGAACCTATTCTAGCATGAGCTGTTTGCCTCATTAAAAAAATCAGAATTTGACAAGACAGAAATGAAATTCTTAGGGCTCTCAGTAGGTTAGCAGGGATGTTTATATGGATCCACAAGGTAATGTCTGTATTGGTGTGTGTGTGTGTGTGTGTGTGTGTGTGTGTGTGTGTGTGTGTGTGTGTGTGTGTGTACGTACACATAGAGATCATAACCTCCATGCATTGATTTCTCAGCTATATGGGCTATGGTGTGCTTCATACCTTGGTTCTTTGCCTTGACTTTGCCCTTATTGATTATTGAAGTCTAATTCAGTGCTTTCTAATGAACACTAGAGGTTGAGGGTTCATTTTAAGAACTGAAGTCCTGGTTCAGTTCTGCCTTTATCTTGATATATCTTAAACCACATAAATTGTTGATTATGGAGCCTGAAGCATTCTGTAATATGCATGCATCTTTCTCAGGCCACACTGCCCTTCATTATACCTTGGCCTTGTGGATACTCTACAAACTGCAGAAAAGAGCAAAAACAGTCTGGGAAAAGAAACTCTCCCAGTTAAAGCCTCATTTGTTACCAGGGAACCACCATGCCAGTGGGGTGCAGTATCTTATTCTTGTCCACACTGATTTCAGGAACCTATAATTCCTTTAGATTATCTGGGCACTCATTCAATGACATTAAATTATTTTTTAGTCAGTTCAATTTAACATTCCTGAACACTAGAATCTGTAAGCAACTGTGTTGTTAAGACCTCAATTTAGGTAATTGATAGATCAATTATCCTCATAGACCTATTTATAGATTATCAATTCTCTATCTTCTAAAACTCATCTACTCTTACTTGAGTAGTAGCAGGCAAGAGACAGTTACTCTTACACCTTATAGTGTATGCTCCCTTAAGTAGACATGATGTCTGCATTTCAGGGATGGAAGATCCATCTTGAATAGGACTGGACATCTCTTCTGATGAAGCTCAATGGATAATGTTCTTGTCTTTTTCATGTTTCTTCAGTGGAGGCCCATGGAAGCTTGTTTAAGCATTGATACATGGTTGCCCATGTTCTCTGATGATTGCAATTACATACATATAACATAAAGTCTATATATTCAGTATATGTCTGGGTTGGGGATCCAGCAGGCTTGTCATCAGGATTATTGTAATTCTGGTCAACTTATTGTAATTCTGGTCAATTCTGGTCTAGTATTGAGGAGTTGTGACATTAGATTCTACCATACCCCTTCCCTTATTCTTTGGGTACAGTGCTGCGTTTGAGATAATTAAATCCTTACCTAAATTGACTTACTTCTTCCTCTTTGCTAGGCTTCATTCACACTGTGGATACCAATTCTTAAAGGAAATTTTCTCACTCTTGGGCTTCCTTCCCAAATTAATCCCTACTGAGGTCTCTAGTTTCATTGCTAAGCTACTCTATTTAGTCTTTCAGGTGAAGGTTTGCTGTTTTATGACAAATTGTTTTCAGTCCAGTGGGTGCACATATCAGAAATGTATCTGTTGTTAAACCTACCATCAGAACAACTGGGCTTCCCTGTGACCTATTCAGAAATTGTGTTCTTATGTTGTACACTTATCTGTCCAGAATACCTATTTATACTCACTTTTTACCTTTACTTGTCTCATTTCCGTAGTCAGTGACTAAGAGACTTGAGGCTGACCAGTCTAACTTGTCTTTTTCTTTAAGAAGCCAAATGCCCATACAAATAGGCAGCTAACCATCATTCCATCTTCGGAAGCTCTTAATTAGGGAGCCAGATCCAACTGTATTTCTGCAGCCTTTGCACAAGCAGATTTCCCAGAAGCTGGCAGATAGGGTAGTAGTTCAGTTTCCTCTCACTTAGGTGGTCATTCTGATACCCTGCCATCATACTAGTCTGCTATAGTACTTTTTTGGATCCTAAATTATATCTAAGATCAAAACTAAAGATATAGGAGAATATGGTAAGCATTCCCCAGAATTACTATAGGCCTTTCTCCCTCCCCTCATAAAACATTGTCTTGAGGTCCAAGAAAGTGTTCTGATTGAAGGTATATTGTATATGCCTATTACTTGATAATGAAAGTTGAGTCAGAAGCAGGTATGGTGGCTCAAGCCACTGATTATATCACCACATTAATGCCAGCCAGAGAATGGGGACGCTGGTGGTTTTAATAAAAAGACTAAATCTTTTGAAAGTTAGATAGAAAATTAACTCCCCTGATATTCTGCACTTTTTTGCTCCTATCCTCAAAAAGACCCTACCACTCTTGAGCTTCTGCCTGATGACTAGTCTTCCTGCTTGTCACAGATATTTTTGCTTATCTTAGTGCTGCAGAGAAACCTTGTTATCAACTCAGGCAGACTTTTTCAGTTTATGCTTGTACCTTTCCCAGTTTGGTTTTTGCCTTCTTAGCACCAGGTGCCTGCTGCCCAATTGCTAGCACATTAGTCCTGGCATTCAAGGAATACTATAGCAAGGAAAGTTTACTGAACCAGAAGTTATAAGGAAAGGGTGTGGCTACAGGGAAATAGCAAAGGAAGGAAATAATTTCTTTCTTGTAATTTGTTCATTCTATCCCAAAATGCTCAGAAATAATTTTGTGTTTGTCCATATTTTATACTGTTAGAGCATAGCATAGCATGATTCTCCAGGGTGCAGGCAGCAGAGACGGCTATTACCTGGATAGATATTACAAAATAGTTTTATATACATTAATGTTGGTCTTTGTTATAATGTGTTGATAATACTGTCAGTGTTGTTTGTGGAAGTATTATGGAAATGTATGATTATTTACAAACTAAGTACAAAGCTAAAAAATCTTTGGTAATTTATATATAATTAGTAGATTTATATTGTATGCCTTTTTGAAATGTTTATATTTTTATTAGATATTGCTGATATGTTTTTGTGCGTGTTTACTATAAGATGAATATTTCTAAACTTCTTATAAATAAAAATAAAAATTTTAAAACTGTCTTACTAGATTTGAAATTTACTTGATCTTATCAGTATCCATTAGTTCACCTCTGTGCAGATGATGCCTAGATCTGTATATCTGTCCTTAGTCTCTTCTGAGCTGCAGTCAAGCATCACCAGCTACTTCTTTTTTTTTCTTTTTTAATTTTGCATCTCCCTCTCTTACCCAGACTGACACGGTATTTCAAACTTAGCATGTCAAAAATAGAATTCATTACCTTTAACTTCTACCTCTCCCCTGTTCCAAACCTGCCTATTATTATCAAGAGCACCACTGTCCTCCTGTAATGGAAATGCAGATTTAAAGATCTTCCCTGCCCCTAGCTTAAGTGCACCTGGAGCCTGTGGTGGGAGGCTTGTTTTTCAGGAAAGCCCACACCTTGATACTTTGTGATTGGGCAGTGGGTCAAGGAGGTTGTTACATTCTCTGAGCCAGGAGAAGGCTGTATAAACCCTGAGGAGAGGCTTTGCTTTGGGGCTCACTTTGAGAAGTGTTGTGTGATTTGACCAGATGAGACTCTGGGAAGCCGTTGAGAGCCCCCCGGCTTTGAAAACCCAGATGTTGATGCTTCCCTCTCTGGTAACTGTGATTTGGTATTGATGTAATGGTTGGACAGTTTGGAAGCCTGTCAATTTGATCTGTAAGTTCTGTAACTCTGAAGTTCGGGGTGCTGACCTTTACCCCTGAACTAGGTAATACATGTTTGATTAAAGTAAGCTTGTTAACCCATTTTGAGTTGCTTTCCTTTTGAAAAGCAGATCTAAGAACCTGTGTTGGCAGTCACCCTGGGGATATTGGGGTGCTTGCTGCTACACCTCCTAATCACCCAAGCTTATAACCTAAGTAATGTACTCAACTCCTCACTCTTACCTCTCATATCCATTCTGTTGCCAGATTTTGATGTTTCTACCTTCAGGACATTTCTCAGTTCTTTCTCTTTGGTCAGATAGGTACAAGTCTAGTTTAGGCCATCATTGCCTCTCATCTAGACTATGGCAATCCATCTTTCACTCAGCTGCCAATGTGATTTTTCTAAAGTACAGGTCTGATTGTGGTGACACCCTGCCTGTTGAGCTCCAGTGACTCCCTGTTACCTCAAGGATCGAATATAAGTTACTTTTTGGCATTTAAAACCCTTTCTGATTTGACCAATCTTTTTATTATTTGTTCCTTAACATGTATGTAATTTATTGATCCAGCTTCACTGGCCTGCCTGTAGTTATCAGACATAACATTCCATCTCTCTTGATGCCTTTGCACAGGTTGTCCCACATGCCTGTAATGCTCTGCCCCTTTTTGTTTGCCTCTTGGTTTCTCTGGCTTCTTTCAAGACAAATCAAACAGCACAGTTTACAAGGTATGGGAGGCATTGATGGAAAAGTTTTTTTTTTTAATTATTTGAGGGAGTAAAAGGCAGTGTTTCTATCAAAATGGTGTAACGAAAGGTTCTGGACAAATCTACCTTCTTTTCAAAAAACATTAAGAAATGTGTTCAAAAAAGAAAAAGATCGACAACTGAAAGGGGAATTTAAACAATCTTCACAAGGTAATTACCAGATAAAACTAAGAGTCAACCAAAGGTACCACTATTAACTCTACATCCTGCCTGACTACTGTCCTGATTATAGCTCTCTCTTCCCTCCAAGGCTGAAGTCTCTGCATGGCTTCTATTGACTCCCTGTTCATCAATCCTAATTATATTCTATTCCTCCCCCCCTTCTGTGCATGATAAAGAGTGAAAGCTCTGGATTGAGGACTGAAGACTATAAGATTTCCACTTGCCCCAACCCCAGATCTCTGTGTTGAGGGCTCTAACCTGAAGGGCTAGCATGAAAGGGACTCTGCATGGCCACTGCTGGCTGCCTGCTTGCTGGACCCAACTTGGACACTAAGGGAGGGTTGAGCACTCCATATTATGTCTCTATCTATACCAATAGTTCCAGTTATTGAAGAGTCAAGAGATGATATGGAAGTAACAGATATGGGACAGACCTTTACCATCTGTCTTCATTGGGTTCACCCCTCAGCAGTGAATCACCTGCAGGCTATATATATATATATATATATATATATATATATATACACACATGAGAAAACCAGCAAGGAAACACAAGGAAAGAACAACCAAAGGAACACCTAATACATTGAAGGCATGCTATAGGCTGTGAGAATCCCAGGATAAAATTTAATAGAAGGGTAATTGGCAGAAAACAAATGGAATACTAGAACAAGAAAATATTGTCTCCAAGAATCCTAAGAGTGGTTGGAAGACCTGATGAAAGGGCTGAAAGAAGATCTTATAAGAAGTAAAATTTGGTCTGTTGGTAAAAAATGCAAAAGAAAAACAAAAGAACCAAGAAAATCTTCAATAAAGGACATCCTAAAAAAATTATTGGAGGAAGTGGAAGACAAGAATTTAGTCATATGAGGCCAAGTTACTGTCAAGTATTTACATCCCAAAAGGAGAGACTCTCATACCTTTGGAATCCCATTAACCTCTTATGATCAATGGGGAGATAAAAATATAGTTAAGAACTTCAAAAAACAGAATTAGAAAAATGTGCCCCCAAATATTCTATGCATAGGAACTTAATATTTCTGATAAATTGGATGCCACAGGAGAAGTTTGTTCGAATACTGATGTGTGTATATGGGAAGCATTTATATATTCCCATATATATGGGAAACATATGCTTACTATGTGTCAGACACCATGCTTAAACACTTTATAAGTTGTATCTCATTTGATCATCACAACAGCCTTGTGAGGTGGGTGCTATTAACCCCATTTTACAGTTGAGGAGACTGAGGCCAACAGGATTAGTAATTTTTCTAGGGTCACACAGCTGGTATCTAAGGTTGGATTTGACCTTAGGTCTTTTTGTCTCCAAGCCCAGAACTCCATCTGCTTCATCACCTAGCTGCCTCCTTGAGTGAATGATGAATGATGAGGTTAGAAGCCAGATTTCAGAGAATTAAGAGAGTGAGAAAAAATGAAGTAGAGGCATCAATTGTAGACTTCTCAAGGAGTTTAACCACAAAAGACAGAAATAAATATGGGATGATAGACAGTGGGTATAGCCAAATCAAGTGAGGGTTTTTATGAGGCTGGGGAAGACGTAGGCATGTTTGTAGTTAGTTTGGAAGAAGCAGTAGACAGAGAGAAATTGAAGATAAAGTGAGAGTGGGGTTGATAGAGGAGCAGTCTGCTAAAGAGGATGGAATGGAATTGGATTGCTTATTTAAGGGGTATCACTTGGCAAGAAGGGCAACTTTTTTCTGAAAGGGGTGAAGGATGAAATAGTAGCAGGCATCTGGGTGATGTGAGATGAAGAGGAGGGGAGAAGAAGGAGCTCTGGGTGGATGGCCTCAACTTTTTCAAACATGAGGAATATGAACTATGTAATATACCTCATTTCAGACAAGGTTTTCAGATGAGAGTAGGGATCTGGGGACCATAGGAAATTTGAGGAAGAATGAAAACATTTATGATGAGAGGGGTAGTGGGTTAATTAAGTAGGTATAAAAGTATTGCCTCACTGCATTGATGGCCCAGCTGAAATTAAGTAACATAAATTTGTGGTAGACATAGTTGGCCTGGTTTCATGATTTTCTCTAGCTTCATTCAACACCTTGCAAAATAGGAGTAAATTATTTATGTGTAAATAATAAGAATGTTATATAGATGTGAAAGACATGTGGGTTGGTAGTGATGTTCTCTTGGTTGCTTCTTTTTGGTAATAATAAGGTCTAAGATTTTTTTCATTTCTTTGATATTTTTTCTTCAGATATCTTGAGACTCGATTCTTTAGTGTCTTAAAAATTATTTTAATTTAAGCATGGACCTTTGTGTTTGCTTGGTTTGGTTTTCTGCTTTTCCATCTTTATTTCAGCTTTCTACATCTGTTGTAAGCATATGTCATTGTGATGTTAGAGGCTAAATATAGTTTATTCACTCTCCTTGATGGTAAGAAATTTGCTTTAAAAATACTTGAAGATCTTTTATTTCTTTCATTTGTTTGTTGTCCTGTGATCAAAGGAATTTGCCCTTTTTAACACCAGTTATCCAGTACAGAGTCCATGTTGAATAGGAGGGATTCTCTCAATTATGGTAAGGTTCTCCACATGCTTCTGTTGGCAGATGATATCGTACTGATTACATCAAACCTCAGGACGTTGCAGAGCTTCTTAATTGAGATGACAATAACTCAAAGAGTTCAGCTACCTGTATAGGAAAAGGCAAGCAGATGAAGAGCCACTGTTGTCCAGAATATGACATACTATTAAACTGACAGCATATAGAGCTCATGCATCAGTACACTATAGCAAATAGAAAATGAGTTCAGAATTGAATAGAAAGGAGCAGGTGCATGGGCTTTAGTGCCTTTGGGGAAGTGCAAATTATTTTAATGACCTCAAATTTCTTTCTGAAACAGGATCATTTTTCAAAAGTACTGAAATTTGAGTATCATTCAAAAAGCAAAATAACAGCAAAGGGCATTAATAGGCAGTAACAGAATAACTGAGAAAGCATGGAGGGAGAAGCATAGCAAAGAATGTTCATACATACAAAATGTTTGGAAAAATAAAATAGACTGGTTATGTGGTGTAAAAATAAGTGATAACAAATGGAAAACCCATGTGTTTCATTGGTGTACTTGAATGTTCAGAGAAAGCAAGGATGACTTCCTCCAGCATTGGGTGGTTCCCCTCTGGAAAACTAATGGGAGGAAATGGCCAAACTTTGTTCGGCATGATTAGGCATGAATGTGTTATAATCTGCATTGTTGGAAAAAATAACCACAGCGATCAGCTCACAGGTCCAGTTGTGCTTCATTGTGCTTCCAGGGGGCTGGGAGGTGGGGGGTGGGAAGGAGAGAGAGACAGAAGTCTTCCTTTATTGCCCTTTTTAAAGTTTCAGTTCCTCAGAGACTAGAGTTTTATGGCATATCATTGGAAGAATGTTGATGTTTTAAAGAGAAAACTGAACACAAACACCAATCCAAATTCAAGAGAAATCTATCAAGCCATAAATGAGTTCCTAAAGAAAAAAAAATGGGCAGAAAGATTTACAAATGAATTTTATCAAACATTTTAAAACAAACCATTAAATCAAACTTTTTTTTAGGAATAGAGAAAGGAGGCATCACAAGAAATTCCTTGAGGTAAATATGGCTCTGTTGCCCAACAAGGTAGAGAAAAACCTGAGTCTCCTTCCAATTCTGAGAATCTGTGACCTGCTTTGTAGAGATCAACTGAAGTCAGTCCCCTGTGATTCCCTAGCTCCTATCTTTGAAATAATATGAGCCAGATTATCCAGAAATCTGAATTGTGCACTACAAGAAAGGAGGCAGTGCAGGCAAAACTGTGATAAGCCTAGTAGTTTTATTGGAGGTGGAAAACTATAAAAAGCTACTAGAGATAGAGGGTAAAAGAATAGAGATGCAATTACAAAAAAATAGATAATTTCAATTGCATGATAATGAAAAAATTCTGCATAAACAGCTGGGAGAAGAAGGGAAGTAATCAAATGAAAAAAATAATCTTTATATCCAATATCTATGATAAGGGTTTGATATCCAGAATATATAGACAACTGACAAAAATATAAAAAAAAAAGACCAAAAGCCATTCCCCAATAGTTAAGTGATCAAAGGATATGAACAAACAATTATTGAAAGAATTGCAATCCATTAGCTATATGAAGAAATGTCCCAAATCACAATAAGAGAAGCATATTAAAATATGCCCACCATATTGGCAAAGATGATGACAAAGGACGAGAATAGTCAATGTTGGAAGGATTGTGATACGACAGACACAGTGATACATTGTTGATGGAGCTGTGAATTCATAGGACCATTTGGAAAATCGGTTTGGAATTACATAAATTAAGTGGATAAAATGCCCATATCCTTTGACTCAGAGATTCTACTGTTAGGCATATTTCCTAAGGAGGTCATTGACAGAAAAGCTTCTGTTTACACATATTTATAGTAGCAAAGAATTGTAAGTGAAGTAGAAGACAATCAGTTGAGAAATGGCTAAACAAACTATTATTTGAATGTAATGTAATATTACTGTGCTGCAAGAAGTGACAAAACATGATAAACATGAAGCATGGACTTAAATGAATTGATACAAAGGAAAGTAAACACAGCCAGGAAACACAATAACAATAAAAATGTAAAAAAAAAAAACCCCACAAAATAACCTAAATTAAATGTTGCAAAAATATAATGACCAAGCTTGGCCCCAAAGAAGAGATTTGGGGGGGGGGGTGGAGCCAAGATGGCAGAGTAGAAACAGCGCATCCAAGGTGCTCTGCCCCACACCACCTCCAAACAATGTAAAAGGGGAATCTGAACAACTTCTGGAGCCCCAGCACCCACAGAATGACACAGAGAAGCTAACCTGCTGAGGACAGCCTAGCAGCACAGTGTGCTGGGAACTGACAGTGCAGCGCTCTGGGAGCCGAGCCCAGGCCCGCCTAAGCCGCAGTTTTAGCCCCAGGGCAGCCGGGCCAGCAGCCAGCTGGAGGGACGCCAGAACACCAACAGCTGTGGCGATTCCAGAATTATCAGCACAGATATGCCTAGGACAAAGTGAGAGGTTAGTGCCCTATAGACTTTGGGACCAGTATTTGGGGAACGGCTCGGCTTCCTCCCCTGTGGGCGAAAAGCTGCTGAGGAACCGTGGCACAAAGGCCATTTTGCAGCGTAAGTGGCAGCTCTAGCTCCTGCTCTGCGATCTGTAGAGAGATCTAGCAGTCAATCTGGGGGTTAATCGCTCTTGCTTTAACCTGCTTGGATCTGGATTGTGGTCTAGGGGGGAGGCCTGGGGGGGGTATCTAATTTGCCAGAGCAGGTTGAGGCTTTACAGAGGCCACCCAACCTCCGGAAGTTGTAAGGACCCCATGTATGGGACGGAAGCTCTCCTGTCTGGTGGCAGAGTCCTACTGTGGCAACAAGCCCAAAAATCAAGTAATTAAGTGGCAATATGCCTAGGAAAAGGAAACAAAATAAACAGAAAAATGCAACTTTAGACTCCTATTTTGGGGGCAAAGAGGATCAAAGCATGGAACAGGAGGAGGACTATGAGGTCAAAACTCCTGCACCAAAAGCCCCAAATGAAAATATGAGCTGGCTACAGGCCATAGAGGACCTTAAGAAGCAGATACGAGAAGTGGGGGAAAAATTGGGAAGAGAAATGATAAAGATGCAAGAAAAGTATGAAATGACAGTCAACACCCTGACTGAGGAAAACAACACCTTAAAAAATAGACTAACTCAAATGGCAAAAGAGGCTCAGAAAGGCAATGAGGAGAAGAATTCCTTAAAAAGCTGAATTTGCCAGATGGAAAAAGAATCTCAAAAGCTCACTGAGGAGAATCATTCCTTCAGAGTTAGACTGGAACAAATGGAAGCTAGTGACTTTATGAGAAATCAAGATGCTGTTAAACAGATCCAAACAAATGAAAGACTAGAAGGCAGTGTGAAATATCTCATGGGAAAATCACTGACCTGGAAAATAGATTCAGGAGAGATAAATTTAAAAATTATTGGACTACCTGAAAGTCATGATCAAGGAAAGAAATTCTGAAAGAAAATTGCCCTGATGTTTTAGACCCA
Organism: Gymnobelideus leadbeateri; assembly: GCA_011680675.1. Classification (NCBI taxonomy): domain Eukaryota; kingdom Metazoa; phylum Chordata; class Mammalia; order Diprotodontia; family Petauridae; genus Gymnobelideus; species Gymnobelideus leadbeateri. The sequence continues at coordinate 240,856 of WOXC01009818.1, read as the reverse complement.
GAGAGCAAAATAGAGGTTGAAAGAATCCACCGATCGCCTCCTGAAAAGGATCCCAAAAAGAAAACTCCTAGGAATATTATAGCCAGGTTCCAGAACTCCCAGATCAAGGAGAAAATACTACAAGCAGCCAGGAAGAAACAATTTCAATACTGTGGAAATACAATCAGAATAGCCCAGGACCTGGCAGCTTCTACACTGAGGGATCAAAGGGCATGGAATATGATATTCCAGAGGGCAAAAGAACTGGGAATGAACCCAAGGGTCACCTACCCAGCAAAACTGAGTATTTTGTTTCAGGGGAAAATATGGTCATTCAGTGGAATAGAGGACTTTCAAGCATTCTTGAGGAAAAAACAGAGTTGAATAGAAAATTTGACATTCAGACACAAGAAGCAAGAGATGCTTGAGAAGGTAATCAGGGAAAAGAAATCAAAAGGAACTTATCAAAGTTGAACTATTTACATTCCTACCTGGAAAAACAATAACTGTGACTGATGATATCTTTCTCACTATGAAAATAATGGAAGAAGGGTATATGGACATATGAATACATATGTGAATGTGTGTGTATATATGTTTACAGGTATACATGATTAGAGGGCACAGGTTAAATTTGGTGGAAAGCGATGATACTTAAGGGGTGAAGTTAAGAGGTGAGAGAGGAAAGTGACAAGAGGAGATGGGGAGAGACAGGGTAGGGTAAACTATCTCATGTAGAAGAGACAAGGGGAAGTAGTTGCAGGGGAGTGGAAGAACAGGAAGGCAAAAAGGTAAAACCCTATTCTCATTGAATTTGGCTCAGGGAGAGAATGACATACATACTAAATGGGATATCTCACCCTGCAGGAGAGTAGGGGGAAGGGGAATGAGAGGGGGGGATAATGGAGGGGAGGGCATTCTAGAGGGAGGGGAGGTTGGAAGTACCCACTTTCAAAGAGGGACAGGATCAAAGTAGGGAATGGACCAGGTGGGGGGTGGGATGGAAATATAAGCAGTCTTTTTACAATATCTCTACTATGGTAATGTTTTGCATAGCTATACATGTACAACACATACTGAATTACTTATCTTCCCAGAGGGAGTGGGTGACAAGGGAGGAAGGGAATGGATCTGAAATTTGAGGTCTTAAAATTAAATGTTTCAAATGTATATAAATACTATTATTAATACTATTTTGCATGTAATTGGGAGATAAGATGTTCAGGCATTGGGGCTCAGAGATTTACCTTGCCCTAATGGCAAAGTCGAAGGGGGTATGGGAGAAGGTATGGGAGAGAGCAGATTGGATGAGGGGATATCTGGTGGGACTGCTATTCTGGGGTGGTGGGTAGGGAAAAATGGGGGAAAATTGTAATTCAAAATCTGGTGGAAATGAATGATGTAAACCAGAATAAAGCATTAATAAAGCATTTGTTTAAAAAAAAGAGAGAGAGATTTGAGGAGACACTACTTTCAATTCCTTTGCAGAAGTGGAGGTCCTTGGATGTGGAACATTGCATATAAAATCAGCATTTTATATGTGTTGATACGTTTTGCTGAATTTTTTCTTTCCTTTTAAAAATAAGTTTTGGTTAATGGCTGTCAGAGAGGGGAGAGGGAAGGATGTCAAGGGAATATACATACACACATGTTACATAAAAATAAAAAAATTAATAAAAATACTTTTAAGAAAAACAAAGCTGCTGGGGTCTTAGTCACCTGTCTCTGAATGAGTTCATAAGGGTTTCCTGGCTTTAGTCCAGTATACAATCCTTTGTGGTACATTGCCTGATTGTTAGGATTCATGTTTTGAAATGGGTGTTGAACTAGATGACTTCCAAGATTCTTTTCAACACTCTATTCCGATTATTTTAATTTTATTGACCTTTTTGCTTTTATTAAAATGTGTAAGGGATTTTTGGGTGTCAAAGAAGGTGAAATAGAATTTAATTAATTTGCTATTGAAAGTCAAGTCTTTGGACATAAATATCTTCAGATACTTGAAGGTCCCTCATGTAGAAGAGGGATTAAGCTTTCTGTTTTACCTCAGAGGATAAGCCTAGGAGTCAGTACTGCACAATTCAATGTAAGAAGAAAATTCTAACAATTAGGGCTGTCCCAAAGAGAAATGGACTGCCCTGGGATGTAGTGAGTTTCACTAGGAGTTCTCAGGCAAAGGCCAGATGACTGCTTGTCAGGGATTGTTTAGTTATGGGTTGGACCAGATGACTTTTTAAGTCCCTTCAGGATCCTGTGATCTGTAAAGGAGTCAGAACGCTCTCAGGGATTTAGATCATTAGCTTAAGCAGGTCTCATGCAGTTGGTTGCTTTTACCAAGGGTACAGGTATGTGGAAAGGTGAATGGGGGAGTTAAAATTACTTACCAAGTTTTTTGAGTTAAAGGGTGGCCTAGGCACTGGTTTGTCCTCTCAAATGTAAAAGCATGAGAACCACTGTCTTTGAAAATTTTGGTTCAAAGTAGGCATGTCAGTTCTGTAGATATGTACAACTCTCACTTTTATTCATTTGCCTACCTCTGACTTACCAAGACCAATCAACTCTTTCCTTTCCCTAATTATTCCACTTTGATTTTCCTTTCTTTCCCACTGTGCCCTATTCCCTCCATGTCTCTCTTCATATGGAAAATTTCCTCACTTATGCTCTTTATTGACCTCTTGATGTTTTACCTTCACAAAGCTTTTCTGAATTACAAATATCATTCATTTTAGATAAATAATTTTAATAGAACTTCAATGAACAAAATTGGTAAAATAGGACATAAATTTTGTAGACCCAAAGCCTTGAAATTAAATAATTTAAGACTCTCATGTGATGTGCAACATTGGATTGTGAAAAGTACACTCTACTAGGAATAAAAAGATTTGCATTTGAGTCTTGGCTGTGCCACTTGCTAGCTGTGTGATCTTGAGCAAGTCACTTTATCCTCTTTATGCTTTAGTTTCCTTATCTGCCTAACAGAGACAATCATATTTATACTAACTCATAGGTTTGTGAAAAAAGTGCCTCATAAAGTTTTCAGTCCTGTATAAATATAAACTATTATCATATATATTAACAATTATCATCTACTTATTTTTTTTAAAGCAATTGGGGTTAAGTAACTTGCTCAAGGTTACACGGCTAATCATTATTTATGTGTGGGTGCTCATTTTCTGAGGCCGGATTTGATCTCGGTTCATCCCAACTCCGAGGCTGGCGCTCTTACTCACTGCGCCACCTAGCTGCCCCTTTTAGGGCAATTGGGGTTAAGTATTTTGCCCAAGGTCACACGGCTAGGTTTTTTTGTTTGTGTGGGTTAAGTGTCTGAGGCCGGCTCCAAACTCAGGTCCTTCTGACTCCAGGGCCGGCGCTCTACTCACTGCGCCACCTAGCCACCCCTATCATCTACTTATAAAATCATATGTTTTAGCCTAACATAATATTCATTACCAACTAAAATAAAATAGGTGATCCAGGTTCTAAGAGCCGTATGTAAGTAAATACATAACGAATTTTCCTGCTCATGGGGAGCAGCTCAGTACTGGGGAAACAGCTGAGAAGATACTGCCTAATTGCAACAAAATTCTGAAGCACTGCTGAAGTACACTTATAAGTGAGATGGTGTACATAAGGTGCTTTGTAAACCTAAAGTTCTATATAGATTAAATGAACAAAGGACATTTCTGGACAAGAACCTGACCCTATTGTGGCCCAGGTATGGGTTCACTCTAGAAGTTATATGTTCTATCTTGCATTTGTGCCTTTGTTGTTTGGAATATAGTAAACAATACTCCCTCTCTCTCTCCCCCCATCCTCTTCTCCCCTTTCCCTCCTCTTTTTAAAATCACTTTTTTCTTTCCCTTTTTCCATTTCCTCTCTCTCTCTGACACCAGAAATTGCAATCCTTCCCAGGTTAGTCCTATGTCCCCCTAACCTACTTCAGCATAGAAAGTATTCATCTTCCTAAAGCAAAAGTTACTTCAAGACCATGCTATTTAGTTGCTGCAGCATTTTAGTTGCTACAAGAATCACTCATGTTTCTTGTGATGAACCTTTATGTACTATACAGAAAAAAATTATAAGATACTGTTAGGAGGCTCTGCTTAGCCTTGGGGCTCTCCTCCCATTACCAACTCATAGTGATTAGGATTATTCATATTAAAGAGGCATTAAATGTGGATGTTGTTATTGAGTATTGGATATTGAAGTGTTCTGTGCCTGGACTCAGTACTGAGATGCACACATTTCCAAAAATATTGTTACCAAGGCAGGTATGAAGTCTTTGAAGCAAGGAGTTTGTCCCTGGGTATCCTGGGAATATACATAAATAGATTGACCAAATAAAAGATGTTTTCAGTTGGGAAAAAATCTTCTTCCTTTCCTTATTGCATTTCAATTGACTCTAATTATAACTGTGGCATAATGGAGTTTAGCACACAGACATAGCTTGATTGTACTCTATTACCCAGAGAGTATATCCAGGAAGAGAGGGTTGCCAAATGCAGAATTGGAATTAAGAAGGATGAGAACTGAGAAAAGTCTCACATTTTACAATTAATATTTAGAGTAGTTAATTAAATTGAGAACAGTTTCTGTTCAGGGATTCAGTTTGAAGTCAGATTGCAAAGGATTGAGAAGTGTATTGAGAGAAGGGTAAGTTGAAACACTAAGCATAGTATAAGTTTGGTTGTAGTGAAAGGTAAGAGAGATATAGGATGGCATACCATAGAGAGGCATTTTCCCTCTCCCCACCAAGATTTGGCCATGTTGGTAGACCAAGGAAGGAAATGAAGGTTAAATAGAAAGGGGATAATTGTTGGGGCAGTCTGATGGAATCAAGGGAATATGTTGAGGAATTAGCCTTGGCAAGAATGTCATAGCTTGGAGACTGGAGTAAAGTAGGAGAGAATGAGGGATTATGTCCAGGGGATTTGAGATGTAAAGGAAGAGAGAAGAGGGAGCTCGTGGCAAATGGTCTTATTTTCTCAGTAAAGCATGAGGCAAGATCCATTGCTGAGAGAGACTGGGAAGGGCATGATGGTGTGGAAGTCTTTTGTAGAGAAGAGGACGTTTGGAATGGCTTCTGTGGGCATCATAGGGTCACATCTAGAGCTGGAAGGAATCATCTGGTCTAACTCCTCTATTTTTCAAATAAGGAATAAGGAATCTTGGGTTCAGGGAAATTAAGATCATATAATCAGAAGTTATATGGGAAGTACCTGACCAAAGCTGACTCTAGCTGCTATCCCATACTGCCTTTTGTGTTCTATATACACCAAAATTCTTTAGCAGAACTCCCATTAGTCATTAGTCAACAAACATTTATTGAGTGTTTAATATTTCCCAGTAGATGAGAGACATATGGTCACTGTCTCTCTAGAACTGACATTTAAGGTTAGGCTGTCAGAGGTGATGAGCCTAAATGGGAGCGATTGTTCTAAAAAAGCACCGGAGAAAAGGTTTTGTCAAACTTGTCATACTTCTTCATGGAGCTCATCCCACTTTGAAACTGTGAAAAACCGTTAAGACTACTCTTCTAGTGCTATACCTTGGAATATGAGAAGGATGCTAGTGGAGGTGCTTGCATTAGGATTAAGAGGATTTACCCACAGCCAGGAAATGTTCACTGGGGCATAGGATCGGCTCCAAGTGAATTTAAGGTAGTGCAGATGTTTGCCATGGAAACTCGCATCACTTTATTGAAGGGATTTCTTTGTTCTAGTGATAACATATTCAGAGTTTGTGAGTATGAAGAAAATGTATAGTTATCATATTCTGGGTGATCAGTCTTTAAGGAAGGAAGGTACTGCCTAAGCTGATTTTTAAGTTAGAACCATCATCAATGGGAGAAACTATTGAGCTGGAGAGAATAAGAGTAACCCAATACTATTACCACCCTGCCCACATCATCCATATGCATGGCATTTCTTAAAGTACTACCTTTTCTAACATGATAAGAACATAGAACATAGAAAACCCTCGGGAAACAATATAGATCTCAAAAACTGGGAATATTATAAATGCAAAAATGGTATAATGCAGTGTTTAGAGGAAATTGTTGGCACCAATACTATTAAATTATAGTTATTGGTTGCTATCCTTGGTGGTTTTCAGTACAGAAGAATCTGTGCAATACACAGGAAAGTGAATTTTCATCAAATAATGAAAAGTTGTGCACAGCACCTCTGACATTCAGAGAACGGGAGGTGGTGGTGGGGTTGAATGCTCTCATAGGTCGTATATGAGTTCAACTAGCAATCCCCAACCTCCTTTACACCTAGAATTCAGGGGCTTTGTGGATGTGTCAGTGTGGTAGAACCATCCTATTAGGGCGATAGTAATTATAATTTTATTATGTCCGCTCCCATGATAATAGGGTCCTGGATGTGCCAGTCTTCAGTGAAGGGGCAGCACTCTTAGGAAATATAGTAAGTACACCTCTGATTGAAAGATGAGCCTGCTGCCAGGATTTTGGGAGTAGCTGAATTCTTGCTCCAGAGTTAGGAGGCACATATTAAGTCACATTGAGCTTGATTACTAAGGGTAAGTGAGTGGCACCATATATAATAGCGGCCATCAGGCCTTTAGTCCAAGGGATCTCCTAGCCAGGTTATTGCTCTATTATTTTTTTTTCTATTTTTTACTTTTTTGGAGGGGGGAAGGAAGGGCAATTGGGGTTAAGTGACTTGCCCAAGGTCACTCAACTAGTAAGTGTTAAGTGTCTGAGGCCAGATTTGAGCTCAGATCCTCATGACTCCAGGGCCAGTGCTCTATTCACTGTGCCACCTAGCTGACCCTTATTGCTCTATTATTGCCAGTCCCACTGACATATAGTGTGGGTCTTCCCTCTGGGAAATGAGTCATTCTTTCTGCCCTATTTTTCTTTGTCTTTGTATTATGTATGATTCTTCTTAGGTACCACTAGAGACCTCTAATTAGGAGGTTCACTTATGTGACGACAACTGATCATTTTTGGGCAAATATGGAAAAAGAAGGACCCTTTTTGGTTTGGTAATCCAAGCCCCTTACACAGGAGTAGAGGAGAATAGGACCCTGGATTCAAGATAAGCCTCATTAGCATAGACCAGAGAGGCTAATCCACTTCCCCTATCCCCTTACTAAATAAACTGCTCCTTTGTGGTTTGTTTAAAACTCTTCATGGTTCATCTGCCTCCTAGGCAGCCCACTTGGATAGAATGCTGGTCTTTGAGTCAGAAGGCCTTGAGTTTGAATCTTATATCAGACACTTAGTTGCTGTATGACCCTGGGCAGGTAACTTAAGCTTTGTGAGCCTCAGTAAAACGGGGTACTCACACCTACTTCATGAGACTGTTTGAAAGAATTATGTGAAATAACGTGGAAAGTTTTGTAAGCCTTAAGTGCTCTATAAACGCTATCTATTATTAGGATCTTGTTCATTTTCTTACACATTACTCCCATCCATGCATTCTGGGTTTCAGCCTTACCTTGCTGTTTCTCCTACCTGATGCTTCATCTCCTATCCATGCCTTTAGACTGTCTGACCCTCCCCCGCCCCAATCCCTGCAATAGGCTATCTCCTTACCTCTTCAGATCCCTGGTTTCCTTCAAGACTCAACTTGAGCATTATCATCTACAGGAGTCCTGTCCTTAGCCTCTCTTCCCTCATGGGAATACCTTCCCCACCAAGATTATATTGTATCTATTTTGTGTATAACTGTGTACATAATTGTTTTTCCTGTTAGAATGTTAGCTTCTTGAGGGCTTGGGCTGTTTTGCTTTTGTCTTTGTATTTTCAGTAAAACAGTGGCACAAAGTGAGTGTTTAATAAATGGTTGTTGATTAATGAATGATAAGACAGAGCCTGTAGACTTTCACATTATTTGCCCTATTATTATGCATTGTGTGCTTTGCCCTCCTCTTGTGTACCTGAATCGCTTACACAATGATGATGTATTTGTTTAAGCTTAATGTTGACTACCTTTTAAAATTCCCTTGTAATTGGGCCATTCACTCAGTGCTATTTATGCTGAATTTTGACACATCATGCATAGAAGGCTCTAAGCTCCATTGTGCTCTAGATTGTTGCAAACCAGAACCCTTAGTCTAAAGAGTACTCATTTATTCCTACTTTGGCAACTGTATCTCAGTGGTGAGGATTTGTGAAACGCCACAATTGATTCTGTGGGTAGGAAATATGTGTGTGTGTGGTTCATATCTATGTGTGTGTGTGTCTCTCTCTACATATAGGCACAAATATGTAGGCATGAGTATGACACTTGTATATTGTATATATGCACATGGGGTGTGTGCACATATATAGTAGCGGTGTATCACTGCGTTTGGTCATAAGATCTGAGTTCATTTACCACTTCTGTGACCTTCCAAAGAAGGAGAGGGGCTGGGAAGAGCTAAGTCTAAACTAGATGGGGATGCAAGAGTAGGGAGTGGTTTTCAGCTCTGTAACTCTAAATCATAGCAATGAGGGAAAAAGGAGTTGGAGTTTGCTACTGTGGGATCTGGGAAGTATCCATTGACTGGAGCCTCACACAGGTATTTGTGGTGACAGTATTAGTCTGTTTTCTCTCTCAGCACTAGGGAGTAGTATATAGCATGATATAATTAAATGTAACTAAATAGAGGGAATAATAATTGCTATTCATATAATGCCTACTGTGTGCCAAGCACTGTGCTAAGTGCTTTGCAAATATTATCTCATTTCATCCTCACAACAATTCTGAGAGATAAGTGCTATTATTATTCCCATTTTACAGATGATGAAACAGGCAAATAGGGGTGACGTTACTTGCTTAGGCTTGCAGAAGTAGGCAGTATTTGGGACCAGATTTGATATGAGTCTTACTGACTCTGATTCTGACACTCTATCCCCTGTGCCCCCTGGATGCATCTCACCCCCTCCCTGCCTCTACACATGGAGCCTGAAATAAAATCATATTTCTTCGTTAACTTTCTTTCAGTCAGAAGCAGAACATATGAATTCATTCTTGTTAGCATGTACGTCACTTGCAAAACAGCTTGAAGAAGCAGTTAAAGAAGAACAACAGGTATTTGTCCTCTATAAATTGTAAAGGATGAAAACATTTTAAGTTTAATGTAGAAAAATGTAGTGATTCATCTTCCATCCATCTGCTGAGGTGACTTTTCTAAAGCTTAATTCTGACCATGTCATCACCCTGTTCAATGAAGTTCAGTGACTTCCTATTACCTCTAGGCTCTCATTTAAACTCCCATTTGTCTAGTGGTGTTCTACCATAATCCCCTTTTAAAATTCCCTTATCCAGCTATCCTGTCTCCTTGTAGTTATTCATGCAAGGCCTTCCAGTCCCTATTTTCATGCATTTCCATGACTGAAATACTCAGCCCCTTCATCTTGGCCTCTTACTTTTCCTGACTTCATTCAAAGTCCCCCCTTTTCTAGGGGGCCTTTCCTGGTTGCCTTAGAAGCTCACACCTTCCTCTTTCAGATTATTCTCCATATACTCTCTCTATCTTCTATTACCAACATGTTGTCTTCTCCATTAAAATGTATGTATATAGGGACTTTTCCTTCCCTTCCCTTGTATCTCAATGCTTTATACTATGGCTGGTTCATAGCAAGCACTTAGGAAATAATTGTTGACTGACTGTTTGACTGATTCAGGAAGTCCAGTCCAAGACATTCCTAGTCTAATGGAGGAGGAAGGGAAGAAAAAAATGCTTATAGATGTGTACGGTACAAAGTAGAAAATGCTATATCCAAATGGGAAGTCATCTGTTGGAATCAGGCCATGGTGGTACACAAGCTGACCCTCAAAGGAAGAACCAGATTGAAACAGTTGCTGGGGATTGCATTCTTGGCATGATTAATAGCTAATGAAGGTGCGAGGATGCAGGATAGGGCAGGGTGAGATGGTAGAAAAACTGGTAGTCTAATTTGCATGGAGTAAAGACTGTTAAATGCAGGTTAAAGCCAGATAACACATGACTATAAATGCCAGAATGAAGAGTTTATATTGTCCTCTACTTGGTGGAGAGCCATTGGAGGTTTTTGCACAGGTAAGTGATATGGTTAGATATGTTCATTATTTGGAACATTATTTTGGCAGCTATGTGAAGAATGATTTAGAAAGGAAAAGTACAGTATATTAGAAAAAGTACTAGTTCTAGCTTTTCATGGGATAGAGCAGAGAACCTGGAACCTGGAACCTGGAAGCCTGGAGTTCAAATGTGACTTCAGATCCTTACTGACTTTGTGTTATTGTTCTGAAAACTAGATGTGAAATCACATTGCCATGACAAGATAGTTTTTCACCTAACAGAAAATTGCTATAGACTTTTAAAAATATAGTATATATTTTGCATTTTGAAAGTTGGTGTTTGTAATCATGTTTATTTATCATTTGCTTTTATTTTCCAGATATTGGAGTCTCTTTTTAAGGTAATTATCTGAATTGTTGCTGGCATTTACAAAACTTGTACAAAACATTTATATAACCATATTTGTAAAAAAAAAAAACCCACAAAGGTAAGGATATAAAATAGGATTATATATGAATGAATGAGTGACTAAATAAGTATTTAGTACCTACTGTGTACTGCCTGCTACTAGGCAGGCACTGGGGATAGAAATTAAGACATGATATTTTCCTTGCCCTCAGAGATGTTCTATTTTAATAAGAAGGATACAATGTAAGATGCAAGGGAATTGGGAGCCTGGGGAAGAAGTTTTGGTCTGAGGAGTTACAGATATTGTGAGTGAAACCATGATAGAGTCGATTTTCATGCCCTTGCTAGTTGCAGTGATATCCATTTGATTACTGTATGTAGTGCTAGATGGAGAGGTCCAGGGGAAGTGGGGGTGAAGGTTAGTCTAGTAGTACTTATAACAAGATGTCTCTGCTTAGTAGACCTGGTTTTCTGTCTAGATGGGTAAGACTGACTGGGACAGCTAAATATAGTGTGTATTAGGCTGCTCACTTGTGGAATAATTCTCCCAAAGTGGGTGGGGAGGGACTTGATTTCTGGAGGGCTGGACCAGGAGAATTATTGTTCCCGGTGGGAGAAAGGGCAAGGATTTCCATATTGTGTCTATATCTCTATCTATCTATACCTACATATATACACAGAGATATATTTCCCCATCTGCTGTGCCTGAAGTTTGTTGTCTATCTGCTTGCTCACTAAACGGTTGGCTTGGGATTTGGATTAGAAATAAGAAAAGCTTCATATACATGCTTCAATGCATGGACAAAAATGTTTATCTTGATATTTGCTCATCTTTACTCACCTTGATATTTTGTTTCAAGACAAAAGTTTAACATGTTAGTAATTAATATTCTTTTTTCCCCTTAAAGTGGTTTCAAAAAGAGGTCTATCATGTAGAAGAGGTAAGCATAATAACTTCACATGATTAAAATGATATTTAGTCTAACTTTTGATCACTAAAAACCTGGGTTCTGGAGAACCCTTAACCAAATTTATTATTAGTTAACATTTCATGAATACTTTTTGGATATATTTTACCATTGCATAGTAACTTTTTAAAAAAACTACGAATGAATTTTCTGTTCTGGAGGCATTCACTAATAAGACGTGTACCTCCTTTCATCTTTGCATTAATTAGCAACGTGAACAATATTTCCTACCACATTTCATTTCCAATATTTTTGAGAAATTTGTAGAAATAGAATTTGATATTTACTTATGACTGTATATATATATATATATCATAGGAGAGCCCATTTATTGATAAAAACCTTTTTTTGTCATTAAATCTTATAGGGAAAATAATTGTAAAAACTGGGAAACATTTTTTTAAAAGTTCCTCTCCCTTGACTCCTGGCTCCTATGGGATCAGAGATTAAATAAATTATTAAAGGCATAGAGACATTGTTTGTTTATTTCCTCTAGGAGCTTGTAGTCCAGTTGGGGAAAGACTGGAGTATTTTATGTAGCTAAACATGAAATGGAAAATAAATGTATTTGGAACATATAATTTAAATGTTCTTAATAGGCAGTTCTTTTGAGAATGAGCATTCAGCTCTGTAAGGTAGAAAGGGATATATGTGAGAGATGCCGTGAAGGTAGAAATGACAAGATTTGGCCACTGATTGGATATGTATGGTGAGTGAGAGTGAGGAACTGAGGATATTAATGAGGATGTAAACCTTGGTGACTGGGAGGCCGCCCTCAACAATAATAAGAAAAATTAAAAAAGGAAAGGGTCTTGGAGTTGGGGAAGAGAAAATAATTCTGTATTGGATATGTTGAGTTTAAGATGCCTATGGGACATCCAGTTTAAATGTCTAATAAGCTGGAGAGAGAAACTAGGGCTCTATCTATCTATCTAACTAAGAATCATATATTTAGAGATGACAGTTTTATCTTTGAGAGTCAATGACATCATCAAATGAGAGAGCAGAGGGCTACACAAGAGGACCAAGGACAGAGTCTTGGGTGACATCCAAGTTAGTGGAGATGATTTGGATGAAGATCCAGCAAAGAAACCTGAAAAGGAGCAGTTGTGCACATACAATCTGTGCTTTCTATTAATTTTATCAACTTCTTGGCTTGCCCTTCATAATCTGTCAACTACAGCCATGAATCCATGCCAGATGAGTTGAGAACCGAGAGAGAGCAATGTCATGGCAAAAACAAAAATGAAATCCAGGAGGAGGAAGCAGCCAACAATTCAAGTACTCCAGAGGTCAGGTTGGGTGGGGCCTGAGAAAAGGAGTTGAGATGAAGAAATTATTGATAATTTTGGAGCCAGCAGTTTTGACTGAATGAGATCAGAAGCCAGATTGCAGAGGATTGAGAAGAAAGTGAAAGGAGAATCTCTAGAAGCTTCAATTTCAGATAGCCTTTTCTTACTTTTTAAAGAAATTATTTGTTTTTACTCCGAACTTAAATTTCAAATAAAACTAATGTTTCCACATACAGATTAAATAGAAAAAGATATTTGTATATGAACCCCCACATCTCTTTTATTAACATCTTGATTTTCCTTTTAAATGTAGAATAAATTGAACATATAAATTTTAAAGCTGTCCTGCTTTTCTTTGACCTGTTTTCCAGGTCAGTTGTTTTTGATAATTTGATATCTACTTTACCAGGTCTTCTCTTTTTTTAGTCTTAAGAGTTTATTCAAATATTTCTTGTTATCTTTTGGACTTCACTGAATTCTATTTACTTTGTTCTGTTTTTGGTGAAGTCCACTACTTGGGTAAGGCTTTCCACTTTTTGTTTAAACCTATTCCATTTTTTTGAGTTCTAATTTTATTTTTTAATCTCTTAATATCCAGTCATTCTTGGAATCCTTATGGCCAAGCCATTCCTTTCTCTGAGAGTCTATTTGTTCATGCTGTGGGATTACTCTCTTAGACTTCTATTAACCCATAGTATTTCTTATTGTGTTTTGGATTTTCTAGCATTTGCCTATATCTCCAGCCTCAGTTTTGGGGTTGAGCACAGCTCTACTCCTCTTCTGCCCCCCTCCACTCATTCTTGGATGGGGTAAGAAGGCAATGCGTGGTTCTGTCCCCTCTGTAGTCTGAATACCAATACCAGACATTCTGGATGGAATGAATGGAATCAAACCAACCATTTTGCCTCAGTCCCTGGTTTCTCCTGGTAGTGCGTTATAGTTGTTGGCTTCAGCCCTTCTCCATTTCCTTTTTCTTGCACAGTCTCTGACTGGGAGTCCATTACTGTACCACAATCCTGAAAGAATCCAGTCATTTGTAGGAGATTGTCATGGCCTCAGGCCAGCATGCAAGAGAAGCTATTGAGTTGCAGCCCTATAAACAGCTTTGAGTTCTCTAAGGCCTATCTTGCCTTGACTTGTGGATGCTGTCTCCCTATTCCTGCTTCTCTGAGATTGCACAGGCCTCAAGTCCTGATAACTGCACATAAAACTTTGCTCTGTCAGAGTCCCCCCACGCTTCCGGCCTTGTGAGAACAGGCGAGGCTCCAGCTCTCTTGCTGAGTTCTGCTCATAGCTCCCATAGGCTGTTTGACCAGAGCTTGCTGGTACTTTTGCCTTTCCTGTTGCATCCTCTCTTGGAGTACTTGCAGGCTATTGTCCATCCTCAGGTGCAGTCCTGGGTTGAATGGAAGACCCTGTTGCTGTATTTCTTTTATCCTTTTGATTACTTTTAAATATTTGCTAGAGGATATGTTAGAGAATTGGGTTCCTCTTAACCTTTCACATGATAATTGTAAGCAGAAATTTTAGTAGCAAAAATGCTAAGTTAAAAATAATTTAAAACTTGACATTTTAAACTTGAAATACTTGAAATACTTACTTGTATGATTAACTTTTCACTTGTTTTTCATGTATTCTCAACTGCCCCTTGAGGGCAGAAGACCTTGTTGCCATATATCTTTGTGTCCCCTTGCTATACACATAGTATTCAGCACAAAACTGACTGAATTAATTTCATCCACTTTTCCCTCCATTTCTTGCTATGTAATAGAAAAGGCATGATTCATGGAAGAGTCTAGTAGCTTCCTCCTTCTTTTCCTAAAAAACTGCAAAGCACTGTTTATATCTTAGGCTCTCTGGCAAACGGTAGTCAACAAATCAGGGCTGGGCTTCTCCAGCCCTGCTCTGTGGGTTTGCCCTCTAGGGTTCCAGTATTAGCTTTTTGAAATGATGAGTGTCAGATGGATGAGGGATGATTTGGCATGACCCAAGGCATCTTATTACTTTCAGTGTCTCACGTATAGGCTATCAGCTATAGGTTGCCAGAGTGAAGAGATTTTCAAAAAGCATTTTGGGCAAGCAAATTTGTTACCATTTACCAATACTTTAATTTGTCTAACATTATTACTGTTATATCAATTATGTAAATATTGTTAAGAAAATATCTGGTATAGAAGCTAAAGATTGATTTATCTTCATATATAATCTCTTATTTTCTCATATTAGAAGTAGTAGATGATTCCGAAGTTGTTTTTGCCAAAGAGACAAATATACAGGGAAGCACTCACTTGACCTTATTGTCATTTTCCTTTTTAAAATGTCTAATAATAGTCTTAATTTTAAACTTAGTAGCATCTCTTGTTGCACATTTGCTTACAAGTTTATAAAATATTGCTTTAACATTTGGCTATCACTACAGGTAAGAATAGTATTCCAAGAATACTTTTGTTATGGTTAATAAAATATTTGGGGGAGAAAGTCCCCAGGTATAGTAACTTGAAAGTATCTGATTGAAATTTTATTATTTTAGTTAGTAAAAGAACAAAATGTTTCAGACTGGGAGCTTCCTTTGCCAGATAAAGCAGTATCTTCAAGTATTGCCCAAATGGTAGACCGTTTGCAAAGACTTGAACAATTAAGGAGTCACCTTGGTACAGTGCCGAAGGTCACCCGAAGAGCTGTAGCTGCAAAACATAAGCTGTAAGTGAATTGTAAATATCATTATATTAGGAACATGAAGAGGAGAGATACAGTTAGTGTTGAAGTTGGGAAGGAGTCGCAGACACTGTTGACAGTGAACCTATAGGTCAATTAGATCAACTGGAACATATGATCAGCTTGCCACATCTCTATCTATCTGGAGCTGTTTCTATGTGAAGCTTTGAGCACTTGGTTGTGCCTCCTGCCCCATCATTTCCTATCTCTCCCCTAACTATCATTGCTTAGTTTTTCTACTTTTATTTCTGGGCTGTAAGAGTTGATGGAAAGTAGTCACATAGCTATACTAATGGGTGCCACTACAAATTCATTCCAACTAAGCTCATGGGACTTCCACTCTCCTGTTTCTTTAGTCATCTCATTTTTTCAGCAAGTATTTATTGAGTGCCTATGATATAGCTCACAATTACTCTGGATGATATAAAGAGGGATAAGACACAGATCCAATATTTACAGAGCTTACTACTCTAGTAGAATAGGTTAGACATATACATATTTGAATCCTGTCTCTGTGACCATGGACCAGTAGTAATAGACCCTTACTGGGTCTGTTTCTTTCTTTGTAAAATGAAGGGATTGGGTTAGATGATTTCCGAGGTCCTTCCTATCTCTCTGTGTTATACTATAAATTATCACAACACCAGGTAGAATGTGACGGTGAAGGCCCCCCAAAAGTGCAAAAATCCCATTTAGTGTTTAGAGGAGGCCTAGACTGTTTCTGTTTGGGGGTGGAGGTGGAGTGAAGAGGGAGGATTAGAGAAGGCACCTTGGAGGAGATGGCTTTGAAAATGGAGGTGCTTATTGAATTTCCTGCAGTGATTATTTAATAACTTTTTCTTTTTTTTAAAGCAATTGGGGTTAAGTAACTTGCTCAAGGTTACACAGCTAGTCATTATTTATGTGTGGGTGCTCATTTAATGAGGCCAGATTCGATCTCAGGTCATCCCAACTCCGAGGCCAGCGCTCTTACTCACTGCGACACCTAGCCGCCCCTTATTTAATAACTTTTTCAACCCTATTTATGATCCTCATCCTCCCCACCCCCCCAACCCTATGTCTTCCTTTAAGGAGGTGAACTCATTGTTTTCCCCTAAATATCATCTCTTGAGAGAAGAGACAAGAAAGCCTCAGAACCATACTCTTACATTAAAGTTTAAATAGTCTGGGGCTGGTTTTCAGCAAAAATTGTCACTCCTAGTGATTTTTTGTCTTTTAAGTGTTTACCCCAGCAGTGTTCTTTTCCTTTTTGACCCTTTTTTTTTCACGTTCACCCTTACTTGTCCCATCTAGTTTGGCACTTAGCCATGCACTGCTCATTTATTACTAACTTTCTATGCATATATATTGTCTTCCTAGTGAGATTGTCAGTTCTTTCTGAGGGTAGGAACTGTGTTATGTACCTTATTTGTATTCCCACAGTACCCAAAAGAACACTGTGCAAATAGTATCCATTCAATAAATATTAATTGAATAAATGTCATTTTTCTGTTCTGTTTCTTCTCTGTTAAACTTTTGATTGGCTATTTATCCATTTAGCACCTACTTTTATAAACAACTACATTACATCAAACTTACATAAACATTTCCTTTCCACAGCCAAATGGTCTATATACAACAGGGGAGGGAGGCTACATATTATAGACTCCCCACTCAGTAGAAGTTATGAAGGAATGAGGGAAAAAAGGCTTAACAGGCAGAGCAAATTCAATCAAAAGATAGAAATTTTGATTCTTATTGCCTGGCAACCTCAAATTCCCCTTTCCCATTAATTTACAAAGAACTAGGGGCAAAAGTGAGAAAAAAAGTTTAGGTTGCCTGCATATTCAAATCCTTGATTCATAATATATGAAATTGCCAAGATTTGCTTAATTAAATTTGAGTTTTAGTTTTGACTTTCAAGTGTTAATGAAATAATTCTTTGACAAAAGTTTTCTTTTTTTTTCTTTTTTCTTTTTCTATTGACAAAATGTTTGCCATTGTTTATTTTATTTGCTTTCATGTTTTTTACTCACCAGTTTGGATTGGCCATTTGCCTTTATAGCTCTACTAAGTTTTATTTGTTTCTCATTTGATTATTCTTTTTAAAAATTACTAACAGAATTCTCATAAAACATTGTGATTTTTCTTACTTTTGTAATCAGATATCCATAGCACTTCTTAGACTGAACAGCAAGCACAGTTAAATGTAAATTCAACTCTTAATATTTATGTATTAAATTAGGTTTCATTGTGGTAAACTTTGACAGGGACGACCAATTAGAAACAACCCAAATTTATGAAGATGTAAAGAAGATGATTGAAGGTGATGGTTTTTTCATTAATGTTGTTTTTAAAACTTTATGGATCTTAAATTATAGTAAAAATCACTAGTAAAGTTCTAAAAAATTTAATATGGATTTCTTTTCCTACAATAAGTAAATATTTTTATGCAAAATTAGAGTGATAAATTACTGTATAACTTTGTAAAAATAATTACATGCCCAAATTTATATACTTATAAAATATTAGAGTTGGATATTTAATTTGTTAAATACTAGAGAAGCATGAATTTCCCTCTGTAATATTTCTGATTACAAAATTTACTCCCAATCTACCTTAATCAAATTCTACCACAACTTTAAGTGAGATTGCCCCCTAAATTCCCTACTAGAACCAGCCTTATAAACCTCAGGGATCCTTTGACAAGCCAACTACCATGCCATGACAAATGGCACTCATTAAATCACATAACAGATTCTACCTTGAAACAATTTTTTGAACATACTTAATTATTCTAGGAATAGGTGATTTCAGGGTTAAGGACACTATATCCACCAGTTCTGATTGTTACCTTTCCATGCCTTGGTAGAACATCTTTGTGAGATGCTATGGTCAAGATTTATCATCCTGTATTCATTCTTGGGATGAGACTTTTTGAACTTAGACATCCTCAGATGACAAACCCAGCCCATATTGAATACATAGAAATAACATATGCATTGATCATTTTGGAAATACTTTAGCTTCAACCAAATATGTGAATCTTTTATAATAATGACTTTGAAAGGGGAATTTTAGTTTTAATATAAAATCCATATCACATATTCACAGACAAAAATAGATGAAAGGGTGGCTGCCAACACCCCAGTGCAGCTGCCCACCATTCAGAGGAAAGAAGCAAGTAGTTATCCCTTTGACTTTATGATTGAATAGGTAGGGCTAGCTCTAGACATCCCAGCTTCAAGACACAAAATCTTTGAAAACTAGTCAGGGAAATCAATTGCCCTGAGTCTCTTTGAAGATACTGGGTTTCAGTACCTTTTATAGCCTTACCTCCCAGTTTACTTAGCACTTTGGTCCTCAGCTATTCATTTATTCTTGTACTATGTATCCTGTTCCTGCTCTGTTTTTATGAGTACTATCTTATGCAGAAAAGCCTGTTTACTTCTCTCTCTCTTTTTTTTTTTGCTCTTTTTTTTTGGAAGGGGGGAGGGCAGGGCAATTGGAGTTAAGTGACTTACCCAAGGTCACACGGCTAGTAAGTGTTAAATTTCTGAGGTCAAATTTGAACTCGGGTCCTCCTGACTCCAGGGCTGGTGCTCTATTCACTGTGCCACCTAGCTGCCCCAAAACCTGTTTACTTCTGCAATCTTTGGAAACTTTTTTGAATAACTAGGACTGATCTATTTTCTGTATATTTGACAATTGTCTTGCCCATGTCTCAGAACTGTTGTTAATCATTAGTGTGGATCTAGGGTTTGTGTACTGAAAACTTTGACCTGAACTATTCATACTCCCAGGTAGTTAAAAACACAAGGAAGTTTAAACACAACAGAAGTTTGTTTTTTTTTAATGTCCTGTATTTCTGTTAACTCACAGCCTTGTGTGGTGTGCTCTTCTTGCTGACTTTGGACCATCCAGGTAGTAAAGGATGAAGCAGACCTTTTGGCTACATGGTGCTAGTAAAGCCTTAGCTGTGCTATAATCCTTATGTCAGAGGTTCACTTTTTATACAAATGTGCTTTTTGGTGGACTTCTTACTTTTCTGGCTCATGGCTAGCATCAAGATAAACTGGGAACTTACTGTTTGACACAACCTAAGGAAAGTATTGTGGATACACAGGGAACTCACCAAGTCACTTATGCTTCAAGAGATATGGGCAGAAGATGAAAGCAAAAGCAAGGAATGGCAGATAAATAAAAAAGAGGCACAATCCTGTAAGAATAATGGTCAGAGGCTCAGAATAAGGTTGGTGGGGAAAAAAGGATAACAAAAAGATTTTTAAATACTGGGAAAAGAGGACCAAGAAGAAACAAGACTGATGCTTGGGGTAGGTGAGATGTTGGTGACTGATAACAGAAGAGGTAATGCTGTTCAGGTTTATTTTTGCTTCTGTTTTCTCTGCCAAAAAGAAAGTCTTTTGGACTGGGAAACATGAAACAAAGTTGGCAATATGGAGCTGATTTTCAAGAAAATTGGGAAGATGGTAAGTGAACATCTAGCTACCATGAACAGGTTTAAGGTAGGCGGCTCAAGTTGTGAAGGACCTGACAGATGTAACTAGTGAAACTGCTGTCAGTGATCTCTGAAAGACCATGACAAGTGGGGAATAAACCTCAGGGTTTGAAAAGGGCAAATGTGACTTTATTTTTAAAAAAGGATGAGAATGGAGTTTGTAAACTCCAAGCCAATGAGTTTGATATCAAATCCTGGCACACATCTAAAACAGTATTAGGAAGAGGATGATTAGAGAATATGGATACAACTTATGGCCCAGTTCTCCCCTCCTCCCTCCCATGGAGCTTCAATAGCAATTTGATCACCCCCTTTAAGCATTCTAATGGTTCCTTGTTACCTCCAGGATAAATTATAGACTCTACTGCTTGACAGTCTTAACAGTCTTCACAAACTGGCCCCTTCCCACCTATTCAACTTTATTATAGATTACTCTTTTCTATATGCTCTTTGGTTCAGCCAAATTGTATATTTGCTGTTATTCACATACAGCAGTCCTTCTCCTGTCTCAGGATTTTTACAATCCCTGGTTTCCTTCAAAACTCAGTTCATGTGTTATCTTCTTTATGTGACCTTTCTTGGTCCTCCCCGCTAAAGTAATCTTGTGTCTGTATTTGTGTTTTGTATATACCTGGGGTTTTTTTATGTGTGTGTCTGCGTGCAGCTTGGGATTAGAACCAGTTTCCCTGCAGGAAAGGAATACATTCCGGGGTAGATGCATATACTTCTGGGAATCCTAGTGTCCTCTTGTCTGGTAGAAACTTTATCATGATGTGAGAGTGGGAATTGGAATTCAAAGCAGGGAAGTGTCTTTTTTCCAGTTCTGTTAGCAGAATACTAAGCAGTTTATCTGGTAGTCTCATTAGCAGTTTTGACCAGGAGCAGAGAGGAGGGGGAACATGAATGCACTGGAATTGGAGAGGTGGACCAAGCTGATTGCACCTTGCCTGTGGGGGCTCTAATGAGAGAAGCCACTTCTGATTCCTGGAAATGGCAAATCTTTTGGACTTGCCTTAGGTATCTCTTTTTTAAAATTATTTATTTATTATTTTTATTTTTTGCTCTTTTGGAGGGGAAGGCAGGGCAATTAGGGTTAAGTGACTTGACCAAGGTCATACAGCTAGTGTGTAAGTGTATGAGGCTAGATTTGAACTCAGGTCCTCCTGACTCCAGGGCTGATGCTCTATTCACTGCACCACCCAGTTGCCCCTTTGGTACCTTTTGCAAAGGAGTTAATGATTGTAATTGCTATGGGGGAGTTGTGAAAGACTTAATCCCTCCTTACTTATTTACTTGCAAACATAGGCATTCTCTCTAAGGCTTTGCTTTTCCCTTTGTTATTTGAGTTATTTTAAATTTCTGATTTCATAATGTTTCCTTTTCTAATTTAACTTTTTGATATAAAACTATCATCATAAACGTTATATATATGTATATATATATATATGTATATAATTGATTTAAAATGGAAGGAGCTGTAAGGGAGATAGTTAGGTAGTAGGCTGGATTGATACATAGAAAGCATGACCTCTGTTTAAAATGGTAGAGTTTGTTTTCCTAACTTCAAGCAAAAGAGAGAATCTCAATTATTTTTGATAAATTCCCTAAAAGACAGGTTTGAACTCTATCTAGGGTTTTCTGTCTTTAAGCTAAAGTCTCATGCCATGTTTACCAAGGTTTTCTGGTAAGACATATGAATGTTTGTACTATATAGTTTGCTTTTGCTTCCCATTATTTTCTCCTTAAGCATGCTCAGGAGAGAGGGATGGCAGTATCTAAGAAGTCCTCCTATCCCACCTTTCGGTAGGAAAAAGAGTTTGAGAGGAGTGACCCAATTCCAAATTCCAAAGATCAGTTACTCCCTCACCTGTGTAGTAGATCTTGCTGGACAGTGTCCTCTGCTGGTCACAAATGCATTAGATTATTGCAATAATCTTGAAGGCTGAAGCAATTTCACTCTTGTTTTATATTCTCAATATATGGCATAATTCCTGGCACTGAGTAGGTGCTTAACAAATGCTTGTTGATTGATTGATGGATTGAACAGTAGAGGAATCATAAAGCACACAGATAGTTTGTTACACTTGTTATACTCTCCTGAAAGGTGGAAGCTTTTTGTGGGACTGCTGAATGGATGTTTCCTACCCATTTTGGAGCTGTACAATTCGCAGAATTATCATGAAGGGCTGGTAAAGTCTAGATCTTCTTCTCTGCCATGGCATGGCTTTGGTTTTCCACCTTCAGATCTTTCCTTCCTTTCCCTGTCCTGCCCTGCCATGCCATACAGAGTCATAAAGTTCCAGGGAATGCTCAGCTCTGGATGCTTCCTGTTGAGAAAGATAGTGTCTAGGAGCATGGTGAGGGAGTTCAATAACAGAATAAATGAGACTTTAATGGGGGAAAAGTGTTAACAACTAGGAGATGAGGGGAGATTTCACAGAGAAAGTGGTAAATGAACTGTGAACCTTGAAGGGAGATAAGGATTCTGAGAGACAGAGATGAGGAGTATATTTTAGGCATGGGGCTATTCAAATGCATTAAGAGAAGAGATTAAATATTAAGTTGAAGTAAAAATGAATAGTCTAGTTTTACTAGAATGTAGAGTGTTTGAGGAAGACTAATATTAAATAAAGCTATAAAGACATATTGAAACCACATTGTAGAGGGCCTTAACTGGCATGCTGAGTAGTTTTATTTTATACAAATAGGCAATTGTGAGTTATTGCAGGTGTTTGTTGTTATTGGATTTTTTTGTTTATTAACCTGGGATTGGCATCAAACCTCTGCTTGAGGATAATTATTCTGAAGGTTGTGTAGGGAATGGATTGGAGAGATAAGAGATTGAAAGTAAGGAGACCCCTTTATTAATTGATCAATTAACGGACTAGATAGAACATTAGGCCTGAAGCCAGGGAGACTTGAGTTCAAAGTGACTGTGTGACAAATCACTTCACTTCTGCCTCAGTTTCCTCATCTGTAAGATGGAGAGAATAATAGTAACTCTCAGGGTTGTTGGGAGGATCAAATGAGATAATAAAAAATGTAAAGCACTTAACTGCACAGTGCTTGGCACATAGTAAGTGCTATATAAATGTTAACTAGTATTATTAATGAACAGGCTATTGCAATAGTCAAGGTCAGAGATGTTGACTTCCTGAACAAGGATGATAGCTATGAGAGTATAAAGGAAGGGGCATATATTCAAGGTAGACTTACTTGACAACAGAGTAGATATAGGTGATGGAGTAGAGAGTCAAGGATAATTCCAAGGTTTCAAACCTGGGTTACTAGAAGGATGGTAGTATGTTCAGTAGAAATCAAGAAGTTTGAAGGAGTGCTAGGTTTAAGATGAAAGGAGTATTTGACATAATGAGTTTGGAATGACAGTGGGACATGCAGTTAACAATATCCAACAGACGGTTAGTGATAGGCAGTAGAATTCAGGAGGGAGATTGGTGATCACTACATAAATTTGGAAACTATTTGTATAGAGATAATTGATCCCACTGGAGCTGATGAGATCACCAGTGTAGAGAAATTGAGAGAATAGAGAATAGACCCAGGATAGAGCCCTTGGGGGATAATGGCTGGAGGTCAGGAGATGAATGATGATCCAGCAAATGAGTCTGTGAAAGAACTCTCAGGAAAATCAAGAGTACAGTGACACAGAAGTCATGGGACACTTCCTAGGGCATCATTACCAAAAGCTGAACAGAGCCCATGTGTATCACTCCTTCTACTTGCTTTTTTTGCTTTTTTTATTCATACTGCATTTTCTCTTTAAAATGTGTCTTCCCTTTTTATCTGCCTATCCAAATACTATGCATCACTTCCTCTATGAAGTTTCCCTTCTCCATATACCCCGTTATGATCTCCTAGACACTCAGACATACGTTGTATTAGTCTTTGCTTCATACGCATTAATCTTGTCTTTCCCATGACAGTATAAACCCTGTGAGTTTAAGGACCATGTCTTTTCTTTCTTTCATATACCCTACAAGAGGCACAGTATAGTATAGTGGATAGAAGGCTAGCCTTGAAGCCAGGATGATGCCATGGTGATGTAGGCAGACCTATGTGTGACCCTGGGCATGTCTTTTAATTTCTCATTGCTCTGGGTACTTGTTGTAGAAAAGGTGCTGACCTACATTGGCAGAGGGCGTTTCCTTACAGATCCATTTCCCATCCCTATAATTACTATTAGAAAATTGTTAATAGTAGCAAAATGATGAAAATTTCATTTCCTTTCCTTCCAGACTTTGGTGCAGATTTTCAAAATGATGAGTTCATAGAAAATATCATGGACATTGCAGATAATGTGTTTTTAAAAGGTGAGTTTAAAATTATATCACTGTGCTAATTATAGTTTGTTGAATACACTTAGCTCTGTATTTTGTTGTTGTTTGGTTGTTTCACTTGTATCCTACTCTTTGTGATTGGGGTTTCCTTGGCCGAGATACTAGAATGTTTTGTTCTTTCCTTCTCCAGCTAATTTCATAGATGAGGAGCTGAGGCAAGCAGAGTTAAGTGGCTTGCCCATGATCACATAACTAGTAAGTGTCTGAAGCCAGATTTGAACTCGGGAAGATGAGTTTTCCTGACTCAGGCCCAGCACTCTATCTAGTGCCACCTAGCTGCCCTAGCTCTGTAGTTTACTACCATGTTAATTACAGTAATTGCAATATAAATAATAATAACTCACCTATGTATAGCACTTTATGGTTTAATGAATAGCCCTGGATATTATACTTAGTAAAAAATAACTGACCTTTAGAAAATAAATTAAATTATTTTTAAATTATTTGTGTGAGATAATATGATTCTGAACTCGGAGTCAGGATAACAATTTTGCCATTAACTAGTAGTGGGACCTTTGGCAAGTTACACAACCATTCTGACCCTTGGTTTCCTCATTTGTAATATGAGGAACTTGGATGTAGATGGCATTCTTGATCAGGTATAGGTTGCCCTTGATGACCTCTTAGGGCCTATTCTGATTTGAGATTCTGAGTCTGTTCAGCAAAGAAGGTAACAATAATGAGGTGACATAAAAATCAGTATATGAGTTTAAGACTTGGTATCACCACTTACTAGCTATGGGATCTTGGACAATTCACTTAAAATCTCTCAACCCCAGTTTTCTCATCTATAACTTAATGATAACAATACTTGCCCAGCCTACCTCAAAAGGTTGTTGTGAGACTCGAATGAACTATTTATACTATACTTTCTAATAATCTCTTTCTATTCAACATTTAATAATGTAATCATTGAGTTTCAGAGTTGATATTGACCCATATGGATGATCCTAGAGGATATTTAACCTACCCTATACCTGATCCTTTGCCAAGTAGTCCTCTAGATTTCTTCTTTGGATCTGGTCTTCCTGGATCCAAATCTACCTAACTATACTTTCTCCCAGACTATTTCTCTCCCTCTTCTACACAAGGATATTTTGAAAGTCATTTAGTAAACAGTGAAAGACTTTGATACATGCCTTGCCTAAACTTTGGGTATATTGCCTCTATGGCATTCTCCTAACAGTCTAATCACTTTATTTTTTTTAAATATTAATTTAGGAAATAAAATATGTAGACACTGGAGCATAGAGATCCATCTTGCTCTACTGGAAAGTTGGAGGGGAGATGGGTGAGAATGGAGGAGAGAGCAGATTCAGTGGGATTGCTGTTTTGGGGTGGTGGGTAGGGGAAAGATGGGGAGTGTAGCAGCAAGCACCCTAGCATCCCCAGGGTGGCTGCCAACACAGGTTCTTAGATCTGCTTTTCTAAAGGAAAGCAACTCAAAGTGGGTTAACAAGTTTACTTTAATCAATCAAACATATATCGTTTACCTAGTTCAGGGGAAAAAGGTCAGCACCCCAAACTTCAGAGTATACAGACAGAAGTTACAAGACAGAGAAACAAAAAGATCAAGCAGACAGGCTTCCAAACTGTTCAACCATTACATCCATACCAAATCACAGTTACCAGAGAGGGAAGCATCAACATCTGGGTTTTCAAAGCCAGGGGGCTCTCAATGGCTGCCTAGAGTCTCATCTGGTGAAATCACACAACACTTCTCAAAGTGAGCCCCAAAACAAAGCTTCATATCAGGGATTATATAGCCTTCCCCTGGCTCAGTGAATGTAACCACCTTCTTGATCCACTGCCCAATCACAAAGCACCAAGGTATGGGCATTCCTGAAAACCAAGCCTCCTGCCACAGGTTCCATGTGACCACATTCAGCCTATTAGGGGGCAGAGTATATTTTCAAATCAATGAAGGTTCTCAGAGTCTCTAAAGCCTATCAAAGGGCCTAGGGGCAGGGAAGATCTTTAAATTTGCATTCCCATTACTGGGAGAAAATTGTAACTCAAAATCTTGTGGAAATGAATGATATAAACTAAAAATAAACATAAAATCTAAAAAAATATTAATTTACTTGTCTTTAGTTTTCAGCATTCACTTCCATAAGTTTTAAATTTTCTCCCCCTTCGTCCTACCTCCCTCCCCAAGACAGCATGCAAATATGAAACACATACATTCTTATTAAACACATTAGCCATGTTGCATAGAATTGTAATGAATGGGAGAGACCACGAGAAAGAAAAACAAAACAAAAAAGAAAACAGTTTATTTCACTCTGCATTCCAACTCCATAGTTCTTTCTTTGGATGTCAATGGCATTTACCATGATGAGCCCTTTGGAATTGTTTTAAGTACTTGCATTTCTGAGAAGGGCTAAGTCTATCAAAATCAGTCATTGTACATGGTGGCTGTTTCTATGAACAATGTTTTCCTGATTCTGTTCACTTCATTTAGCATCAGTTCATATAAGTCCAGGATTTTCTGAAGTCTGCCTGTTCATCATTTCTTATTAATACAATAGTATTCCATTATATTCATATATTACAACTTGTTCAGTCATCCCCCAATTGGTGGGCATTCCATCAATTTCCAGTTCTTGGCCACCACAAAAAGAGGTGCTATAAATATTTTTGTACACATGGATCCTTTTCCCATTTTTATGATGTCTTTGGGATACAACCCTAGAAGCAGTATTGCTGGGTCAAAGGGTATGCATATTTTTATAGCCCTTTGGGCATAATTTCAAATTGCTTTCCAGAATGGTTGGATTAGCTCATATCTCCACCAACAATGAGTCAGTGTTCCAACTTTCCCATATCCTCTCCAACATTTATTATTTTCCTGTTTTGTCATGTTAGCCAATCTGATAGGTGTGGCTCATTGAGGGGCCTATATTTCTAGCGAGCCCTCTGGGTCAGTGGGTCAGGTTTGTGAGGATGCCTCTTTCTTTTCTATCTAATGTGTATCAGACCAGAATGCTAGTCCTTTCTGCTAGGAAATACCATCACTTGCCCTATTTATCCAATCTGTTGCTAAATCTTGTCATTTCTGTCTCTGCAAAATCTTGATATATCCTCTTCTATCTAGTCACACAGACACTT
The DNA here is from genome assembly GCA_011680675.1 of Gymnobelideus leadbeateri. Classification (NCBI taxonomy): domain Eukaryota; kingdom Metazoa; phylum Chordata; class Mammalia; order Diprotodontia; family Petauridae; genus Gymnobelideus; species Gymnobelideus leadbeateri. The sequence goes on along the minus strand of WOXC01009818.1, from coordinate 213,510 downwards.
CCCTGGTATAAGCCTTCACTTCAAGCTAGACTATGGTAACAGGCTTCACCTATTGGATCTTCCTTCCTCAAGCCTCTTCCCATTTCAGTTCATCTTTTTTTTTTTTTGCTTTTTGGAGGGCAACTTGGGGTTAAGTGACTTGCCCAAGGTCACATGGCTAGTTTTTATGTTAAGTGTTTGAGGTCGGATTTGAACTCAGGTCCTCCTGACTCCAGGGTTGGTGTTCTATTCACTGTGCCACCTAGCCGTCCCTCAGTTCATCTTTCACTGAGCAGTTCATCTGATCTTCCTGAAGTGTAAGTCTGATTATGTCACCCTCCCTCAGAAATAAACTTAAGTGACTTCCTATTACCTAGGATTAAATATAATATCCTCTGTTTGGATTTCATAACCTATCATGACCTGGCCACTTCCTATATTTCCAGTCTTTTGCACTTTCCTCCCTTCTACATGCTCTGTAATCCATCAGTACTGGTTTTCTTATTGTTCCTCCTGTATGACTGTATTTCTCCAGACTTTGCACTTTTTCCATGGCAGTCCCCCAGGCCTAGAATGCTCTCCTCACTTCTGACTCCTGACTTCTCTGACTTCCTTTCAAGACTAAGCTAAAATCTTACCTTCTTTGGGAGGCTTTTCCTGATCTAGTCCCCATGCCCCAATATCTTCCCTTTATACCATTTTTTGTACACTCTATATGTTGTCTTAGCTTTAGACTGTGAGCTTCTTGAGGGCAGGGGCCATGTTTTGGTCTTTCGTTGTAATTGTGTTTGTATAGTTCCTGGGCTTGTTTTGGCAGGTAGACTTCCAAATATTTTATAGTGTCTGCAGTAACTACAGGCTACAGGTCATTCAGTGCTTAGCACTGAAACATAGTAAATGCATAGGGCACATTTCTTGATTATTGACCAAATGCTGCCCAAATGTGAACTACCAAAGCCCCCCACCAGAGGTCTCCATTCATCCAGGAAGATATTCGTCTTGGCACATAAATTCTCACACAGAGTATAACAGGGAATAGGATTCCCATACTATTGAGGGTGATGAGATGCTGATGTTGATAGTCTTGTATAAGCTTCCAATGGTTGTCAGAATTCTCGTGTGACTCACTAGCCTTTCACATTTCAGAGGAACACTGGTAGGAATGAATGACTTTGGAGAGCCTTTATTTTTGTATGTGTGTGTCTGTGGAATTACCCAAGGAAACTAAGAAATCAGTCCAAGTCATAATCACTGTGGAAATCTGCTTGTGAGTTCATTCATCCTCAGATCTGCTCGTTACCACATACATGAGAACATCATCTGACAGGTTTCCTCCCCCTTGGTTAGGGAAGAGCAGCAGGGAAAAGAATACAGGTTTTTGAAAGAATTAGTTTTATTAATAACTCAACTATTTGGATCCTCCTGTCCATTCTTTAAAACAGCATCAGTTAGTCAGCACAAAGTGCCTACCAGTGCTAGGCATTGTGCATCACCTTAGTCTTTGAATCAGTTGATACATTGAGAGTCCGTTAGTCTTAGATACCAGATTTCTTCTAGGAGATGTACTGATCTTTCAGCATCAAACATAATACTTTGTTAGAATTCTAGACTTTTCCCTTTTGCTGAATCAACAGATTAGCCATAAACATTTCTTAGTAAACATCTTTTTTGCGTATATGTCTACATCGTCTTGTCTGCCCACGTTCTGGTTTTGTCCATTTTGACACCATGTACTTGAACTCAGTACAAGGTTTAACCCCCTCTCCTTATGGGATATGACATCTATTAAGCCTTTAAAATTTTTGGCTTTCATTATTTCCCCCTCAGAATCTGCCGAATCAAAGGATCTTCAGTTTCAAGAAATGTTTAAAATATTTGAAAAACAGGCAATTAAGTTGAAACGGTAAGCTTTAGTTGTTCAATAACTGAATTTTTTATGATTGGTAATTTTAACTGTGGGTGTAGAACCTTTCTCATGTTGTAGATTGGATCAATCTTATAATAAAAACATGAACAGCAAGAAAAATAACAACTATAATCTCTTCAGATACTTTATCTAAGTGTACCTTTTGCCTAACTGTAATCAGTGTGTATAAATCATTATTTCTCTTTTTTTTTCCTGCATTTTACTGCATCCAGAGAGGCTTCTCTAAATGCACACATTATATCTGTTATTTTTAATGACAGAGTAATGCTCCATTTGCTAACATGTCGCAGGGCATAGGTCTAGGGCTGCAAGATACCTTAGAGAACAGCTAGCTCAATCTCATTTCACAAATGAGACAAGAGAGCCAGCTGGCACTTAGTAAACACTTACTGTGCTGAGCATTGGAGATACAAAGAATCTTGGAAGGCAGTTCCTGTGGTCAAGGAGTTCACAGGCTAATGGGAGAGACAGCACGCCAACAAACATGCACAAATAAGGCATGATATACATGATAAATTAGAGGTAGTCTCAGAGAGAAGGCACTAAAATTAAGGAACAGGCTTCTGGTAGAAGGTAGGACTTTAGCTGAGATTAAGAGGGAGAGTGTTCTCTGGACCTAAGTGACAACCAGTGAGAACACTTGGAATCAGGAGATGGAGCCTCTTGTATGAGGAACAGCAAGGAGGCCAGTGTCCCTGAATTACAGAGTATGTGGAGAGGCTGTAAGGTGTTAGAAGACTGGAGAGGCAGGAAGGAGTCAGGTTATGAAGAACTTTAAAAGCCAAATGGAGGATTTTATATTTTGTTTTGGAATAGGGAGTCACTGGAGCTTTTTGAGTGGGAGACTGGGGTGGCAGGGTGTGTGTGATATGGTCAAACTTATGCTTTAGGAAGATAGGTGACAGCTGAGTGGAGAGAGACTTGAGGCAGGAAGACCAACCAGCTGGCTAGTGCAAGAGTCCAGGTGGATGATGAGTGTTAGAGGAAAGAAGGGAGAGACGTTACATATATCACTGTCAGCTCAAAGCTTATTTGCATAATACTCTTTTTATTGGTGGATATTGATTATTCTCCCCTCTGATTGGAGAGCTGAAAGTTAGAACAATAAATACCTCCCAGAGCCTGCATTTATAGAGGACTCAGAATTTTTTCCAGGTAACTCTCCATTTTCCATCAGTGGCTCTATTTATTTTCAACCCCACAGAACATCATGCCCCTACATTGGTTATCCCCTGGTGGTTCCCATCCTCCCCCCACATTTTTTGACATCCTTTTGTGTATCATCTTCTCCCACTAGATTGTAAGCTTCCTGAGGGCAAAGCGTGTCTTTATTTTTCTTATTTGTATACTCAGCACTTTGCACAGTACGAGGCACATAGTAGGAACATAATGTTTATTTAATTGAATTAAACTGAAAAATTAGATCTTAACTTGTGTGAGAGGTGGGATTGCTGAAAGCTTGAGAGGAGAGATGGAAACCTGAAGATAGTATCTTTCTTTCCTCTCAAGATCTTGCTAACTCTACCCTTCACATAATCCAGGAATGTTGAGTAATCTGCTTCTATCAACAAGACTCCCATTCAAATGGTCTTTGAGCCTTGAGTTATATTTCTTCCCTGGCAGAAACTTTTCACACCCCTTTACAAAAATCAATAATCAATCTCCACCAATGAAGAGAATCTTATATAAATGTAGTTTAGTTGCAGGTTACATGAAATTTGGATTTGTTGAACTTGAGTGTGTGTGTGTGTGTGTGTGTGTGTGTGTGTGTGTGTGTGTGTGTGTGTGTAAGAGAGAGAGAGAGAGGAGGTCAGGATAGTTTATGAGCCTGAGTGACTCGGTTGGTAAGTTGTTGACTAGAAGGATATTATTACCCCTCAACAGTAGTGGGAAAGTTAGGAGTAGGGAGGCATTGTGGAAAAAAATGATGAGTTCAGTTTGGGACATAAAGAGTTGAAGACATCTATGGGACATACAGTTCAATATATCTAAGAGGTATTTGGTGATGCAAAGGTCATGAAAGAGGTTACAGAAGGACAAGTAGATATGAGAGTCATCTGCATAGATATTATAATTGTAACCATGGAAGCTGATGAAGTCACCAAGAGTAATATTATAGAAAGAGAAAGGGCTGAGGACAAAGCTACTAACTGACCTAGTGGGCATGACCTGGATAGATAGGTAGCAAAAAAGACAGAGAAGGAGTGGTCAAACTAATAGAAAGAGAACCAGGAAAGAGCAGTGTCATGTAAAATTAGAGAAAATACAGTATCAAGGACAGTGATGGGCACATAGGTGCTTAATAAATGTTTATCAAATTGAATTGAAATTGAGAAGGGGGTTAATTGACAGTGTCATAGGCTATAGAGACCAAGAAGGATGAAGATTGAGAAAAGGCTGTTAGATTTGGCAATTAAGATATCATTAGATAAGGAAACTGATGACCAGATTGGTTAAATTATTTGTCCAAGAGTATTCATATAGTAAATGTGGTAGAACCAGGAATTAATTCCACATCTTCTGACTCAAAATCACTTATTCCTTCCTCTCTCCCTCCTTTCCTTCCTTTCTTTCTTTCTTCCTCCCTTCCTTCCTTCCTTCCTCTCTCCTTCCTTTCCTTCCTTCCTCTCTCCTTTCCTTCCTTTATCCCTTCTCTCTTCCTTCTTCTCTTCCTTCTTTCTTCATTTCTATTATCCCTCCCTTCTGTCCTCCTTTCTTCATCCCTTTTCCTCTTCTTTCCTTCCTTTTTAATTCTTCATGAATTTTTGTGTCATCTTTTGTCAGAGACCATGCTAATCTTCTTTGTGCAATTTAATTTTAGTGTATTGCTACTAAAGCAAGTACAATGCAATGATCTTTCCATAATACCATTCCCCAACTATTGAATATTTGAGTTCCCCCAGATTATTTTATGTATGGACTTTATGTATAGACCCATGAACATCATTTTAGAATTTTTCTTTTGAATTAATTCCTTGGGAGATATGTATATGTATATGTGTATGTGTATGTGTTGTATGTACACACATTATATATGTGTATATGTATGTGTGTGTGTATTCCCAATAATGAGATTGCTAGGTTAACCAATATAATCAGTTTCATGATTCTGAATATGTAGTACCAGATGGTCCTCCAAAAAAAACTCAGCATTTATTTGCCTTGCTACTAGCATGTATACATATTTTCCCATAATCTAGTCAACAAATTTTAAAAATTTAATTAATTTTGCTAATTAAATGAATGTGAAATGATACTCCCCAGTTAGTTTAATTTATATTTGTTTATTTTATTTGTGAGGCTGATCATATTTCAAATGTTTATTTATTATTTCTCTTTTCTCCTCTATAAACTGTTTATATCCTTTGACTCTCTGCATGAACATGAACAATAGTTTGCCTTTTATCCTTAGGGTAATAGAGGGCTATCAACATTTTTTTTTTGCCTTTTTGGAGGGCAATTGGGGTTAAGTAACTTGCCCAAGGTCACATGGCTAGGTTTTTTTTTTTTTGTTTGTGTGTGCGTTAAGTGTCTGAGGCCGGATCCAAACTCAGGTCCTTCTGACTCCAGGGCCGACGCTCTACTCACTGCGCCACCTAGCCACCCCCGCTATCAACATTTTTTAAGCAGAGCAATAACATGTTTAGATCTGTGTTTTAGGAATTTGGCAGCTATGGGGAAGATGGATGGAAGACAAGAGACTCTAGTCTCTTCTAGGGAGACCAGTTAGAAGGCTATTGCAAAGATCCAGGTGAGAGGAGATGAGGGTCTGAACTAGAGTGGTGACCTTGAGAGTGGAAAGAAAGGGATAAATATAAGGGAGATTGTGTAAGTAGAATGGAAAAACTTGGCAACTGATCAGAGGTATGGGATAAGGGAGAGTAAAGAGTCAAAAATTACTCTGACAAGTGAAAATAGGGAAATTAGAGGAATGAATGGGCTTAGATAATGGATTATGTTTTAGAAAAGTTGTCTGAAATATCTATGGGTTATTTAGACAGAAAGGTTGAACATGTAGGCCAACAGCCCAAGAGAGAGATGAGGACTTAAAATGTGCGTTTGGGAGTCATTTGCTTAGTGATGATGATTGAATCAATGGGATTTAATTAGATCACTAGATAGAAAACAGAGAGAAGAAGGGTCCAGGACAGGACTCTCAAGTACACTCACACATAGGGCATGGGTCGTTTATGATGATCTTGCAAAAGCTGGTGAGAAGGATTGGTCAAACAGTGGAAGGAGAATCAGGAAATAGAAGTGTTATAAACACCCAAGCTACTTGTGGGTGTTTTATGCATGGGTGACCAGGGAGTGATGTCAGTAACCTAGCCATTAGTCTTCATATCCAATCATGTCTCAAGGATGGTTTAAACACTTTTTAAGGAAAAATTAGCCCTACCTTACATGGAAATGGAGGTGGAGGCATTAGGATATTATTGTATCACGGAATGATATCATTGTGATATAAGAAATAGTTAAAAGAGATGATTTCAAGCAAAATTAGGATGACTTGAATGAAGTGATACAGAATGAAGTAAGCAGAACCTGGAAACAATTTCTACAGTAACTGTATTATAAAGAAACTTTGAAAGACTTAAGAAATGATTAATGCAACGAGCCAGCCATGATTCCAGAGGACTAGTGATAAAAATACATTACCTCCTTCCTGATAGAGAGGTGATAAAATCAAGGTACTGAATGAGATCTACTTTCAGACATGACCAGTGTGGGATTTGTTTTGCTTGACTATACTTATATGATACAATGATTTTATTTTATTATTATTTCAATTTAGGAGAAGGATTCTAATTCTAATCTAATCCTAAGAATAGGATTACCTCAATGGAAAATTAAAAGTTAGAAAAAAGAGTCATTGAAGTATTTTAAAATGCATATAAGACAAAAGAAGGTCATTGGAAAACACAAACAAGAAGGTTAGCTTGGGAGATGTAACATTGAATTGATCATATTCTTAAAGAGAAAGGAAGCAGTACATAATGCCAATTCATGCCTTCATGTGTGATCCTATTTTTCACTTTGTATGGAAGCATTTATCCAATTTGATATTAGTTGAGTTGAGAATTAAAACGCTGAAAATCAGTAAAAACCACCAACAAAAAAGACTGGACAATGGATGCTATAAATATTGTATTTGTATTTTTTTTTTTAAGGACAAAAGTAGAGTCCAGTGGGGTTAACTTGTGTAACTACCATTCAGGAAAGGTTTGGATTTTATGCTTTTCAGCATAGTTGCTAAAGGCCATGAGGGCTATCTTTCTTCCTAGTTTGAGATCAGAACTGATGCCAGAGTCTCCACTGTAGCAGCAATTTTTAAGTCTTTCTGAAGAGAGACTAGTGAGAGATTTGGAGAGAGTGAGCAGGAAAGATAAGGATGGTTGTAGCTGGTGTTTCCCTTTTTTGTTTTATTATTGCCTAAACACAGTCAAAACTGGTTATCTTTAAAAGTGTCTTTCATTTAAAAATTTTGCTTACTAGTTATTTGTATTTTAATGATGGTACTGGATAAATCTAAGATAATTTTTATTGCATCCTAAATTAGTATATAAGGGGAAAAGCAGTGAATAATTGATTTCATCAGATTCAGTCATCTGGGAGAGCATCTTCCAGTTAGACAATTAGGAGATGGCCTTGGGACAGAACCAACGTGGCAGAGTAGCAGAGAAGAGTCCAGTGAACTCCCTTATGGAAACTTGCCCAAACTGATAGAGAAAACACACCAGACATAATATTAGTTGGGAAATCCATTACCAGTCAGTCACTTTTCCAGCCCAGAGTGGCATAGGGACTGGGTCTGGTCAGGAGTACACATGGGGCACCATGGTACAGGGAGAAGTTGTGCACTAGGACAGGAGGAGGTCTCCGATCCACACAAGGGCACTGTGTGCAGGGCATAAGAACATGTTACAACTGGTTAGCATTGTCACTCTGGGTCACAGATTGAGTAGATTGAGAAAGGGATCTATGCCCAGGGGTGGCAGACCCTAGGCTGTGTAAGCAACAGTGATGTGACTCTGAGGCCAGAAGCAGAGTGAGTTCTTATTTTAGCTTCTAGACCAGTGTGAAATCTGCAGAGGAATAAGGAGGCCAGGAATTCTATAACAAAGCAGAGCTTGTAGTTTTGTCGCTCTGAATCAGAAATGACTGATTAATAGCTGAGTCCAGTAGGAGTCTACTTTTGCTTCCTTTGCCTTTGAAGAGACTTCCTGTTGCCAGTTTCATGGACTTGGCATGTAAAAGAACCACCTGTCTGAATTATATTTTGTGTTTTTATTCTGAATATGGCCATTCAGTTTTGGGTTCTGCACTAAGATATGCATAAAGTGACAGTGCAAGAGATTTTTTGATGTAGTGTTTTTGAAGACACATAAGAGCAATTATTATTTGTCAGTCTCTTGCCTTTGTGGATATAGCTACGGGATATAGCTACAGCTGCATAGGCAGCCCCAGATGCCAATTTGTCACCCAACCCTAGATACCTAATTACTGGAAACATAGTCCCTTCAATAAAACAACCAGGAAATGTTCAGGTAGAAATAAAAACTAATGCCCTATGTAATGAATCGTTTACTATCCCTTTGGCTTTATATCCCAAAGAGGGAGTTAGATGGAAAAGAATACTGGCAGTACCCTTGTGACATTTTCCCCTATGGTCAGGTGCAAAATATCTCAAAGGGAAGTAGTTTAGAAAGAGCTTGTGACAAGATCTAGATCTCATCTTTGGAAATCAGCTGGGTAGGAGATTCGTCTAAGATTCAAAGGAAACTAATCACTGACTAAGATTCAAAGGAAACTAATCACTGTCAATAGGAACTTAAGTAGAAAAGGAGAAATTCAGAGGATGCTTAAGTGACCATCATGCAGGTAGCTGGAGTTAATCCAGTACTGTATTCCCCATGGTCTGTATGTGATCAACACAGTTGACCAAGAAGTTAGAAATTCAATATGTGGCCATGTCCTCCAGGTGACACTAACTGAAACACACAGGGACTGAATTAATAAGATACAGTGTTTTAACAATTCCAGACACACATACCCATAAACCAACTTTAGTTGTTGAAAGATAATAGGAAATAGTTCACTATGACTCTTAAAATATCAATAAATTATTTTAGTACTTTTGTCAGCAAAGTGGTAAAATTGTCCAATTTAAGTATTAACTATTTTATATGCTCCCTAATATCATTATGGCAGAAGTGTTAGTAAGTTTACTTGTTAGGCAAATAGAGAGCAGGAGAAAAAGAAAAACATTAAGAATAGTCTGTAAATTTGATTAAGAAACCTAAGTACTTGAATGTTGATGGCACATTTAAATTTAATTTAGAATATTCAGAAGATTCACTTCTGTGTAAACTTGGGTTTTGTGCAATAATTATTAATTGAGAATATATTTCACATATGAAATTTGTTTTCTTCTCTATAGAATGATGAGCGAACTAGATAATCTTGAGATTGTAAGTATGCTTTACTTTCAAATTGAAATGGTCTGTTTCCTGTAATAAGTGCATTAGCAGCACGCTGCCTTGATACATCCAGCAGTTCTTAGAATTGTTGCAAAACATAAGAGGTCCAGGGCTCTCAAGTGCTTTGGTGTCAAGAGAGCTATATAGCTGTTGGAGCAATAAAAATGAAATCCAGGGCACATGACTCTCTCTATTGGTGGAGAGAATGATTACTTCATGTGACTTGATGTTCCAGGCTTGCATAAGGGGTTGAATTTGGGGAGATCCTGGAAAGGATAAGTAAGAACTTTCTCTCCCCCAATGAGGAGAATCTTATGCAAATGTATCTTAAGCAAAAGACTTAAGTTCATAAAAGTTTAAATTAACAACAGACTCCCTGTTTAGCTCTTACAGTAAAATCTTTCGATTTAGCTATATGCATATATTCATTGACATAGCTTCTTCGTATTTAGATAGAAACATTTTTAGAGTACTTCTCCATCCTGATTGGTTTTTCTGGTTAAGAAATTTCAGATTTTTGCAACTATAATATTGGGTTTGTAGTTGTTGTTTTTTTGTTTGTTTGTTTAACAAATGCTTTATTCACTTCTCGTTTACATCATTCATTTCCACCAGATTTTGAGTTAACAATTTTTTTCCCTACCCACCACCCCAGAATAGCAGTCCCACTAGATATCCCCTCATCTAATCTGCTCTCTCCCATATCTTTTCCCATAGCCCCTTTGGCTTTGCCATTAGGGCAAGGTGAATCTCTGAGCCCCAATGCCTGAACATCTTGTCTCCTAATTACATGCAGAATAGTGTTAATAATAGTATTTATATACATTTGAAACATTTAATTTTAAGACTTTGAATTTCAGATCTATTCCCTTCCTCCCTTGTCACCCACTCCCTCTGGGAAGATAAGCAATTCAGTATGTGTTGTACATGTATAGCTAGGCAAAACATTAGGGTTTGTAGTTTTTAATGGCTGGAAACATGGCCCAAGATAATCAGAGAAATTCCAACACTTAGGAAAGGGCTCAGTTTCCTATTCTATAAAATGAGGAGGTTGGACTATGATGATTCTAAGGTTCCTTCCAAACCCAAAATTCTGCGATTCTATAACTCAGGAGTAAGTTCTTTCTTAGAAGAATTCCTGGGAATGACTTGACACCTCATTATTAAAAGATTCAGTTATAGAATCTTGTGATTTATGGACCTGATTGGTAGCCAGTCCAAGTAGATTTGTTGACTTGGAACCATACTCCCTGGAAAACTATAGTCTTATTGTATAGGTTCCTTACTATTTCACAGATTTTTCTATTTGTGCCTAGTTCTTGTGGGGCAAGTTTGCTGCCATTAACTAGAGTGACAACAGACATCCTAATGCAATAAAAGCTGAGCATGTCAACAGTGTAGGGTAGTTTTTTTTTTGAAGAAAAAAGCCCAGTTATATTGGAGTATATTTAGAAGAGTAAAATATATAATAATGAGCCACTTGGAGATTTAAATATAAGCATTGTATTAAAAGTTATTTCTCACATTGCCAAATTTTAGACATGGATAAACTCCTGATTTGACCAAAGCAGGATATCCAGGATATTTCTAAAATTTTTGCACTAGCATATTAAACTGTTAATATTGTGTTAAGTCCAATGTAAAATTTCTCTGATCTGCTACAATGTCCTCTTTTTTTTTAAACAAATGCTTTATTAACTTCTGTTTTACATCATTCATTTTACAATGTCCTCTTTAATCATGGATTTGTCTCCTTTTCCTGCTGCTAGGCTACAAATTCTGTTTTTCCATGACTTATTTTAGAAACTAAACTATACATTGCTGATGTAAGATGTGATTATGTTTTGAGTGTCACATATATTTCCTAGCTATTATTTCACAAAATTTCATTTAAGGAAATGAAATCTCTATGAATATATTTTGAAATTCTTCCTTGATGTTACCATAGCATCATAGATTTAGAACTCAAAGGGACCTTAAAGGTTTTTGAGTCCAACTTCCTTGTCTTAGAGCTTGATTTAGAAGAATTTCATAGACTTCCTCAGACCCCTTTTGAGATCTGGGAAGCTACAGGATGAATAAAGGGTTCTTAAGAACTGCTTGTATTAATTTTAAAAGACTCCAAAAGGTGACAGGTGCTTGGGAAAAGATACTTTGATTAACTAATGATAAATGAATGCATGAAAATGACCCATTTCCCAAACTCTCTTCTCCAAAAAAAAACAAAACAAAACAAAAATGATTTCTTAATTATGTAATCACTTTCCATTTTTCCACTGCTTCCACATGAATGGTCCATTTTTAAAGGGGGGATATAACTTATATAATTTTTTCAGGGGGCAGTTATATATTAAATGCTTCCAACTTGACATAGCTGATGAATAAATAATATATGTTAAGTAAGAATAGTTAAATAAGAATAAGTTAAGTGATGTAACCTACTGAAAATGAGCAAGGCAAAAATAACTTTTTAGTTTGAAGATACTACAACAAACCTGATGAACATAACCAGAATAAAAAAATCAGTGAAGTAAATTTGAGACATTCTAAGTGAGATTTACATAAGACCCAGAATTGCAGAATCACAATCCTTCCTCTCTCATAGTTTTGTTCAGGTACCCTTATTCTCAGTGGTACACATAGATTTAATGTTTTAATGGAAATGGTAATTTTTAAAAGAAGTCCCAAAATTTACTATTTTATAAAAAATTTAGTGTAGTTTTATCCCACTAAAGTTCTACTTCATCACAGTATATGGGTGACCCTGGGTTCTCAAAATCTTTGTGGAATGCAAACCCTGATAGGTTTGGTTCAACTGAAGAGGCTTCAGCTAGGGGACCAGGGATGTGCTGTAATTGAGGACCAGCTTATCTAATCAAGGGACTCTTGACCACAGGACTAATGATTATTTTTTTCTTGGTTGGAGTAGCCCATGACAACAGTGTGATCATGCACAGGGTTTTTGCACTGTGTTGATGGCGGGAGTATCCACACAAATGAAATCATAGATCTTTTGAAGTATTGCAGGACTCCTAATTATGTAATGTTTCTATTTAAAGCGCTGTTATGTCAAGCAGTAGAATATAGATATCCTAACAAGGGTAAGTTGGAGCCTAAATTAACTGCTTGCTTACAAAATAGTAAATTAAAGATCTTTGTTTTTTCATTAATTTCTTGTTATTAATTATCTTAACCTATAATTTGAGATGTGCATATATTTTTCATTGTCACATAACAATATAACATTTGCTTTTAGAAATACAAGATGATTCAAAATGATTTAGATATAATAACAGAGGAAAGAATGATATTAGAGAATGAACTCAAAAAAATTAAAGGTCCAGAAAAAACAGAGGTTAGTATAATTTAGAGGTTAAAAATAACAATAAAATACTAGTAATTTATGGTCATGGTGTCAAAAAGATATTTTGACAAATGTTTTTGTGTATTTGAAACAGTTCTGCTTTAAAAATTGTGAAATAAAACATTGCCTCTGTCTCAGGGCAATGAATTGACATTAACTATCAGGTAGACTTAAAAAAGGAGGTAGGTAGGGGGCTTAGTGAATAGAGCACTGGGTCTAGAGTCAGGAAGACCTGAATTCAAATGCAACCTCAGACACCTAACTAGCTGTGTGATCCTGGGCAAGTCACTTAACCTCTGTTTGCTTTAATCTACCACAGAAATAAATGGCAAACCATTCCTGTATCTTTGTCAAGAATACTCCATGGACGGTACTGCTGTGCTATGGTGTACAGGGTCACAAAGAGTCAGACACAACTGAACAATAACAAAACTTAAAAAAGAAACTTTAAAATAATTTTGCCATCATCTATAATAGCTTTTATTTATTCATTCAAAATTTATTAAATGCCTGCAGTATGCAATCCATTAGCATATATGTTATAGGGAAAAATGAGCTGACCTCAGAGTTAGGAAGGCTCGGATTCCTGTCCTGTATCATCTCTGATCTTTTCATCTACCTGGAACTCCCTCTTTCCTCATTCTGTTTATTGGAGTTCTTTGCTTCCTTCAATGTTCGGTTAAGGTGTCACCTCCTCTGTGAATTCAGCCTTGGCTGATGCCCATGTCCAAAATTACTTTGTATTGACTTTATATATATCTTACATACACTGTTATGTATATGTGTCCTTCCCCCAGCAGGAGAGTGGAAGCAGAGACTCCTTTGTTCTTTTTCTTTGTATTTCCAGCACCTAGCACATTCTCTGAAACTCAAAAGGTTCTTAATAAATGCTTATTGAGGTACCTAGGTAGTGCAGTGGATAGAATACTAAACCTGGCATCAAGGAGACCTGAGTCTGGCCTCAGATTTTTACTAGTTGTGTGACTCTAGGAAAGTCATTTTAACTCTTATCTGCCTCAGTTTTCTTATCTGTAAAATGAGGATAATAATAATACAACTACCCAGAGTGGTTATAAGGATAGAGTTAATAATATTCATAAAAGTGGTTTGCAAACCTTAAAGTGCTATATAAATATTATTATTATTATTATTATTATTATTATTATTATTATATAGCATTTCTGGCACTCCCTTCCTTGTCATCTTTTCATGACATATATAAACTATACATATTATGATGATCCTAGAGCTTTTGACGTTGTAATTGGCAGCACCTACAAGAAACAATTCCTGTTACAATTTTGCAATAGAGGTAAGTTTAAGGATTCAAGGAGTTCTTTAGAAAATCTTGAAGGTACCAGGGGAGAGAGAGATGGAGAAAGAGAGGGGAAAAATAGAGACAGAATTACTCTCTGTGAATGACTGAGTTTGATGTTTTTAGAATATTGAAAGGTTTTCAAAATATGCTTAACACAAGGCCTAATGCAAAGTAGGTAAACTCAGAAATATTCTTTGAATGGCTAAAGTAAAAAGAATGAATAATAGTTAACTTTAATCATTTTTCAGTCACGTCTGACTCTGTGACACCATTTGGGATTCTCTTGGCAAAGATATTGGGAATAGTTTGCCATTTCCTTTTCTAGCTCATTTTACAGATGAGGAAACTGAGGCAAACAAGGTTAAGTGACTCACCCAGAGTCACACAGTTAGTAAGCATAGAAGGCCATATTTGAACGCAAGTCTTCCTGACTCCAGGCCAGGCACTCTATCTATTGTTCCACCTAGCTGAACTAGAAATAGGTAAATGGATGTAGCCATTTGTGATAAAGCATAGTCCTTTAAAATGAAAAGCTGCATTTTTCCTTTTATCTTAGAAGTTCTTTGTAAGCTGAATTCCCCTAAGAGGATGTTGCTATGATCATGAAAATAATCACCCTAGAAGTTAATTGGATGACAAAATGCACCTAGCATTGACACAGCAGAATAAAATGATAGGTCTTGTAGACTTGATTCTGAGGACATAAGACATGCGTCAGGACTTCTCAACATTGATGAAATCACAGTTGCAGACTAAAACAAAAAAACAAAAACAAAAACCAAAGGAAACTGGATAGACATTTGCCTATATTGGGTGGACTAAAAGGACTTTAATAAAATTGGGACATATTGTCATTATTGGTCACTATATTTATTTGATGGGCAGAAATATGAATTTTGGATAGCTTTGGAACAGTGAATTTATTGCTGTGGGGAAGGTGTGCTCTAAGGGACAAATGTCTTCTTTGGTGTTTTGCTGGGGTTATGTTGCCAATCCAATCTAAATGCTATAATAATATGACTTCAAGGAAAGAATGATTTTTTCCTAGAATATTAAAAGCATTGCCTGTTTTCCCATATACATAATATCTAAAAGTCTGTTGTTGCTGAAAGATATATATGGTAGGTGTAATCAACCTGTAGTGTTAACCAGTGATGTTGCACAAGAATCAGTATAAAAGATATTATTGAGAATATATATATATATATATATATATATATATATATATATATATATGGGTGGGGAAAAACACTCTGGTCAAGTGATAAAAACAAATGGAAACAAAAGAATAGCATATACCTATCAGTATATCTGGGCAAAATAAAAATGCAACCTCCCACTATGCTGGGCAGATCCTCTTGGGAGGGTTTACAAGAAAGCATAGACAAAAATCATGCATGGTGAGAAGTGTAGAGAAGTTGTGTTTTCCATCAGTGGAGGGCATATCTACAATCACAGATCATCCTAATATTCAAGGAAAGTTGCAGTAAACATTGTTTACCAAGCTAATTTGGCTACTTGACTTCCTTAGAAGACATGCTATAAGATATATAGTAAAATACTACCATAAAACCCCTACCACAGATAAGGATTCTATTATACTGCCAATAAAATGCTGTTTGCCTACTACATGGTGTTGAACAAGGAGCTAATAACTAGGAAGCCACTCAATGCTGGTGAAACTACCAAATCTCAGAGGTAGGCCATTTGATAACTGCTGTTTCAACTAATTATTTTTGGGTAACCAGGTCAGTTATTTCATCATATTTGGCATGCAAGGAGTCTGATTACTGAGGGGTGAAGGTGGAATGTTAATAACTCTCACAGCAAATAAATAGATACTTTTGAGGAAAGGGCTGAATGTGAGGGGAAATGATTTGGACAAAGTCAGAAGAAGGTTGATTCACTCTTTCTGAAATTAATGCTGAGTTGAGGCAGGAAGCAAAGTGAAGCCAAGTCTCCTACCCCACAGATTGTTGGAGCCAGAAAGGACCTTAGAGACCACTTTGTCCACATACTTAATTTTACAGAGAAGAAAATACATACTTGGAGTTAATGTGAACACAAGAACTAGAACCCCAATCTCTTGACTTCTAGCCTAATGTGTCTTGAGCTGACGTGTTGAAATTTGGCCTCTGTTCAAAGGATGGGGCACTTACCCTTACAGAGTAGTGACCCTTTGGATTAATCAGGCTAGACTACTGAGCAGGGAGATGCCTCAGTTCTTCTAGGTGGGCCTTAGCCCCAGGTTCACCTCACAGGAGACCGAAGTGGGTCCAGGAAGGAAGAACCCTTCAGTATTCCTTCTTTCCCCCTAGTATCACATTGACTCTAGAAGTATAAAATAAAAAAAAATAACCCTTGTCTCTGGATAGCAGTGAGGATTTGCTATGATTATTTGTTCTGACTTGATCATTATCTAGCAATTGCTACAGAGAGAAAAGACATTTTTGGAGTTGCAAAGGAAAAAATCGGAAAAAAAAGCATCCAGAGATTCAAGTAAACTTGGAGATACAGACAGGTAAGAAATAACGAAAAGGGATAAGTTTTTTTAAAAATGGATTCACTTTGTTTCCATGTACTTCGTATTCCATTTGATCTCTACTATTCTCTCCCTTGACCATGGGCATTCTTATGGCTATATGCCTAGGCTCACACTATTGCCTAGACCTGGAATGCTCTTCTTATTTCTCTTTGTTTGGTGAATCCCTACACATTATTTAAAGCTTAATTCAAATGCCATCTCCTCCAGGAAGTCCTCTCTGAACCCTTAGTTGGTATATATGTTTCTCCTACCAGATCTCATATGGAACTTGGTTTTATAACTTGCAAATGTACTCATCATATAATTTTGTGTATTATAGTTGTATATTTTAGTAATTAGTATTTTTATCTTCAGTCCCCCTTCTTTCTGTTCCAACAAGGGTGTAAGTTAATTGAGGGCAGGAACCTCTGTATCTTCCAAAAGGCCTTGCACAGTGTTTCAAGCACAATAGGTGTTTAATATTTGTTTTATCATACATCAAAAATGAGCGCAAGCATTTTTTTCACCAGACCTCTAATTGTAGTGGTATAGAGAACTCTCCTTGTATAAGGAAGTTCAGCCCCTGGCTTAGAAACTTAGAGTCTTAGATGAGTGACTTGACTTTCTCACAGTTACACAGCTGGTATGCCTCAGAGGCAGGATCAGAACCTGAGTATTTCTGACTACCAGGCTGACTGGTGACATATTATGCCATGCTGCCTCTTTATTAAATGAAGGCAACTAAAACTTGTTCATTGGTCATTGAAAAGCAATTATTAAGTACCAACTGTATTTCAGGATAGTCCACTCGGTGGTACAGTGAGTAATGTTCTGGTCCTGGAGTCAGAAGCACTCATCTTCCTGAGTTCAAATGTGGCATCAGATACTAGCTGTGTGACTCTGGGTAAGTCACTTCACCCAGTTGTTTCAGTTTTCTTATCTGTAAAATGAGCTAGAGAAGGAAATGGCAAACAGCTCTAGTATCTTTGCCAAGATAAATAGGGTCACAAAGAATTAGATATGATTGAACAATATTTTGTGAACTCTCCTTGGTGCTAGAGATACAAAGATAAAAACAAAATGGCCCCTGTCCTCTATACATATATACATGCACATGCACACATACGTACATGGATGTGTGTGTGTGTGTGTGTGTGTGTGTGTGTGTGTGTGTGTGTGTGTAGAGAGAGAGAAACAGAAGGTAAATACAAGGTAATTTCAGAAGAGGAAAGAGGTACAAACTCCTTAAGGAATCAAAAAGGTATTGTGTAGGAGGCAGTACTTGATCTGATCTTTAAAGGAAGTTAAGAGATTCTGAAAGGTGAAGGAGAGGAGGGAGTGCATTCCAGGTCTGGGCACAGGCACAGAGAAGAGCAATGGGATAGTGTATGTGAGGAATAGGAAAGATGTTAAGTTTGTCTGGACAATAGAGTGTGAAAGGTAGTAATGTATAGATATGGAAAAGTAGGCTCAAGGCAGATTATGAAGGATTTTAATTATCAACAGAGGAGTTTTTAATTTATCCTAAAAGCAACCTCACAAAGCACATTATGATCTGGTGAAGTTTGAGTATCAGCCTCTCAGCAGAGTGTAATAGTTATAAGTTGTTACTTAATCCTGTTTTAAGTTTGTTTTTGTTAGAAATGCTATTGTAAGAATGCTGTGTTTAGGGGGAGGCTAGGTGGTGCAGTAAATAAAGCACTGGCCCTGGAGTCAGGAGGACCTGAGTTCAAATCCGGTCTCAGACACTTAACACAAAAACTAGCTGTGACCATGGGCAATTGGAGTTAAGTGACTTGCCCAAAGTCACACAGCTAGTTAAGTGTCAAGTGTCTGAGGCTGGATTTGAACTCGGGTCCTCACTTCAGGGTCAGTACTCCATTCACTGTACCACCTAGCTGCCCCTGCCTAGACTTTTGACAATACAACTTCCTTTGTCTCCTGGCATTTCCATCCTCCTGGTTCCTGACTGGCTGTCTGGTTTATGATCCATTGCATTTACTGCCCTGTGTTCCAGTTTCCCTTCTTCCCTCCATTAGAATTTAAGTTCTTACAGGATGGGGACTGTCTTGCTTGCTTGTTGGGGTGTAAGGGGTATTCAGGGAGGACTAGCACCTCTGGTGGGAGGGCTTGCTGAGCCCTTTTCAGAGCTGCTCATCCACCTTTGTTGTCCACCTGTCACCGAGCCCTCACCAGTGGCTCCAAGAAGCTGTAGCTTATGCAGCAGACACACCCTTGTATTGGCAAACAGGCCACACGAGGTTGAGGGTAACTGACAGAGTTCCAACACATTGGTGAATTAAGTGGATGTCTACCCCAAGCATGTGGAAGCTTTCCCCAGCAGAAGAGGCAGATGAGAACAATTTGTTCCAACCAAGAGAAGCAGGTGCTGTGGAGTTCTTAGAGCTTTTCAGACATGAAAACATCCAAGGCCATCATCCCCTGCATCCTGGGCCATTACCAGACATCCTAACTTTTGTCTCATCACCAGACTTTGATGTCTCTGGAAGAGAGAGTGAGACTGATGACTTTGTGCAACCCTGCCTCACTTAAATCCAGTTCATGCACAAGTTGAGACCTCACCCTGTGATGTCATAGGTTCTCTTCAAAAATTAAGGACAAACAGTAGATCCTGCTCGCTTGTATTTTTAACCTGAGCACTAAGCACAGTACCTGGCACAGATTAAGTGCTTGATAATTTAATAACATAACAATTAATTGCTTCATCCATCTCTCTGTCTCTGTCTCTTTTTCCTTTTCTCTTTCCCCCTTTTTTCCTCTACATCCCTTGATAATTCCTATTTGTTCTTTTTCTAACCTCAGTTATAATTTTTAAGTTTGTTTTAAATAGTAATCTTTAAGCATAATAAAATTGATTTATCTCTTCCTTTATTTATTTTTTGCTTACTCCTTCCTATCATATTTATCTACTTTCTATATTTATTTGGGGTGTATGTAAGACAGATATTCTGGGCATGGAACCTCTATAAAACCTGTGCATTGTCTGCCAAAGCGTACATGATTTGGGCATGTACCCCGACAGTCCCGCAGTAATAAAATCCACTTTTTAAATTTAATCTTGGGAATCTTCTGTCTCCCTTTATTTGGGGTACAACATAGAATAAGCTTTTTTTAAAAAATTTTTTTTAAACAAATGCTTTATTAACTTCTGTTTTACATCATTCATTTCCGCCAGATTTTGAGTTACAATCATTTCCCCCCGTTATTCCCCTACCCAACCTCCCAGAATAGCAGTCCCACAAGATATCTCTTCCTCCAATCTGCTCTCTCCCATACCTTTTCCCATACCCTCTTTGACTTTTCCATTAGAGGAAAGTGAATCTTTGTGTCCCAATGCCTGCACATCTTGTCTCCCAATTATAAGCAAAAGAGTATTAATAATAGTATTTATATATATTTGAAACATTTAACGTTAAGACCTCGAATTTCAGATCCATTTCCTTCCTCCCTTGTTACCCATTCCCTCTGGGGAGATAAGTAATTCAGTATATGTTGTACATGTCTAGCTATGCAAAACATTATCATAGTAGATATATTGTACAGGGCTGCTTATAATTCCCTCCCACTCATCCCACCTCCCACCTGGTCCATTCCCTACATGATCCTGTCCCACTTCTATAGCGGGTACTTCCAACCTCCCCTCCCCCCAAGGATGCCCTCCATTCATCATCCCTTCTCTCATCCCCCTTCCCCCTATTCTGCTGCAGGTTGAGATATCCCATTTAGTATGTATGTCATTCTTTCGCTGAACCAAATTCAATGAGAATGTGGTTTTGCCTTTTTTGCCTTCCTATTCTCCTCCTCCCTTGCAACCACTTCCCCTTGCTTCTTCTACATGAGATAGTTTACCCTACCCTGTCTTTCCCCATCTCCTCTTGCCACTTTCCTCTCTCACCTCATAATTTCATCCCTTGAGTATTCTCCCTTCCCAACAAATTCAACCTATGCCCTCTATCCATATACACACACATTCACATATGTATTCATATGACCACACACCCTTCTTCCTTTATTTTCATAGTGAGAAAGATATCATTAGTCACAGTTATTACTTTTTCATATAGGAATGTAAATAGTTCAATTTTGATAAGTTCCTTTTGATTTCTTTACCCTGATTACCTTCTCAAGCATCTCTTCCTTCTTGTGTCTGGATGTTAAATTTTCTATTCAATTCTGGTTTTTTCCTCAAGAATGATTGAAAGTCCTCTATTCCACTGAATGACCATATTTTCCCCTGAAACAAGGTACTCAGTTTTGCTGGGTAGGTGACCCTTGGGTTCATTCCCAGTTCTTTTGCCCTCTGGAATATCATATTCCATGCCCTTCGATCCCTTAGTGTAGAAGCTGCCAGGTCCTGGGCTATTCTGATTGTGTTTCCACAATATTGAAATTGTTTCTTCCTGGCTGCTTGGAGTATTTTCTCCTTGATCTGGGGATTCTGGAACCTGGCTATAATATTCCTGGGAGTTTTCTTTTTGGGATCTTTTTCAGGAGGTGATCGTGGATTCTTTCAACCTCTATGTTGCCCTCTGGATCTAAAACATCAGGGCAATTTTCCTTGAGAATTTCTTGAAGGGTGATTTCTAGGTACTTTCTTTGATCATGGCTTTCAGGTAGTCCAATAATTTTTAAATTGTCTCTCCTGGATCTATTTTCCAGGTCAGTGGTTTTTCCCCATGAGATATTTCACATTGCCTTCTAATCTTTCATTTGTTTGGATCTGCTTAACAGCATCTTGATTTCTCATAAAGTCATTAGATTCCATTTGCTCCAGTCTAACTCTGAAGGAATGAATCTCCTCAGTGAACTTTTGAGATTCTTTTTCCATCTGGCAAATTCGACTTTTTAAGGCATTCTTCTCCTCATTGCCCTTTGGGCCTCCTTTGCCATTTGAGTTAGTCTATTTTTTAAGGTGTTGTTTTCCTCATTCAGGCTGTTGACCCTCATTTCATACTTTTCCTGCATCCTTCTCATTTCTCTTTCCAATTTTTTCCTCCACTTCTCTTATTTGATTTTTAAAGTCCTTCTTAAGGTCCTCTATGGCCTGCAACCTGCTCATGTTTTCCCCTGGGGCTTTTGGAGCAGGACTTCTGACCTCACAGTCCTTTTCCCGCTCTGTGCCCCCAAAATAGGAGTCTAGGGTTGCATTTTTCTATTTTCTTTGCCTTGGCATGTTGCCACTTAATTACTTGACTTTTGGGCTTGTTGCCACACTATGGCTTTAAGGCCAGATAGAGGAATTTTCATCCCTATCGTGTGGGGGGCAACTTCCATTTCTGGCAAGCTGTAAACCCACCCACGACTTCCACCCCAGGTCACAATCCAGATCCAGGGAGGTTATAGCAAGAGCGATTACCCCCCCAAGACTGATCGCTGGATCTCCCTACAGTTAGCATGCAGGCCAGGAGCTGGAGCTGCCTCTGAAAACTACAAAATGGCGTGTTTCCTCAGCGGCTTCTAGCCCCCAGGGGAGGAAGCTGACACATTCCCCAAATACTAGTCCCAAAGTCCATAGGACACTAACCTCTTACTTTGTCCTAGGCATGTCTATGTTGATAATTCTGGAATCTCCACAGGTGCTGGTGTTCTGGGGTTCCTCCAGCCGGCTGCTGGCCCTGCCGCCCTGGGGCTAAAACCTCGGCTCACAGGGACCTGGGCTCGGCTCAGCTCGGCTGGGCTCAGCTCCCGCGCTCTGCTCGCTGCCAGCTCCCAGATGGCTGCGCTGGTCCTTCCTGCAGGGCTGCTGTGCTGTCCTCAGTGGGAGGTTAGCTTCTCTGTGTTGTTCTGTCGGTGCTGGGGCTCCAGAAGTTGTTCAGAGTACCCTTTTACATAGTTTGGGGGGAATCTGGGGGCAGAGTGGCTTGGATGAGCTGTTTCTACTCCGCCATCTTGGCTCCGCCGAATAAGCTTTTTTTAAAAATTATTTCTTCCTTAATATCTGTAAACATTTCTCCTGCCTACTTCCTAAAATTGCTATAACTATGACAAGCTCAGTGTGACAGGCTGAGCCTTAAGGAATGTGCAAGTAGAGAGGAGAGAAGAGGGCATTTCAGTAATGTGATCAAAAGTGTTTATTCACAGTGAAAAGACTAGCTTGACTTAAAAGAGAGGTCTTGTGTAGGGGAGTACAAGAAGATAAAAAAAGGTAAGGCCAAGAAAGACTTAAATGCTATGTAAAGTAATTTTGACATTATGCTACAGGCAATGGAGAGTCACTGAAGATTTTTGATCTGGGTAATAATTTGATAGAAATATTGTTTTGTGAATATTATTTTAAGTTAAGAAATTTGAGTGGGAAGACAGGGAAATAAGTCAAAAGGCTATTATAGGAGTCCAGGAGTAAAGCAATAAGGATCTGAATTAGGATTGTAGCAGTAGGTTTGGAAAGGAAGAGACAGATTTGAAATATACCATAGAAAGAAATTTAAAACATTTTTTTTCTATAAACTTTTTATCAGTCTTTTATTAGGGGACCTTTGATTAAGGAAGACACTTGCTAACCTTTCAGGGATGAGGAATCTGTGACCTTGAGGTCGCATGAAGGAATTTGTTCTGTGAAGTTTGAATTTAATCAAAAGGCTGCACTTGAGGGCCTAGAGGGCCATATACAACCTTGAGGCCACAGGTTCCCCAGCCCTAGCCTATCTGGAATATGGCCTAGTCTACTCCAGTGACCAGAGACAAGAGCCTATCTGTGAATGGTTCTTCTTAGCAAGACTATGATGATATCTATCTTGTGCTTATCTAAAAGAACACTTAGCCAGTAGAGCTTCTTGGGTGCATCCTTTCCTCCTATGTGATGCAAATGGAGTCCCAGAATTTGAATAATATATTAGAGTGAAGTCAAAGTCCATTCTTTGGCTTCATAGTATATTACTGTTGTACCCCAATAAAGCAAGACAGAAGATCCCCAAGATTAAATTTAAAAAGTGGATTTTATTACTGCAGGACTGTCAGGGTGCATGGTCACCCAAATCAGACAGTGCTTTTGCACGGACATTTGGCTGGTTTTATAGAGGTTCCATAGCCAGGTTATGTAAGCTGAAACTACAGTGATTGGTCAGTGTACATTTGATCCCCGCCCCCTCCCCCCCAAACCCTAGGATGGAACTCCCACCCACAGATCAATCAGGGGAAAGGAAGGGGTGGGGGTTGTGCTTGTTTACAGATCAATTAAGGGAGAGGAAGGTGGAGTTCTCTGTTTTACAAATCAATGAAGGAAAGGGAAGGTTGAGTTGCTTGCTTTACAAATCAATGAAGGAAAGGGAAGGTTGAGTTGTCTGCTTTACAAATCGATGAAGGGAAGGGGGCAAAGTGGAGTTGTGTTCAACAATTATCATAGTCTTCTACACTGATTGTCATGGCTGCCTCTGTCTTTTGCTAGTCATTACAGGTTCTGAAGATACCTTAAAGATAGTGGGAACACTTTTATACCAGACTGTCAGTCACATCAGCAAGCAATTATTGTGTCTATCATATGTTACTATATGTTTAACACTGTTATGTCCTGGATTGAGAAGTGTATTGTGGCCAGATGCCTGTTGCTGTTCTCAGAAGCTAATCATTGTTTCCATAGTCCACCACTTCCATAGTTAACTATTCTTGGATGTGTCAATGCCTCTCCCACAACCAACCATGGAAATAGCCATTATAGTACTGTAGACCTCCATAACTTTTTAATTCACAAGTTCCAATCCTGGACATGTCTACCATGGGATACTGGTTTGCAAAGATCAAGAAAGAACATCTAAAAAGAAATGGTAGTCAGAGGCCCCCAGGGAAGCTCACCTTCTTGTGGTTCCCTTGTACTAGCTGCCAAGTGGGTGAGTTTTTACCATAATACTGAAATAGAGAAGGACCTGTCCTCTACCTTTCACTGAAATCTCATAGTATCACCTGAAGAGTCAAAGTCTAGAGTGCCAGCCAGAAGCATTTCCTTCTTCTTCTTCTTCTTTTTTTAAATTAAGCATGTCCTATACATGGGGATTTTATTGGACCATGTACTTAACAGGGGGTCAACTGTGTGATGTGGTAACCAGAAGAGGGTAAAAAAGTCAATTTTATTTCCTATCCTGTACCTACGATTTCATTAGTATAGAGAACTGGTATGGAAATTTGACCAGTGTTATCCAATGTAGAACAGCAATTGAGACTCTTTTGAGAGTACTGAGAGCTTAAATGTCTCACCTACTTTCACACATTTAATATGTGTTAGTTATAGAATTTAAACCCATTTATTTTTTTGCATTTTTTAAAAAATTAATTTATTTTTGTTTTCATCATTCACTTCCACAAGATTTTAAGTTCCAAATTTTCTTCTCACCTCTCCCCTCCCTCCATCCCAATACAGCATACATTCTGATTGCCCCTTCCCCCATTCTGCCCTCCCTTCTATCATCCCACTCCCTTCTCTTATCCTCTTGCCCTTCTATTTTGCTGTATGGCAAGATAGATTTCTATACCCCATTGCCCGTATATCTTATTTCCCAGTTGCATGTAAAAACAATTGTTAAAATTTGTTTTTAAACTTTGAATTCCAAATTTTCTCCCTTTCTCCCTACCCATCTACCGCCCATTGAAAAGGCAAGCAATTTCATACATATTATACATATGTAGCCATGCAAAACACTTCTATAATAGTCGTGTTGTGAAAGACTTAATTATGTTTCCCTCCATCCTATCCTGTCCCCCCCCATTTATTCTATTTTCTGCTTTGACCCTTTCTCCTCAAAAGTGTTTGCTTTTGATTACCTCCTTCCCCCAATCTTCCCTCCCTTCTGTCATCCCCCCTTTTTATTACCTTCTCCCCTACTTTCCTGTAGAGTAAGATAGATTTTCATGCCCAGTTGAGTGTGTCTGTTATTCCCTCCTTAAACCAAAATGGATGAGAGTAAGGTCCATTCATTCCCTCTCATTTCCTCACTCTTCCCCACCATTGTAAAAGCTTTTTCTTGTCTCTTTTATGTGAGATAATTTACCTCATTCTACCTCTTCCTTTCTCCTTCTCCCAGTACATTCCTCTCACCCCCTTAATTTTATTTTTTAGATATCTCTTCGTATTAAACTTACCCTGTGCCCTCTGTCCATATATAGTCCCTCCAACTACCCTAATACTGAGAAAGGTCATGGAAAGATGGTATTTGTAACTCACGAGACCTTTCTTTCAACTTTAATAAGTCCCTTATGATTTCTCTTTACTGTTTACCTTTTCCTACTTCTCTTGACTCTTATATTTGAAAGTTAAGTTTTCTATTCAGCTCTGGTCTTTTCATCAAGAATGCTTGAAAGTCCTTTATTTCATTGAATATCCATTTTCCCTCTGAAGTATTATACTCAGTTTTGCTGAGTAGATGATTCTTGGTTTTAGTCCTAATTCCTTTGACCTCTGGAATACCATATTCCAAGCCTTATCTAATCCCTTAATGTAGAAGCTGCTAAATCTTGTGTTATCCTGATTCTGTTTCCACAATACTTGAATTGTTTCTTTCTGACTACTTGCAATATTTTTTCCTTGACCTGAGAACTCTGGAATTTGGCTACACTATTCCTAGGAGTTTTCCTTTTGGGATCTCTTTCAGGAGGTAATCAGTGGATTTTTTCAATTTCTATTTTACCTTCTGGTTTTAGAATATTAGGACAGTTTTCTGTGATAATTTCTTTTTTTCCTTTTTTTTTTTTTTTTTTTGGTCTTTTTGGAGGAAGGAAGGCAGGGCAATTGGGGATAAGTGACTGAGGTCCTCCTGACTTCAGGGACAGTGCTCTATTCACTGTACCTCCTAGCTGCCCCAGTGATAATTTTTTTTTTATCTTTTATTTATTTATTTTTAGTTTTCAACATTCATTTCCACAAGATTTTGAGTTACAATTTTCTCCCCCTTCCCCTACCCCCACTCCAAGATGTTGAGTCTACTGAATACCCCTTCCCCCAATCTGCTCTCTCTTACATCCTCTCCCCTCCCCTCCTAAATTTCTAGTAGAGCAGGATGGATTTCTATACCCCAGTGCCTGTATACCTTATTTCCCAGCTGCATGTAAAAAAAGCAATTTTTTTAACATTTGTTTTTAAAACTTTTATTTCCAGATTCTTTCCCTTCTTCCCTTCTCACCCACTCCCACTGGGAAGATAAGCAATTCAATATAGGTTGTATACCTGTAGTTACACAAAACATTTCCATAGTAGTTATATTGTGAGAGACTAACTGTATTTCCCTCCATCCTGCCCCCCACTTATTCTGTTTTCTACTTTGACCCTGTTCCTTTTCAAAAGTATTTGCTTTTAACTACCCTCTCCCCCAATATGTCCTCCCTTCTATCATCTTCCCTCTTATCCCCTTCCCCCCTACTTTCTTGTAGAGTAAGATACCCACTTGAATGTGTATGCTATTCTCTCCTTAAGCCAAATTCAATGAGAATAAGGTTGACCCATTCCCTTTTATCTTCCTGTTCTTCCCCTCCATTGTAAGTTTTCTCTTGCCTCTTTTATATGAAATAATTTACCCTATTCTATCTCTCCCTTTCTCCTTCTCCCATTATATTCCTCTCTCACCTCTTAATTTTATTTTTTACATATCATCCCTTCCTATTCAACTGATCCTGTGCCCTCTGTCTGTGTATACATGTGCACACATATACACACCTAGTGATAATTTCTTGAAAGATGATATCTAGGCTCTTTTTTTTTTTTTTGATCATGGCTTTCAGGTAGTCTAATAATTTTAAAATTATCTCTCCTGGATCTATTTTCCAGGTCACTTTTTCCAATAAGATATTTCACATTGTCTTCTATTTCTTTGTTCTTTTGGTTTTGTTTTATAATTTCTTAATTTCTCGTAAAATCATTAGCTTCCATTTGCTCCATTCTAATTTTTAAGGAGTCATTTTCTTCAGTGAGCTTTTGGATCTCCTTTTCCACTTGGCCAATTTTGCTTTTTAAGGCATTCTTCTCCTCGTTGGCTTTTTGGTCCTCTTTTGCCATTTGGGTAAGTCTATTTTTAAGGGGTTATTTTCTTCAGTATTTTTGGGATCTCCTTTAGCAAGCTATTGACTTGTTTTTCATGGTTTTCTTTCATCACACTCGTTTTTCTTCCCAATTTTTCCTCTATTTCTCTTACTTGATTTTCAAAATCCTTTTTGAGCTTTTCCATAGCCTGAAACCAATTCACATTTTTCTTGGAGGTTTTTGATGTAGGAATTTTGACTTTGTTGTCTTCTTCTGGTTGCATGTTTTGATCTTCCTTGTCACCAAAGTAAAATTCTGTAGTGTGATTTTTTTTTCCCACTGTTTGCTCATTTTCCCAGCCAATTACTTGACTTTTTAGTTCTTTGTTAAGGTAGGACTCTGCTTCCAGTGTGGAAGGTGTACTGTCTCAAGATTCAGGGGTTTTGTGCAGCTGTTTTCAGAGATACTTCTAGGGACCTGCAAGTTTTCAGTTCTTCCGAGGTGGTATGATCAAAGGAAAGGTGTTTACTCCTCTTCTGGCCTGTGCTCTGCTCTGTGAGTGACCACAAGCACTCTTTTCTGCCTTGGAACCATGAGGAGGGTTCTCTCTCCACACTCCTTCTCACTCCAAAACCACCACCCAGGACTGTGACCCAGATCCAAATATGGGCAAAGCAAGAGAATACCGTCTCATTGGCAGCAACAAGATCCCTGTAATCCCCCTCTGATCAGCTGCTTGATTTTCTTACCCTCTGTGGGTTGATGAGTTCTGGAAGCAGCTGCCACTGCCTCCACCATCCTGGGGCCAGGGACTGACCAAGCTCCTCTCTCACCCAGGTCTGAGAGATCTTTCCTTCCTGAGAGACCTTCTAAGTTGTCTTTGGCGTCTGTGGGTTGAGAAGCCTGGAAACCATCACAACGGCCAGTGATTCAGTCCTCTAAGGCACTCTCTGTATTTGCTAGGATGCTGTCTGTGCTGGCTTATCCCACACTGAACTGTGTTCCTCTCTTAGACTGGTGTAACAGACCTTTCTTTTTGACCTTCCAGACTGTCTTGGGCTGGAAAAATTTGTTTACTCTTATCCTTTTTGGGGGTTTTCTGCTCTAGAATTTTAGAGTCATTTTTACAGGTATTTAGAGGGTTTGGGGAGGAGCTCAATCAAGTCCCTGCTTTTACTGTGCTATCTCGGCTCTGCTCCCAGAATTCCCTTCTTTTAAGAGATGCAGCATCCTATCTTCTAGTTAGCCCACTAGCCATTTTAAGCGCTGACGATGTGCCAAACATTTTACTAAGTACGGAGATACTCAGGAAGGCAAAAGGAGCTCACATTCTAAGGGAAGAGACAAAATTCAAATAATTATGTCTATAGTTATATATGGGGAGTATGTGGAGTAAAGTAAAGATATAGAGTGTGTAAATGGGTTAGAAGCAGTGGGGGCTGGGGTGGGAGGTGAGGAGGGTGGATCTGGGAAAGGCCTCTTACAGAAGATTGGACAAGGACATTCAAGAGATGACTCAGAGTTAACCATAGCATATTAAAATGCAGAATCCTTTAAACTCTGAGCCACTGTATGTATGGCCTGATGTCATCATCTCCAAAAGGCCCAAGCAGTGTCCTCAGATTTCTAGGAAATTTTCAGAGGAGCTCTGGGTACATGCTTCCTTGAGGATATCCTATAGAACAATATAGAGTAATTCAATATCACTTTATTTCTTGGGTATGTTTTGTTTTTCCAATTAAAAATTCTCTGCCCTTAAGGAACTCACAGTATTCAGGAGTAAACATAAGCTCCTTGAGGGCCAGAACAGTTCTTCCTCCTCTTCCTCTTTTTCTGTATCTATCATAGCAATAAACACAGGCTTGAATTCTCAGTTTTATTTGTGGAAAGTCAAGTGAGGACATTTCATCTTATTACATGATAAAATGCTTAGCTTCTTGTGAAGGATATCTTTCTGGGAAAGAATAATTCAAAGAAAGAGTGAAGCAGCCCTTTCCCAAGTTGTTTTCTTACCATCTTTATTACTTTTCAGTTTCCTTTGATTTCTTTTTTTAACCTGCAGTATGTTCCTTTATTTCAGCACTGTTAGCTACTTAGTCTCAGTTGCTCTACCTCACTGGCTTTAAAAAAAATCTTTGGGAAGTATTGCCACCTTGTGGACTCTTAGAATATTGCTGCATAAATCCCTCTTCAACTTTCCTGAGAAGTGATCCATCATTCAGCCTCTGCTAGAATAACTCCAGTGACAGAAAACTATTATCATGAAGAAGGCTGGGTGGGTAGTCAGTCAGCTGGCATATAGAAAACATGCAAATAGATATGTACATAGATAGGTATGTGTGCACAATATATAGATGTAGCTTTATGTATATAAACATATGTGTATATTTATATGTTTTGTGTATATACATAGCACCAAACACATACACGTATACACACATATACATACAAACACATACGTGTGCATTATGTATGTACATGCATATATTATATATATGCCAGGAAGTTTTATGACTTTTACATATACTCAATATGTATACACACATGCACACACATGCATATATATCTACATGCACGTGTCTATGTGTGTGTGCATATATGTACACACATATCTATTTGCATGTTGTCTCCTCCATTAGGCAGACTGTGAACTCCCTAAGAGCAGAGACTTTTTTTTTCCTTTCTTTGTAAAGGGAGGGCCTTCTTGTGGAAGGCAGGGCTTCCACTGAGCCTTGAAAAAAGCCAGGAATGCTGTAAAGCAGAGATGAAGAGGGAAAGTGTGCCAGCATGGGAGATAGATGGCCAGTGAAATGCTTAGAATGAGGAGGTAGCATGTCCTGTGTGCCGAATAGCCACGATGCCAGCATCAGAGGATCACCAAGGAGGAGGAACAAGGTACAAGGAGGAGGGGAGCAAAGCCCAGAAAGACTTGAAAGGGAGGATGGAGGCAGGATAGGAAGGGCTTTAAAAGCCAAGCAGAGGATTATTTATTTGATCCTGGAAGGGATAGGAGCCACTGGGGTTTATTGAATGGCAGGGGGTGGCATGGTTACACACAGGCTGCAGGAAGATCAATTTAATGACTACATTTAACGATGAATTGGATAGGAGACAGATTAACCAGTAGGCTATTGAAATAGTCCAGGCTATTTCAGGTGGCGAGAGCCTGCACCAGAGTGGTGGCAATGTCAGAGGAAATAAGCTGGCATATGGGAGAGATGTAATGAAAGAAGAATAGATAGGATTTGAGAACTGATTGGAAGTCAACAGTGGCACTCAGGTTGTTAGCCTGGGTTCCTGGAAGGATGGTGTTACATTAGGAATAGGGAAATTAGGAAGAGGGGAGGGTTTGGGAGGTAAAAGAGAAAGAGTTCAGTTTTAGACATGTTGAGTCTTAAGATATCTTTGGGAGATCCAGTTCAGGATGTCTAATAGGCAATAGGAGATGTGAGACTGGAGATCATTCCATTTTCATACAGTGCTAATTGTCCAACAATTCAACAAACAATTATTAGGCTACATATACTGGTGTTATAAAGATAAAAATGATACTCTTTTCCTCAAGAAGTCTGCATTCTTCAGTTCTTCATCATATTGAACTAAATTCTGACTTCCTGAATTACCCTAGTTTTATCATCCTTCTCTAGACCTTCCAACAACGTAGAGGAGCAAAGAATTTTTGCAACTATAGAGCTAGTATTTATATAGCACTTTAAGGTTTGTGAAAACATTTTACAAAAATTATCTTGTTCAGACTTTATATTGTTTACTATCCTCATAATAACCATGTATGTTGAATTGTAGGTAGTGAGTTTGACCTGAGGAGTATGGAGGCATCCATTTATGAGCCTGATATAGCCAATCTTTTAGTTAATCAAAAAATATTTATTAAATGCCTACTATGTACCCTGGAAGGTAGGTGTCATTATTCTTCACGTTTCACAGATGAGGAAACTTTGGCAAGTAGAAGTTAAGCGACATGTCCAGGGTCACACAGCTAGTAAATATCTGAGGCTGGATTTGAACTCAGGTAACCTAGTATAAGGATCATGTGTTTCAAACCATTCTTTAGACATATGTATCAAGAGAAATGTAAATGAGTTACTTCTTGTCCAAGGTCACAGGTAAGAACAGAGTCAAGAATAGAACTCAAGTCTCTTGGCTTCCACTTCAGTGTTCTTTCCACTCCACTCGAAGAAGCATTCTTCTATACTCTGGAACAAAGAGTTTGTCTGAAGAGACACCAGGACAGAATTTGATGTAGTGGTGATTTGGTAACATGCTTTTTGACTGTGTCGTAATTCATCTTTTCATTCCCAGGGATTAACATGGTATCTTTCAGATAATAGGCATTCATTAAATAAGGGACAGCTAGCCGATACAAGGGATAGAGCACTGGATCTGGAGTCAGGAAGGCCTGTGTTCAAATACAGCCTCAGATACTAATGGTGTGGTTCTGGGCAAGTTACTTAACCCTTGCCTCAGTTTCCTCATCTGTAAAATGGGGATAATCATAGTACCTCCCAGGGTTGCTATAAGGATTATATGAGGTAATATTTGTAAAGTAATTTGCAAACCTCAAAGCTTTAAAAATGCTAGCTATTATTATTACTAACATATTACCATGTATTAATATAATATGTAATAATAATATTTTTTGTAGCTAGTGAGTCTGTTATGAGGGGTATGGAGAAAGCCATTTGTGACCCTGATATGACCAATCAGTTAAAAAGTATATATCAAATGCCTACTTCAGGCCAGACACTGTGCTAGGAACTAATGAGGTAGGCTTTAACTCTTTGAGCAGATAATTAGGGAGGGATGAACAACCTGCCAAGACCTGTCAAACCTGCCAACTGCTACCCTCTTGTAGCAATTAATTAAGTGAAGAATGTTACCAGAAGAAACTCAGAAAGTATTTCTAGGACACTGAAGTATTTGGAGGCCAAAGCTGTGAGTGGTTTTTTTTTCTTCCAAATAAAGATTGGAACTTTGGAAGGGAAAGGAAGTTTTATAGGCAAATTAAAGCATGTATGCATATGTGTGCACATACACACATAGATAGGATAGCTATATTCAGATTAAATGCATATATATGCATATGTGCATATTTGTGTGTATAGACATATGTCTATACATGTATAGGTGGCTTTCTAGTCACTATATCACATTACTTCCTGATTAGCTGAGCTTATAAAAAAATAATAGATGGACATATAACCAACAAAGAACACAAAGAAGTCATAGCCTTAAGAAGGCTTAAGTCTGTTATGGAACTGTAGCTTATTGTGTGAAAAATGCAGAAAAGACATTTTAAACTGCTTGTCGAACAAGAACAAGAAAGAGAAAAGGTCTACAGATTGGGGCAGGTGGCATTTTTTTTTTCACAAATTTATTGTTGTTAAGTCATCTCTGACTCTTTGTGACCCCATTAGGGGTTTTCTTGGCAAAGATACTGGAGTAGTTTGCCCTTTCCTTCTCCAACTCATTTTACAGATGAGGAAACTGAGCCAAACAGGGTTAAGTGACTTGCCCAGGGTCACACAGCTTGTGAGTATCTAAGGCTAGATTTGAACTCAGGGTAAATGAGTCTTCCTGACTCCAGGCTGGACGTTCTATCCATTGTGCCACCTAACTGCCCGGAGGAATCAATGAGGATGAAATCTATCCAGATTTGAACTCAGGAAGATGAGTCTTCCTGATACCAAGCTCAGTGCTCTATCCAATGCACCACCTAGCTGCCCCATTTAATGTTTGATGGAATTTCAATCATTTTTCAGTTATGTCTGACTCTACATGACCCCATTTGGGGTTTTCTTAGCAAAGATACTAGAGTGGATTGCCATTTTCTTCTCCAGCTCATTTTATAAATGAGGAAACTGAGGCAAACAGGGCTAAGTGTCTGCCCAGGGTCACTCAGCTAATAAGTATCCGAAGTCAGATATGAACTCATGAGAATGAGTCTTCTTGACTTCAGACCCAGCACTCTGTGCACTATGGCCTAGCTGCCCTTTTCAAACTTTAGGGTCACTTAATTACTAGGATGTAGGTGGTAGAAGAAAATTTTTAAAACCATATAGTAAGCATTTGCCTTCTAAGTTTTCTTACTTTTAAAGTGACTCTGATATAATGATTCCAAGGTAAGCACAACAGAATATAGAGTAATTAATTGCTTCATAGAGAGTGTGCTCTGGGCCATTGTTGCCAAATAGAAATGGGGGCCACTAACTATAAACAAAGATCCCTACAATCTGGGCCACATGTTTGACAGCTCTGCTCTGGGCTAACTCTTCTAACCTTGGCCTGCAGTTCCCAGATCAAGCAAGGTTAAATCTTCTCAGGGATCTAGGGATTATGGGGTTCTTCTCAAAAGCTAAATGGGCACTAAGAACCCATTGTAAATATGTATCCATTGCTAAACCCAAAAGTTCACTTAGTGAATTAACAAAATTAACTTTTACAAAACAATATTAATTGAGAAAATAAAGGAAGAACCGAATATAAACCTTTCTACCTAACACCTAGGGGCACACTTTTCCCCCTACTACTTTAGTCCCTAGGGACAGTGGGCTCAGATTGAATGCAGCTGCTACAAAGCATTTCCCTGGTCCAAGAGAGCCAATAGATGGGTGAGTTACTCTACTGTTGCTCTTGGCTGCCTTTGATTAATTGCTATGCTGGGTCAAGCTCTTAGCTCTCTACTTGTTCTTCACAGATTCAGCATGGACTTCAGTGCCAGGACCTCTAGTGGCTCACTTTCCTTACCCTGGGAAGGTCAAAATGTTTCAGCCTCCTTTGATGTTCCACCTAAGAGCAGCAAAGAACAAATGCAGAAAGGAAGGAAATCAGAGGTTCCTGGGCTAAGGTGTGCTAGAGCCAGACCAAAAACTAATTGTTAAATTTTCAATAGTAGTATTTATACATCTGAAATTGGCAAATGCAACAAATCAAAAGCTTAATTTATTGTTTTGTTGATTGCCTAGACTTAAAGAATGATGGATAAAATGTTCATAACATAGATTAAATTTAAAAGTGTGTCCTGTATACATTTTTTTTCAAAGCTGGTTGTTAAACATTTGCCAGCACATTCCTATTTGTGGGGTACATACATCAGCCTGAGTGGGGAGTTTATAGCATGCCTTCCTCACTGAAACTGACTAGTCAAGAAGGAGGGGGAGTAAGGCTTGCCTTGACTGGTTTGTGACTTGAAAACACCCTCAGTTCTGAGTCAGCAGCTAAATCAAAAGTCAGTTTCTTCAGCATGTGGTTAGCAGACTAGAAAAAAATGTTAGAAGAATTCATTGTGTATGCTCTGAAACCTGTATGAGGATTTTATCACTTGAGCAGTCTATGCTTATAGGGTTGGGCTTGGAACCTAAACATTTGTGACCCTTGTATTGACAAGCAGGCCAGAACAATCTGACACAGAGTGAATCCGAGCTAGATTGAATCTCAGCCCTTCATGGAGTCAAGATGGATCTTATATACAGAAAGACTGTGGGAGGGGTCTAGGGGTGGTCCTCCTAGTCTGGGTTTGGGGAGGGTCTTGAGGAGGAATCTAAGGAGGGTCTTGATGGGACTGAGGTCAGACTCCAGGAACCAAGAAAATGGGATTTTGATGGGATCAAGGGTGGAAGAAAGCCAGAGGTATCAGACGATGGACGGCTAGGCTATTTACAGGTAACAGATTTGGTCAATTTGATAGGATCGAGGGTGGGAGGTAGCTGAAGGCTACCTTGGAGATTACAGACAATGGAGGGATAGGCTAAGTTAAGAATAACCGAGATTCAGTCATAGCCATAATGGAAGGCTTACTTACAGCCTCAGGCAAATGCCAAATCCAGTGAGAAGATTCAAAGAGAGTTCTAGGGGGTTCCCAGAGCAGGTACCTCATCAGTTCAACTAGTAGTTTTGGTGAAGTTGTTTTCCCATAACTTCTCCAAATTGATTGTTTTTGTTTTTAGACAAAAAAATTTTTTTTTGCCAGTTTGCAGTGTGTAAAAAGTGAATTGTTTTAATCTACATTTCATATGGTTATTGATAGTTTGCAACTCTTATTTTGAAAACTATTTATATCCTTTGATCTCATCACTGGAGTAATGTGTTAAACTTGGAATCTCCCATTGTTAGAGAGATATTGCCAAAGTGGAGCATATCTAGATAAGGGTGATCTAGATGGCAAGAGGACATAATCTTGTCTTATGCTGGATGTTTGGAGAAGCTGAGGATATTGGACATGGAGAAGAGAAGACATAATCTTGTCTTATGCTGGATGTTTGGAGAAGCTGAGGATATTGGACATGGAGAAGAGAAGATGTTGAGATGGGGCATAATAGTTTTCTTCAAGTATCTGAATGACCATTATGCAGAAGTTACTCTGGAAGATAGAACTCTGATCCCCGAGTAAAAATTACAGGGAAACAAATTTGAGGAAGAATTAATAATGAGAACTTTTCAAAAATGAAATGGGTCAAGAAGAGGCTACATGACTACTGGTCAGGGATGTTATAGATGGAAATTCATGTGTTGGGTCAGTTTAGATGATGTCTATGGGCCCTTCCACTTCTAAAACCCCATTATCCTATTGTACTTGCCTAGAAAAGTCATGCATATCCTGAACTTCTTGACTGGCAGGATCATGGGATTTGGGGCTAGAAGAGACCTTAGAGACGGTCCACCTCCTCATTTTACAGATGAAGAAATTGAGACTTGAAGAACCTTAGTGCATTGCCTGAGATCAAGGTGCTCTGACTTCCTTTTCCAAGTGCTGTTTATACCCCGTTTATCCTGCTAAACTCACCTGCTTTATCTTTGCCCAAAAAAACTGCAACTCTAACCATAAAGATGAGGATATTGAGTTTGGTTGAATTGCCAGCTAGGTTGGTTTTTGCCAGCTACAAGTATGAGCAGCACTTTGATTCTTAGTTTATGTGCAGGTTCTCAGTGGTGCCAGATAGAGGAAAATCCCAGGATTCTTGATATTGAATAATCTGACTTATGATAGTAACTATACTGCTTATCTTGGGTCTATACTGTGGCACTTCTAGTATCAATATTATACACTTGGCACATTGTTCTAATCTTTATAGGCACTTAATAGATCTTCTGAGTTGAATTCTAGGAATATGGAGTCTATGATAGAACCAACTTTTACTGAATCCTTTACTTGAGGATGTGTGCAACAGCACAGTAAATGAGTTTGGGGACTGCTTAGGAAAGTAGAGAAAAATGTATTTATTCTTTCTCATGAGAAAGGGCCCTCTGCCCCTGTCGCTCAAATGGCATCTGCCAGGGAGAGAGCAACAGGTAAAAGCAAGGCCATGGTTATATAACCTTCTAATGCAGAAACCCAGCCCCCCAACTGGCCTTCACTCTTATTGGTGGGGAGGCCTGCCGACAACCTAAGTGCGGGAATCTATCTTGGAGACAAAGAACACAGAAACATGTGGGTGTCCAATGCAAGGCCAGGAAGGCAGTTTTATCTTTATTTGACATATCTTGTGCTGAAGTGGCACTGGGGAGGGTCTCCATTACTCTAAGTCCCGGATTCCTGTAAGGTCAGGTGACTGACTTCTAAATTTAGGCTTAGTGGATGCTGAAGCCACTCTAGATTTGATTTTTCAGAATGGGGAAACTTCACTGCAAATTATCCCTCACAAGGAGATCTTATAAGAGCCAGTATATGATTCAGGAAGATCTTATAAATTTAGAGTATACTAATTTGGAATTTGTGATAATTCTATCATGTCTAGGCTTAAAATTTACCTGAAAAAATAATTTGCTAATTGGCAAATGGATTGCAAGGAGATTGTTTAACATGGTTGAGATATAATTTTTTTAAACATTTAAACCAATTAACCTTTGATTTTGATTTAAACTATGTACTATAAAAAGGCAAATATGACATAGTAGAAAGTTGTGTTCAGAGTCAGGACAGTTTGGGTTCTAAGGAGTTAGCATGGTACTGGTTTGGGGATGAGAGGACCTTTTCAAATCCCACCGCTTACACCAACTGTATGACTTCCTGGGACTCCATTTCCTTATCTTCAAATGAAGTGGCTCTGTTAAATGGTCAGTAAGGTCCCTTCCAGCTCTCAATCTGTGATCCTGACATCTACCTTCTACACTTAGTATAGATTTTAGAACCAGAAGGGACCTTAGAGGCAGTGGAATTCAATCCCCTTATTGTATAGATGAGGAAACTGAGCCTCCTGGAAGTTAACTTGCCTAGAATCATACAACTAGCAGTTATCAGCTAACTCTGTGACCCTAATGTAAGTCACTTAAACTCTGTGGTAAATTATATATTTTTTCTAATTCATTTTTCTCAAGTGTTTATTTTGTAGATGTTGGTGTACATTACTTAATTTTTCAATAGCTAAAATTTAAATCTCAGATGTAAAACTTTATTCCTCTAGCTAATAAAGCATATGAACTTATTCAGATTATTGCCTAGTCCTCTAGCTCATGCTGTCACTTATGTGACAACATCTGACACATCTCATGGCTTTTTTCTTAGTTCTTACCCTTCTCGACCTTTATGAAAAATTTGACATGTTGACTACCTTCTCCCCCTTGTCACTCTTTCTTTTCAGGGATTTCATGACAGTATATTCTCTGGGTTCTTTTATCTGTCTGATCATTCCATATGCTGACTCATCATCCATATTGTTCAGTCATTTCAGTCATGTTCAACTCAATTGGATCTCATTTGGGGTTTTCTTGGCAAAGATACTAGAGTGGTTTGCCATTTTCTTTTCCAGCTCATTTTACAGATGAGGAAACTGAGGCAAACAGGGTTAAGTGATTTGCCCACATTACACAGCTAGGAAATGTCTGAGGCCAGATTTGAACTCAGGAAGATAAATGTTCCTGACTCCAGGCTAGGCACATCTATCCACTGTGCTACCTAGCTGCCTCTGTCCTCCATATTGTATTTCTCTAACTGATGAGGTGCAGGCTCTGGGAAGCCCCCTTGAACTTTGATTAAATTGTCCCATTTGATGAAGCATTTGCATGAGGCCATAAGCCTTACCTTGTGGCTGGGCCCAAACCTCAGTTACTAGTCTAGCCTTCTATTGTTCATATACTTCATACCCTTGAGCCTATCAAAATATCAATGCACCTTTGAACTGGCCTAGCCCACCATTGTCTGTAATCTTCAGGTAGCCTCCAACAACTTCCCATCCTTAATCATTCATTGACCTCAATAACTCCTCCTGAAGACCTTCCCCAAATTCCTCCCCTAGACCACCCCTAGATTCTTCCCACAACCTTCTGTATATAAGACCCCATGTTCCCTCCTTTCTGTGAGAGCACCATAGAATGACCATAGAAAGATTTGAGTTGAATTCAATTGGCAGGACTTGGTGTGTTGGTATTTTGGGGTCTCCAGAGCAACCCTAACCCTCGTTATGGGTAACCTTGATGGTAGAAAATGAAGAGGAATTAAGAAACCTCTTGATGAAGTTGTGAAAAAGGGAAATTATAAAAGCTGACTTGAAGCTTAACATAAAAAACCGAAAACCAAAAAACCTAAGATCTTGGCAGCTGGTTCCATCACTTCCTGGCAAGTAGAAGGAGAAGAAATGGAAACTGTGTAAGATTTTATATTCTTGAGCTCAAAGATCACTGCAGATGGCAACTGCAGCCATGACATTAATTAAGAATTGGTGGGTGCCTCATAGCTTTTTGCAGAATATCTAAAAGCTTCTCATGTAAGTTTTCATTATTGACCTCGTTATTCTCAACAGTGGTTAGTCCACAGTATCATTTTTTTTAATTCAATACTTCTAGAATTTGTGATTTCATTGGTGTGAATACTCTCTGCCAGTTTGGGGTCCTGTAAGTTTTCAGTGCTGCCAAAGTGGTGTGACCCAGGGTGAGGTCTGTTATCTGCCCTCCTAGTCAGACCTCTGCAAGTTTCTGACCTAGATTTAGCTTGTGTGTATTTTTTGTATTTTTTAGCTTGTGTGTATATTTCAGTAGACACTGATGGACTTTGTCACTATTAGCCCACTGGGAGGTTCTACAGGTTCAGAGGAACTAAACTTATTGGCTTCCCTTTATGTGGTCTCTTACCCTGGTTATTCCATTGCAGGCTTCCACATTGGACTAAAGGCTAAAAGTGTTGTTCTTAGGCTCAGAGCAACATGACTACATTTTCAGAGTTCTAGACTCAGTGCTTAGATAGGCCCTTGTTCTTGATTTTTGGTTGACAGACTCGCCAGAGGGCACCCTTATTGCCCCCAGCTCTATTTCAGGGATGATCTGGGATCTCTTTCTACCCCAGTGCTTTCTGCACCTAGTTCTCTGTCTTGGCTCCTTTTCTATCCTTGAACACTAAAATGGTCCCTGATATACCCTCACTACCCTCCTATCTAAAGGTCAACAGACCTTTCTCTGTGTTCCCTGAGGATCCTTAGGGTAGAATAATGACTCATTGTGACTTTTTTGCTGCTTTCCAGATCCAAATTTGGTCCAAGGTATTTTCTAGGTGGTTTTGAAGAAGGATGGGTGAGCTAGGCAAAAATACTTCCTCTTCTTCTACCATACAGATCAAAACCTTTTTATCAGTGTGGCCAGTAAGATGTCTGAATAGGTGCTTTATACAAACTTATTCAATTCCAAAGCTTCAAAAGAAAGGAATTATACCTTAGAAATAAAATAATTCTAGGTATATCTGCAAGATAAGACAGAGCCCCTGAACAAATTTAAAATCATGTGAATTCACTAGAGAACTTTTAATACTTAGAACTTGTATTCATCATCCCTAAAACAAACTGATTTCACACGTCTGTTATGGTGAGCATATATAGACTCAGAGATATGGTTCAGGGGCTGGCTGATGGGGTCCTCATATTAGCTCTTTTTAGGGGATATATGGATATATGTGGAAATTAGGTGATATAAAAATAAAAGTTATAACTCATTTTTGAAAAAAAATTCAAACTTCTCTATTGAGTTGTGACTGAAAAAAATGCAGCTATAGCCAACCTGATAGTGAATCTTTCCAAACTTAATTAGGCTAGCCTAAATAACAGTTTTATGGCCTTTTCCCTGGGTCTATACTTATAGCCTCTACAGCTTAGCATGGCATACCAGAGCTTGCCTTTCACTGGATAGTCTTTGAAAACCCAGAAACTAACCTCTCTACCACAAAACTTTGGAGCTGGACTTCAGTGGAAAGTTATTTAAAAAAAAAACAACATTGTTTTACTGATCAAATAAAGGTATAGTTTTGATTAGTAAACATTTTAATATGTTGATTTATGCATTGACTTTTAAATGTTTTTGCTTTCTTGTCTAAAAAATAAAAACAAAATGACTATTTAAAAATATTTATAATTATAGCTCTTTGAAGAAACCTTCTGTGGTTTTAACAAGTTCTGATGCTGCTAAAATAAAGGAAGAATTGTTTCAAGCTCAGGTAATGCATATTCATTTTTGTACTATGTGTTTCTGCCTTCAGAATGCATGATGTGGCTTTTTTTTTCAGTTTCAAAAAAGCATACTTCCTTAATTATGTTTAATTTAAGGAGATGCTTAAATGTTTTCCATTCATTTCTTTCACATACCAGTTGATAGGTGAACTAAGGGATCCTAGAAGTATGCTCAGTGACAGCTGGAAATGAATAATGAATTATTTACAAAGTAGCTAATTCACATGCAGATAACTGATAATGTACTTTGCTTTTAAAAATACTTGATTTTGCAGTTGTAGTTGTACTGAAAAAGCTGTATGAATTAAAAATCAGGTCCCACTTGATATATTCTTCAAAATACATTTGGACTCCTTTTCAGTATTGGTGTTGGGGGACAATTCTCAAAACTAATTTTGTTTTGTAAAGGGCTTTTAAAATATTTCGATCACTATCATTTAACCTTCTATACACAAATTTGTGTGAAACACAATGCAACTTTAAATTTTAGAAATTGTGATGTTTACAAAAATTACATTTGGCTTACAAAATTTATTACATTATCCTTGACTCCAAATAGCAATGCTGTTCCCTCTTGTGCTTGGTTATGGTTATATACTTTTTTTTTTTAAAGCAATTGGGGTTAAGTAACTTGCTCAAGGTTACACAGCTAGTCATTATTTATGTGTGGGTGCTCATTTTCTGAGGCCAGTTTCGATCCCAGGTCATCCCAACTCCGAGGCCGGCGTTCTTACTCACTGCGCCACCTAACCGCCCCAGGGTCATATACTTTTGCTGCTGATTTCTGTATTGATAGGTATTTAGTCTACAACAAATGCAGTAAAGTTGTAAGGAATTTCCTATAGAAGCAAAATTAAAAGTTAAATGGAGAAAGCAGACTACATTAATTTCTTTTATGCACATGAATTTTGTGAAATTCACTTTATTTCTTTAAGGCCATAGGTATCTTACTGAAATAGGGCTACTTCATTATATGATAAACAATTGTATAGATGCATTATAAAGCTAATATAAAATATAAACTTTCATGAACAAAAACACAGAATGGATAGCACAAGAGTTGTCTAGTTTGAATGAAATATAATATGAGAAAAGAATTTAAAGGTAGGCTGTACAGTGTAAGGGCCTGCCTTACTGGGCTGACGCCAAACTCACCTCTCCAGCTGCCTCTGCGACACTCCAATCGCCTTCCAAGATTCTGGTCACCCCACTACAACCTCAGGGTCGCCTCCACAAACCCTCGGAGAGTTCCTTTCCCGGTTGCCCTACTGCGACCTCTGGTTCGCCCCCACAAACCCCTGGGGAAGCCTGCTCCTCCCAAATAGACAAAGGAGTCCTGACACCAAGATGTAATGTATCTTGCCATTTAATCTCTTTCTCATTCACAATCCCCTCTTCTCTCTCTCCTCTTCTTTCACCTCACCTCCCTTCTTTTATCTCCTTTTTCCCCGACTCTGTTCCCCCACGTGCCTCAGCAGTAGCAGGCTTCTCACAGGAGGGGAGTGCTCCCCTGTTAGCAGCGCATGCTCAATACCTGAAATCACGGGGCAGGACATATGCTTAGGTGCCTCTAACCCAGCCTGAGTTGCTCTGTCATTTGCCTGAGTTTTCCCTGAGTTCTCAGAGTTCCGGTAAAGTCTTAAAGGGCCCCAACAGTATAGGTGTTTAAATGTTGAATCAATGAATTTATACTTCATTCAGCAGGAAGTAAAACAGTAGTTTCAAACTCAGAAAGGAAATAGGGGCCACTAAATCATATGGAACTCTGCAGATTTCTTTTTGACTTAGAAAACTGTGGGGAGCCAAAGAGGCCTGGTTCATGACTCGAATATTAAATCCTAATAGTGGACTTTAAAACAAGAATCATTTTGAGATGCGATGTTTTTGTTAAGTTAGCTCCTGAGTTCTTTGTTATGGGTTATACTTATAAGGATGTTACTTGAATTCTGAGATCAATAGGCTATACTCCAAGATTTTAGTTATTGAGAGCCAAAATATTTGATTCAGCACTCAGGTATCTTTGGGTGGTCAGCTCTAAATGTGATATCTTTTGAGGATTGCAGCTTTGGCTTTGAAGTTTGTTCTCAATTGTATCAGTTTATGACTGTAGCCTAGATCAAACGTCTTACCCTAAGACTTTAGTCTCCTAGATAATAAATCCTTATCAAATTATCTATTCTGTGCTACTTCCAGTATACAACAGACTAAGGTAATGATTAGAAAATTTGAGTCCCCTTTGTTTGTCTCATTTGCTCTATAAAAACCTTGTAATAAGAATCAATAAATGGAGTTCATAGTTCTTCCTTGAGCTACCCACATGGCTTGGTTATTTCTTATTCACATCTCTGAATCATGCTTAAGTGCTGGACACTGAGCAGCCCACGGCAGAAAATTATATATTAAGATGCTCTATTGTATTTTTACTCATTTTATTAAATATTTCCCACTTACTTTTTAATTTGATTTGGGCAGCATTTAGGCCCAGGGCTTCAGAATGTTTGATACCTCTGGAGTAGAGCACCACTGAAGGATTTTGAACAGAGAACATGATCCTAATGATACCTTATTTGTGTTGTAGTGTGATGGATGGATTATAGAAACAGGTATCAGAGAGCTAGTTAGGTGCATGTTGCAAGAGTCTAAGTGAAAAGTGATGAGAGGCACAGTGGGAGTGGGAAAGAAAGATCAGAAGAAAGAGGTGTTGTAGAGGTGAATTGACAGGACTTATCAGTTAGGTGAATGTGGGGATTCTGTGAAGGAGTAAGACGTTTCAAAGATTATTCTAAAGTTCCATCGCTTTGGGTGACTGACTGGGAAGATGGTAGTATCATAAAGAGATCAAGAAATTTTGTGGAGAGGGGCAAATTGGAGGTGGGGTGTAGAGGGAGAGAAATGATGAGTTAAATTTTGGTTATTTTGAGTTTGAGGGATGATGAAATACCCAAGTGGAAATTTCAGAGAATTGAGAATCTGATACTAGAACTCTGGGAATGTATTGGAATGGATAGAATACAACTGGGAGTCATATACATAGAATACTAATAGAAGCCATTGGAATTGAGCAGATAATTAAGGGAGAGAGTACAGAGAAATAGAAGAGGGCCAAGAATAGAACCTGGGGGATGCCTATGTTAGATAAGGAGGTTATGTTGTCCAGTTGTTTTCAGTCATGTATGACTGTTTATGTCCCATTTTGGGTTTGTTTATTTTTCTTTGGCAAAGATACTTGCAGTGGTTTGCCATTTCCTTCTCCAGTTCATTTTACAGATGAGGAAACTGAGGCAGAGTTAAATGACTTGCCCATGGTCACACACAGCTAATTAAGTTATCTAAGGCCAGATTTGAACTCAGGAAGATGAGTCATCCTGACTCCAGGCTTGGCACAGAGAAGAGAGGAGGAGAGGGAGGAGGAAAATTATGAGGCTGTAGTATCAATACAATTGAGGGGAAAGATTAATATCAAGAAGGAGAGAGGAAGTGTCATGCTGCAGAGATCCAGGAGGATGAGGACAAAAAAAATGCTGCTGCATTTGTGAACAAACTTCTTAGTGCCCTTATATCTAAATGACACAAGTCAAGACCTCACCCCATGAATAATTAGGACAAACTCTTTTGATATGTTATGGATTTCATTTATGAGTTTATATGATTGTAGAACCACCAGGGAAAAATCAAATGGATAAAAAATTGCTATTGTCTAAACTACAATATACAGTTGTTCATCCTTTGTTTTTGAAGAGGACCAGTGACATTACTGGGTGATGTCTTGACTAGTTCATGAATTGGATATAAGTGAGGCAGAGGAGCACAAAGTTAGCAGCTTCAGTCTCTCTTCCAGAATCATCAAAGTTCAGTGGCAAGACAAAAAGTTAGGTGGACTGACAGTGGCCAAGGATGCAGTAGATAACCTTGTTTTGAAAACCATGTTCATTAACCTGAAAGACTACAGTTGTGTTATAGAATTTAGTAGTATCACA
Organism: Gymnobelideus leadbeateri; assembly: GCA_011680675.1. Classification (NCBI taxonomy): domain Eukaryota; kingdom Metazoa; phylum Chordata; class Mammalia; order Diprotodontia; family Petauridae; genus Gymnobelideus; species Gymnobelideus leadbeateri. The sequence goes on along the minus strand of WOXC01009818.1, from coordinate 168,538 downwards.
GGAGAGGTACACCATTCTATCCACATCAGAAACACTAGACTATATGTCTATTCTTGATCAAGTTGAAGTATTCTTCAGCTGGCACTAGATATCTGGGATTAGTAGTATGGTACACACTGGTCATGGATAATAATACTAATAAGAGTTTGAGTTATGGCACGTGATGAGCTCCCCACTTTTCTTCTTCACAAAGAATAGTAGTTCTCCTACAAGGACAATGGGTGGCTGGTAGAAACTTTGTGGTCAGGACTCCTTAAGGACTTGGGTCTCTAGACCAGTCAATGATTATAATTATGCTGCTGTATTGAAGCCCCTGGTTCTAAGTTAATATAACAATCTCAGACTATTTGGGGGTAAGATTGGCATTTTGGGGGCATTTTTTGGCCATTTCTTGGATGGAAAATTATGTGGATGTGAAATACATCCCAGTTATGGCTGGGAAGTCAGGTCTTTTAAGTGTAACAGACCCTTTGTGTTGCTAAGCCCTGCAATATAAGAAAAAGGTGATATTCTGAATTCTCTCATGGTTTGTACAGGGTCAGTCTGTATTATATAAGAAAGCTTCCCTAGAGTATGGTAGAATTAGCAAGTCGTAGGTTTAGCAAAGTTGGGTTTTCTTCATGGTCAATTTCCCAGGTTTATAGTGGGAAGTTCTGAGTGACAGGGCCTGAGTGAAGTAGGTGCCCATTTATTATTTCCACTGCTATGTGATAGTAACAAGGTTAGCTTGGGAATACAAATCTTGGCTACAAAAAAGTTGTTTTAGTCTACCAATGTCTACAAACAAATGACTTGACAGTTGGGAAATTTGAGTTCCACTAGTAGGAAGAAGGGTTTGTTTAGCCCAAATGCTTACACTAAAGTATCAGCTACCCCGATGTTTCATCAGATGTGAATGACCTAAAAGGCATGCCAACAGAGGGTGAGTTCTGGCAGATCATACCCATTTTGGAGATGCTTCAGACCAATAAAAGGCTATATATTTGTTGTTCGAGTACCAGTCTGGCTAAGATTGGAGACTTTTCATCATCAGAAATTTGACTACTAGTAAATTAATAGTGTTCAGTTTTAGGTGCCATAGTTTAGGAAAGGCATAAATAAGCTTGAATATACAGAATAGGACAGTCAGAATAGTGAAAAGTCTTGAGATCATGCCATATGTTATACACAGAGATAAATAGATAGACACACACATATGTATATATAGTCTTAAAAAAACATATTTAGAGGGGATACTATGGCTGTCTTCACACATCTGAAAGGCTGTCATGAAGAAGAGAGATGAGCCTTATTCTCTTTGGGCTTAAGAGGGCAGAACCAGGAACAATGAGTGAAAGCTGTGAAGAGATAATGTTAGGCCCAATGTTAGGAAGAAAACTTTACAACAGTTGGATGTTGTCCTTCATTCTCTAAGAGGACCAAAATGACATCATTATGTTGGAGTCAAGGTACAGTATGTCCAACTATTGCTCATCAGATCAATATGAGCTTGAAAGGCTCTACCATGGGTCATGCATGAAAAGTCCAGATGAACATTTGGAGTGAAGATGTTTCTAAATTTCTGCATCTCATGTTTCTTTTGAGCTATGGCAATTCTGCTTCACTCACAGAGCACAGCACCTTCTTTGATGTGGACACTCCATGCTGGGTGGTCTTTTGCCAGTGTCTTCCCATTTCATGCAGTTGATTTCAGAATTCTTCAGAGAGACCTTGAGAGTGTCCTTATGTCACTTATTCTGACTTCCCTGTGAGCACTTGCCTTGTGTGAGTTCTCCATAAAGTAGTCTTTTGGGCAAATGTACATTTGGCATTTGAACAGTGTGGCTAGCCCATCAGAGTTGTGCTCTCTGCAGTAGAGTTTGGACGCTTTGCTATTTAGCTTGAGAATGGACCTCGGTGTCTTGTACCTTGTCTTGCCAGGTGTTCTTCAGAATTTTCTTAAGACAATTCAAATGGAAACAATTCAGTTTCCTGGCATGGAGCTGGTAAACTGTCCAAGTTTCACAGGCATATTACAGTGAGGTCTCTTCTTTCCCACACTTTCCTTCAGAGCCTCCCAAACACTGAGGTAGCTCTGGTAAGGCATGCTTCAACCTCATCATCTATGTGTACATCCCTGGAAAGTATACTGCCAAGGTAAGTGAACTTACCCACAGTATTAAAAATCTCTCCATTTCCACATATGGATGGGTTTGGTCCTGGCTGGTGGAGAACCTGTGTTTTCTTGGTGTTAGTTTTTAGGCAAAAATTAGCATAAGCAGCAGAGAATTGATCCATACTTTGTTGCATCCCAGCCTCAGAGGCTGCACTGAAAATGCACAATCATCTGCAAGCAAAAAAAATCATGTACCAACTCTCTTTCCACTTTAATCTTGGGTTATAGCTTTTTCAAGTTAAATAATTTATCATCAGTGCAGTAACTGACCTTGATGCTATTTTTGTCCTTGTTGAAGTTATCTGGCAACATTGCTAAAAACATCATGTGAGCAAGCACACAGCCTAGTTTCATCTAGTATCCAGAACCCGTATAAGCATGCCATCATGAAATTTATATACAATACTGATGAATTTCACCAGGCAACCAATTTTTTTTTTTTTTTTGCTTATTTTGGAGGGCAATTGGGGTTAAGTAACTTACCGAAGGTCACACGGCTAGGTTTTTTTGTATGTGTGTGTTAAGTGTCTGAGGCCAGATCCAAACTCAGGTCCTTCTGACTCCAGGGCCGACGCTCTACTCACTGCACCACCTAGCCACCCCCCAAGCAACCAAATTTTGACATAATTTTCCACAAGCCCTCATGACTGACAAGTATCAAAGGCCTTGGTCATTTCAACGAACATCATGAACAGACCTCTCTTCTCTTCCTGGCATTTCTCCTGGAGTAGTCAGGCAGCAAACATTATATTGACCATTCCTCAACCTTTATTGAATTCATACTAGCTCTCAGGTAGATGATTATTTTCCAGGTGAAGGATCAGTCTATTAAGGACTCTGGCAAGAATCTTGCCAGCAATAACTAAGAGAAAGACCCTCTGCCCCTTCCTGCAGCTTGCCCCCCCCCCTTGTGATTTTCACAGGACAATTTATTTCCTTTACCTTTATAGAGATGGACAGTAGAGATGTCCTTGAACTCCTAGGGGATAACTCCTCTTACCATATAACCCAGAAAATTTCAGTCTGCTTTTGCAGTGGAGATGTAAATTGTCTACCAGTGTAAACTGCCTTGTAAATCTCAACTAGAATAGAATCAGCACCAGATATTTTTCCACCCAAGAGGAGCCTAATGGCATTCAAAACCTCTTCTTCAGTTGGAAGTACTTAATTAGAAAGGGATTGACTTCAACCTGAAGTATATGGTTAATGGCTTCAGCATTGATTGATAATGGTCTATTGAAAACATTATGGAAATGTTCAGCTCATCTTTCCAGGATCATGTCCTAATCAATGTGCTTCCATCAGCACTGAGTAGTTGAGATTCACCAGAGGTCTTTGGTCCATAAATAGCCATCAGGGCATCATAAAAGTGCTTTGGTTTGTTACTATCAGCATAAAACTGGATTTCATCTTCCTTCTTACTGAACCAAGAGCCTTGCATTTATCTAAGTTTTGCATGCACTTTACTTTTGATGGAATTAAACAGTGCTTTATTAGAGATGGATGAACTATCATGCTGGTAAACTCTGTGGAGTTCTCGTTTTTCATTTAGCAGCTTCTGAATTTCCCCATCATTCATCAAACCAGTTTTGATGTTTGCAAGTGTTCTGGCCCAGATGAATAAATTCAGTACTGTACACCAATTTTCTGAAAACTGTCTTTACTCCACTGTTTCCAACCATGTGTTGACTTAGCTTTCCCACCAAGTTAGCAAGGAACTAGTCCCACTTGGAGGACTGCTCTAATCTGTTGACATTAAGTCGGGTAATCATCTGGCTTTTGTTGAATGTAAATATTTAACTAGGAGAGGATATTTTTATGATCAGACTAGCACTCAGCACCATACATTGCCTTTATCAATCTCACATCCTGTCTATCTCTTCTTCTTACAATGACATTGTCCATTAAATGTTAATTTTTGCTGCAAGGGTGCATCCATGAAGTTTTATTGTGTTTAGGTAAACAGAAGAGTGTTGGTGATGAGGTCATAAGTCACTACAAATCTTTAGTAGTAAGTGGCTATTGCTTTTGCTGTTTCTGACTCTATTCCTCCCAAGGACTCCCTCCCTCCATCTTGCATTAAAGTCATCCAGAATTATAAACTTGTCCTCTTTCAGCACTTTGATGAGGAGGGTCTGTAACAGCAAGCACCCTAGCATACCAGGATGGCTGCTAGCACAGGTTCTTTGATCTGTGTTTCTAAAGGAAAGCAACTCAAAAGAGGGTTAACAGTCTTACTTTAAACAAACATCACAACCTTCCAGACTTACTGACTAATTACAAAGTAACAAAAGGTGGGCCTTCCTGAAAAACAAGAACCCCCCCCCCCCCCCAGCAAGCTTCTTTTGTTGTGATCCAAGTGAGGCCCATTAAGGGGCAGGGAAGATCTTCAGATATCCTTACCATTACATTTGGCCCCAAGGTCTTTCATGTCCATTACATAGGCAATTTATATCTGAATTGGCATTAACATTTCTTAAGTACAACATAATCCCCACAAAATAAACATGTCACATTTGCAAGATGCATAACATAACTCATTACCAGAGTTACCACTGGGCCTTAAACAAACACAAAGTACATAACATTATAATCCCCTCAGTCCAGAACTAAAATGTACAAATAAAGTTCTCTTGGGGGTGTGTCCTTTCCCCCACTCTGCCCTTGCACTCTCAGGTGCAGGCTCTAATGAGCCAAGTCCCAGGCTTAACACTGCTGCAGCCCCTGCTTCCAAGTCCAGAGGAGAGACTAGGCAACGAAGGCAACAGAGTGGGGTCCTTGGGGGTCCACAGCACTTACTCTCACCTACAATAGACGACTCCACCCTCTTCCCCTTGGGTCCCAAACTGTCCCAGAGGCACAAAGCAAGAAAACACATTCAGTGCTCCCGTCTTGCTGCATAGTCTCTATCTTGCCCTGGGGCTGGATTCTGAATGCTTGGGTTCCTCCTTTCCTCCTGCTGGAGGTAGATGCTCTTGGCTTCCGCTCCAGTCCTAATGTAGGCAGTTCTCCGCTCCTGCTCCATGATTTCACAGAATCACAGCTACCACAACTAGGAAACAAACAATTATCCCAGCCCCATACTTTGCTTTTGGTTTGCAGATCCTGTTCCAACTATGCTATTTGTAACAGCAAACACCCTAGCATGTTCATGTGATTTGGCCAGATGAGACTCTGGGCAGCCATTGAGCCCCCTGGCTTTGAAAATCCAGATGTTGATACTTTTCTCTCTGGTAACTAGCACTTTATGTATGCAGTGTCAGACAGCTAGAAGCCATGTCTGTTGAATTGTGTTATTTTCTTTGTACTTTTGTGTCTGCTTGTAATTTCTGTTTGTATTTTCTGAAGCTCAGGGTGCTGACTTTTTCCCCTGAACTAACTGAATAATATACATATATATGTGTTTGATTAAAGTAAGATTGTTAGCACTTTTGTGAGTTGCTTTCCTTTAGAGAAGCAGATGAAAGAACCTGTGCTAGCAGCCATCCTGGGTGTGCTAGGGTGCTTCGTAAAATTTTTCTTTGACTTTATCAAGGTTTATCATGGTGTAATCATACACACTGATGATGGTGGCATAATGCTTTCTGCAAGTAACTATCATATTGTCATAAGCCTGTCATTCACTTCTTTTGGGAGGCATACAACCTTGTCAATTAGATTAGATTTGATTACAAATATATGCCAACTTCATGGTGCTCCCCTTTACTATGGCCACTTCAGAAATACATGTATCCAGCTCTGACTTTGGTAAACTGGCCTTCATTTGCCAGCTTTGTTTGAACTTAGCCTTGAGTGAACTCAGGGCTGCTATTTGGATGCAATACCTACTGAGGTCTCTTGCAACAAGAGCTGTTTGTCTGCCAGGTCCACTGGATTTTGTGTTGTCCATAAGCATGTGTACATTCCATGTACTGATGGTGAATAGAATCATTTTTGCAAAAGTTTTTGTATACTTTTTGTGGGCTTCTCCAGGAGGCAGTAGACTCCCTCTTTGATCACTGGGCATGTTTTAGACTCGATCATGGGTCATACTCCATGGTGGCTGAGATCACTCTCACCTTTGGGATTTTGAGATTCTATAAACTTGTCTCTAGTAGGTTGTCCCTGTGCCTAGAACACTCTTCTTCCTTCTTTCCTCCTTTTGGCTTCCTTTTAAGTTCCAACTAAAATTCTCTCTTTTATAAGAAATATTTCCCAATCTCTCTTAATTCTGATGCTTTACTTCTGTTAATTATTTCCTATATTCCATCTATAGCTTCTTTGTACATACTTGTTTTCATGTTGTCTGAGTTGTGGGTTCTAGCAATGAAGACGTATCTAGAATGATGGAAGTGATGATAGAGAAGGGCTGGATATGAAATAAATTCTGAAAGAGGTTGACAGGACTTAGTGAGTGAAGGGGAAAACCTTTAGGTTTTCTTATAATGAAGGTGACTTGGAAATTAGTATGCCATCAACAAAGATGTGAAAATTAGGAGAAGAGAGTTACTTGAGGATAAATTTCTTAGTGTTTTATTTCTTTGGCTATTGTGGATGTTAACAAAATCCAGAAGACTGGGTTGAGTAATGGAACCATAGAGCAGGAAGGCAACAGCTATCACTAATTCATCTATTTAATGAGGGTACCAGGCTCTGAGACTTCCTATATCCAGACTATAAAAGCTGAACCAGAGTAGGCTTCCGGGTGTGTATTTCTAAACTGGCTCTCATATTTCAGAGCTGACTCTGAAGCCAGAAGGGAAACTGAGGAGACCAGCGAACAAGGTGAGATCTCTTTGCAGCAAAGCAGTGAAACTCTGGGGATTTGGTTAATCAGGTTTTCCCAGGTTGTGTCTCTCTTGGACAAAAGACTTATTTAATAAGACTTCACTGTAAGTTGTTAACAGGATTAAAGAAGAGCATATTCTAAAGGGCTTGGCTTGATATGTACACTTATGCACAAGGTCAGCAGTTGTATCAGTACTCAAGCCCATTCTGGTAAGACTCCCCTCAGTGGTGGAAAATGATTTCTCAGTGCTTTTTATGGGGTTGGGAAAAGTTTGGGAAAAGAAAGATCTTATCCTTTTGGCTTTCACCTTTGAAAGAGGAAACACTCAGTTCCAGATTCTTTTCAGGGAAAAAAATATCCTTATAAAGGTACAGAAAGATCACGTCTGTATCCCCAGTTTGCTACATTAAAGATTTTGGAGAATTCCTCCTTGGGTGAGATCTGGGACTCTCTTTTCTGGTTGAACTGAGAGTTTATTCACTCTCTGAATTGTCTGGCATATTCTCATCCATATAACTTCTGTGATTTCTATTTTCTCTCAGCTTGAATAAATGGGTTTAGCTACTACGTGTGATGGTCTTGGTGGAACTGGCATTTGATGGGAAGGGAATCAAGCCTTTAGCTTGGGGCTCCATTAGAAAGAACAGTCAAGTGAAAGACTTAGCTACTCTAATCAATATAATGATCTAAAGCAGTTCTGAAAGACTCATGATAAAAAATACTTATCCACCTCCAGAGAGAGAACTGAATGCAGATTGAAGCATAATTTTTTTTCATTTAAAAATTTTTTCCTGTTTTATTTCTTTTCAATGTAGCTAATATGGAAATATGTTTTGCATGATTTCACATATAAAATTGCTGTCACATTTCTTTCCTTCTCAGTGGGTTGGGGAGGGATGGGAGGGAGAGAATTTGAAAAGCAAAAAAATTTCTTAAAAGAATGTTAAGGTCAGGAGTAAAACTTGAACATAAAAATTTATTTCCCATAGATTAGTAAATTTTTTTGTAAATAGTATTTTATTTTTTCCACTTACATGTAAAGATGGTTTTTAGCATTCATTTTTTATAAGATTTTGAGTTTCATATTTTTCTCCATCCCTTCCTCCCATCCCCCTGCCTCAAGATGGCAGGCAATCTGATAGAGGTTATACATGTATATGTATACATTCATGTAAACATATTTCCACATTAGTCATGTTATGACAGAAGAAACAGAACAAAAGGGAAAAGCCACAAAAACAAACAAAAACATGAAAATAGTATGCTTTGATCTGCATTCGGACTCCATAGTTCTTTCTCGAAATGAGTCTTTTGGGATTTTCCTTGATTACTGTATTGCTGAAAAGAGCTAAGTCAGTCATAGTTGATCATCTCACAATGCTGCTGTTACTTTGTACAATGTTCTTCTGGCCCTACTCATTTTACTTTGTATCAGTTTGTACTTGTCTTTTCAGATTTTTCTGAAATCTGACTGTCTATCATTTCTTATTGCACAATAGTATTTCATTGCATTCATATACCACAGCTTGTTCAGCTGTTTCCCAATTAATGGGCATACTCTCAATTTCTAACATTTTGCCACCACAAAAAGGGCCACTATAAATATTTTTGCACATGTAGCTCCTTTTCCCTTTTTAATGATCACTTTGGGATACAGACTTAGTAGAGCTATTGCTGAATCAAAGGGTATGCACAGTTTGGTTCCCCTTTGGGCATAGTTCCAAATTGCTCTCTAGAATGGTTGAATCAGTTCACAACTCTACCAACAATATGTTAGTTCTCCAATTTTCCTATATCCTCTTCAACATTTATAATTTTCCTTTTTTATCATATTTGTCAATTTGATAGGTGTGAGGTGGTACCTCAGAATTGTTTTGTTTTGTTTTTTGCTTTTTGGAGGGCAGCTGGGCTTAAGTGACTTGCCCAAAGTCACATGGCTAATAAGTGTTAAGTGTCCGAGGTTGGATTTGAACTCAGGTCCTCCTGACTCCAGGGCTGGTGCTCTCTATTCACTGCACCACCTAGCTGCCCCCAGAATTGTTTTAATGTGCATTTCTCTAAACAGTAGTGATTCAAAGTGCTTTTTTATATGACTGTAGATAGCTTTAATTTCTTCTGAAAACTTCCTGTTCATATCCTTTGACCACTTATCAATTGGGGAATGACTTGTATTCTTATAGATTTAACTCAGTTTTCTACATATTTGAGAAATGAGGCCTGTATAAAAATTGTTTCCCATCTTTCTGCATTCCTTCTAATCTTGATTGCAGTGGTTTTGTTTGTGCAAAACTTTTTTAATTTAATGTAATCAAAATGATCCATTTTACATTTCATAATGTTCTTTATCTTGTTGGGTCATAAATTCTTCCCTTCTCCATAGATCTGACAGGTAAACTATTCATTGCTCTTCTCATTTGCTTATGGTATCACTCTATGCCTAAATCATGTACCCATTTTGATCTTATCTTGCTATACTGTGTGAGATGTTGGTCTCTGCCTCGTTTCTACCATACTATTTTCCAGTTTTCTGAGCAGTTTTTGTCACATGGTGAGTTCTTATCCCAGAAGCTGAAATCTTTGGGTTTATTAAACAGTAGATTACTATAATAATTTACTACTGTGTTTTATGTACCTATGGATTAGCAATATTTATGGGAGATAGCTATCATTATAGCGGTTCTTCCTCTATGAGGAGAGAAGAATGATCAGTCTTCTGATCCCAATCTCTGGTTTTCTACCCAGTAGCAATCAAAGTCTTCCTAGAGAGGAATGATTCAGGGAGATTACAGAAATATCTATTCATGCCTCCCTATGCCACTTCTAGACAGACTCATATGGACACATATATAATCTTCATGTACAACACACACATTACATAAGCACAATAGCTGTGTCATTGACAGTACCTGTGAGTGAGAGATGAAGTGACTTGCCTGGGGTCACGCAATGTCTAAGGAGAGATCTCAACTTGGTTTGTTGTTGTTGTTGTTTGCTGCTCATCCCTTGATGTTTGTATAGATGTCAAATTTCAAATACCAGGGCAGGGGTGTGATGAGTTCTTGTGAGTATAAGTAACAATAGTTATTTTTAGGTTGGATATCTTAAAGATCATCCTCTTCTAATGCCTTAAAGTCATCATTATTGCAATTAAGTTATGTCACCAGAACTTTTTGTGATAGTTAAAGGTTATGATTCTTGTTTTAGCTTTAAAATATACCGATATTTTCTAAAGAATAAAAATGAAAAAAATTAAAGAAAAATTAGATGATTTAAAATTTTTCTCATGTTTAAAAATCAAATAAAATGTATTGTTTTTCAGTGTTCTAAAGTAAGTATGAACATAAAGAAGAAAAATAAATATTTTCTTATTCTCTTATAGAAAGTTGTAATTTCTCTGGAAAGTGACAACAAATTTCTTCAGGAACAATTAAAAGATGCTTTACAGGTAAAGGATAGCATTGCAAATTAGGGAATTGTTTATAAAGGATTTTTTAATAATTTCATTTTGCATGAAAAACAGGAAGATTTTAATCTATTATTTAATGACTGTATATTTTTGAAAATTGTGCCATTTTATATATTAAATATTCATTAGATATATAATGATATCCTTTTTTGAGCCAATATCAGTTAATTTTCCACACCACTTTTCTTTTTTGATAAAATTTATTTCAATTCTTCTAGTGCAAATCTTTCTTCTTTCACCTAAGGACTTTCCATTTCAAAGGAATTATTTGCAGGTCTAGTAATAAACAAACACTATTATTTACTTGGGGAACATGTCAGTTGTAATAATGACAGAGGCAAAAGAGTCTTAACTACTCTCCTGGCAAATTCATCAACCTCACTGTAGCAGATGTTTCATGTTAGTGCCAGTAGACTGTAGGGGAGAACCTGGGAACCAATTTCTGGGCTTCTTCTCTTTGTTTTCTTTCTTCCATTTGCTTTGATGTTAAGGTAGAAAATAAAGTAGTTTCAGATAACTCTTAGGTAATGGCCATGTTTTCAAGACAAATGTGAACTTGTAAAATACAAGTTTAAAGTGGATGGGCATGGTGAGGTTGAAACATGTTTTGGATAGAATGAACTGAACAAAAAGCTTGTTAATCATTGCTAGCTATTTTTTAACAGGAAGTTGAAAAAGCCAAGAAAGACCTTGAAGCATCACATTCCCTAATACAAAAAGGGAGTGGAAATGATATTGAAAGCATAGCTTCTAAAAAACTCAAGAAAGGTAAAAAAGGGAAAGGAGAGTCAAAAAAAGACAAAAAAGCAAAAACAACAAAAGAATCACAGGTACAGAAAAAAAATGTGTTTTCATATTATTGCATACTTTATTCTTATTTGTTCTGTTTGATCTTTTGTGCACCTAATTTTACCTTCACTACTGCCTATTTTCCTGTAGTAATACCAATTAAATATCTGTAGACCAATGAAATCATTTAAAAACTACAGGTTCCCTGATCTCAGGTGACCCTCTAAACCAGGAGTCTCCAAACTTTTTGATCACTTTAGTAAAATATTTTTGGACATGCACAAACAATGAGTATATTTACTTATTAATTATATGTATGTACTGTTATACTAATGATTATGTAAAATGAAGAGGATGAGACAAAAATGAAATAATATTTGATCCCAAAATCCATAGGTAGCTACTGGAGTTCACTGAGTAGGGGAATGGCATGGTTGTATCTGCTCTTGAAAATACTTTGGCATTTGAAGTATAGATTGGAGTAGGGAGAGACTTGAGGTTGGAGACCAATGAGGAGGTCATTGTTTAGGTGAGAGGTGATGGGGGCTTGACAGGGGATATATGTGAGAGATGTGGAGCTAGAGATGATGTGATCTGACAACTGGTTGGATATTTGGATTTGGGGTGAGAGAAAATGAAGAGTCCACATGTCACTAAGGTTGTGAAAACCTGGGGGACTAGAAGGATGATGTTGACCTTAACAGCAATAGGGAAGTTTGGAAGATGAGTCAGTTTGGGGGGCTGGGGGAGAGCTACAGAAAGAAAGTAATGATATCTATGATTCAGATTGCAATCCATTCATACTTATCCCGCGTAACTCATTCTGTCCTATCCAAAATAGAAAGGGGGAGGCAGGACTCTTAGGTCATTGCCCTAGAGTTCAGAGCCCACCTTCCAAGACATGCCTGTTGCAGCCACAAGATGATCTGAGGGGGCAAAATTTTCCCTGTGATACCTCCTAGGTTGCTGTAGGTAGGAGTTCAGGTTATATTAGCTATGTGGATCTGGCACTAGGCTTAAAAGGGGCAAGGTTAGTAGAGACGGCAGAGGAAAGGGAAGGAATGTTGGCATATAAGGAGAGGTGTATAGTTATATTGTTGGTAAGTCCCATGACTGGCTTTTGGCTCTCTATTGGAGTTTTGTTTTGTTTTGTTTTGTTTTATTAAAAGTGGGATGGGGCTTTTCTCCCCATGATTACATATACCTTGAAGTGATATAGTTGGGGATTGGAGTGGGGGTGCGGCATCCTATTCTTTGGAGACTACTGCTCTAGATAGACTAAAATTGAGGTCTTAAAAAGAAATAGGACAAAACCCCTATCTTCTGTATTTGAATTATATGGAGTATAAGGCTGTACTTTGAGAAGAGTCCATCCGTTCCATTCTAACATATGTAGTCATGTCTAATGGAATTTAAGAACATTTCTTAACAGTGCAGAGATGTTCATATAATTATTTCATATGCATAATTTTGACAGTATAGGCAGCATGGTAGATCACATCCTTTCTGTAACTTAATAGATAAGTCTTAATTGCATGATGGCAAAGGAAATAATAGACCTTCCTGTTTTTTGAGAACTAGCTAGTATGAGAGATGAGATGTGAACCTCAATCTTCATTTTGTCAGGGTGCTAGTAACAATATAGAAGAGAAAATAGAGAAAGAGAACAGACAAGAATTGTAGGGAATAGCAAGAAAGACAAAGACATATCACAAAATGCAGAGTCCATACACATGGGGCCAGGAAAGAGAAGTGGGGTAATCTTTCAATATTTATTTCATCAGAGTAAGGCCCTGTGCAGGTAAGTCAAAGCTGGAAAAGGACTTGTCATTAGGGCTTGACATACTTGCTTTTGTAGTCCCTGGGAATACCCTCTATCTCACATGATTGAAGTCTCAGAGACCAGACTGAGACCAGACTAAGACCAGGAGAAGAGTGACTCATAACTCTCCTTGGATCACATAATCTTGGAAGCATCAAACATTTACAGATACCCAGAACTAGCTATGAAAAAGCAGGGGGAAAAAGTCTGAGGCTTTGGACAATGATTCCCGTCCCCCACCCCAGGTAAGCAGAATTCAACTTTAAAATGAAGTTCAAAGTCAAGAAACAGGCTGGAAAAATGAGATAGCAACAACAACAACAACAACAAAAACCTGACCATAAAAAGTGACTATGGTGATTAGGAACCTCAAGACACAAAATCAGAAGAAGAAAACAATGTGAAAATATTTACAAGTAAAGCTCCAAAGAAAAATGCAAATTGGACATAAGACAAACAAGAATTCCTGGAAGAGTTAAAGAAAGAACCCAAAAAATGATTTTAAAAAATCAAAGAAGAGTGGTAGAGGAAAAATTGGGAAAAGAAATTAGAGCAATGCAAGAAAATTATGAAAAAGAGGATTAACAGCATGGTAAAGGGGGCAGAAAAAAACACTAAAGAAAATAATGCCTTAAAAAACAGAATTGGCCAGATGTGAAAAAGAGGTACACAACTTCACTGAGGAAAATAATTCCTTAAATTTTAGAATTGGGCAAGTGGAAACTAATGACTCTATGAAACATCAAGAAACAAAACAAAGTCAAAAGAGTGAATAAAAAAGATGAAAATGTAAAATATCTCATTAGGAAAACAACTAGCCTAGAAAATAGATTAAGGAGAGATAATTTAGGGATTATTGTCTTACCTGAAAACCATGATCAAAAAACGAGCCCAGATAGCATATTTCAAGAAACCACCAAAGAAAACTGCCCTGATATTTCAGAACTAGAAGACAAAATAGAAAATGAAAGAACCCACCAGTTAACCTCCTGAAAGAGATTCCAAAATGAAAAGTCCCATGAATATTGTAGCCAAATTGTGGAGCTTCCAGAAGATATTGAAAACAGACAGAAATAAATCATTCAAATACCTTGGAGCCACATTCAGAAACACAAGATTTAGCAGCTACCATGGTAAAAGGGAGTACTAGATGGCCCAGTAGAAAGAGTAGCCAGCGTGGAATTAGGGAAACTCATATTTCTGTGTTCAAATTTGACTTCAGATATTTTACTAGCTGTTTGACCTTGGGAAAGTCATGTGACTGTTTCAGTTTTCTCATCTGTAAAATGAGCTGGAGAAGGAAATGGCAAACCATTCCAGAATCTTTGTCAAGAGAACCCCAAATATGGTCATAAAAAGCTGGACACTACTGAAATGACTGAACAAAAACATCAAGGAAATCAAAGAAAAAAATCTTAAGGAAGGAAGCCTATTACATATATGTGTTTATACACATTCACATATATGTATGTATAAAATACTGGATTTCAAACTATATTACAAAGTGTTATTCATCAAAACAATCTAGTACTAAGAGTAGTTGAGCAGTAGAATATATTAGATATACAATATTCCAAAGAAAATGACCATAGTAACCAATAGTTTGATAAACCCAGAGATCCAAGGTTTTGGGGCAAGGACTCACTATTTGACAAAGATTGCTGGGCAAATTGGAAAGTAATTTGACAGAAACTAGGCATAGACCAACATCTCGCACTGTAAAAAGATAAGGTCAAAATGATTTAGATATAAAGGGTGACATCAAAAGCAAATTAGGGGAGCATGGGAAAAAATTACCTGTCAAATCTGTGGGTAAAAGAAGAACATATGACCAAACAAGAGGTAGAGAGGATTAAGGGAAGTAAAACGGGTCATTTTGATCACATGAAACTAAAAGGTTTTGTGCAGACCAAACCGATGCAGTCAAAATTAGAAGAAAAACGAAATTGGGGAAAATGTTTTAATAGCAAGTAAAGACTTCATTTAGCAAATATATAGGAAACTGAGCCAAATTGATAAAAACAGACTTATTCTTCAATTGATAAATGGTCAAAGGGTATAAATAGGCAGTTTTCAAAGAAGAAATAAAAGTTATCATTAGTCATATGAAAAAGTGTTCTAAATCACTAATAAAGACTATTTTAGGAAAGCAATTATTCTGAGATATAGAACCAACAATAATACTGGGGTGTGGGCTGGGAAACTTTACGTTTTTTCCCTGTCCTTATTAAGTTACCAGTCTTACTCCCTTAAGAACCTTGTCTATACGACCTGTCATTTCCAGTAAGAGATATCTTAGAAGCTAAGATATTTAGAGCAAATAGTAGAGATACTCAGAGTAGTTAGTACCCTCAGGTTCAATCAGTCTTTTATTTGAATTAAACTTTCTTGGCCAAGGGCTTGGGCCTCTCCATCAGACACCTCACCCTACCTTATGGTGAATATTCTTTATACCTCCTAATTCTTGAAACCTATTTGCCTAGGCACTGCAAAACAACTCCTAAGTATTGGATTTCCAAATTTTCCAATTCCAAACCTCTTCTGTTTTCCTATGTAAATTTGACTGCTTAGTGAAAAGTCTAAGAGACAAAAATAAACCCCGGGGGAAAAGATGTTGATGTCTTTTTCCTAGACACATTCTTGCCGTTTCACATGTATTAAAATGCTTTAAACTTACTTTTCGCTTTGGATTAAGGATCCAGATAGATTAAGTAAAACAGATTAAAAAGGGCCTCCAAATGATAAAATATTTTGATTTCCTCATCAAGAGCAAGAGTCTTGAGTGCCATATTACAGAGCTCATCATAATAGACTAAGAACTTGCCCTCACTGGAGAAGATGTCTAAGCCTTCATGAAGAGGGACTGAGAGGGCATAATCTGATAGGGGCTGGAGATCTAGGAGTAAGATCCTTTCATGTCACAGGGATTCAGGAATTTGGCACTTCAGGGAATTTGGACACTAAGGAAGACCAAAAAAATTATTAAAATTTATAGGTCAGCAAATCAATCAATCAATATTCATTGAGCTCATTTATAAGATATGATCTCTGTCCCCCAAGAACTAGTAACCTAGGGGCGGAGCCAAGATGGCGGAGTAGAAACAGCTCGTCCAAGCCTCTCTGCCCCCAGATTCTCCACAAACTATGTAAAAAAGGACTCTGAAAATCTTCTGGAGCCCCAGCACCCACAGAACGACACAGAGAAGCTAACCTCCCGCTGAGGACAGCCCAGCACCCTGCAGGAAGGACCAGCGCAGTGGTCTGGGAGCCGGCGCGCAGAACGCAGGAGCCGAGCGCAGGAGCCGAGCCGAGCCCAGGTCCACGTGAGCCGAGGTTTTAGCCCCAGGGCGGCAGGGCCAGCAGCCGGCTGGAGGAACCCCAGAACACCAGGAACTGTGGCGACCCCAGAATTATCAACATAGACTTGCCTAGGACAAAGTAAGAGGTTAGTGTCCTATGGACTTTGGGACCTGCATTTGGGGAATGCGTCAGCTCCCTCCCCTGGGGGCTAGAAGCTGCTGAGGAGACACGCCACTGTGTAGTTTTCAGAGGCATTTCCGGCTCCCAGCCTACAAATCGTGGGGAGATCCAGCGATCAGTCTTGGGGGGTAATCGCTCTTGCTTTAACCTCCCTGGATCTGGATTGTGATCTAGGGTGGAAGTTGTGGGTGGGTTTATAGCTTGCCAGAAACGGAAGTTGCCCCCCACACGTTCGGGACGAAAATTCCTCTATCTGGCCTTAAAGCCATAGTGTGGCAACAAGCCCAAAAGTCAAGCAATTAAGTGGCAACATGCCAAGGCAAAGGAAACAGAAAAATGCAACCCTAGACTCCTATTTTGGGGGCATAGAGCGGGAAAAGGACTGTGAGGTCAGAAGTCCTGCTCCAAAAGCCCCAGGGGAAAACATGAGCGGGTTGCAGGCCATAGAGGACCTTAAGAAGGACTTTAAAAATCAAATAAGAGAAGTGGAGGAAAAATTGGAAAGAGAAATGAGAAGGATGCAGGAAAAGTATGAAATGAGGGTCAACAGCCTGACTGAGGAAAACAACACCTTAAAAAATAGACTAACTCAAATGGCAAAGGAGGCCCAAAAGGGCAATGAGGAGAAGAATGCCTTAAAAAGTCGAATTTGCCAGATGGAAAAAGAATCTCAAAAGTTCACTGAGGAGATTCATTCCTTCATAGACTGGAGCAAATGGAAGCTAGTGACTTTATGAGAAATCAAGATGCTGTTAAGCAGATCCAAACAAACGAAAGATTAGAAGGCAATGTGAAATATCTCATGGGAAAAACCACTGACCTGGAAAATAGATCCAGGAGAGACAATTTAAAAATTATTGGACTACCTGAAAGCCATGATCAAGGAAAGAACCTAGAAATCACCCTTCAAGAAATTCTCAAGGAAAATTGCCCTGATGTTTTAGATCTAGAGGGCAAAATAGAGGTTGAAAGAATCCACAGATCACCTCCTGAAAAAGATCCCAAAAAGAAAACTCCCAGGAATATTATAGCCAGGTTCCAGAATCCCCAGATCAAGGAGAAAATACACAAGCAGCCAGGAAGAAACAATTTCAATATTGTGGAAACACAATCAGAATAGCCCAGGACCTGGCAGCTTCTACACTGAGGGATCGAAGGGCATGGAATATGATATTCCAGAGGGCAAAAGAACTGGGAATGAACCCAAGGGTCACCTACCCAGCAAAACTGAGTATTTTGTTTCAGGGGAAAATATGGTCATTCAGTGGAATAGAGGACTTTCAAGCATTCTTGAGGAAAAAACCAGAGTTGAATAGAAAATTTGACATCCAGACGCAAGAAGTAAGAGATGCCTGAGAAGGTAATCAGGGAAAAGAAATCAAAAGGAACTTATCAAAGTTGAACTATTTACATTCCTATATGGAAAATCAATAACTGTGACTGATGATATCTTTCTCACTATGAAAATAATGGAAGAAGGGTGTGTGGTCATATGAATACATATGTGAATGTGTGTGTATATGGTTACAGTTATATATGGATAGAGGGCATAGGTTGAATTTGTTGGGAAGGGAGAATACTCAAGGGATGAAATTATGAGGTGAGAGAGGAAAGTGGCAAGAGGAGATGGGGAGAGACAGGGTAGGGTAAACTATCTCATGTAGAAGAAGCAAGGGGAAGTGGTTGCAAGGGAGGGGGAGAATAGGAAGGCTAAAAGGCAAAACCACATTCACATTGAATTTGGTTCAGGGAGAAAATGACATACATACTAAATGGGATATCTCAACCTGCAGCAGGATAGGGGAAGGGGGATGAGAGGAGGGATGATGGATGGGAGGGCATCCTTGGGGTGAGGGGAGGTTGGAAGTACTCACTATAGAAGAGGGACAGGATCATGTAGGGAATGGACCAGGTGGGGGGTGGGATGAGTGGGAGGGAATTATAAGCAGCCTTGTACAATATATCTACTATGATAATGTTTTGCACAGCTAGACATGTACAACATATACTGAATTACTTATATACCAAGAAGGAATGGGTGACAAGGGAGGAAGGAAATGGATCTGAAATTCGAGGTCTTAAGATTAAATGTTTCAAATATATATATAAATACTATTATTAATACTCTTTTGCCTATAATTGGGAGATAAGATGTGCAGGCATTGGGACACAAAGATTCATCTTCCTCTAATGGAAAAGTCGATGGGGGTATGGGAGAAGGTATGGGAGAGAGCAGATTGGAGGAAGTGATATCGTGTGGGACTGCTATTCTGGGAGGTTGGGTAGGGGAATAATGGGGGGAAAATGATTGTAACTCAAAATCTGGCGGAAATGAATGATGTAAAACAGAAGTTAATAAAGTATTTGTTTAAAAAAAAAAAAGAACTAAGAACTAGTAACCTAGTTGGGGGGAAAATATTACTAAAAATTGGGATGGTGACTTCTGATCTCATTGGTATAGGGAACACTCAGATGAGGAAACTATCAGTGCTAGCCAGTACCTTCTCGCAGCTCATAATTTTAGAGAAACACCTAGAACACTAAGAGATTAAATGAGTTGTCCCAGGTCACACAGTCAGTTCTTTTAGAGGCATGAATTCACCTCAGGTCTTCTTGCTTCCAAAGCTGATTTTCTATCTACTGTGCCATGCTGCCTTTCATATAACTAATGATACTAGGCAGTAAATTATATAAATAACAAATGAATGATGGAACTATTAAGTGCTCTAGGAATGCAGGAAAAGAGGAAATCTCTTTTGATGTGTATCTAGAGAAGGTTTCAAGGAGGAGATGAAATCTGAGCTGGGTCTTAAAGGATGGGTAGGATGTGTGTGTGTGTGTGTGTGTGTGTGTGTGTGTGTGTAGGCACACACATACATACATACATATACACATGTGAGTATGCATGTGCATATGTATGCATTTATATACATATTTCCAGGTATATACATACATATATACATATTGAAAAATTCTATTTATACTATATATACTATGTACTACACATATTCACATATACACACATATACACATGTGCATCTAAATACTTATCAAATATATGTTGTATGCAAGGCATTGTACTAACCATTTGGATTACAAAGGAAAAGAAATGGGGACCATCTCTACCCTCAAGGTAATCTCTTATAATCCATAAAAGTAAATATTATACAGTGGCAGCCATTATTCTGCTGATCCTATATTTTGCTTAAAATTCATATGTTTTGGCTACATCTGCTCTGCTTCCTTCAGGACCTTGCTTCATGAGAATATCCCATGCAGATTTTGAGAATTGCAATGCATCAAAATCTGAGGAATACTAGAGAACTCTATGTTGGGAAAGAAATGTCTTGCCAGTTATCCTCTTACCTTATGTGACAGTGAAGTAGATACTTCCTCCACTGTCCAGTCAATTTTCATATTAACTGAGGCAGTGTCATGCAATGGGGAGAGTGCTGGATTTGGAGTCAGAAGTCCTGGTTCAGGGGCGGCTAGGTGGCGCAGTGAATAGAGCACCGGCCCTGGAATCAGAAGGACCTGAGTTCGGAGCCGGCCTCCGACACTTAATCCGCACAAACAAAAACCTAGCCGTGTAACCTTGGGCAAGTTACTTAACCCCAATTGCCCTAAAGGGGCGGCTAGGTGGTGCAGTGAGTAAGAGTGCTGGCCTCGGAGTTTGGATGACCCGAGATCAGATCCGGCCTCAGAAAATGAGCACCCACGTATAAATCAAATGACTAGCCTCAAATGACTAGCCGTGTAACCTTGAGCAAGTTGCTTAACCCCAATTGCTTAAAAAAAAAAAAAAAAAGAAGTCCTGGTTCAAATGTTAGCTCTACCTTTTACTCTGACCTCGGATAATTGCTCAGATATTTACTCTGAGCCTCAGGTTTCTCATTTATAAAATCAGGGCATTAGACATGACTTCTAAGGGTTTTTGTTTTCTACTTCTAAAGCTAGGATTCTGTGACTTTGCATTCAGCCCTATTACACTTCTCATTAGATTAGCCCCATCATTTTAGATCAGGAGTGGGGAACCTGTGACCTCAAGGCCACATGTAACCCTCTAGGTCCTCAGGTGTGGCCTTCTGACTGAGTCCAAGTGTTACAGAACAAATCCTTTCATCAAGGAGATTTGTTCTGTGAAGTTTGGATTCAGTCCAAGGGCTGCACTTGAGGAACTAGAGGGCCATGTGTGGCCTCGAGGCCACAGGTGCCCCACCCCTGTTCTAGATTATTAAGATGATATTAATTTGAGAAATGAGAAAGCCTATTTTAAAGGGGGAATAACCTTCAAACCCATCTCCTGCTACTCCTACCCCCAGTGAATCATTGCAAGATAGTATATCACATACAAAATCACAATTTGAGGACTGACTTCAGTGGCCATCTTGTATAACCATTGACTGAAAGGAATTGTCACTGTAACATAGCAATGTGCACATCAGGGATAAGTACATTTTGGGTTTGGGTCTTGAGAATAAGTCTTTGATTGTGATAAAAAGGGTAGAGGGAACTTAGTCATGGGGAGCTTCCCATCTAGGTTGGATGAAACTGAGAAAGCAGTCCATGTGCATATATTTGTATACACACATATGCATATATACACACATATACACACATAATCTTATTTCCTACTTCTGTATAATCAAGATGAAAGGAACTATTTTTATGATGGCTTTAGCCTTCATTGTTAATTTTTCAGGTATGACACCAGTTTTAACCTAGAAAACTTTTACCATTGTATACATACATATTTATATCAAAGGGTTTTTTACGTCAGAGCTGTGATCAAGAAAACCCAGTAATTTTCTGTTTATATTGCTTCTCTGGGCCGGGAAGTATTTGAAAACTTTGATCCTAAATTTATAAAGCATTTAAGCCAGAACTGATGGATATACCATAGCATTTTCAGCTAAATTTTCTACACTTATGGCACTTACCAACTTGCTAAAGATCAGTTACTCAACTTCTTAAGGAATAATGACTTTTGCAGCTCTGGTCTACATGAGGAAAGTATAAAAAGATGGAGAGCAAGGGAGAAAAAATTGCTTTCTTTTTCTTTTGCTATAGGCCTAAATCACATGTAGGCAAGGCCATATAACTGGCAAGTAGTATACCTTCATGATTAGAATCACCTCCTGTCACCTTGTTTGTCTGGGGGTGGAGTGGGGCACTTGATTATTTGTTTGTTTTGCTATTAACTAAGGCTAAGGAAGCTCCTTTTTTGTTGGGTTCCCGAAATATCTAATTAGATGAGATACGTTTTGGGGGAGATAGTGTAATATAGTTGAAAGAAGACATCAAAAAGACCTGGGTTTGACCATAGCCTAACCTTCTATTTATTTGTATGCTTGAATCTATTTTTCATTCTCACTGTTTTAAGCTGGACCTGCTTCAGACCCTGGTAGTTTATGTTCAATATCAGAACAAAATAAGATACTCATAGGTCATTTAACAGTTAACAGAAGGCAATTTATTTAGCCATAGGTGGGGAAGGATTTTTCACAAGGTAGGCACTAAGGACACCTCAAGTTGATACTGCTGAGCTTAACTCCTTTGCCTGAGTTGCCCATCATTTCCCACCAGCTTTGCATCAGAACACCAACCAACTCTGGTGGCTGCTTTGCAGCTTGAGTTTTTAGTTTCCTGAGCCAATTAGGCCTCAACAGATTTTCTAATATGCATGTGAACAAAGGTGAAAATATTGCTTCTGGTAAACTCACCAAGACCTACAATCACCACATCCCATTGTAATCTCTTACCTGCTGTCCTTATTTTCCTCCATTGTCAAAGTCTCAATCATGTTTCCATATCTTTGATGTTTCTATCAAATCACTCAGAACCAGAGGGCTCAGATAAACAATTCTTTAATAAAAAATATTCGATAAACCCTAGCTAAAAGCAATCTACAAGGTGGTTTAAAAAAAAAAAGTTGTCTAGAGGAAGGTAAAAGCTGCTGACAAGGAGATAAAAAGTTAGCAAGTTCGTTTCCTGGGGTTTCAGGAGCACCTTGCCAGAGTCTTTATAGCCTCTATGCCCATAGATAGGACCCAAATTATTCCACTTAGGGGCAACTCAAACTACTCCAGGTCTACTCTGTGAACTTCTTGGCTTGCAACAGATGGTCGTGTGGGAGTATGGGGTAGATTCTAGCATCCCCAGTTCCTGGCCCATGATAGCCAAAAATCCAGTCTGTTGCCAGGTTTTACTGACCTATTGGACTCCCTGTCACATGTTCTACAGCGATATTTCCAGATGTCTTCTTCTCTCCTTAAACCTTAACCAGATTATTTAGCCTCCTATTTTAATAAGAAAGCTGAGGCCGTGTGATTATAGTTCCCTCAAATTCCCTTTCTCCAGTCTTAAAACTTTTTAGCATCACTACCTACTCCTTTCTTCTCTCCAGTGACAGATGAAGAAGTAATCCAGCACCTTGATATGACTAATCTCTTTATACCTGTTCTGCTTCCTTCAGGACCTTGCTTCAGCAATCATTTTTGTCTCATTCATCCACAGTCTCTTCTCTACTTGAACTTTTCTATCTATAAATACGGATCAGTTTAATTCTTTAAAAAAAGTTTTCCCAGGGCGGCTAGGTGGCACAGTGAATAGAGCACCAGCCCTGGAGTCAGGAGGACCTGAGTTCAAATCCAGCTGCAGACACTTACCACAAAACTAGCCCTGTGACCTTGGGCAAGCCACTTAACCCCAACTGCCCTCCTCCCTTCCCCCCAAAAAAAGAAAAACAAGTTTTTCCTTTTACTGTGTCTAGTTATTAGGCCATTCTCTCCACATTTTGTTGCCAGAATTCTTGAAAACAAAATCTATATGCATTTCTTCCACTTCCTTAACGTCCTCTCTCCTTCCTTAACCCTTTGTAATTTGATTTCTGTCCTCTCAGTTCTACTGAAATTGGTCAGCAGTGACTTTATCACCAAATCTGATGGCCTTTATTAAGTCCTCTTCCTCCTTGACTTCTTTGAAGCATTTGACACTATTAATGCCTAGCAATAAACCACTGCCCAAGCAGTTGGGACTCGGCATCTTATCTTCTCTTCCCTGAGTTCTGGGAGCAAATGGTGACTGGGTAACCTTCTTTGGGATCCTAGCCACTAAAAGGAAAGGTCAAATCCCTTTTCTTACTTATATTCCTTGGCTCATTACTTCTCCAAATTTTTGCCTCGTGTGCAGGGATGACACTTGTGGGTAGGAGGGAGGAACTCAATATATGCTGTACATCAGTTATGGTACAGGTGATTACTTCCTCTACAGAAAGAGATATTTAATACAAAAATATCTTATAAGTTCTAGTTGACAGTAAAACTTAAAACAAGTATCAGTATTTACGTTTATACTCTCCTGGATGTTGAGACTTAGACTTTGGAACATTAAACAGCTTGTGGGATTGTTAGGAATTATTGCATTTTACCATGGCTCTTTACTGTCCAAACAATTCTGTATAGGTTTATATCTTCTAGTTAGCTAGTAGTCATGTGTTCCAGTACATTCTGGAATAGTTTCAGGGATTCTTCCCCAAATATAGCCAGCACCAGATGAGGATCCAAGATCTCCAGACCTCTCATACTTACCAAGTCACCTATGACCCTGGATGTATCCAGAGACATATCCATGGACATTTCCATCTTGAGAATGCAGTTCAGTCACCTACTACTACTACAAGCAAACACAAAGCAGAAGCCCCAGCTCAAGGTCACAGGGCTGAGCACTCTGCTCTCAATGGACTACTCGGTGGGAGCAGTTAACATATTGTCTTGATGGGGGAAGGCATCATGCCTATCCCAACCCAGCCAGTGAGAAATTGAAGGGTCCTAGGATTGGCTGTTCCCTTTTTCAAGGTCTGAGTCATTGGCTTCTCTTCATCTTCTCCAAACACTTTACAAATCACTTCCTCATTCTGGATAATCTCCCCTCATTTGGACTTTGAAACACCAAACCCGGGTTTTCCGACCCCTCTAATTGCTCTTTCTGTTTCTTTCAGTGGCTTTTCATCTTGCTCCACATCCTAATATGAGCGTTCTCCAAAGTTTCCTCCTTTTCTTTTCTTCCCTTCCTTTTTATCTTTCTCTTGATAGCATCATATACTCCCACATAACTCTTCCTCCTTTAATTGCCATCTCCATGCAGCTGATCTCTAAACCCATATCAACATCCCTGAATTATTTACCAGTCTTAACACGCCCATCTACATCTTCACTGGGTATAAGCTGCCACTTCAAATTCAACACACCCATTACCCTTCTTCAAAGCTATTTACTCCTTTCAGTTTTACTCTTTCAGGATGAGCACCCTTCACCAGATTTTTCGTGTTTGAAATTTTAGGATTATCTTAAATTCTCTCTCTCACCTGTTGTATCTGGTCAGTTGTCAACTATCTTAGATGCTATCCTTGCAATATTCCTCACATCAGTATGCTCCTCTCTATTCCAACCTACTCTACCTCTCTCCTAGTCTTTGTTGTGCCTGCCTGGATTACTGCAATAGGCTCCTAACAGGTCTTCCCACCTTTCTTCTTCCTTTTCTACAAATCATCCTTCACATCCCTGCCTGACATTTCTTCTTTCACTTCCTTGTTTAAAAACTTCATTGTTGACTGAATTATAGGACTTTGATACTGGAAGAGATTAGATCCTCCAGTCCTCCCTCTTCATTTTATCATCTCCTTAATGAAATCTTCTGTGATCCCTGCTCTGACCTTACAGATCACCTCCTTATTCTGGATAACCTCTCCTCATTTGGGCCCTGAAACACCATACTCTCCCATTTCTCCAATCTTTATGTTGCCTTGACAAGCAGATGCTGACCTTCTCCTCTCCCTACCCACCCCACCCCCAAACCCTACATAGCCAGAGTTGCTTTTATGTCCTCATGAATCATTTTGATCTATATTTATCTATATATGTATCATATCCCATTTCTAG
The DNA here is from genome assembly GCA_011680675.1 of Gymnobelideus leadbeateri. Classification (NCBI taxonomy): domain Eukaryota; kingdom Metazoa; phylum Chordata; class Mammalia; order Diprotodontia; family Petauridae; genus Gymnobelideus; species Gymnobelideus leadbeateri. The sequence goes on along the minus strand of WOXC01009818.1, from coordinate 143,119 downwards.
ACACTAATAAAAGTTTATTTAGGCAAATACAATTTGAGGCAGTGTGATATGATGGAAAGAATTTTGGACTTAGTCATGGAGCCCTAGTTTCAAATCCCATCTTTGAACACTTACTAACAGTGTGACCCTGGTTAAGTCACTTAACCTCTCCAAGCCTCAGTTTCCCTATTTATTAATTGGGGAGGGGTTAGGTTAGATGACCTGTGATCCTATCTGTAACTGAAACTTGTATTGCACCTAATATCATGCTCTGGACAGCTAGATGATGTGGTGGATAGGGCATTGGGCCTGGATTCAGAAGACTTGACTAGTTCAAATATAGCCTCAGATACTGACTTACTTTTGACTCTGGGCAAGTCATCTAACTTTCTTTACCTTAATTTCCTCATCTGTAAAATAAGCTGGAGAAGGAAATGGCAAACTGCTCTAGCATCTTGGCCAAGAAAACCCCAAAGGGGTCATAAAGAGTCAAGACATGACTGAAAAAATGACTAAACAAAACAAACAAAAACCCATGCTTTGCACAGGTGTCTGTTAAATCTTTAATTGAATTGATCCTAATTGAAGGCATCACAGAATCTTACTGTTTCCAATTCTGTACCTCAGTTCAACTCAACAAACATTTATTACTGGCCTACTGTGTTCAAAACAGTATGCTATGCATTGGGTATACAGAGGCAAAAGTAAAGGTTCCAAAATCAACAAACCTTCCTTCATAGTTCTTTTATTCCAGGCTAAATATTCCATACGTAAGGGGCCCCAGTCTTCTCACTCTCATGATCATCTTTCTCTAGATGTGGTGCCCAGAAGAGGGTGCACTACTTCAGGTCTGGTCTTATCATGGCAGAGTATAAAAGGACCATCACTTCCTATAGCTTTTATTAGGTCATCTGAATAGATTGTTAGGCTGATTTCTTTTGTATAATCATGGATCTCAGTGAAGAACCTCTGTAATGTGCTGGGGCTTGAGGAAATCAGTACAATTACAACATAGAAATAAGGGCACCAGGGCTCTCATCAACTATGGAGAGCCTTTTTTCCATTGGGAATTTGTGCAAGGCATCTTCCATAATAGGAATGAACATTTCTCCTCGTTTTATACCATTCTTGATATTAATAATTAAATCAGAGCCATTAAACAAAGTTATCTCTGCATTTAATAAATAGTATATTTGTGGCCTGACTATTAGTTTGATAGAGTTTCCAAAGGGTGCCTAATATAACTAGGATTATCCAATAGAAGCATCTGACAACATGCATCACATTCATTCATTACTCATTGAAACAGTGTGCTATGCAGAAAATTATTGTGGCCTAGAAGGTTGGAGACATCAGTTCTATTACTACCTCATTCCCTAATTAGTTGTGTGAACTTTCCTGGAACAATTTCTTTTTCTGTATAATCAGTAAGATAGATGAGATTATCTTTTAGGAGCCTTTTCAGTTCTGAAATTCTGTAAGTAAGTTATATTGATTGGTTTATGATAATTGCTACCCTAAATGAAAAGTGTAATGAATTCTAGAGAGTTTTCCAAATAAGCTGATATAAATATTTTGTGTTTATCATGTATATTTTAAAAAGTCTAGTTTTATTGTCTTTTTTTGCAGGCTGCAAATACCAAAACAGGAAAAAGAAGGTAAAAAAATTTTTTTTTCATTATCCTTCCCATTTCTCCCTTCACACTTCCTTCCATTCCTCCATCAAAAATAAAGGATGGGGGCAGCTAGGTGGCACAGTGAGTAAGAGCGCCGGCCTCGGAGTTGGGATGACCCGGGATCGAATCCAGCCCCAGAAAATGAGCACCCACACACAAATAATGACTAGCTGTGTAATCTTGAGCAAGTTACTTAACCCCAATTGCTTTAAAAAAAATTTTTTTTTTAAATAAAGGATGGCAGTAGTCATTCTCATCATGGCTTTAAATTTTTTTTTAATTACACCATTACCTACCTTACCACAGTACCCCTTACTTGGGGAGGGAGCTCATAATCAGAGAAAGCAAAAATGTGAAGATTTAAAAAACAGCTAAATTAAAAAAATTATAATATTGAAGAGAAGAAGCTTCTTGGCTTCTTACAAAACTGAAGTGTAGTGGTCAATATAAACAATGAATTTTAAAAAGAAATTAGAGAAGTTCAATTGAATTCAAAATATCTCTTTGGACTACCTGCCATGCAGAATGATTTGGGGAGTACATTTTAGTGGATCAGAGATCTCAGTGATGTGTCTAATGCCTCTGATGCATATTTCTACTTATTTATGTCCTTCCCATACCCATGTCTTCTTATAGTCTTCCATTCAATATCAAGACTTGTTTTGTTAATTTTTGCCTTTTACTTATTTTCATTCAACACCTCCTAAAATACACAGGCTTTCATAGGTACAGTCTGCCCCTCCTGCCCCGCCCCCCCACATTAAGTCATACCAGTGTGCCTCATAACTCTCTTTACTTTTTCCCTCCTTTTCCAATGCAGCTGAAGACTTCAGCCCTTTCATTTATCTCCTTCCTCTTTATTGGTGAGTAAGTTTTTAAAAAATAGCAGCTACCTACTGGTTTACAAACCTATAAAAATGTCATCATTCTCACATTTCTAAATTACCAAGCTGACTATATCAGAGTATTAGGAAATCTTGCCACTGAGAGCTTTGCTATTCCACAAATATCCTCTGTGTCAGTGCTTCCAATTGTTAGCTTGGATAATTATGCATTGATGTATCTTAAGCATTTATACATTATTTTATAAAACTTAAAAATTCTTAGCTTTATAATTACTATGTGGGTGGGTAAGATATTAGAAAAAATACTAAAGAATATTCCTTTCTATGCATAATATTTGTCTTCAAAAGTTTGAGAATTATTGACACCTAATCAGGTTTGATGAGAAGTAAGTGATTTCTACTGATCATGGTCAGAATTTAAGAAATACTCTACTCAGTGCCTTTTAACAGTTACTTATATTTTAATAAATTACATGCTATTCTAGTCTCAAGAAAAATAAGATTTGGATTTATTCACTCATCATAATGAAGATTATTTTGTGAATGCATTTCTTGTCATTTCCTTCTTTATTTTCTTGTATTCTACACCAGCCTTAGAATGAACAGGTAGAAAGATAAAGAAAATAATTCATAGACAGTAGAAATAATATGTAGACAAGCAGTAGTCATGAAGACATCTAACTATTACATAAATAAAAATAAATATAATATTGGAGTGCTTACTATGACCTAATGATATGGCATCATGCACAACTCAAGCCAGTGTCTGTAATGACAGGGAAGTATTGAATTTGAAACTAATGGAGATGAAAACCTTGACTTCATTACATCTGCTGGAGGAGAATTTGTAAAGCTGCCACACCCAATTTATCGAAGTAATTCATGTCAATTGCTGATTTGAAAGGAAGAGTTACTTTAACACTTGGCATTTCTCTATATCACATACACTGACTTTCCATAAGGATAGGCTACAGCACTTCAGAACAGGATGGACTACTTTTATAGAGAAGCCATTTTAACAGTGAAAAATTGACACTGTTGAATTTGTTAGACATTTCTTCTTTCATGTTTGGTGGCTTCCTGGCTACATGAATTACCAAAACCTATATAGTACAGTAACTATTTCAAAAGTGCTTTTAAAATGTAATATGTTCATGTAAATATGGCTTCAACATAATCAGTTCTCTGAAGTTCATCATGAAGTCAATGAAAGGTACTGTAAGGTCATAGTGAGATTACACTGAATAGCTGTCTCTTTGATTTGTAAGTGCTGGGAAATGTCTTCTTGTGGAGTTAGGATGGTAAAAATGTTTCCAAGAATGTAAGTTGCTGCCATTGCCAGCACTTATAAATTTCTATATAATTTTCAAGTCACAACTGGATATTTTATTGGAAATAATGGGATTGGGGCAAATGGGAGAAGGTCATAATGCAGGAAGATGAGGAGTGGAGGGGTAAGAGGTGGAGTGAAGGATACCAGGTATAGAAGGAACCATATCATTTCATGAATAGCTAGCTGGTCCTTACAATGTTTTATTAAGTTTATGTTTATTAGTCTTATTCAGGTAGATTATTTCAGAATTCCAATGCAGTGTTCATTTATGGCCCTTGAGAGAAGCAATTGAATATTACTAAATAAAGATAAAATTTCAGAAAGTTTAAGCACAATGACACAATATTGTTCATCAAAATTTATTTTGGGTTACTCCTTAGATCCTAATAGAATTTCTGAAGTACTCTGGAAAGTCTTCCAAACCTGCATAGTGGAAGAGCCCTACCTCAAAAGATGCATGGTGTTGCTGTACAATAAAGTACAATTGTTTAAGCTTTAAAACATTTAGCCATTTATTTGGTCATTGCGAATGAGTAACTTCCAAAGACTTAAACAAGCTCAAAGTGATTTCTAACAGTCAGAGGCTGCATGTGACATAGGGTATTTCATCACTTTACTGCTTCAAGAATTCATGAGTTCATTGGTATGGGGATTCCCCCCATGGTTGCAGATCCTGACTCCTTCATGCCTTAGAGATGGTCTTAATGGCCAACAAGATGTAACACCTTCTTGTATTTCCACCCCTCTGGTGGTAAAACACACACACACACACACACACACACACACACACACACACACACACGTACACATATTTAAAAGAGAGGTATTTTTTTTCTTTTTCTTTTTATTTTATTTTTATTTCTAACAAATGCTTTATTAACTTCTGGTTTACATCATTCATTTCCTCAAGATTTTGAGTTACAATTTTTTCCCCATTTTTCCCCTACCCACCACCCCAGAATAGCAGTCCCACAAGATATCCCCTCATCCAATCTGCTCTCTCCCATATCTTCTCCCATATCCCCTTCAACTTTACCATTAGGGCAAGGTGAATCTCTGTGCCCCAATACCTGCACATCTTATCTCCCAATTACATGCAAAATAGTATTAATAATAGTATTTATATATATATGAAACATTTAATTTTAAAATTAAATTTTAAAATTAGGAGGGTATATGGGTGTATACATACATATATGAATGTGTGTATGTATCTGTACAAGTATACATAGATAGAAGGCACAGGACCAATTTAATGGGAAGGGATGATACTTAAAACGTGAAATTAAGAGGTGAGAGAGGAACATAATGAGAGGAGATGGGGAGAGACAGAATGGGGTAAACTATCTCATATAGAAGAGATAAGAGAAAATGGTTACAATGGAGGAAAAGAACAAGAAGGCAAAATGGAATGGGTCAACCTTATTCTCATTGAATTGGGCTTAGGGAGGGAATGACATACACACTAAATAGGGTATCTCACCCTACAGGAGAGTAGGGGGGAAGGAGATGAGAGGGGTGATGATGGAAGGGAGGGCAGGTTGGAGGGAAGGGAAGTTGGAAGCATCCACTTTTGAAAAGGGACAGGATCAAAGTAGAGAATAGAACAAGTGGGAGGTGGGATAGGAGGGAGGGAAATATAGTCAGTCTTACATAATATATCCACTATAGAAATGTTTTGCATAGCTACACACATGCAACCTATATTGAATTGCTTATCTTCCCAGTAAGGGTGGGTGACAAAGGAGGAAGGGAATGAATCTGGAATTCAAAGTTTTAAAATCAAATGTTTAAAATATATATATATATATATATATATATACTATTATCAATATTATTTTACATGTAACTGGGAATAGAGATCCACCTTGCTTTACTAGAAAGTTGGAGGGGGTAGAAGATATGGAAGAGAGCAGATTGGAGGAGGGGATATCCAGTGGGATCACTATTTTGGGGTGGTGGGTAGGGAGAAAATTTGGTAGTAGGGAGAAAATTTGGTAGTAGAGAAAATTTGTAACTCAAAATCTTGCAGAAATGAATGATGTAAACTAGAAGTTAAAGCATTTGATTTAAAAAAATGAAAAAAAACCCATCGTGAACAACAACAACAAAAAAATCTGGCTAGTTCTGAGTATAATGGGAAAACTATCAAATGCTTCTACAATTTTTACTTTCATTTACATATCTCTGGGATTGGGAATTCACTGTCTTAGGCATATATTGTATAAAAAGAGTGCCTAATTATGAACTTCATTATCTTTTCCATTATGACTAGTAATTTTTTTCTTCTGTACTTGTACATAGTAAATGCTTCCCATCTTGCATTGGTACAGCTTAATTTTTGCTTCCCAAATGGTATCATTTTTACATTCATTCATTCATTCATTCATTCATTCATTTATTTATTTATTTATTTATTTTTCTTTTTGGAGGGCAGTTGGGGTTAAGTAACTTGCCCAAGGTCACATGGCTAGGTTTTTGTTTGTGTGTGTGTGTTAAGTGTCTGAGGCCAGATCCGAACTCAGGTCCTTCTGACTCCAGGGCTGATGCTCTACTCACTGTGCCACCTAGCCACCCCTACATTTATTTTTTTTTAAAGCAGTTGGGGTCAAGTAACTTGCTCAAGGTTACATGGCCAGTCATTATTGTGTGGGTGCTCATTTTCTGAGGCCGGAACCAATCCTGGGTCCTCCTGACTCCGGGGCCAGCACTCATATCACTGCGCCACCTAGCCGCCCCTTACATTTATTTTTTAAAGTAAATTTTATTGATCTCTTATGTTTTTATATCACCTAAATTTCCCCTGGTAATGTTCTCCTCTCCCCTATCACTCTACTCAGATCCAAACTATATAAACAAAGAAATTTTCTTATTTTTGTTTTTAGTGAATTTCTGCAAAACTATTAACATGAACAATTTAAAATTTGCTGGAAAAGATAGTAACAGTAAATAGTAATAGCAAAGAAGGATTCTGTCACAGATTCTCTTTCTTTCTTGTAATAAAATGCTTCCACAAATAGATATGGGTAGATCATCAGAGTCATGACATTTCAGAAAAAGTCTGAAGGAAGTTTAGCTTGTGGACAATTCCTATCCTGCTTATCAATCCCTAGTGTCCCGATGAATTAAGAAATTTCAGAATCCCTCTAATCTCCCCCCAGATACATATCTCTAGAGAAGCAAGACCCTGTAGGGAAATTCCACTCTTGGTGGAACCCAGTAGACAAAACCCAGGTTCCTGGACCTTGACCAGGAGCAAGAGACACACATTCATGACATAAGAAAGGAAAGGACTGGTTGCTAGGTGCTTCATGAGAAGACAATTCTTCCATAACCTCACTCATTTCATATGCCCAGTTACTTACTGGAAGGGAATTTCCCAATCTGGTTTGAGGTGTGGTTAAGTTAAGATAATCAGCAAGATGCTTAGGAAGGTACATTGCCAGGCAGTTAGCTACTGGATTCTGTAACTGTGGTAGCTAATGGTCGGCACAAAGGCTGTATTAGGCCTGACTTTAGATGATGTGTGATGGGGAGGTGATGAGGATTGCAAGACCATAGATGGAGACTGTAGATATTAAATCAGGCAGAAACTGGAACCATGAAGGTATGTATATATGAGCATGTGGGTGAGCTGGTCTGGCTGTTCAGAGGCAAGGAAGAGTTGGGGGTTGGGAAAAGAAAGGGAATTCTTTATACAGAGTTTCCAGGGCCTGGTTGGCCCCAGTAGGTGCTGGGTAAAAGGGTGGATTGGAATTTCTCACATGGTTCTCAAGGTTGATCAGCTTGGTGTGGAGAAAAGTGGAATGCAGAATGAGGGAAGGACCCACCTAAGCCTCTAGGAGCTCCCAAATCTCTTAACAAGCAGGGGATTAAAGAGGGGACAGAAGAAGAAAGATGTCCCATCCTAGGATGCTGAAGTCGAAGCAATATGCCATGTCAGAGGTAACAGGTTCAGTGTGGGCTTCAGGGCAACTCAATTAACAACTTTAAAAGCAAGTGGTAATCTGATCAGCATCTACAGCAATCCCTGGTCTCATGCAGGAGATTTGAATTTTTTCTGATTTTTTTGTTTTCTTTTCCCTTCCCCTAACATTTCTTTTTCCACCCTTTGTCCTTAAAGCCATTTTTATGATACCAGAAAGGACTCTGTGGCCACCCTTCTGCCACCTGTGTCCTAGGAGATTCTCTTCCACTCTGGTCTTGGTGGTGGATGATGGTTGTAAGTAGGCAAACTTAGCTGATTAACAGGAGCCTATTATTATTATTATTATTATTTTTGCTTTTTGGAGGCCAGTTGGGGTTAAGTGACTTGCCCAAGGTCGTACAGCTAGTTTTTGTGTTATTTGAGGCCGAATTTGAACTCAGATCCTCCTGACTCCAGGGCTGGTGCTCTTTTCACTGCGCCATCTAGCGGCCCGATCAGGAGCCTATTTTTAAATTTCCTCTTCCGTACAAAGCCTTTCTTGATCCCTGTTAATCTAGAGCTTTTCTTCCGTGTGTAACTTGTCTGTGCATAGTTGTTTGCATATTGTCTCCCCTATTAGAATGTGAGCTCCTCAAAGGCAGGGCTGTCTTTGGCCTTTCTTGGTATGCCCATTGCTTAGCATGGGGCCTGGCACACAGCTGATGCTTAATAAACGTTTATTCACTGATCAACTTGCAGTTTTAGTTCTCTGATTTTAAACAAATATTGATCTGATATCACCTGGCTAATTAAACTTAACATTGCATCAGTGCAGATACTATGAGATAGATTGTTTAATGAAGGGCTGAATTTTAAAATTTGCCCATGGTCTTCAGCCAGGTTTGCCTACTTAAGACCATTATCAACCACCAATACCAGAGCGGAAGAGAACCCCTTAGGACACAGATGAGACTTCGGCAAAGGAGACTGAGGAGTAAGCAGGGTCACAAAAATGCAGAGAACGGAGACTGTCAAAAAGGAGAGTCAAAGGGTGCAGAAAGATCAGGAAGGGTGAAGACAGAAAAGGCCATTGGATCTAGCACTTAAGAGATCGTTAGTTTGATATTTGATTAAACAGACAAATGGTGAGGTTGTAAGCCAAACTATAGACAGCTAAGAAGAAAGTGAGAGGAAAGCACACAGAGGCAGCTATTCTAGCCAACCTTTGCAAAGAGTTTAACCACAAAAGGGAGGAGAGATATGATGAGATGGATGGACTAAATGAGGATTTTTTGAGGATGGTGGAGACACGGGTATGTTTTTAAGTCTTAGAGAAGTAGACAGGGCAAGATAGAACATAAGTGAGAGTGAGGCTAATAGAGGGGGCAATCTATTGGAGAAGACAGAATGGAATGAAATTGTTCATAGATTTTCCTGGGCAAAAAGAAGAACCATTTTTTCATGGTGAAATAGGAGTGAAGGAAGAGATAGCATTGGGAGGCGTCTAGGTGATATGAGAAAGAGAGGAGGGGAGAAGAGAACTCTCCATGAAAGGTCTCCCATTTTTTTTTCAGTATAATATGAGGCCAGGCTCTCAGCTGAGAGGATGACAACTTCTGTCTAGGATAGGGTTGGACATGCTCTTCACTCTGACTCGAAGACTATGAATTCCTAGAAACCTGGGAGCTGACCGCCATCTGGGGTGGAGTGTGGACTGAGTAATATGGGAAGAGAGAACAGCTTGGGAGCTGACTCTGAGAAGCTATGAGTTTTTGTTGTGTCATAACTTCTGGGGACAGGTGGGGTAGGGGTTCCCCTCTAAATTGAAGTTTGGAAAAAGGGATTGAGGAAGGAGTGTGAATAAAGGATGGTTGTATCTTTCCACATTACCCAGTTCTTATTTCAACCCTTCATTGGGTAAATATCTTCTTATCCATGACTCCTTGTGACCTGTATCTATTTATATGATTATAGTGTTTTACTTAAGAATGGCTTGCTCCCAGTTTTGTTACCATGGTCATCTTTCTGAGCAAGCATCCATTAAAAAAATCTTTTTTCCCCTGTGAATTAAGGGATACTATAGGCAAGAATGCTTAATTAGCATTTTCTTAGATAATACATTGAAGATTTCACTTTCAAGTGAGAATGGTTTTCTTGATATGTTCTTAGCTAATACTAGATGTTTCATAATTCTAAAGCACAGACAAGAGAGGAGATAGTACTTGTAGTTTAGCTCTCTTAGAGGGTAAAAATGCATATTAAGAACTGAAACCATCATGTTACAGAAAAGCCATCCCAGGCAGTCCATAAGGAGAACAATACTAAATGGTCCACCAAAGGAAAAAAAGTTCATTTTAGTAAAGCTGTTAAAAGGAAAAAAAGATCTTTGAACAAAAGTGAGAAAGTGCTGACATCACCTGCACCTGCCCTTCCAGTCATTCAACTACTCTATCTTCTTCCTGGACAAAAAGAGGCTGAAAGTGATTCATCTGAGGTATAGTATGATGTAGAATCCCAGAAACTCCAAGTTGGAAGGGACCTCAGAGGTCATCCCATCTGACATGCACATGATCAGGAGATCCCTATGCAACATGCCCCACTAAAGTCTCTGCTACTAAGTGAGGCAGCCATTCTACTTTTGGTTAGCTCTAATTATTACTACGGAGGCAGCTAGGTGGCTCAGTAAATAGAGCTCTGGTCCAGCAGTCAGGAAGACCTGAGTTAAAGTCTGATGTCAGATACTAGTTGTGTGACAAGTCACTTAACCTCTGATTGCCTTAATCCACAGGAGAAGGAAATAAACTGCTCCAGTATCTTTGCCAAGAAAACCCCATATGGGTTGTGAAGAGTCAGATACAGCTGACTACTGTTAGAATATTTTACATTAGCATCACAATGTTTCCTTTGCTATGAATTTCAAACCACTTAAATGTCTTGAATAAATATATAAATATATTTAATTTAAAAACATGTTCATAGCTTCATATTCCAAACGAAGAAAAAAATCCTTCCTCTTTTCATATTATAATTTTATTTTTAGGGTGTTCAGTGGGATGTCTGGAGATCTAAAGATTATGAAGTAATAATTAGTAATAAAACTAGTAATAACTTTCAAGATAAAGGTATGGGATATCCCTGTTCCAATCCTAGCCAAGGGAATACTAGTCTATTATGCCATCAAAAAGAAAAGTATCCAATAGGTAACACTTTAGATAATATTCTAATTAATGTTTGTATATTGTTGAAATGTAGTGAAAGTTAATATATCCGTTTTTAAACAATCAGCCCCAAAATAGAGCAGGTACGCCATCATACTGGATGACATAGGAGCAAGAAAACTGGGTTTTGATGACATGGGTTCAAGTCCCCAGACTGCCATATATCACAGTCTGGATAACCACTATGCTTCATTCACTTGTGTAGATATCAGGCTGAACTTTGTGTGGTTGTGTGGTTGAAGTCTACAGGTAGGCTTCACAGTATTCTAAGACTAGATGCAGTTAGAACAGTGTCTAACAGGAGCCATATATAAGGGAAATCACTCTTTGTCTTGGACAACATCCTCCATGACAGTGACCTTTGGTGGCCATGAATCTCCGTGTTTTATGCCTAATTTTATATTAGTAATCATTGGATGATAGAACTAAAACAGTCATTAATGTTTTCTCATCTTCTAGCTCCTTTCATGGTTCAGCTTTAAGTGCTACTTCATGTGGCCCTTCAGTCCCTCCCAGTCCTTGTCCCCCAACCCAATCGCTTTATGTATTTATTTTCTACATATCCTCTATTTACTTATCTGTGAATATGTTGTGTTTCCCTAGTAGAATGTAGGCCTTTTTTAATCAATGCTTGTTGATTAACTGTTATATCTTTTAGTAGAATATTACATGATTTTAACATATGCATAGAAGATATCTTGTTGGAGGGAAATCTTTAACATGGCATTCTGTTCAATGTGATCAAATGCTTTCTCATAGTCAACAAACAACAAGCAAAGTAAGATCTTGTATATTCCATAATTTTTAGTCAATTGTTACCACTGTGGTCTCATCTTCAGTATTGATTGGGAAAACCTCTTATTCCCTCCTTATGCCTTCATTGAGGGTGCCTTTGCAAACACTGGAAAATTTGTATTAACTGATACATATGAAGAAAGTAGAACCAGCAGAACAACAATATAAGTAAAAATAACACTAAAAACAGCCAAACATAAGCTAATTACAATGAACAATCCTGGTCCTGGAAGCCAGATGATGAAATTAATTTCCCTTTCTTGTCAGTATAAAGGTATAGGTCTGCCAGGGCAGAAAGTTGCATACACTACCAGAAATGGTCATCTTGTCAATTTTTTTTTTTACAAGAGGGTTCAATGACAAGGGAGTGTTTATATCAAGAATAACTAGTATATAAAGCAAAGTATATCAATAAAAGTTACAGAAAAGATTCCTTCCATAATCGTATTGATTACATTGATTATTCTCATAAAGACTTGGTACAGCTGGGAAAGAAGACATATGAATTGATTGTTATTAATCTTGTCAATCAATTAACAAGCATTTATTAAGTGACTACTATGTGCCAGTCACTTATGTGCTGGGGATCCAAAGTAAAGCAAAAAACAGGAGTGTTTTTTGTAGTCATCAGGGACTATGATGTTAGAAAGTGTTCCATTCTTTGTCTTTGGTGCAGTTCCCTATAGAAATAGTCACAGATATTTTTTAAAATTTTTCATCTATTTGCTGTGATACTTCAAATTTCATCCTTAGATATTTGCAGGGCCATCTGGCTTAATTGAGTGTCTTCTCAAGCTTTTTGCAAACTTGTTTTTGCTTCCATCAGTTATTATTATATGAAACAATACAGCTCATCTTTCACCATCCTTCTCTGTAAGATTTTACAAATAGTCTATATTCTAAAATAGTGTTACCCCTGGTTTCCATATCTATCTACTTGGCAAGGAATTTATTAGCTGAGGTAGTTTCTGAGGTCTTTTAGTTACGTCATTGTGGCGATTGATTCATATTAGTTAAACTTCCCTATGAAATAGTGATAGTGTAAGGACATGATATTTGTAGGGGGCCAGACTATCCTGCCAACTAAGCCCATTGTAAGGTCAAATATAAGAGGGTTGGGGCGGCTAGGTGGCGAAGTGAGAAGAGTGCCAGCCCTGGAGTCAGAAGGACTTGAGTTCGGATCCGACCTCAGACACTTAACACACAAACAAAAACCTAGCTGTGTGACCTTGGGCAAGTTACTTAACCCCAATTGCCCTCTAAAAAAAGCAAAAAAAAAAAAAAAATATATATATATATATATATATATATATATATATATATATATATATATTTATAAGAGGGTTGATCTGTTTTGCCCTGATATGCCAATCATAGGGGTGCAGACCCTCCAAGACAATACTGAGATACCAAAGAAAGAGGGGCCCGTGCCTACTTGGTTGTAAGTATATGTAGGCTTCTTAGGATTTGTTAGGTTAATTGGGTTATTTGAGGGAGTTTACTCAAGAGACTCAATCCTTTGGGGCAGGACAAAATGATGTAATGGATCCTTATACCAACTCCAGGCCAGGTCAGATATTATATAGAAACAGAACAAAGAAGGCATGGTGCCAGGGATGGCCCATACTTGCCTGCAAGTTTTCCCATTGGATAGTTAGAGCTTCTTATGCTGTTTACATTACTTCAAGGTAGTTTACATTGTTCCCTGCGGCAATAGGTCACATTCCTGTTCTGACCTACTTCTTTACAGATGGCCTATGTCAGTGTCTATTCTTTTATTCATTTCTCATTTGAGCTGTATCAGTAGTTCTTTTTGGTTTTTTTTTTTTTTTTTTTTGCTTTTTGGAGGGCGGAAGGCAGGGCAATTGGGGTTAAGTGACTTGCCCAAAGTCACATGGCTAGTAAGTGTTAAGTGTCTGAGGCTGAATTTGAACTCAGGTTCTCCTGACTCCAGGGCCAGTGCTGTATTCACTGCGCCACCTAGCTGCCCCTATCAATAGCTTATTTCTTTCTTTTTTTTTTTTGGAGGGCAGTTGGGGTTAAGTAACTTGCCCAAGGTCACACGGCTAGGTTTTTGTTTGTGTGTGCATTAAGTGTCTGAGGCTGGATCTGAACTCAGGTCCTTCTGACTCCAGAGCCAACGCTCTACTCACTGCACCACCTAGCCACCCCTCAATAGCTTATTTAAAGAGATATGAATAGATATGAATTAATTTAATACTTTCCCATTTTTATTGTAACAATATTGATATTTATCTTTGCTCTAACAAGTCAGTGGTTTGGCTGTGCATGCATGCGTGCGTGCATGCGTGCGTGTGTGTGTGTGTGTGTGTGTAAAAGAAAATAATATTCTTTATATATAAATATAAGGCTCCCTAAGTTTGGCCATTTTCACCTATGAGTCCTGAGACATAGTTTCTGTGATCCTTTATCCTCACCTTTTTATTGAAATGACCAAATATTAAAGTATATGTTTATTTAATTTGGAGGGTCTTAATGAGTAAAGTAAAAGAAAGTAAAATTTATTTTCTTCATCTCCTGGCAACAGATAGTACACGAACTCTGATTATCTTCATGGTGGTCTTTCTACAAATGCTCATCATAAGCACTGCTATACAAGGACTGAGTGCCCCTCAGTTTATGTTTCTTATTGCCTTTGGCCGTACCAAGTCCATCATTTATTTGCCCCACCGAGAAAAATTTATGAATCATTCTTTTTCTTTATCACAACTTTTGTCTTCTGATTTAAATTATTGTGAGAATACCAAGATTGATATGATTTAGTTTTTTGAGAAGCATGTCTGTTTGATCACTGGGCATTTAGACTACCTAGAGGTAATATTTATAGATGGCCTAAAAATATGTGATTCTTAACACCTTATGACCACTTTTCATCTATTCTATCTCTACCACTGCAGAAGTGGAAGAGGCTTGGACTAGACTGAGGCCTCTTTGTATTTCTCATTATTTCATGGGTTGCCATGGACAAAGAATTCAGTGGGCAATATACTATTTATTAATTTCTTCAGATCTAGGAGCAAGTATACTATTGAGGAGTTTCTTCAAGTTTAATTAGGCTAATCCTTGGAAAGATTTAGACTAATACTATTCTTGAAAATTTTCCAGAATGGTATCATCTGCATCATCCCCCTTTCCCCTACTCAGGAGAGTGAGTGAGGGTAAGATATTCCATTTAGTATGTATGTGAGTCTCTCCTTGAGCCAACTTCAATGAGAATATGCTTTTGCCTTTTTGCCTTCCTGTTCTTCCCCTCCCCTGCAAGTACTTCCCCTTGCCTCTTCTACATGAGATAGTTTACCCTATCCTGTCTCTCTCCATCTCCTCTTGCCACTTTCCTCCCCCACCTCTTGACTTCACCCCTTAAGAATCATCCCTTCCTTGGGGCAGCTAGGTGGCACAGCGATCAGAGCACCGGCCCCGAAGCCAGAAGGACCCAAGCCCGGATCCGGCCCCAGACACCCAACACACAAACAAAAACCCAGCCTCGTGACCCCAGGCAAGTCACCCAACCCCAATTGCCCTCCAAAAAAAAAAAAGAATCATCCCTTCCCATCAAATTCAACCTGTGCCCTCTATCCATGTATACCTGTGAACATATGCCATGTACCCTTCTTCAATTATTTTCATAATGAGAAAGGTTTCATCAAACACAGTTGTTTTTCCATGTAGGAATGTAAATAGTACAACTTTGATAAGTTCCTTTTGATTTCTTT
This sequence comes from Gymnobelideus leadbeateri, assembly GCA_011680675.1. NCBI lineage: Eukaryota > Metazoa > Chordata > Mammalia > Diprotodontia > Petauridae > Gymnobelideus > Gymnobelideus leadbeateri. Next base: position 127,632 of record WOXC01009818.1, on the reverse strand, counting down.
TCCTTGATTACCTTCTCAAGCATCTCTTGCTTCTTGTGTCTGAATGTCAAATTTTCTATTCAACTCTGGTTTTTTCATCAAGAATGCTTGAAAGTCCTCTATTCCACGGAATGACCATATTTTCCCCTGAAACAAGATACTCAGTTTTGCTGGGTAGGTGACCCTTGGGTTCATTCCCAGCTCTTTTGCCCTCTGGAATATCATATTCCATTCCCTTCGAACCCTCAGTGTAGAAGCTGCCAGGTCCTGGGCTATTCTGATTGTGTTTCCACAATATTGAAATTGTTTCTTCCTGGCTGCTTGTAGTATTTTCTCCTTGATCTGGGGATTCTGGAACCTGGCTATAATATTCCTGGGAGTTTTCTTTTTGGGATCATTTTCAGGAGGTGATTGGTGGATTCTTTCAACCTCTATTTTGCCCTCTGGATCTAAAACATCAGGCAGTTTTCCTTGAGAATTTCTTGAAGGGTGATTTCTAGGTTCTTTCCTTGATCATGGCTTTCAGGTAGTCCAATAATTTTTAAATTGTCTCTCCTGGATCTATTCTCCAGGTCAGTGGTTTTTCCCATGAGATATTTCACATTGCCTTCTAATCTTTCATTTGTTTGCATCTGCTTAACAGCATCTTGATTTCTCATAAAGTCACTAGTTTCCATTTGCTCCAGTCTAACTCTGAAGGAATGAATCTCCTCAGTGAGCTTTCGAGATTCTTTTTCCATCTGGCAAATTTGGCTTTTTAAGGCATTCTTCTCCTCATTGCCTTTCTGAGCCTCTTTTGCCATTTGAGTTAGTCTACTTTTTAAGGTGTTATTTTCCTCAGTCAGGCTGTTGACTGTCATTTCATACTTTTCTTGAATCTTTTTCATTTCTCTCCCCAAATTTTCCCCCACTTCTCTTATCTGCTTCTTAAGGTCCTCTATGGCCTGTAGCCAGCTTGTATTTTCATTTGGGGCTTTTGGTGCAGGAGTTCTGACCTCACAGTCCTCCTCCATGCTTTCAGCCTCTTTGCCCCTAAAATAGGAGTCCAATGTTGAACTTTTCTGTTTATTTTGTTTCATTTGCCTAGGCATGTTGTCACTTAATTACTTGATTTTTGGGCTTGTTGCCACAGTAGGACTCTGCTACCAGATAGGGGAGCCTCCGCCCAAATGTGGGGTCTTCACAACTTCCGCCAGTTGGGTGGCCTCTGTAAAGCCTCCACCCACTCTGGCAAGTTGGATACCCACCCCAAACTTCCCCCCCAGACCACAATCCAGATCCAGGCAGTTTAAAGCAAGAGCGATTAACCCCCAGACTGATTGCTGGATCTCCCTACAATTTGCAGACCAGGAGCTAGAGCCACTACTGACGCTCCAAAATGGCTTCTGTGCAGCTGTTTCTTCAGCAGCTTTTCGCCCCCAGGGGAGGAAGCCACGCATTCCCCAAATACTGGTCCCAAAGTCCATATGGCACTAACCTCTCACTTTGTCCTAGGCATATCTGTGCTGATAATTCTGGAATCGCCACAATTGCTGGTGTTCTGGGGTCCCTCCAGCTGGCTGAAGGCCCGGCCACCCTGGGGCTAAAACCAGGGACCTGGGCTCGGCTCTGCATGCTGCACTGTAGGTTCCCAGCGCACTGTGCTGCCTGCTCTCAGAGCGCTGCGCTGGCCGCTCCCTGCAGGGCTGCTGGGCTGTCCTCAGCAGGAGGTTAGCTTCTCTGTGCCGTTCTGTGGGTGCTAGGGCTTCAGAAGTTGTTCGGAGTCCCCTTTCACATTGTTTGAAATTTGTGTGGGGCAGAGCACATTGGAAAGGCTGTTTCTACTCCGCCATCTTGGCTCCGCCCCTCCCAAGTCATTTATAAAAACATTGAATAGCCTAGGGCACTTAGCTAGTTCAACCATGCTCATTTTTTAAAATGGAGGAAACTGAATCCAGAGAGTTTATAACTTGCTCAAGGTGAAATGGTCTTGTAGCAGAAGAGCCAGGACAAGCTGTCTTTAGCGCTATCTTTTATGCCAGTGAAACTTGCTGACCTCATCCCCCACTTTGCTTAGCAAAGAATAACTGGGTCTTTCTTGGAGTTTATAAAGGCCCTGCCACTGATCTAGGTCACCCTGGGCAAGTCATTTAACCTCTATGAGTCATAGTTTTCCAAGTATAAAACATAGATAATCATGTCTGTCCTGCCTACCTCACCGTATTATTGCAAAGCTCAAATAAGATAATACAAATGCTTTGAAAATTGAAGCATTATATGTAGTTTAAGGTTTTATATAATTTATATATTATTATATTGCTATGTTATGGCATGCATACATAATATATTATAATATGTGTATTATTTAAAATTTGTGTATTTTATGTACTGTCATTCTATAAATTATAGCATTAGTTAATATTATATAGCATACCCAATTCTAAATTTGTTATTATTGTTGTTGTTGTTACTAAAGTTTCATACTTCAGAGTGGACTCTTCCCCCAGAAAAGAAGGCTCAAGGTAATCACATTTCTTTCGGCTTTACAAAGTGAATACTGGTCGCAGTGCAAAAATAAGTCTAGATGGGAGGGTTTTTTGGCAATGAATGACTTATTAGCTGGTTAACACTTGGATACACATACATATGCACATATATTTCTACATATTGTACAAATGTATAGGAATACATATACATACATAAATATATAAATATATAAATATATATATATAAATATATATATTGCTTGCTTGGTCTTCTACCTCAATTTGAAATCTTTGAGGGAAGATTGTTTAACCATGATTGGTTAGCTTAAAGGCTAACTTAAAGGCTAACTCCTCATTTCAAAATTCTATGAATTTTTGTATTTCTTTTATCAGGTCAAGTTTTTCTTTCTAATTCATTCTGCCATTCTCTTCTTCTGGTGGGTAACACTATCCCATTAATTTTCACATTAATAGGAATGTTTGATATTGCCTCTATAAATTCTGTAATAACATTTTCTTTTAAGAAGTCACCCCGTTCCAGGTGATTGTAGTTTATGTTGCTTGGAATAATCCGATTGCAATCTCCTCCCTTCCTTTTCTGGTTTCAATAATGCCAGCTCAGACCCAAATCTAAGAATTCCCCTCCTCTTCCTTCTGAAATTAGCCTTCTCTAGAGGTACTTTGTTTTTCTTGAAGTAGTCCCTCTCTCTGACCTCACCCTCAGACTCCGAAACTTCTCCTCTACTTCCTTATTTCAGGCCAGCACCCTCAGCACTTTATTCTACTTTTACTTTTCCCTTGCTGTGCCCAGATTAAAGTGTGGTTTATGAGTTTCCCTTTCCTGGCCCCACTCCACCCCCATCTCTATATCTGAAACCCTTTCACTTGTGGCATCCTGATCTCAAGAAACACTAAGCCTCTCCCTATGCTTACCCTCTAGTTTGTCTCCCAAAGGACAATATCTATGTCTTCCCATTTTAGCATATGAGCACCTAACCCTTTTGGATATTTAAAATTATTTGTTTTCTTAAGTTTCTTTTGTATATTTCATTTATACATTAAAGATACTTCCCAAATTGTTTTTTCCCCTGAAAGACATGGTGAGAAGTCAATTTTCCAACTGTATGATTGCACACAAGTTGAAAGAATATTATCCTTGGTTGTAAGATATTTTCCTTTGCTTTTCCATATATCTTAGTCCAAATTTCCTACCTTTTCCCTGTTGGTGAGCAGTTTTTCTAAATTCTGACTGGACTTCCTTTGTACATGAACCATTGCTTTCTTGTTACTTACAATATTTTTTCTTTAATGTGATTACTTTTGGGCTTGAGTATCACATTTCTTGGTGAGTTAAGTTTGGGTATCCTTCTGTTATCATCATATGGGTTCTATTGATCTCTATTTTGCCTTTTGATTCTAATACTTCTAGGGAATTTTCTTCCTTGATTTCCTTAATCATGATCATTTGTTTTATCGTGTTCTTTAGAGAAGCAAGTGATTCTTAAGTTTTCTTTCTGAGTCCTGGCTTATAGTAGAAAACAACTTGCTCTAGAGTCAGAGAATCTGTCTCTGATGATGTCAGGCAAATTACTTATTTTCCCCAGGCCTCAGTCTTCTTATCTATAAAATGAGGAAGTTGAACTTAAAAGTCCCTATTAGCCCTAAACATGTGATGCTATAAATTTTTTTTTTTAGGCAACGAGTTAAGTGACTTGTACAGGCCCACACAGCTAGTGTCTGAGGTTGGATTTGAACACAGGTCCTCCTGACTCTAGGACTGGTGCTCTATCCACTGCACCACTCAGCTGTTCCTGAGCCTATGACTTTAGAAGCAGTATCATGCTTCAAATTTGCATCTTTGATCTTGCTCTAATAACCTTTATTGCATTATTGACCTCCATCTTCCTCATTTTCTTCTTTAGGGTATCCATTGCCTTGCTAAAATTGTCTAACCTGTGTTCTAAGTCATCAATTTGTTTAAATTTTTCATTAATAATTTTAATTCTGTTCCTTATCTCTTGTTACAAGTTTTTAATTAGACCTTCCAATTCTGGACATTCTTATGGCTATTCTTTTTTTTCTTCTTCTGAGTTTCTAATAATAGTTACTTAAGAATTATTTTCTTTTTCTGAACATTTCCCTTGGCAACCTTTTACCCTAAAGTATTTCTTTACGATATTTAAATAAGACACCTTTCTCTGCTTGTTCATTTTTTCAGTTTCTTAAGTTTTCCTAGGAAGAATTTTCTGATTAGGACTTTTTTTATTTTCTCTTCTTTTGTTCTTTTTTGTTTACCTTTGCTCAGTTTTTGCTTTCTTAAGGTGATAAAAGGGATCCAGAATTCTTGTTCAGCCATCTTGCTTCTGTCAGTCCCAATTCCCATATTTTACAGATGAGCTTTTTTGGTTACCATCGAAATATAGCTGGCTGTTCACAAGTTAGTGGAACTATGGAGAACCTTGCTGAGCAATATTTTATGTATTTTAGGAACAAAAAAATCAACAGATGTATAATATTTTTTCTTTTTTCAGAATTTCCACAAAGCATATGTTTAAATATCTCTTTCTCCTAAATATGCTAATTCACCTAATATAATCGCTATTTTTAGAATAGTCAATGTATCAAATTTCATTTACATGTAATAGGTACTTAGTAAATATTTGAACTAGATTGGATTATGATATAATCTCAATCAGAGAGAAATAAAAAAATTATTGTGCAATGGTAGAGGATGAGTTTGTTTTTTTAAGTAGAAGGAGCAAATCTTATTGGGAACTCTGTTATATATTTTAGAAATGGAAGATTAGTTAATAAAATAAGGAAAAAAAATTTTTTCTGGAGTTTTTGTAGTAGATGTGAATTTTTCCTTATTGAATAAACTAAAAAGTCTATTCTGTAAGAATGGAACAGCATAGTATAGTGGACAGAGGAATGGATATAAGTCAGGAAGACTAGAGTTAAGGGCCTTCCTCAGCTTAATTAGCTGTGTGATGTTGGGCAAGTTCTCTGAGCCTGTTTCCCTAGCTATAAAATTAAGATTATAAATTTTGTAGCACTTACTTCATATTGTTGTTATGAAGGTCAAATGAGATGTTTGTAAAATTCTTTCCAAATTTTTAAATGCTATATACATGTTAATTATTATTATTAATTTTATAGATCAGGACATTGTTAAAGTTAATGATGGAAGTGCTTTTTATATGGATCTAGAAGTGGCACCAAAGAAATCAAGGGAAGCTCAAGCAAATGAGGATGACCAAACAGAAATGATCAGTTGTAAGTACAATAATATTAAAAGTCTTTAAACTATGTATTAATATTATATTAACCCAGGGCATATTTTGATGATTTTTTGAAGATTTTTAATCTTTGTTTTGTCTCTGATTTTGAATATCTTAGGAATATCAGAATAAAAATTATGAATAAATGAGATTAAATTATAATGCAATTAAATTACAGTCATAAAATTTTAGAACAAGAGACAGTTTTACAAGCCATCTAGTCAACTAGATAAGGATCCCATCTATGACATCTATATGTAGTCATTCCACCTTTACTTGAATACCTAATTTGACTTTTGGAGGGTTCTAGTTGTTAGGAAACTTTTCCTTGTAAAGTTTTAATTTGCCTCTCTTCAAACTTCTACTGTTGCTCCAGCAAGTTGTCTTTCTTCCATTATCAGGCCTTCAAATATTTGAAGAAAGGTATCCTATCTTCCTGTAAGTCTTCCTTTCTTCTGGCTTAATCTCCCCAGTTCTCTCAACTGATTATCTATGATATGACTTTGAGGACTGTCACCTTCTTGGTCACTTTCTTGGTTACCACTTCTGGATACTCTCCACCTTTACTGTGTTCTTTCTAAAATGTGGCACTATGGGGACTGACTGAAGTGAAGGGAGGAATTTGTAAACCCTAAAGGTAAACTTTAATTTCTGACAAAACTCTAGAACATATTTTTAAGAAGATAGTTAATGAATGTCTTGAAAAGGAAGTAGGCAGCAAGAGGCAGCAAGACTTCATCAAGGATGGATAATGATAGACAAATCCCCCTTTCTAAGAGACTAAATAAAGCATAGATAGATAAGGAGAGTGCTAAAAAATATAGTTGACTCAGATTTCAACAATGCATTTGGCAAATGTTCCTAAGGCTATCTTCATGGACAGGAGGGAGAGATGTGGACTAGACATTTGTACTCAGAATTGTTCAAATGACCAGAGTAGGCATTATGGCTCAGTGTGAATGTGGATGGAGGCACAGATGGCATGCTTGTCAGATTTACACATCACACAAATCTAGGAGGGAAAGCTGAGACACAGGGTGATAAGAGCCAAGATCTACAGAGGCTTTATTGGCTTGCATCATTGAGCTAAATCTATTAAGACGCTACTTAATGGGGCTAAATGTAGTAAAAAAATCAATTCCACCAGTACAAGATGGGGAAGGTCTAGCTATATGATTTGTGAGGGAAAAACCAGGGGATTTTAATGGGCTCAATATGAGTAAATAATGTGGTATGACATTTATCCCACTCCCAAACTATTTAATTAAGAAACTGTCCAGAATGTGACAGGTGTTCTACTATGTTTATATTCTTGAGGCAGCTTTTGTTGTTATTTAAATCATTTCAGTCATGTCTGACTCTTCATGATCCCATTTTGAGTTTTCTTGGTAGAAATATTGGAGGGGTTTGTCATTTTCTTCTCCAGTTCATTTTATATATGAGGAACTAAGGGAAACAGGGTTAAAGTGACTTGCTTAGGGTTATACAACTGATAGTGTCTAAGGTTAGATTTGAATTCAGAAAGATGAGACTTCCTGACTTCAGGCCTGGAATTCTATCCACTCTGCCATGTACCTGTTCTCGAAAGACTTAGTGCAGTTTTAAGGTGCCCTAAAAACTTAGTGCAGATTTAAGTCTAAATACACAGGGGCCTGGCACATAGTGAATGCTTAATTGTTTTGGACCATTGTATTGATCAGACTAGCTGTCTTTCATAGTCGATCACCTTACAATATTGCTGTTACTGTGTACAATGATCTCCTAGTAATTCTCATTTCACTTTGCATCAGTTCATATAAATCTTCCCAGGTTTTTCTAAAACTGTCCCCCTTATCATATCTTATAGCATAATAGTATTTTATCACAATCATATACCACAACTTTTTCTATCACTCCTCTCCATTTCTGATTCTTTGTTATCACAAAAACATTGATATAAATATTTTTGTACATATAGATATTTTTCCTTTTTCTTTGACCCTTCAGGGTACAGATCTAGTAGTGGTATTTATGGGCCAAAAGGAATGCCCAGTTTTATAGTCCTTTTGGCATATTTTGAAATTGTTCTCCATTTTTGTGTGTCTATTTTTCTTTTTTTTGCTTTTTGGAGGCAGGAAGGTAGGGCAGTTGGGGTTAAGTGACTTGCCCAAGGTCACACAGCTAGTTTTGTGTTAAGTGTCAGAGGCCGGATTTGAACTCAGGTCCTCCTGACTCCAGGGCCAATGCTGTATTCAATGCGCCAACTAGCCACCCCAGTGTGTCTATTTTTCAACATTCCCTCCAGCATGTCAATTCTGATAGGTATGAGGTAATATCTCAAGAGTTGTTTTAATTTGCATTTTTCTAAATAATAATGATTTAGAGCATTTTTTCACATGATTATAAATGGCTTTGATGTCTTCTTCTGAAAACTACCCATTCCTATCCCTTGACCATTTATCAATTGGGGAATGTTTCTTATTTTTATAAAGTTGACCTAGTTCCTTATACATTTCAGAAATTAAGCCTTTATTAGAGAAATTTGCTGTAAAATTTTTTGATATTACTTCATTGTCCATGTACCCTTGAGCAAAATGTAGTTTCCTTGATTAGCTCTTTTAATTAAGTCTATTTTTGATTTTGCTTTGTCTGGATTGCTACCCCTGCCTTATGATGTTATGATGATTAATTTCCCTCCACCCTATTTTCTTCTGTTTCTCCTCCCTTTCTTTTTACCCTATTCCTCTTCAAAAATACCTATCACTCCTCTCCCTCCTACCCCACTTTTCTCTTATCCACAACTGATAATATGTATATGTATATGTATATGTATATGTATATGTATATGTATATGTATATGTATATGTATATGTATATGTATATGTATATGTATATGTATATGTATGTATTCTTCCCTCTTTGACCCAATTTTAACAAGAGCAAGGTTTAAGCATTGCTTATCACTGCTCCTATTTCCCCCTCTACTTTGGGGATTTCTTTCCCGTTTTTTTAGATCATACCAACATAATCAACTTATACCTGTACCTTCTCTATTCTCCTTCTAACTGCCCTAATAATGATAAATTTCTTTGGAGTTACATGTATTCCTTCTCATAAATTGTAAACATTTAACCTTAGTGAGTTGCTTCTGAATTTTCTTTCATGTTTACTTTTTTATGCTTCTCTCGAGTCTTGTGTTTGGATGTTATATTTTCTGTTCAGCTCTGATTTTTTCATCAGGAATGCTTAAAAGTCCTATATTTCATTTAATATTATTTTTTTTCCTCTGAAGGATCATACTTGGTTCCTTTGCTTTCTGGAATATCATATTTCAAGCTCTGTGCTCCTTTAAGAGTGGAAGCTGCTAAATCTTGTGGGATGCTGACTGTGGCTTGATAATATGTGAATGGTTTCTTTCTGGCTGCTTGCAATATTTTCTCAACCTTGGAGCTCTGGAATTTGGCTATACATTCATTTTTGGATCTCTTTTAGAACAGTATCAGTGGATTCTTTCCATTTCTTTTTACCATCAGGATCTAAAATATTGGGGAAGTTTTCCTTGAAATATGATGTCTAGGCTCTTTCTTTGGTTTTGACTTTTCAGTAATTCAATAATTCTTAAATTATCTCTCCTTGATCTATATTCCAGGTAGTTGTTTTTTTCTATGAGACATTCATATTTTCTTCTGTTTTTTTTTCAGTCTTTCAACTTTGTTTCACTGTTTCTTTATGTCTTATGGATTCATTAGGTTCTACTTGCCCAATTCTAATTTTTAAGGAATTACTCCTTTAGTTAGTTTGTGTACCTCTTTCTTCCACTTGGCCAATTCTGCTTTTTAAGTAGTTGTTATTTAATGAATTATTATACTTCTTTTACCACTTGGCCAGTTCTGTTTTTGAAGTGTTTTCTTCAATATTTTTTTTGTGACTCTTTTGCTGAGCTGTTAATTTTCTTTTCATAATTTTCTCACATCATTCTCATTACTTTTCCCAGTCTTTCCTCTACCCTCTTATCTGTTTCTTTAACTCTTCTAGGAATTCTTGTTGGGCTTGTGTCTAATTTGAATTTTTCTTCAAGGTTTTGCTTCTGGCAGTTTTCATGTTAGTGTCTTCTTTTGAGTTTGTGTCTTGATCTTCCCTGTCAACGTATTTACTTTTTTATGACCAAGTTCTTTTTTGTTGCTGTTGTTGTTTGCTTGTTTTCCCAACATATTTCTTGACTTTGAACTTTATTGTTAAAGCTGTGCTCTGATAGGTGGCACAGTGAATAGAGCACTGACTCTGGAGTCAGGAGGACCTGAGTTCAAATCCGGCCTCAGATACTTAACACTTACTAGCCATGTGACCTAGGGCAAGTCGCTTAACCCCAGTTGCCCTGCCTTCCCCCCTCCAAAAGACAAAAACAAACAAAAAAAGAAGGTAAGCTCCTTGAGGGGTGGCTAGGTGGTGCAGTGAATAGAGCACTGGCCCTGGAGTCAGGAGGACCTGAGTTCAAATCCGGCCTCAGATACTTAACACTTACTAGCCATGTGACCTCGGGTAAGTCACTTAACCCCAATTGCCCCTGCCTCCCCACCTCCAAAAAAAAAAAAAAAAAAGCAAAAACAAAAAAGTTGTACTCTGCCCACCTAAGGGTGGGGGAGTCACTGTCCCAAGCTTTAGGCTCTTTCTTGCTACTGTTTTCAGAGCTACTTCGGGGTCTCCAAGTTTTTGGTGCTTCTAAGGTGGTATGATCCTGGGAGAGGTGTGGTCACTGCTCTTCTAGTCTGTGCTCTGATCTTTATCCCTAGGAATGGCCCTTACTCCCCTGTGGCCTCAAATGTTGGTGTTCCTCTATGCCTGGAACTATGAACAGATCCTCTGCCTTCCTGCAACCATTAATGCTAGTGTTCCATTCTGTTTTGGAACTGCCACCAGGGCCCCAGCTCCCTAATGATCAGCCATAAGTGATCTTCTCCTCCCTGCAACTGAAACCCAGAACTGAGATGCAGAACTTCAACCTAGGACTTTGTATGGGCAACAGAGTGCCAGGAAAGAGTCCCATGTAATCTTTTTCTGACCACTTGTCTGACCCTCCCCCCACCCCGCACCTTACCATCTCTGAGCTGAGAGCTCCTGAAACTGCTCCTGTTACGGTCATGGCTGGTACGACCTCAGTGTGTGCTCTAGGCTGGCCCCTACCCCACCATAGACATCTCTTGCCAACTGCCTAAAGTTGTCTTAGGGTGGAAAGATTTCTCATTCTGACCTTTTGTTGGCTCTGCTCCTCCAGAATTCGGTTTGAGGAATTATATTAAAGTTGTCCAGAGGGGATTGTTCGGAGAGTTCAGCTGGCTTGCTACCTCTACTCCACCATTTTGGTTCTGTCCCTCTTATAGATTTTCCATGGAATTCTAGAAGGCCTTTCTTTGAACTCTTGAGAATCTATTCTTTAAAAATTTATGGTACATTATTAGAGTATACTTTTCTCTCTTCTGTTATGAAAACCAAGATGAGAATAGAGACTTCCCCTCCAGGCATCCTCATCACTGCTATTTCAGTAACTAGTTCTTGATTAGAATCAGGTCCAGAATAACTGTTTTGCTTATCACTTCCCTTCATATTTTGAAAAATGATGTTATCAGTAAGGGAGGGCCAAAGCTTGTTGGTTGCTCTGCTTTGGGCAGAGACAGAACTCCAGCAGATGCCTAGATATATTTTCACTAGAATAGAAAATCCCCCAACATTTGCTACATGATTTCATCAGATTCATCAAAATCCTTCTCTTTACTTAGCTGTCAAACCCTCTCTGCTCAGTCTGCATTGTCAATATGCTTACAACACAGTCATCTACTCATACTAAAATGATCAGAACGAACCTTCCTGGCTACTGAAGTTTATATTTTCAAAAAAGAAAATTAACAAATTCATTTAAAAAGAAACGTCTCGTCCATTTATACAATTTTCACTGTAGGTCTGCTTAGTTGTTTTTTTTTTTTAATATTGAATTGACTAAAAGCACCTACTCTTGTAGTACATGAAGAGGATGATGTTGAAAAGAAAATTGCTTTGCCTGACCTATCTCCAAGCCAAGCTGATCTAATCAGTAGGTATAACATTACTTAATGCTTTAAAATTATATTAAGAGAAAATTTGTCTTTTAGCTTATAAATGTGTCAAAGCCTTATCATTGTTTTATCTTTAAGGTTTGCCTTGGCCTTTTGATAACCTAGAAGAAAATAGAGAATTGGGAATCCTGTATGTCCCTCAGGTAGGGCCAGAAAGTCACCAGACTGAGCCATGTAGGAAAACGTTCATTAAGATTGTCAGCAAAACTTGCATGCTCGATCATGTAGAATCATCTATTTTTTTCTTTTGTCTATCCCTATGATTTCATAGATTTATGGGGTCCCTATTGAGGAAGCTCCCTCTAGCAGGACAGAACCATAACTGTTGTAGAACTTGGAATCTCAGAGAGTTGCCTTGGGCACTGAGAGGTAGTGGCACAGAAGCAGCTCCATGGCCCAAGGCATCCTGGTGGCCCAGTCGATATATGGATCACTATGCCCAGAGCCCAGGAGATCTGAGTATAAATCCAGTCTCAGATACTTACTGGTTTTATGATCCTTGCAATTCACTTAACCTCTGTCTGCCTCAATTTCCTCAACTGTGCAGTGAGGAGAACACGTACCTCACAGGGTCCTATTGTGAAAATCAAATGAGATACTATCTGCAAAGTGCTCAGCGTAGTGCCTGGTACTTTGGAGGGGCTTAACAAATGCTTATTCCCTCCCACCTCTTCAGCCAACACTAGGCAGAGGCAAGAATAGAGCTGGTGTCTTTCTGACTCCAAGGTCATTGCTCAGTCCAATTTTGGCTCCATGCTCTCATCATATATATTTGTAATTTTAAAAAAGTTAGGATGGACCTTATTGGGTGTTCAATTGTGTGTTTTCAGAAGGGTAAACGACTAATAAAATGAGAAAATAACTGTCTCAGCCTTTTCCAGAATAGTTATGTTAAAATACTTTCCCTCTGTTGAGTGAACTAAAAGCATCTCATTTGTAGTTCAGGAAAACGGAAAGGTCAAAGATAAAAGTTCTTTGCCTGAGGATCTGCAGACGAACTCTAAAGAGCTACATAAAGACCAAACAAATGAGTTTGCCCAAGATGATGTTAATACTAACAATTAACAAATAACTTTTAAATACTTTAAAATTCAGGAGTTCTTTGATTCAGATTCAATAGGAATTTTAATCTTTAAGGTTTACCTTGATGGAAAATGCCCTGAGAAGAGTAAAAAAGAAATGTGACTGTTCCTTAACTGTTGACTATAATCAGAGTCACTCCACAAGCTACCCTTGAAAATCTTCATTACTTTATTGTTAAGCTATCTACTAGGCTCAATTGTGCTTCATTGTCATAGACCCAAAATTTAATGTAAGGATAGACTGTTTCTATATTTTTAAAAAATTTTTACAGGATGTATTTTAAAATAGGTTTTCTCTGTTGAATAGATTACAAACTTCTAATTTTGTAGTTATAGAAGTATTAAGGGGAAGACTGCGGATCTAGATTTAGTTGAGGGTTCTAGCTCAAGGTCAAACAAAGTACGCTGCCTAAGGTGACATATTCAGTGATTAGTACAATATTCACCAATTTTTTAGTGTTCTTAAAAATTTTATTCAGTAAGGGGAGTTTTCCCTTTGGTTTATAAATATATATGTGCTTGATTTAAAAGAAAAAGTCATTACACTTTACCTTTGACTTTAAAAACCCTCAGAAGACAAAAATGGAATTTTCAAATAGGTTTGCTTCCCAATCATGACTATAGAGTAATGAGATCCATTCCACAAAATATATTAAAGACTTCTAATTGAACAAAACAATACAGCTAAAATGAAAAGTAGGAAAATGAGAAAATCTGCAGCAGGTTTCTCTGATAAAGGTCTCATTTCTCAAATCTATAGGAAATGAACCAAATTTATAGGAAATAGATCCATTTCCCAGTGTATAAATGCTCAAGGGATATGAGCAAGCAGTTTTCAGAGGAAGAAATCAAAGCTATTAATTTTCATATGAAAAAAATGTTCTAATTCACTAGTAATTAGGGAAATGCAAATTAAAACACCCTGAAATGCCACCTCATACCAATTAAATTGGCTAAGGTAACAGAAAAAGAAAATGACAAATGCTGGAAGAGACAATGCTGGGAATATAGGTACACTAATACATTGTTCATAGAGTTGTGAACTGGACTAAACACTCTGGAGAACAGTTTAGAATTATACTCAAAGAGTTATAAAACTGGGTATAACCTTTGACCCAGCAATACCACTATTACGTCTATACCTCAGAGAGATCAAAGGAAAAAGGAAAAGAACTCACATACAAAATATTTATATCAGCTTTTTTGTGATTGCAAGGAATTGGAAGCTGAGAGGATGCTCATCTTACGGGAAATGGCTGAAAAAGTTATGGTACAGGAATGAGATGGAATACTATTGTGCTGTAAGAAAAGATGAAGGAAACGGTTTCAGAAAAACCTAGGAAGACTTATATGAACTGATGCAAAGTAAAGTGAATAGAACCAGAAGAACAATTTACACAATGACAGTGATATTTTAAAGCTATTCAGCTGTGAAAGACTTAGTAACTCTGATCAACATAATGACCCATCATAGTTCCAAAGGATTCATTATGGATAATGTTAACCACCTCCAGAGAGAGAATTGATGAGCTCAGGATACAGATTGAAGCATATTTTTTTTCCTTTCTTTTTCTTGTATTTTTTTTTTTTTGGCAGGCGTAGAGGTGGGAAGGGGAACATGGCTATTGATTAATTTTTTTCGCATGATTTTATATTTGTAATGGGTTTTATATTTCTTGCCTTTTAAATGGAGGGAGCATGGGAGGAGGTAAGGAGAGAAACCTAGAACTAAAAAAGAAAGAAACTTGAATAAAAAAGAAAACAATTCATCTTTAGTACTTATATCTATATTTTGTTCTCTCAGAACACTTTGTTCTGTGCTAATGAATCATGATGCATAGAATTTAATCTATTTGCAACCTGGAAATATTAGAGGGTCTTGTGACCAAGTACTCAGTTACAGATTTTTTTTTTTTTGCTTTTTTTTTTTTGGAGGGCAATTGGGGTTAAGTAACTTGCCCAAGGTCACACGGCTAGGTTTTTGTGTGTGCGTTAAGTGTCTGAGGTCGGATCTGAACCTAGGTCCCTCTGACTCCAGGGCCGACGCTCTACTCACTGCGCCACCTAGCCGCCCCTCAGTTACAGATTTTAAGAGGAGAAAGTAACCAGTTGATGAATGAGCAGGAAAACATTTCATTTCTCCCCACAGTTTTCACAGTGAATTTAGATAGGGTTTTTTTTTCCTATTGAATTAACAGAGTGGCTGTTTCTTGTAGATGAGGAAATAGATGGTGAGGCTGAAGGCCAAAGAAAGCCAGAGTTGGAAAGGCAAGACATTCAGCTTGACACAATCAGTAAGTATGATATCAACAAAATTCTAAATAGTTTAAAATATATTAAGCAAAAGAAGTTTGTTCTTTGGTACATAAATTAGTACTAATCTTATCTTTTGTTTGGAATAGCTTTAGAAAGATAGAAGGAAACTTGACAAGAGAAGGAAACTTGACAATGGTTCTTTTCCAGGTACAACTATCTATTGAGTCCAATTATCACAGCTGAAAATCTTTCTTCCAGTACTGCTCCAGTAGATTTGCTTTGCCTCTGAAAGCCTAGGAAATCTTGAAAGAAAACAGTGAATATACCTGTTTTAGGTGATTCATAGAATTCACAGAATATCATCTATTCACAATTTAGAAATATTGGAAGGATCATGGCTGGGTACTTGTTATAGATTTTGAGAAAATAAATCAATTGATAAATGAGGGGTGAAATACCTAATCCTTCTCCACAGTTTTCACAGTAGATCTGTTTAGATAGAGATTTTCCTCCATTCCTATTGAACTAAGAATGGATATTTCTTGTACCAAGAAAATGGCTGAGTTTGAAGGCCAAAGCCTTTTGCCAGAAGTGGAAAAGCAAGATAGTCAATCTGACACAATAAATAGCAAGTATCATATTAATAAAATTTCAGTTTTAAAATGTATTAAGTAGAAGATTATTGGTACATAAATGAGCACTGATCTTATTTTTTGTTAAACCATGATATTTTCTTTCTTTCTTTCTTTCTTTTTTTTTTTTTGCTCTTTATAGGGCAGTTGGGGTTAAGTAACTTGCCCAAGGTCACACAGCTAGGTTTTTTGTTTGTGTGTACGGTAAGTGTCTGAGGCTGGATCCGAACTCAGGTCCTTCTGACTCCAGGGCCGACGCTCTACTCACATGATATTTTCTTTTGGTTTAGAATATCCTTAGAAAATAGTAGGAAATTTGACAAGGGTTCTCTTTCCCAGACTCCCTTTGAGTCCACAATACTGCTTTCTTGGGTTTGATAGCCTAGCAAACATTGAAAGAAAAAATGAATATAGCCGTTTTTGGTGGATTTTAGGTGATGTATTAGCACAGAATATCATCTATTTACAACTTTGAAATTTAGAAGGACTATGAATGGATATTTAAGAGGAGAAAATAAATAAGTTGACAGACAATGGGGAAAATACCTAATCCTTCTCCAAAGTTTTAATCGTAGATATGTTTAGATTTTTTTTTTCTTATCAAAGAATTCCATTGCCTTCCAAGTATAGGTGTTCAAATCATTCATATGGAATGGCTATGTTGTTATCTTAAAATTTAATAGTTCATTGTGGGTGCATCTAGAAATCTACCATAGAGAATGGCATCAATGCAATAAGTACCAACTTTGAAGTGGGACACTCATACCCATCAAAGGCTATTGATAGATTTTATCTATCTTTACCTTTATCACTGTTAATCTAAACTTCAAATGAAGTATATTCAATTTCAAATTTTCAAATCCAAATTTCTAACACATTATATAAGCTACCAAATCTATATTTAACCAATTAAACATGTAAAGGATGATAATGAATACAAATAGAAAATTTAGAAATCATGTTTGCCAAGCTTGCTTTCCAACTGAAATCAGAGTTAAGCCTTCCCTTGGTCTCCTGTGTAAAGAAGACAGACTTACTTGTGCTAATTTGCCAAATTTCTCAGACCCTTCCATGCAATTAATTTAAGGCCTTAATTTCATCATCCTATGTTGGATAGGCATAAAATGGGTCAGCTAAAACCTTAATCCCCAAACCAATTCCCTGATTGCCAAATTTGTAGAACCAAGGAATTCACAATTAAAATATATGCTCATTCTTTTTCTTTTCTTCTTTGTGTGCTTCCATCCCAGACTAAAGTTTCCTGAAATTTCACGAGGGCTTTTTTCTTCTGCCACTGAAAAGAACAGTCCCCCAAACTTCCCTTAAATCATCTGTTATCATATTTGGTGCCCCTGTATGTATATAGTTCTTACTTTACATTGCACAACTTGGCTAATTAGAAACTGGGTAACTTTCCTTCCCTCTCCTGTTCTGTGACCTTTGTATTCAGCTACTGACTTATGACTCTGACTGCTCCCTAGAGTGTGGCTCTTTTATGAACCCTACATTTCACAAAATAAAAACAAAACTGGGAACATGTACTAGGAGCTGACTGAATTTTACATCATTAGTTGGTTTCATAAGATATACAAGTAATGCAGCTTCATAGGGGCCAATTAGTGTCATGGTCTGTTTGTATACATACATGCTTTCACATAGAAGTTAGAAGGAGGGTTGTAGATAGCAAATAATTTTGTTTCATCTCTGACAATACCAATTTCTCTTTTCTTTATCACAGCTGATAAAGAAGAACCTTCAAGACTTTCAGATGTGATCATCTCATTTACAAGTCTAATACAATAGTTAGACTTAGACAAAGTAATTGGTAAGTGGGGAAGTACAATGGTAGAATTCTGAAATTCATTTACAGGTAAGGGTGGCAGAAAAAGACCTAGAAATTAAAATGAGAGAAAGGTATAGTGCTTTTGTAAACTAATAATGAAAAAAGTGAGCAAAAAGTAGTGGCTTTTCCCTTGAATAATTTATTCCCCTCTAATTAGTCAACTAACCAATATTTTTGGTGGGGAGAGCAGAAGATAAAGTGAAGTTATTTTCATCAAAGAGCTTATGCAACCCATGAAGAAAGTAGATAACTAGAACTAGATTCTAGACCTAGGTTTGTCAGTTTCACAAAATCTTAAACATGTTAGATGATATAGAGGTCAGTTAGTTAATTCCCTCCTGGATGTGTAAATCTCCTATCTGACATCTCTGTGTCTTTCTGCTTGAATGCTTTCTATGAAGGGAAATTCAATACTTCTTGAGGCAGCCAATTCCACTTTTCAATAGCTCTGTTTTATGCCTAAATCAGAGCTATATTGAGCTAAAATCTGCCAACCCATAAATTGCACCCACTGATTTTAGGTCTGCTCTCTAAGGATACAGGATACCTAAATCCTGTTCCATAAAACAGTCCTTCAAATACTTGGTGACAACCAAGATGCTCCCACCAAGTCTCTTCATGACACTAATAGCCCTAATTCCTTCAAATGTACTTTATATGGCATGGTTTCAAATACCCTCTTAAAATATAGATTCTTGAACTGAATTCTGACAAAGGCAGAGTAGAGTGAAACTATTACCTCTCATATCTGGACTCTCTTCCTTCCATTATGGTGTTTTAAGAACAGAAATACTGCTTCAGACAAGTACATTCTAGTCTAGGGGATTAGAATCTAAAAGATGTCTAGCTTTAGATCCCTTCAAACATTAGGATTTTGTAACTACTCCTGGTCTTCAGCAAGTGGTGTAATTCATGTTTTGATGATAAATAGATAAGATTATTTCTGCAGAACACCTACAGATATATAATCTAGGAGGTGGTGATAAGAAAAACACAAAATCAAGTGTTACAAAAATCAAAGAAATTAAGTACATTCAGGAAGACAAAGTATAGAAGCTCTCCAGATGTAACTTTGATAAATTATGATTGAAAGAATTGTTTAAGCAACAGTAACTCATGAAGGCTGTCCATTAAGGCAAGGAGGGATTGGAGTTATATGGTCCCAGCAAGTCTCTTCATCAATGAAGTCATAGACCTTGTAAAGTACTGAATTACATCTCTTTTTAAATCTCTTTAGAGATGAGGACAGAGGATTTATTAGACACAAGAGTCCATTCACCTCCAGCATGGACAGATGCTTCACCAAAAACTAGGCCTTCCCCAAAGCGTCTTCAACAAAAGAAACTATCTGGTAAGAGAGAGACTGTCCGTCAGTAAACATTTCTTAAACAACCATTACAAGTCAGGCACTGTGCTAAGAGCCGAGGATATAAAAAAAGGGCAAAAAGACAGTTCCTGCCCTGGAGAGGCTCCCAATTTAACAGTAGAAGCAATAAGCAAATATATACAAACAAGTTATATATTGGATAAATAGGAAATAATTAACAGTGTCTTGTTCATGGAAAATCGTGGCCATATCTTTGGATCAAAGAATAGTGGAGGGGTGTAAATTGTAAATAGGATAGAATTGGGGGTGTACTTGAAGTACTTTAAATGCCAAATGGAGGATTTTGTTTCTGATCCTGGAGGTGATAGCCATTGGAGTTTAGTGAAAGGGGGATGGAGAGCATGGTTGAACTTTGGCAGTTGGATGGAGGCAGACCCAGCCGCAGGCTATGGCAACAGTCGGGATGTGAGGTGATGAGGGCCTGCACCAGGGTGGGGGCAGTGTTAGAGGAAAGCAGAAGGCACATTTGAGAGAGGTTGTAAAGCAGGTTTGAGAATCATTAGCCTAGAGATGATAATTAAATTTGTGGGAGGTAATGAGATCACCAAGTAAAGTAGTACATAGCATAGTATAGAGGGAGAAGAGAAGAGAAGAGGGCCCAGGAAGGAGCCATGGGGAGCATTTGTGGTTGGTTATCAGATGTGACTGGATGAGCTTTTAGCCAAGGAGACCATGAAGGGTGGTCAGACAGTGGTGCACCAGTGATCTGGAGAGAAACGAGGGTGATCAAGTGCCAAAGGCTGCAAAGAAATCAAGGAGAATAAAGGGCTGAAAAAAGGCCACTGGATCATTGGGGGGATGAGATGGGAGGTCATATTTTAGGGGATTAAGAAGGCACCGAGAGGTGAGAAAGTGGAGGCACCTGTTATAGACAGCCTTTCCAAGGAGTTTAGCCACAGAGGGCAGAAGAGGTATAACCCATGAGCTGTGGGTATCCCCTAATTCTCTATCCTGGGCTCTTTTTTTCTCCTCTACTGTTTTGCTTGGGGATCTCATCAGTTTCCATATATTCGTTACCATCTTTATGCAGATGATTCTCAGACCTATTTATCTAGCCTGAAGTTCTGTCCTGACCTTTAATCTCACATCTCTAACTGCCTACTGAATATCTTGAACTGGCTATCCCATAGACATCTTAAACCAAGAGTGTGCTGGTGTATATTTAACAACTGGCTCTCTGGGGAAAAAATAGACACATATGCCACTGTTAAGTTTAATTTGCATCAGTTATGTGTTCTTTATAACTAGCTGAATTCTAGGCAACCAACAAAACAATAAATCTAGTCTTGAATCTTATTCCTAAGGTATAAGCGCTCACACTGATAATTGACTCAGTGCTTGTGAGCTGCTTTGAGATTGTTTTAGTCCACTCCTGCCTTAAATTCACCATGTCCAAAACTGAACTCATGTTTCCCCAACACCAGACTTTCTTACTACTGTTGAGGGTGCCACTGTTCTGCCAGTCCCCAGAGGCTCCTAGTCCAGACAGAATCCTTGGTTCTTCACTCTTCCCTTCTGCCCCCAACCACTTCCCACCAGTCAAATCTTGTCAATTTTACCTTCATAACATCTCTCTTGATAACTTTATTTAACTTATAAATTTAAATGGATTTACTTATGAGCCCAGATAGGGCTGTCTGTAACAGTTCCTAAAGCATAAATACTCTTAGATATTGTGATTTTCCCAACCAACTCCTGAAAGAGGAAGGGATAATAATAGTTGGCATGATATTATTATTAGCTAGCATTTATATAGTGCTCAAAGGCTTGTGGAGCCCTTCAGATAATGTCATTTCATTGCATCCTTGCAACAATGCTATGATAGAGAGTATGATTATCCCCATTTTACATATGGGGAAAATGAAGCTGAGAGAAATTAAGTGACTTGTCCAAGGTCAAACATCTGGCAAATGTCTAAGGCAGGATTTGAATTCGGGTCCTCCTGACTCAAGTACAGCCTCATGACATTAACTTGGCACTCACTTGCCCTATCCTCTCCCAGCAGTCCTGAGAGGCAGGTGTTATAGGGATGACCATTGTCCTCATTTGTGACTGGCCCTGACTGTACCAGGGTGAGCTTTCAAACCAAAGGAGCCCTGGTGTAGTTTTGATGAGGTTCCATAAGGTCACGGGAAAGGAGATTAGAGGGCAAAGTTTCCACAGACAGAGGAAGCGCAGACAGCAAAGTTCATGCAGCTGTTGGGATGAGGCAAGGAGGGCAGACGTTGAAGAAGGTAGAAAGGACAAGTCAGCAGTGTGGAGAATGTTCTGGATGGACTGGGCCAAAGAGGAGAAGATGCCACATGACCTGGCTTTTGTCCTTATCAATGCAGATACGCTGCAAGATGGAAGGGAAGGTCAGAGGAGGCACACCTCAGGACCACACCTGTACCCAGCAAAAAGGATCCTTTTGTCTCCGTTTCATCAGGAAGGTAAATATGATCTCTCAAAGCAGCTACAGACACATGCTGCGACTGAAGAATTATCCTCAATGTTTTCAGTGATTGGTTTGTATAAATTCTGATAGAGGCATTTGAGTATACACTGTAATCCAGTCTTGCTGACACTTATTTCTTATAAACTTAACAGTGGGATATGTGTGTATTTTTTCCCCAGAGAGTCAGTTAAGGAAGTACTGTGGGGTTCAAGAGTAAAGGGGAGTAGTTTCAGAGTCTCAGATTTTCCTTGGCTTAGGCAATAAGGAGGTCTGCACCACTCGTGTGGAGTTCCCCATTGTCTGTGTCTGTGTCCGTGTCATCTCACCCTGGCTGGCTCCCTTTGATGGAAGGTACAGAGCCTGCTTGTTCCTCCTGATTAGTTATGGTTCTCTCCCAACCAGTGAACCCGAGGCTGGATCCTGGCCCAGCTGGTCATTGTGTTTGTCCAGGCAGGCAGACCAATCCCTCTTTTCTCTCCTTTTGCTCAACACTCCCTTTCGATAAAACCTGTGTGTGTGTGTCATAACAAAACCCAATGTCTCATTTCACCTATTTTTCCATCTGAAGTTGTAGAACAAGTTTTTCCCATGGAAAAAAACCAGGCTTCCTCCTTGAAGGGCTTTGGTGTAAAGAGGCAAGTGAAAATGGCTCCACCAGACAGAAAGAGCTGCCTCAGGACCAGGCATTTTCCTCCATTAAGTAAATTCTTTGCAGGTAATTTAGGAATACAGTAATTTAGTGCCTACTGAGATATTGTGGAAAGGGATTTAATTAAAGTGAAACAAAAAGTTAGTTAACATGTGAGTAAGCCTTAAATGTTATGTCCTCATTTCTATGACTGACAGGAAGGAGTACAGGAGAACATAACTACAGTATCTGATGTGGGTCCATCTGACTCACATATGTGCTTTTGGAATGGCCACCCCAGCTGGGACCCCCTAGGGATTCTCTCTCTCTTTTTTTACCTTTATGAAATCTGCTTCTGCTGAGGACACCTTTGGTATACTTTCTCTCCCCGAACTCAGCCCAATCTCTCAGCACTCGTCTGTTTTCTCAGAAACTACTACTACCGTCATCCCAAGGTTGGTGTCATTCGCAATGTCACCTCACCCTCTCTCTCACCCCTAAGTCTGGTTTTTCCTCTGAAATTCAGAGGGTGTATACATACAGAGCCACTTTGAAAACCTTTTACCTTTACCTTCCCATGCCCACTAAAAAATGTACAAAGAAATCTTTCAATTCCCTTTCTGTTTCCCACTGGGTAAGCTATGAAAACTTAGGAAAGATATTAATATCTATGTAGTGGCTTCAGAGATAGACGAGTCTGGGGACTTTGGTGGGTCTTGGATTCATTCTCTTCCATGAAGGAACAGAAGAGGAGTTTGGAAGCAGACAAACCAACCCTTGGAATTAAAGGGAGGAAGGAAGGGGAGTAAAAGGAAGATGATCTGGAGGGTGGGGGTGGAGATGAGTTACAATGGCAGGAGACTCTCATTTCCTGTCTTCCCTAACCTCCGCCCTTCTGAAGAACAAAACACACAGGCTTCCCTGCCTCTTCATCACACACATTCTTTCCCTTTCAGTTTTAAATAAGACCAGTCTACTTCTCCTTGGTTGACTGCAACTGCCCTTTGGTGTTTCTTCCCCTTCTCCATTCTCTCTTTCCCAACATCTGAACCTGTCCCTCATGACAGGCAGCCAGGGAAGTCACTGAAGAAGGTCCCCTCTTCTGTTGCATTAGGACATTTGTTTTTGGCATCTCAAATAGGCCTCTGAACACATTCTCCAATGGAAACCTTGTGACACTGGGTATGTTCTATGGCAATAATAGTATTCTATACCATCTTCATCATGGGTTAAATACACTTTGTGGGCTGCTTTGGTAAGCTAACCTTTGTGTATACCACAGTTGAGGAATTGGAGACTTGGACAGATTATATCTGCGCTGTAGATTTTAACATCCTGATGAGAAGTTTTGTCTCCTAACATAAAGAAAAGCTCTGCCATGTCCTTCCAGAAAATGTGTTCTGCATTTCAGTTTGGTCCTTTGTTATTCATTCAGATTTATGCTGTTCAGTCACTTTTCAGCTGTGTAAGCTCTTCATGACCCCATTTGGGGTTTTCTTGGCAAAGATACTGAAGTGGTTTGCCACTTCCTTCTTCAGTTCATTTTACAGATGAAGAAACTGAGGCAAACAGGGTTAAGTGACTTGCCCAGGGTCACACAGATAGTTGTGTCTGAGCCCAGACTTGAACTCAGGAAGATAAGTCTTTTTGACTCCACGTCTGGCAGTCTGTGCACTATGGTGCCACCTAACTCCCCCATTCAGATATTAATAGGCTAAACATAATAATAGAAGTATAGTGTTTAATTGTTGCTACAGAAATTGAAGGGAAGTCCATCCACTGGGGAATGGCTGAACAAGCTATGGTATATGATTGAAATGGAAATATAATTGTGTCATAAGAAATGATGAGCAGGATGATTTCAGAAAAAAACTGGAAAGACGTACATGAACTGATACAGAGTGAAGTGAGCAGAACCAGAACATTTTGCACAGTAACAGCAATATTATACAATGATCAGCTGAAGGGTAGGTATTCTCAGCAATGCAATGATCCAAGACAATTCCAGAGGACTTAGGATGAAAAAAATGCCATCTACGTCCAGAGGAGGAACTGGTGGAGTCTGAATGGAGATGGAAACATTCTATTTTTCACTCTCCTCCTATTTTTTTTTGCTTTGAGTTTTCTTCCACAAAATGACTAATATAAAAATATTATACATGATTGCACATGTATAACATATATCAGGTTGCTTACTGTCTCAGGGAGTGGGGAGGGGAGGAAAGGAAGAATAGAATTTGGAACTCAAAATATTTTTAAAAACCTGAATGTTAAAAATTGTTTTTACATGTAATTGGGGGGAAAATATTTTTTTAAAAAATAAAAAAATTATTGCTATATAGCTCAAAATAATACTCTTTGGAACTGCCTCACAGTCATTTTTTTAAGCCCAGTGTCATGGCATTTCTTTGGGATTATGCAGCTTATTTCATCCCCATTACCAGCCCTTAGAATGCTCAATTATCTAAGTTTGAATGTGCATACTATTCAGGGCTGGGATTTTTTAATTGTTTAGTTTATTTAATAAGCATTCAGTGGCTACAATGTGTATGGCATTGTCTCCATAACATGTGGATATGTTTTGGCTTTGTTCTCCTTCCCCTCCTCTCCAAAGAAAGGTAAATTTTGATGGCTGGAAGCTGCCGAGTTAACATGGGGTTTACAGGCTAGATTCCTACCTTGATTCCTTTCCTTCCTCTTTTTTTCAAAGACCAAACCTTAAACCCATTTCACTCTGAAGACCACAATAGGTCCCAGCCCAAGCACCACTTAATGGCTTTATTTTGGGCCCTCCTGGCACAGAGTAAATGTCAATAGTAACTGTTTCTTTTTTGACCAGCAACCATGAGGGTCTTTCCTTCCTGGTTTGACTATTATTATTATTATTTTTTTAATTAAAGGAGCTATCCCTTGGGGTAGCTAGGTGGCCAGTGAATAGAGCACCAGCCCTGGAATCAGGAGGATGGAAATTCAAATCTGGCCTCAGACACTTAACACAAAAACTAGCCGTGTGACCTTGGGCAAGTTGCTTAACCCCAATTGCCCTCCAAAAAGCCAAAAAAAAAAAAAAAGAGCTACCCCTTGACTCACTTCTTAGAGACCTATTCACTGAATGAGTCTTACCTCAATTCAAAGTGAGAACCTGAAAAGGCCTTAGCCTGAAAGGGCCAGGGTCTCTCATTGCATCCTGGGTCATCTCCAGCCATCCTGATGAATATCATGCCACTGGACCCATGTGGCTCTGGAGGAAAAAGTGAAGCTAGTGATCTTGCACAGCCCTCTCTTACTCAAATCAAAGTCAACTGCAAGTCATGTCATCATTTCTGTGATGTTATGTCTTTGAAAACAAAGGACAACACAATTTTAAAAATTACCACCAATATAATTCTTTAGAGTTGTAACTATTGAAGGGAATTAAGAAGTATGAGATATGTTGGAGTAAAAAGAGGGACTATTAGAAACAGCTCATCCAAGCCTCTCTGCCCCCAGATTCTCCACAAACTATGTAAAAAAGGACTGTGAAAATCTTCTGGAGCCCCAGCACCCACAGAACGACACAGAGGAGCTAACCTCCCGCTGAGGACAGCCCAGCACCCTGCAGGAAGGACCAGCGCAGTGGTCTGGGAGCCGGCAGCGCGCAGAGCGCAGGAGCTGAGCCGAGCCCAGGTCCACGTGAGCCCAGGTTTTAGCCCCAGGGCGGCAGGGCCAGCAGCCAGCTGGAGGAACCCCAGAACACCAGGAACTGTGGAGACGCCAGAATTATCAACATAGACTTGCCTAGGACAAAGTAAGAGGTTAGTGTCCTATGGACTTTGGGACCTGTATTTGGGGAATGCGTCAGCTCCCTCCCCTGGGGGCTAGAAGCCGCTGAGGAGACACGCCATTTTGTAGTTTTCAGAGGCATTTCCGGCTCCCAGCCTACAAATCGTGGGGAGATCCAGCGATCAGTCTTGGGGGGTAATCGCTCTTGCTTTAACCTCCCTGGATCTGGATTGTGATCTAGGGTGGAAGTTGTGGGTGGGTTTATAGCTTGCCAGAAACGGAAGTTGCCCCCCACACGTTCGGGACGAAAATTTCTCTATCTGGCCTTAAAGCCATAGTGTGGCAACAAGCCCAAAAGTCAAGCAATTAAGTGGCAACATGCCAAGGCAAAGGAAACAGAAAAATGTAACCCTAGACTCCTATTTTGGGGGCATAGAGCAGGAAAAGGACTGTGAGGTCAGAAGTCCTGCTCCAAAAGCCCCAGGGGAAAACATGAGTGGGTTGCAGGCCATAGAGGACCTTAAGAAGGACTTTAAAAATCAAATAAGAGAAGTGGAGGAAAATTAGAAAGAGAAATGAGAAGGATGCAGGAAAAGTATGAAATGAGGGTCAACAGCCTGACTGAAGAAAATAACACCTTAAAAAATAGACTAACTCAAATGGCTAAGGAGGCCCAAAAGGGCAATGAGGAGAAGAATGCCTTAAAAAGTCGAATTTGCCAGATGGAAAAAGAATATCAAAAGTTCACTGAGGAGATCCATTCCTTCAGAGTTAGACTGGAGCAAATGGAAGCTAATGACTTTATGAGAAATCAAGATGCTGTTAAGCAGATCCAAACAAACGAAAGATTAGAAGGCAATGTGAAATATCTCATGGGAAAAACCACTGACCTGGAAAATAGATCCAGGAGAGACAATTTAAAGATTATTGGACTACCTGAAAGCCATGATCAAAGAAAGAACCTAGAAATCACCCTTCAAGAAATTCTCAAGGAAAACTGACCTGATGTTTTAGATCCAGAGGGCAAAATAGAGGTTAAAAGAATCCACAGATCACCTCCTGAAAAAGATCCCAAAAAGAAAACTCCCAGGAATATTATAGCCAGGTTCCAGAATCCCCAGATCAAGGAGAAAATACTACAAGCAGCCAGGAAGAAACAATTTCAATATTGTGGAAACACAATCACAATAGCCCAGGACCTGGCAGCTTCTACACTGAGGGATCGAAGGGCATGGAATATGATATTCCAGAGGGCAAAAGACCTGGGAATGAACCCAAGGGTTACCTACCCAGCAAAACTGAGTATTTTGTTTCAGGGGAAAATATGGTCATTCAGTGGAATAGAGGACTTTCAAGCATTCTTGAGGAAAAAACCAGAATTGAATAGAAAATTTGACACCCAGACACAAGAAGGAAGAAATGCCTGAGAAGGTAATCAGGGAAAAGAAATCAAAAGGAACTTATCAAAGTTGAACTATTTACATTCCTATATGGAAAAACAATAACTGTGACTGATGATATCTTTCTCACTATGAAAATAATGGAAGAAGAGTGTGTGGTCATATGAATACATATGTGAATGTGTGTGTATATGATTACAGTTATATATGGATAGAGGGCATAGGTTGAATTTGTTGGGAAGGGAGAATACTCAAGGATGAAATTATGAGGTGAGAGAGGAAAGTGGCAAGAGGAGATGGGGAGAGACAGGGTAGGGTAAACTATCCCATGTAGAAGAAGCAAGGGGAAGTGGTTGCAAAGGAGGGGGAGAATAAGGAAGGTTAAAAAGACAAAACCACATTCCCATTGAATTTGGTTCAGGGAGAAAATGACATACATACTAAATGGGATATCTCAACCTGCAGCAGGATAGGGGAAGGGGGATGAGAGGAGGGATGATGGAGGGGAGGGCATCCTTGGGGTGAGGGGAGGTTGGAAGTACCCACTATAGAAGAGGGACAGGATCATGTAGGGAATGGACCAGGTGGGGGGTGGGATGAGTGGGAGGGAATTGTAAGCAGCCTTGAACAATATATCTACTATGATAATGTTTTGCATAGCTAGACATGTACAACATATACTGAATTACTTATATCCCAAGAAGGAATGGGTGACAAGGGAGGAAGGAAATGGATCTGAAATTAGAGGTCGTAACATTAAATGTTTCAAATATATATATAAATACTATTATTAATACTCTTTTGCCTATAATTGGGAGATAAGATGTGCAGGCATTGGGACACAAAGATTCATCTTCCTCTAATGGAAAAGTCAGTGGGGGTATGGGAGAAGGTATGGGAGAGAGCAGATTGGAGGAAGCGATATCTTGTGGGACTGCTATTCTGGGAGGTTGGGTAGGGGAATAATGGGGGGAAAATGATTGTAACTCAAAATCTGGTGGAAATGAATGATGTAAAACAGAAGTTAATAAAGTATTTGTTTAAAGAATAAAAAAAAATTTTTAATCACCTGAAAAAAAAAAAAAGAGGGACTATTAATTACAAAGAATTAAAGTCTTATTTGAGCATTCTTCCCTATTATTGATTTAATCTTTCTCTTTTAATGCAATGACACTGTGCTTATTATTAATATAAGCAGAAAAAGAAAGTGAATTATCATACAAGTTACAGAGTCAGCAAGAGAGATCTTCTACTCCTGGGACCAGTCCCTTCAATAGAAAAAAGGAGACATACCCAGGTAACTGCATTTATTTTACAGTATTAACAAAATACTGCCCATAAAAACTAAGCTATTTTATTGGCATCAGAATTTTAAATTTGAAAACAAATTTCCTTATATTAAAATAGCTGTGCTTATAAAAGACACTAATTCCTAACCTTTAGGGAGTTGCCACATTCTGTACCTTGTTCATTTGAAATGTGATGTCCTCCACAAAGTCCTATGGCAGTGCCTCATTCTTGCATGGAGGTGATCCTGGCTTCTCAAGGCTATGTTAGTATGTTTTACCTCACTGGGGTTAAAACGAAATAAAATAAAGCAGGATCCTATCAAGGGATAAGAAAAAAGGACACAAGGGGGAAAAGAATTAATCATAACTTAAAGGAAGAGAAGAAAAGAAAGTAGAAGAGCAGAACAATTAGGAAGACCACTTAGGAGACTAAGTAATCTGGCATGAGATGATGGAGGCCTGGAATGGGGTGGTCCCCATGAGAAGAGAAGGGAAGGAACTAATCTTAGAGACATTTCAAGGGAATAAATGACAGTACTTGGTGCAGATTATATGTCATAAACAAGAAACAAAGTTTCTTGATGGAGATGCTGGAAAAATGGTGGTACCACCAAAAGAAATGTACACTTTAGAAGAAGAACCAATCAATCAATGAATGAATTTACTTATAACTCCTACTTAATGTGCTAGGCACTAGGGATACCATTATACAAGTGAGACAGTCTTTGCCCTCAAGAAACTTACATTCTACTATGGGGATACAACATATTCTTCGATAAATAAAGTAAGGCAGTATGGCCCAGTCAGTTTCAGTGTGGAAAAGACTGATTCACTTTGGGACAAACTGAGTTGGAGATTATAGTGGGACATCCAATTAGACACAAAATGCAGAATTTACAAAAAATTGTAACACAAATGATAGTTTATGGCCAGCAGATATGATAGTCATGGATGTGTATAGAGGGAAGAACTAATTGGTGAAAATAAACATATTTTTAAAAGGACCTAAGTCAGAGCCTGTAGGGTGGGTACCTGCAGACTGTTTGGGGGAAGCAGAGAATACAAGCAGATATAAACAAGAAGAGGAAGAAGCAGAGAGGGAGAGTAGAGACACTGAGGAGGATATGAGACTTTAATGTATTGGGAGGTTAACAATATCAAATGCCCTGGAAAGGTAAAGGTGGATAAAGAATTAAAAAGGTGTTTAGATTTGGAAACATGTCCTGGATCAGTCTGGAGAGCTGTTTCAGTAGATGGATGGGGGAAGCCAACTCTGCAGAGTTAAGGGCACGGATGGATATGAAATGAGGAGAGCAACTGTAGTCACATTTGAGGAGAATAACAGTGAAAAAAATGGTAGGATTATTTTTGAGCAAGACAAAATATCAGATCAAAAGGATGGATGTTCACACATATACATAAATTTATCTTTAAAATTAATACTTAAGTTCAGAAGGGAGGCAGCATCAAGCATGGTGGAGTGGGAAGTTTTTGAGAACTTGACTTTTAGATCTTATGCTAAATGATTATGGCACTTTGGAGTTAAATTAGGTCAGGGGTGGGGAACCTGCAGCCTCGAGGCCACATGTGGCCTTCTAGGTCCTTGGGTGCGGCCTTTTAACTTAAGTCCAAGTTTGACAGGTCCTTTTATTAAGGGGATTTGTTCTGTGAAGTTTGGATTCAGTAAAAGGGTGGCATTTGAGTACCTAGAGGGTCACATGTGGCCTCAAAGTTGCAGGTTCCCCACCTGAATTAGGGGATCTCTAAGCATCCTCCCAGTTCTAAGATTCTTTGATTTTGCTATATTCATATTCAATTTATTCTTATATTGTAAATACATCAATATAATAAGAATAATTAGTCATAGATCTAGAGCTGAAGGGGCATCTGATGACATCTGGTCCAACTTTCCCCTATCTCACAAATGAGGAAACTGAAGCCCAGAAGTAACCTGATTTTCCCTAGCTCATACAGAGTAAAGCTTCAGAGGTAGGATTGGAACCCAGGCCCTCTGTCTCCAGAAACAGTGCTTTTTCCATCATAGCTCACTGCATACTAATCATAAGGCATGATAATATTGATGGCTCGCATTTGTATAGCACTTTAAAGTTTGCAAAATATTTTAGATGTCTTACTTTATACTCACAACAATTCTGGGAAATAAGTGCTATTATAGTCCCAATTTACTGAGGAGGAAACTGAGGCAGAGAGAGATTTAATACTTCCCCAGGGTTATCCAGCTGGAAAATATCTGGGATAGGATTTTAATTCAGGACTTCCTGACTCCAGGTCTAGGACTCTGTCCACTGTAGGACTAGTTAGCTGGCCCCATGACCCAATATTAAAGCTTACAATGACCATCTTTTTAGTTTACATTTCTGAGATGTTGAAATTACATTGTTATAGAAGAAATGAAAAATGTTCCTTTTATAGGGTTAATGAGTGTTGTCAATGCTTGGACCATTTCACTCCAAATAGAGGTGAGTAGATACCAATAACTTGTGAAAATATCTCACTTGACTTTTGCAAAGAATTAAAAAATGCATTCCAAGTTAAATTAAAAAAAATATATTTTTCAACTATCTTTCTGTAGTGGGTGCAAATAATCAATGAAATGTAAATTGCCCATATTTTTAATAATTGGATTTTGGATAATCTTATGGTAAATCCAAGCTAGATTTTTTTAGACAGCTAATAGTCATGTTTTAAAGAATTATTTAGGACCCCAAAACTTATGTAAAGATGGTGGGTGTATATTTATTGCCATCAATTAGTATGTTATTGATATACTGTAAAGAAAGAAATCAATCTAACCTTGGAAGATCATTGACACCTTCTACAACCTAACATAGGAAGAAGTAAATAGTAAATTCTTACTATTCTTGAAAAATAAGAGAAGTTAGAATTGAAGCTCTCTTTATGTGGCCTGCTAATGGGTTTAGAACTAACCCTGTTTAATTTGTCCTTGTGTTTGACATTTAGTCTCAGGAAGATGTTTATGCATCCATTATAATGATAGTGACTTCTTGTGTGGGTATATATGTGTGTCTGTGTATAACTATAAAAAACCCTATTATTTCTAAGAAAGATGTAAATGCAATGAACAAAACTACTACATAGGGTTAGGGGATACAACTAAGCCAAGACCCAAGACCAAAAATGTGTGTGTGTGTGTGTGTTTGGGGGGGAGGGGCTCAAAATGTAAATAATGTCATGCTTTGTCATGTCATTCTTTGGGGAGATATGCATGGCATAACTGGCTAGAGTGCTGAGCTGGATTCAAATCCCACCATGGATATAGATTAGCTGTGTGACCATGTCACTGTACCTTTCAATGCTCCCAGAAAATTCTCTAAAAACCCTAAGTTAGAAATGAGTGGTTAATCTATAATAGTGGAAGAAATTTCCACACTGAGTTTGTTCCCAGCTCACAGTGGGGCGGACACCTCACCACAAACATCAGAGCTGCCATCACCATTCTCTAAACAAGTTTTTTTGGGTTTTGTTTTGTTTTTTATAGTACAGCAGTGTTAGGCGTGGGAGTGGGAAGTGCTCCTGAAGTGGCTCTTTAGCCATGTGAGGCAGGCTTCTCTTAGGGATTTGCTGGCATAACCTCTGCCTATCAGTTCAATACCATGCTGAACCAGCTGGCTCTTCTAAATGACCTTTGGGGCAACTTTATTTGCATTGTAGCAGGATCATGCTTCCTAATTCTGAAATGATTTGAAAGTATTTAGAAAGGGAAAGGACAAGAATAGCCAGCACATGAAGAAGAAAGGAGAGAAAAAAAATAAAAAGGCAAAACATTAGGTGGCTAGAGGCAACCCCACCACCCCCACATCAAAAAGGTCCAGATTAATCTGGCCTTTATTAAAAGGAAAATGTAGCTATCAGTGAGTATGAAGGTCAGTTTCCCTTTCTATTTGGGGGGCGGGGAGTAATTGAGAAGATAGCTCTTATCTAGCACTCTTTATCAAGGAAATTCATTCATTAACTAAATATTCACAGAGCACCTTCTTCTAAATAAATGCAAGTGGCTTCTAGGCACCGTTCAAGGACAAGCTATTGAATACTAGGTTCCCCACCTTCATCACAGCACAAAGAAGAGAAGCAAGTATCTACTGAAATTAGATAATTATACAGTCTGATCCAAGTTTGCCAGTGAGAGTGGCCAGGAGGACATCAGCAGGTGGTAGAGGGTAGGGGATCTGCAGGAATTCCCCTTGACCTTGTACTTGTTTAGTTCTTAATGTTAGATAGCCCCCTTTAGCAGTTTCCTGATTATCTACAAGGCCAAATCCCACTGAGCGGCATTCATATCTGACAGGAATATTTGAATTTAGTAGCTTTCAAAAAAATGCCATGGTGTTGAGAGTGGAAGTTCACTTAAGATGGCTTTGCAAAATCCCAAGAAACATTTACCGATTTGCCCACTGAGCATTAACATACATTTAGATGTTTGTAAATGTAGGTAATTCTGGGATTTGAATTTTCAAAAATCTACCTACCTGTTGCTTTATTTTCAGGATCACAACTTACCTCCAGGAAACATGTTTATGCCACAAAAGTCAAGATGTACGACATTTAAGAAAACATTCAAATTATCTAATTCTGTCTATATCACCAGATTTTCTGTATTCTGATGAAGTATATTAAACAAAATCTGTTCAATGTGATTGTGAAACAAGATCTATGGCAAATAGGAATTATTCAGGAAAACAGGAAAATGTACATGAAGTGAGGAAAGCAGCATCAGAGAACATCCACAAACAATGGCTATGGCAATGTAAATTATCCTTGGGCTCAGCACCAGAAGATCCTGCACACATGATGCCTGCTGGCTGATCACAGGGTACTTCAGATGTTGGTCATCTGCCTAATCCTGCACACAGCTGGTCATCAGGAACTGGTCAAGGGCCCATCACTGGTTGATCATTCATATATGTATCATGAGTCCCACACACACATCATGTGCTGATCATGTACATGTCCTCTGCTGCCCAGGGGATTGTCAGGAGCTCCTCCCTCTTATGTTACATGTTGACCATTTCAACTTTTGCTGACAGGGACCCCGGGGCAGCCCTGCAACCAGTAGGACTTGGGCTCATCCTCTGACTCACTGTCTACATCCATTTGCAGCAAAACTCAGCTGGCTGGGACAGAAGACCTATTTGCAGCAAGGCTCCCAGTCTGGCCCATCTGCTGAAGCACCTGACCCCACCATAACTGATTTGAGGATAGGACCCAGTACTACTATTTAAATAAACTCAGGACCTATTCCCTCCATTTAAATGAAGCACAAGACCAGCCACCATTATTTAAATAGATCCCAGGTCCTTCCCAACTCCCACCCCACATAACGCCCACACCCACCCTGCTGAAACACAAGGCCTGATGGAGAAGCATAGAGCACCGTCCATCCATTGAAGCTGACCCAGCCTCACCTCCAGGATGCCTCCTCACAAGATGAGCTGTAACATGAGGCTAGGAAGCTGTTAAGAAAATGATTTAGCATTAGCTGAGATAAACCTGTATAATGCTAATTCATGTTGGAAACATAAGTAACATAATAAAATATACAATCCAAAAAGCTAAAAATATGTATCACTTGATACAGAAAAAAGCCTTTGATAAAATTCAACATTTATTGATGGTAAAGACTCTAAAAAGAACAACAGAGGGAGTTTTCTTCAACACAGTAAAAGATTATCCTAAATCCAGAATCAATATAATATGCAATGGAAAAACTTTAGAAACATTTCCTATTAAAAAAAGTACAAAGCAAGGATTCCTCAACTTAGCATTTTTATTTGATTTACTACTAGAAATTCTAGCAAATATAGTAAGATGTAATATTATTAGAGGAATTAATTAGAAAATAAAGGGCCAAAATGTTATTATTTACAGATGACTGGATAGTCTAGAAACCCCAATTATCTAAACCTAAAAATCATGAGAGTTGCAGAACATGAAATTAACCCATAAAATCATCTACATTCTTATTAATAAAGATAAAAATTATCCAAATACAATTAACAGAAACTATGAAATATTTGGGAATTAACTAACATAGGAATGTATAGGACCTATACGAGGACACCTATAAAATCACGTTAACCAAAACAAAGGAAGATCTAAATAAGGAACATTCAATGTTCAAGTCAGGTGAATATAGTAAAAAATGACATTTTCCAAATTGATTTATATTTTAATGAAAATTTTAAAATGGAGATTCAAGAATGAAACAAAATTATAAAATCTGCCTAGAAAAGTAAGACAAAATATCAATTTGTGAGGTGTAATTTATCTCCTATAACATATTATAAAGCTTCAAGATCTCTTGTACTGGGGGAGAAAGAGAAACATAACAAATGAATTGTATTTATGCAATGGACATTCAACCAAATGTGTAAAAAGATTAGTGTTTGATAAGCCTAGAAATAAGTACTGGGAAAAGAATTTAATATTTAGCAAACATAATTGGGAAAAAACTAGTTGGTGTAACAGTTGGAAAGGATTTTATAGTGACAAGTTATACAACATGATCTATTGGCAGTCGGTGTGGAATACCTGAACCTTTTATCAATCACCCCATCACATCTCTAAGCATTTCCTCAGGGCTTCTTCTACCATACTTTGCAAAAGTATGGCCTATCACATATCTGCTGAGTGGGCTGCACTCAAGAAAGTAAGACAGCTGCATATAGAACAGCTGCTAGCGAGAATCTCTGAGAACTGGAAAGAGCTTTAGACGCACCTCCCATCCAGTGCAAGGAATGCCTTCTGTAATATTCGTGGACAGATGGGCTCACTACTTCCATCTGCCTTTTTGTTCTGTCTTCATTATCTCCATGATTCTCTCCCCATTTCCTCTCTTCCTCAACCTGTTCCATTTGTATACCTTGCAAAGGGTTATGAGGGTTGTCCCAGGGCACAAGGGGCCATTCCTCCTTTTGGGGTGCATCTGTCCCAGTTTTAAGTGTTGCTCCTTTGTTTCCCAGTCCTACACAATGCTTATGAAGAAACAAGTCAGGAACTCATTCTCCAGTACCCTAGCACCAACATTTCCAGAATATTAGCCTGCATCCTTAGGCATCAATTTCCCTACCTCTGTGTTCAACCTATCAAAAATTTTGGGGTGGAGGAGAGAGAGGAACATATGATACAAAGAGGACAAACTTTATTAGGGTATTTTAGGCAATTTTATTCAATAAATAACTTCAATAGCACTGTAAAAAGTGAACAACTGTTAAAACAAAAAGGCACTTAAAACAAGAATGTGACTAGTAGGGAACAAGGGCAATTCAAATGGCCAGAGGCAAATGTACAATGCTCTGTTATGGCACTTGTTGAAAATAAGAGAGGAGAGCAACGATCGTCCTGTGCACCACAGTAAAACCTCCTTTGTTTGCTGAAAAGGCAGAATTTACAGCTCAGGTGGCAAAAGAAAAGTGTCAATACAAAATTTTACAAAAAAATGGTAATCAAATACATTAAAAGATTAGAAATGGTGACCAAAAGCACCACGCTTTCAACAAAATAAAAGCATTTTAAACTAAAAAGTCCCCAGTCAGCAGACACTACATGAATTAAGGCCTTTATGTAAATAATATTTTTCAAGAACTGCTTTGCAGGAATAGTTTTGCAGTATTATAGGTCCCGGCTTGAATTTACAAATAAAGGCATAGAAGTTACTAGGCACCAGTAACCTAATTAAAAAACAAAACAAAACATATTTAAACTTTTGAGCTCCAAATTCTATACTTCCCCCCATGCTGATGGTAAGCGATCAGATATAGGTTATACATGTGCAATTGTGTAAAACATTTCCAGATTAGTAATTTTGTACAAGAAAATTCAAATAAAAGAAAAAAAATTAAAGAAAGTGAAAAATAGCCTGCTTCAGTCTGTATTCAGACAGCATCAGTCCTTTCTCTGGAGGCAGATAGCATGCTTCCTCATTAGTCTTTTGGGATTGTCTTGGGTCATTGTATTGCTGAGAATAGCTAAGTCATTTATAATTCTTCATTGAACAATATTGCTGTTACTGTGTAACAAACCAGTAACTCTTGAAAACAACATATAGATTGTTTTTTTAAAGCTATTTTTCTCCTTCCTAATACTTTCAATTCATTCCACATTTTTTTAGTCTTCCTGTAGACAGCAGGAAAATACTAATCAAATATTTTAAAAACTTTTTATGCATTTAATTCTCAAGTTGCTTAAGTTACAGCAATGTAATCAATCAGAGGTGCCTATCTTAACATAAATTTAAAAGCAATATTTCTAACTAAGCTAGTAAGTAAGCAATTACTTTGGATTCAATGTATTTGCAAACTCAAGCCCTGATATTTTTGTAAAGCTAAAATTCCATTTAATACTTAATGGATAGACCTCATCATGCTGATTACTTTAACCATTTCCCTCTCAAAGTATTCTTAGCAGTATCTTCTATTTCCTAAAGACCTAGGTATCAATAGCTCAGGAGGGAAAAGGTCAAAAAGGCACAATGTGACCTCAGCTGACTAGGATCAAGATCCTATCTCAAGTTTTCTGTCAGTCCCTGGCACTGATTATAACTGTTTTTGCAAAAAAAAATTATACATACTGTACATTTTCAAAACCTGCATAGGAAACACATGTAATGAGCTAGTAAAACCACTGCAGTATTGCCCTAAAGCTATCTTATTGTGACTATAAAAACTGCCCCTGCAGACAATGTTGTGGACTTGCATGAGCATGTTCATTTGCCCTCATACTTAGGGTTGACCACAGTTGTCACTGCACTCTTGTAAATTGGATTTTCACCCTAAAAAAAAAGGGGTAAAAATAAATTAGTGTTATTGTAAAGTTAAGCTATTTGACAAAACACCACATAAAAACTACTGTAATATAAGTAAGTTACTATATCCATTTTGCCTTTTGAGTTTTTCCTTAATCAGGAATAAGCATTAATAAAATGATCACAACAGACCCAACGCTTTCTATTGGTTGAATAAAAAGGTACTCAAGCTATATAATAGAACTGACAAATGTGAAGAATTCAAAGAAACTTGTTGGTAAGAGGCACAAACTGATGAGGAACAAAGAAAGCAGCAGAACCAAGGGAACAATACATAAGGATCACAAAAAAGTAAAGAACATTTTAGTGTTCTTTTAAGACATTCTTTTAACAACACTTTAGTGCCTTTTAAGACATCAGAATTCATATTGACATAATGACACTTTTCAATTCCAGAGGGCTAATGATGAAACACTTGCTTCCTCCCAGGAAAGACGCATGGAATAGTGCATTCTATGTCATAAACAGACACAGAATAGTGCATTCTATGTCACCCATCTTTGATGGTGTTTGGGTGAGGTGGGGGAGCTGTTACTCAAAAGGGATAGTATTTTTTTTAAATCATCAATTAAAAAAATTTAAAGACATTCCAACATACTAGTGTTTCATCAAACATGTTCGGACTTCACTCCTAGGTATACTTAGGTCTTTTATCCTGAGCAAGGAATGTACCTTCTCCTTGTGTTTCTTTGGTGGCCACTTTTATGCATGACTTAAAAGAAAACATGACTCTTACGGGGTTTAGCTGACTGTATAACTACTTACTCTATTACTGGACATGGAATCCTACCCATAGCAAGCAATCAATCAACATTTGTCTCTATGGTAAGAACTCTCATTTGGGGCGACAGTGAGAGAGTTCCCCTACTAGTATGTTTATAGAAAGCTCAGGAAACTTTAGGGTAAACTTATCAAAAAAACCATATACACTGATTCAATAAATAATGTTACTGAATTATGAAAGATGAATAAAATGATAATTACATCATTCTTCATTTAGGTGTTTCATTTTAATATGGCAATAATATTACCTTTTTTTTTTTTTAGGGCAGTTGGGGTTAAGTGACTTGCCCAAGGTCACACGGCTAGTTTTTATGTTAAGTGTCTGAGGCCAGATTTGAACTCAGATACTCCTGACTCCAGGGCTGGTGCTCTACTCACTGTGTCACCTAGCCACCCCCTTAATAATATATTATTTAATATCCTGGTAAAACCACCTATATCATATGAGTTACCAAGTTGATCTCAAACCAAGTAGCTAAAAAATTATGCAAGAACTTCCAACACACACTAGCAACTGCATTTTATGAAGGAAAATACCTTTCTTTGATCCCATTTAAACAGCAGCTACAATTATATTTGTGTCTATAGACAAGTTTGCTCTTTCCTTTTGGCAACTAGTATAAGAAATGTGGTCTGGTAACTCTACATCATAGGGTTATCTGATGATACATCTTGAAACATTATTCTAGTGCTGTACAATGTACTCTACTGAAGCTATAGATGTGTCATTTTAAAAAACTGTCGAGAGCTTGAGAAAATGTTATTTTTGTCACTTCAGTGACATGTTCATGCAGGTCTTTTTTGGTGACAACTCTCTGCAAGATGAAACCTATTATATGAATACTTGGGGAGTTGGGAGTTTACAAGATTAGATGCACAACAAAGTGATATATGAAGGAGATAGCATTGCTATATATACACACACACACATCCATACATTATATCCTGTCATCAAAAAAAATCTGTAGTGGACTATGAAATAAACCACAGTAATTCACCTGACTTATCCTGATGTCACAGATATTCAGAGACAGACCATGTATTTGGTAGGGCCCTAGAAAAGGGGTATTTTATACATTTGACAAAGATGCTGTGGAGGTGGGCAGGACTTTACATAGTGGGAGTTAGGAAACCACAGGAGTACTGTTGATTTTTCCACAGATTTTACCAAACTATTTTGGGCGAAGCATTTAAACTTGTTCTACCCCCATTCTTCTTAGAAACAAGGAGCGGGGTTGCCTTTTCTTACAGAGATGTTGTGAAAATAAGTTTAATATACCATTTATTATTCCTTTTTTTAAAAATAAGGTTCAGATGTTAGTCCCAAATAAGAGACTTGGTCCCCCTTCTCCGCTCCTTTGCAGAGGTCCAGGGTCCATGGGTGTAGAATACTGAATATACTGTCAGATTTTTTCCAATGTACAGATTGGGTTTACTGATTCCCGCCCCCCTTCTTTGTTTTCTTTCTTTCCTTTTTCTTTTTTAAATTCTTTGCCATAAGAGATGACAAAGGTGAAAGATAGAGGGAATATATAAATAATAAAGATCCAAAAATTTTAAAACCATTTTATTTATTTAAAACCATTTATTTATTTTAAAAACCAATTTTAATAAAAAAGAAAAATATAGTTTAGTAGTATGAATATACCAGCTTCAGCTACAAAACAAAAAATTGATTGTGTAGGTGCTTCCTGCCCATATATAACAATTTTATTATTGGTTATTATATTTATGCATTTATATACAAGGAAAGAAAAGGAGTTCGTATTTATGAGTTTTCTATATATTGGTTTGACATAATTTCTTATAATAAAAAAGTGAAATCATGTTTGGATAATACTAATGGACTCAAATGGAACAGTTTAATGGAAGACCTTACCTTATGAGAAAAATTCATTGCACAGTCAAAACATTTCACTGAGTAAATTTTAAGGTAAAGCCCAATAAGCAAAAAACCTAACATGCAAAGTTAGCAGGTCAAATTAAACTATGAGCACATGCCTGTCCAAATGAAACCATTAGGCTTGGTTTTAATTAAAAAGAAAAGAAAATAAAAATAACCCAGACTAGTTTCTGTTAGGTAGAAAGGAAGAAAGAAGGGTAGGAATGGGGAGCAAGGCATTAATATCACAAAAATTAAACCAACAGTTCTGGCAAAGTACTAAAATAAAGAATCCCCTCCTGAATGAAATGACATCTGAGTGGCTTTTTCTTTGAATGGGTAAGTGAAGGGCAGTTGCATCAGCCGTCTGGGTAGATTTACATTGTCTTCCTACCTAAAAGTCTACTCAGGGAAGATGGACTTACCGACCTCTCAATTCCACCCAAGCCCTAGGAGGCTGTGACTTGGTCAATACCAAATCTTCACACTACAAAGTTCTCCTGAAGCTTCATAACTTCCTCAAAACAATCAACGCTTCCTTGGCAGTCTGCTCCCATATTTACAAAGTGTTTCACAATGCCTTCTCTTTACTTGTTTGATGCTCCCTACTAGTTTCTACTATTACACTGAGAAATGATATCTAGGAATATCTTGTTACATTAACTTGCTAAGATTTCACTAATGAATCAAGAAAACCAAAGAGCTCTTAAATTCCATAGACTGAATATTTTAAGCAAAAGAATTATTTCCATTTTGTCCTAATTTGTGTATTGAATACATAATTATAAATAAAATTAATTTTCTTAAAGCATTCTAAATCCAGTACCTTCTAGCTCTAAATCTGAAGACCCTCAAAATCTAAGTTCTAGAGAAAGTTGATGGCTTGCCCTGAGTTAAGAGAATGTTATTTAGTGACTTAGTTTTCCCAAATCCCAGCCTGATACTTTTTTTTTTTACTAAAAGTTATATGTGAGCCAGCAGAAGCCTAATAATAGTAGTATTTTGTAAAAATAATATTAAAATTTATTAACTTTAGGAGAATTCTCTATTATGATTAAGTAAGTCATTTGAAAAATTCTAAAACTGGTTCATGAACTCAAGAAATACCTAAGAAATAATTATTTTTAAGTTGACACTTTAATGTACCTGGTAAAAAATTCTTAAGAATTTATTAAGTGAAAGTTTTTGTTAATTTATCATTCCACAGATAAATCAGTACCTCAGTATAGTTCAAAATGTCATCATGGGGGTATTTTCACATCTCAGTGTCTGCGCCATCAATGTTTTTCTGATCTAGTTAGATTTTCAACAAGGTCTAATACTATACAACAAAATCTTTTCTGTCCTTGGCCCCAAGAGGCAATGTGTAAATGACACTGGCTCTGGAATAATAGAATCTGGGTTCAGATCCCAGCCCTGCTATTTACCACCTGTAACTCCACTAGCAGATCTCTTATTTTCTCCGAGTTTAATTTATTTTTTTTAAAAAGGGGGTGGGGTGGGAAGAAGACAGGAAAGGGGGGTTAACTACATAAAACATTTAAGGTCTGAACAAGCTCCTACTTCTTGGGCCAAGGTGCTATATGTGATTTACATACATTAGAGCACACAGTAGGGAAATCTTACCTTCAGCACTAACATGACAAATCAGTATCTTTTTATTGTATGCTTTGCATATTATGTAAATACTTTGTCCATCTTCCCCCACTCTCATCCCTTCGTGTGTGTGTGTGTGTGTGTGTGTTCAGTTTAAGCACTGTTTGGCCTAAAAGAGTGATATGCTTTCTGCTTAAATCAAAGGATCAAAAATTTGAAGAAGAAAAAAAAAGTTACTATGTCATAGTGACTTTGAAGGGACCCAAGTACTCTACACTGAAGCTGGGAAGAAAAGGCTTATCTGTTTAACACCGTGGTTTATCTCTCTTGTCCCATCAAACAGAAAATATTAAAAGACCCTGAACCAGTAGCCACTAGGCCCAAGTTTCAATTTGGATTCTAGTTCTTGGGCACTTATTAACTTGACTTTGTAACACAACTTTTCTGCACCCTTTTTCTCCCTAACTATAAGCAGAGATAACAACTACCACCTGACCTGCCTCCCAGGGTGGTTGTGAAGATTAAATAAGAAAACTGAACTCATTATAATTTCCCTTCCAAACTTCCCTGTTACTGTCAAAGGCACCACCATTATTGCAGGCTTAAAGATATCAATCGATGTCATCCTTGATTCCTCCCTCCCTCTCACCCCACATATCTGACTGCCATGGCTGGGCAAGGTTATCTTTAATGCTTCTCTTCCTCATGCCCCCTTCTCTTCTCTGACCCTGCCCCACTCTCCTGCAATAAGCTGCTGGTTGGCCTCACTGCCACAGGGTCTCCCTACTCCAGCTCATTCTCCACTCAACTATCATAGGGATCTTCCTAAATTGCAGGCCAATCATGTCACTGCCCTCTCTCAATAAACTCCTGTGGTTCCCTGTCACATCCAAGATAAAATTAAAAATCCTATATTCTGTT
Organism: Gymnobelideus leadbeateri; assembly: GCA_011680675.1. Taxonomy (NCBI): domain Eukaryota; kingdom Metazoa; phylum Chordata; class Mammalia; order Diprotodontia; family Petauridae; genus Gymnobelideus; species Gymnobelideus leadbeateri. The sequence continues at coordinate 85,081 of WOXC01009818.1, read as the reverse complement.
TGTTGTCCAAAACTCTTCACGATCTAGCCCTACCCCACCCCACCCCTTTACTACTCTTCTTCTATTTTTATACCCCATCACATGACTTTGCAATCCAATGACACTGGTTTCCCTGCTGTTACACAAAATTCTTCATTGCCCAACTATAGGTATTTTTCCTGGCTGTCCCCCATGTCTGGAATGCGCTCCTCCCCTCATCTGTTGCTTGGCTTCCCTGTATCCCTTCAAGTGCTGGCTAAAATCCAACATTCTAAAAGAAGCCTTTCCCAAGCCTTCTTAATTCCCATCAAAGGGCCAAACTTGAGGATCCAGAGGGCCACATGTAGCCTCAAGGCCACAGGTTCCCCACCCCTCATGTGGAACAAGCCACCGATGTTCATGAATTTTGAAATCTTACATTAAAAGGACTCTCTATTTGGTAAATATGTCAGTCAGGTGAAAAATAAATTCACTAAGAGAGCTTGCTTGGTTACTGCCTACATTTAAGGAATGTCAGATGAGACTCATCTCAAGCATGTATAAATACAAACACCAAGTTTACAAATTATTATTATTAAGGTTTCTTTCTAGGCATTTCCAACTGAAGACTTTCAACTTAACATTTTTTTTTAAAGATGTCAAACTCAAAGATTAAAGCACCAGAATTGTTCTATAGCTGTAGAGATAACACCACCCAAAGAACTCAGGGTTTCTTTCTGAATGAATCCCTGGTTGTGATGGTAGAAGGAAATTCAATGCACTTGGAATGCAGAGGGCCTAGGCTCAAATTGTGACTACTACTTAATGGCTGTGTGACCTTGGACAAGTCACAACCCTTCCACCTTGACTTCTATATAAAAACAGTGCTAGGTACGGTGATAAGTGCTTCACAAATGTTTTCTCATTTGATCCTCACAACAGTCATGAAAGGTAACTGCTATTACTGTCCCCATTTTACAGATAAGAGAGTTGAGTTAAACAGAGGCTACATGACTTGACAGGGTCACACAGCTGTTAAGTGTCTGAGGCCTGATTTGAACTCGGGTCCTCCAGTCTCCAGGCCCACTGCTCCATCTACTGCACCACCTGGCTACCCCTATCTATAAAATAAGGGCGTAGTACTACTTTAAGGTCCCTTCTAAATCCTATGGTTTCATTTATATAAGGTATACCATTGGCCTTTAAATTAAGTTAAAATTTGCAATTAGGAATAAAGCCTGTGAGAACTTTCTGGCACACACACCTTACAAAGAGGGCAGAAGAAAAGCAGCAGGACTGTTAAAGCCACGCTGGCAAAGGCCTGAGAGTGATGGGAGGACACACAGTGCAGTGAAAGTCAGAATCAATTTCACATGCAGAGGAAAGGCAGAAATGGAAAGAAAATACGAACGGAAATTTAGAGACCAGCTTTACGTCCATAGTTTGGATTCTTGAAATTATTAATAGGGCTCTTGTAAATCGGATTTTCTTGCTGAAGTGAAAAAAAGTCAATTTCTAATGATTTCAACAGTAAAAAAATGAAGTGACAATCTCAAATACCACAAGAAGAAAGCACTCACTAAATATGTAGCCATGTAAGAAAGTAAGCATTAAAAAAACCTCTCTAACATGATAATGAAATGCAAATTACATTATAACTCTCTATAATTAATGGCTGCAGATTCCATAGAAGAAGGCCAAGGCAAATGTCAATTCAATCCCACTCTGAATCCAGGCCTGAATGACCAGACAACCACTTTCCCTCAGAACTCCAAAGATAGAAAAGTCTTCCAGAACATAAATAAGTAGTTTTTCTGTACGGTATGTCTCTAAACCCAATTTTGAAGTTTTATTTTTCCCCCAGAAAAGATAGCTAAGAACAATGTACTCTCAACAGACATTCATCCCTCTTAATTTTAATGTACTCAGGGTTAGGCATTTTTGAAAAAGGCATTATTACATAGCACAATATAAGACAATTTAAAAATTAAATGCATACTTGGTCAATAAAAATGAGAAGATATACTTTCATTATTATAATAGAATGTATTTTTTGGTCACTTCTAAATATAAATTATCCTTAAAGTTCTGGATTATTTTTAAGGAATAAGAAGATATTTTGGAGTAATTAAAGTTTTAAATATTAAGATTCACTTTATGGACAACATTGCTTTTCTGGTTTGTTTTTCAACTCACCGTGTCCCATTTTGCATTCATTTTCTCCTTTTCAAATTTAGCAAATTCTCTTCTGTCATGAATTATCATCAGCAACTTCCAAATCAGCAATAATGCAAGACCGATCAGCACAATTCCTGCAACCACTCCAGCTACAATGGGAATGATATCTGGACCAGTGGGACACTCTACAAGGTGAAATGGGAAGGGTAAACACAGAGAACAGACCAGAGTAAAAAGCCAAGAATGTTACGCTATGACATGAAAATTCTTTACAGAAAAAGTTTATCACTAATAGACACTCCTCCAACTGACTCATCCTTCTTAATGTTAATATACTCTATTAGGCTAAGAAAGTTTATGAAATAGATCCCATCCCATGTCAGGATTCTCAGTAGTTTTCCATTCCCTGATGTATCGTTTTCTTTCTTCTCTAAACTTTAATCTTCCTTTCTTAGGGTGAGAATTTCTAACAATGAGTTAAAACATTCAAATGGTTGTAAAGGAGAGATTTCCTTTGTACCTAACAAGAGTGAGGCCTGCATCCCCTTGCTCTTTGTTTCTCCAGCACTCAGCTGTGCTGTGCACAAGAAGTGCTTAAAAGATGCTTGCCTGCTTACCTCATTCATTTGAAGTGAAAACCTATGGTGGAAATGGAAGAAAAAAGACCTTTCCTTACGGTGTTAGATGTAAAATATTGGTCTCTTTATGTCTTCTAGCAATGGATTAAAATTCAGAGGTGGGGAACCTGTGGCCTCGAGGTCACACATGGCCCTTTAGGTCCTCAAGTGTGGTCCTTTGACTGAGTCCAAACTTCATAGAAAAAATCCCTTTTTTTAAAAGGGTTTGTTCTTAATTATTTTTCTTTATCACAAAGAACAGCGTTTTGGGGAGGGGAAAGGGGAGGAATATATTAATAGCCAAAGGGGATATGAAAGTATCAATAAAACTTTTTAAAAAGAAAACCTGTATAGACTTGGAAACTTAAAGGTATTTGATACGGCTTGGCACTATGAAATGGCAAATGAGAGAGTGAATATGTTAGATCTGCCTTTTTCCTTCATCAAATTCTTTTTTATTTCTACAACTCAAGAAACTTGTGAATTAAAAATCAATATAGAATCTCAAAGTGACATTACTATTCACTGGCATTTTCAAAGAAACAACAGATAATTCTTTTTCTGGCTTTAGGAGAGATGTATTCTTTCTCCATTCCTCCTTAGTGAAGTGGAACAACGTATGGAACAAAAGGAGGACCTGGGGTTTTCCGTCAGATGTGAGTTTCTGTTTCCAATTCATAACTTAACATAGGTCAAATCCAGTAGTGTTTGTGTTTTCTCTAGCATGACCTGAGATGGTGTGCTTATTTACCTCATTTCTCCCAGTCCCCAGTATCTTAGCATTCATACTTAGCAATAAAGTATGGACAGAGAGGTAGGATGACATCTATCGAGTCATGTTGGGGCCAGAGCACCCTGACAATGGTACCTTCCAGTCTGGGGCATGGCAGGGAGTGGGGCTTTTCTACACATGGAATGAAGATGAGTTAGGAATGTTAAAATCACTCAGAACAGTCCTTTGTAATAAATTTGCAACACAAATAAAAAACAGGGTTTTCTTTCTGATAAGTCAGGGTCAAATTTTTGTCTAAATATCTTTTATGCAAGATTTCCTTTTCCTACTTAAGCTATAATATTAAGTTTTGTTATTTTGGAACTTAAGTACAATTTACTTCAAACTACATTTTTCAACAAATTCTTACAAATCCCCTTCAAACTAGGTTTTGGGAATCTTTTCTGAAAACTAAGAAATTTGATAACAGACATATATGAATGAAAAATGAGAGACAATCATGAGGACCTTCTGAAACCACAAGATTCATACCTGGTGTCTCCACCACATGAACAACAACTTCATTATTTCTATTGACTGAATAGGTAAAATAGAACCAGCAGTCATCAACATCTTTCTCCTTACAGTGGGACAGGGCTTCCCTCTGGCCAGGCTGGGGTAAATCTTCTCGACTTTTTACTTTGGTAATGTTGAAGTATGAACACTCTTTTGCACATGTATCCTTTTTTTCTCCTTTTTCAAAAGCTCTGCACTGAACACATTCTCTGTAAAGGTACAAGTTCAAAACATCTTAAGTATGTTTGAAATAATTTCTCAAACATGTAAAATAATGATAATTAATTTAAAATTTCTGAATTTTAAAAATAGTAGCTTAATCAGAAAAGGTGCATTGAAACAGGTAGGTACTACAACGTCCATAGGTAGGTTCCTTGACCAGCAAAGAACATTTATCTAAAAGGAAGCCAATGAGGCACTTTTAAAAGGGAATCATGGGTTATATAGCTGCAGATATGATTGCCTGGATCTATTTTAATAGTTAGTTTTCAGCTTATGTGTATAAGTAAAGAGTTAAACTCAACCTATGAAGCTGCTTCAATTGAATGGGAAATGGAATCAAGATGTTGCATTGTTACTGTTACTTTACATTTAAATTAGAGAGAAATAATTTAAGAAGAATGCTTTAGATAAACATTCTAGATTGGTCTTCTACAGGATCTAACATTTAGTCATACTTATAACTTTATACCTTTTATTCCAAGTGATAAGAATGAGGCCGGCTTAGCGTGTGACAGAGTCCACGGAGAGCTAACAGTTATTAAGAAACACTCACTTGTGCTCAACACAGACACCAAGGCAAGTCTGACACATCTCACAAGTTGCCCCTTGGAATTTAGAATCGGTGCATTTACAGGAGCCACATACGCATACTCCTCGGCCATTGCAGATCTGCCCATTTGATGCCATACATGAGGTTGTATCCAAAGAACAATCGCAGGCACTGCCAGTGTAATTGGGGTTACATTCACACACTCGACACTTGCAAACACCATTTCCTGCAATTCAAAATTTGATATTTCACATTAGAATATTATAATTGTGTAAGCACCTTAGAAATCTCTATCCATGCCACCATATAAAGGTAAAGTATTCACCATACAGAAAGCTACCTTTATTCTGGAGAACCTACCCCTTCTTCACTAAGTTAATGGCCTCTGCTATCCCCTCAGATATGATCAAGTACAGAGCACCATTTCAGAACTCATTCTTACCTCCACAAATTAATCCGTTGGATCTATCACAGTTGAAATTGTCACATTCACAGAATTTGCCAGAGTAAATTTCATTGGTGTTATCCCTCTTCCTACAAACACACTGGCCACAGACACACTCTCCATTATTGCTGCAGATTTCAGAACTGTTTTCTTTCCTGCAGTAAGCATCCATGTCTTCACTGTTTACTTCATCTGTGCTACATTCACAATGCCTACCAACACGTCCCTCGTTGCACCTAAAGGGCAATCATCAATGATTAAACTCTATGAAATAAAAAAAAATTATTAAGAATGAATCATGTAGGGGCAGCTAGGTGGCACAGTGAATAGAGCACCAGCCCTGGAGTCGGGAGGACCTCAGTTCAAATCCAACCTCAGACACTTAACACTTACTAGCTATGTGACCTTGGGCAAGTCATTTAACTCTAACTGCCCTAACTTCCCCTCTCAAAAAAAAAAAAAAAGAATGAGTCATGTAGAAGTCCTGATGAAAATGGAAATTATACTGGTGAGAAATAACACTGAGTAGTTTTGAAGAACAAAGATTCTCTGTATATTTAGACCAGTCTTATAAATCAATACGGGTCTTTGTTCCTGGGTCCTGAAGGAAATCAAACTTAGAATGTAACAGCATTTAAACTCAGACTGAAAACATAATCAAGCAATGTGTATTTTCAGGTCACTAATGCTCAAAGCCACTGGAAGTTTGATTATAATGCAGTGGTAAGCATGAGAATGAAAAAGAAAATTTCCCAAGTACGACAATTTTATGTCTAAGTGACTGCCTGCTATTAGTAGTAAGTAATATTATTGCAATAAACAATAAATTATAATACCTACAGGCCACTGGAAATAAGATGCCTTATCTCTGAAAATTCAGAGTGTATTTGTACTGTATTCAAGATTATAGACTGTAAAGGAGTGACTTTTTTCTTTTTTATTTTCTTCAACTTATATTTGTAGTTTAGAATCTACCTGATATCCTTCCCACACCCTGTGATCTAATCAAATGGGCCTTCCCTCTGTTCCTCACAGACCACTCTCCATCTCTATCTCCTGCCTTGCTCTCCCTCACCCCCTGTCTCCCCAAGGCTGTCTTCCTTCAAGAGCAGCTAAAGCATCCCCATCTACAAGAGATTTTTCTCATCCTCCTGACAGTGAGTGACACCCTTCCCCCAGCTTCTCTGTATACTCATTACTTTCTTATCTATGTACTTGTTATTTTCCCCAAAAGAACATATAATATCTATATGAGTGGGGATTATTACATTCATTCTATTTGCATTCTCCAGCACCTAACACAGTGTCTGGCACCTATTAGGCACTTAATAAATGCCAGCTGACTTACTGATGCTTCCTACTTCTAATGGTTTAAGAAAAAGACTGATTTCAGAATATGTTCCTTTTCCTAAGAGTTCTGATTTTTAATTTGAACTTGAAAATGAAATTCAAAAGAAAATTTTTGCTTCTTTTTCATTAGTATAAGTATACATATATGCATATATATGTGTGTGTATGTGTACATATATATATTTGACTTCAAAAAATTCAACTTATTATTTATAAGAAAATTCTAATTTCTACCCCCAAAGTAAATATTCAGTTTCTCTCATAGCTTTTTGTTTTGAATGAAATGCAATGTTTTAAAAAGCTGGAAAGGAAATAAAAACTAAAATATATAGTTTTACTGTTTAATTGACTTCTACATAACAGTATTTCTTCCTGCTAATTAAACCATTTGTTGTTACTGTTGGGTTTTCTTTACGTGTTTTGGAAATAGGCAGAAGGCTATTAAAGTTTTATGAGTAATAATTCAATAAACAAATTTAGTTCAACAAGTACTTATTACACACTAATTACATGCAGAGTACCAGAGATGCAAAGACAAAAGTGAAAGATTCCCAGCCTCTCAAGAAATATGCCCTCCTCCCCGACGAGCACCACATGAAGGCCTTTGCTTACCGGCAGGCACCGCATTCAAATGTGCCATTTCCCTCATGGCACTCTGGACTATTTGGAATGCCTGCACTCTGGCACTCACATTCACAGATAAACTGGAGTGTAATCTCTACTTCTTCTGTGAAACCCAGAGGTTTAATTTTGATGACAGGCTCGCTAGGGTCTGTGTCTTTCTTAGGACATTTGGTGGAAGTTATGCTAATCTCGAACTGAACCTGTAAGGTAAGGAATGAACAGCTACATTACTGCTACATGCCTGCCTCTTCCCCTACCCAATACCCGACCTGAAACAAGTGATCCTCACCCACCTCATCACCAATTGAAATATTGGAACATTTTCTTCCATTTTCTCCTGTCCCATTCACTCCATTCTTGCAGTAAGATTTGTAATTTATTGTTACTCCCTCTGGCAACTTGCCATTTTCCAAAATGACTTCTGAAGATAAGGACTAAAATAAAGATGAATTTTAGCCAAAAGAAGCCTAATTCATTAAAAATTGAAAATTAACTATTTAAATTATTAATATTAAAATTAAATATTTTAATATTAAAATTAAAATAAAAAATCTAAAATCTAAGAAAAAAGTCTGAATCTATTAAATTCAGTGGACTCTGGTTCAAAACAATCCTCTTCCATAAATTATTTTGAAATCCAGTTGGGCAAGATTTCTTTAAAGAATGTTATTTCTATTTTATTGTTGTTTTCTGTCAATGATTACAAATTAATGAACAAATATTTGTTAAGCAACCGTGTTTGTTATGTCCTTAAAAACATGACTAACTAGGATATGGAACAGAACCATAAAAGGAGAAAATTATTTTTCTTCCATTTTGAAGCAACCATCTTCTAAAGGCAAAAACAAAAGGTACAAGTGAGACATAAATGATTCTCGGAAACAGGAAACTCTTTCCTCTATAAATAACAGGAGAAATGGACAAAGACCCCTTCCATGGTCTCCATTCAATGCACTTAGGATGTGAATTTTATCTCAAATTGAAGGCAGGTGATGCTAGAACATGAAATGAAGTTGTATTTTCTAGTATTTGTTTGATTAGCACAAAATCAATATTTAAATATTCAGATTTTTTAGTGATGACTCTCTAAATGAGACATTTTTGTCTAATCTTTTGCTAGGGTTAGGCTAAGAAAATACCAACAAAGCTCAAGAGACTACAATTTTTTTTCCAAGATTTGAACTAGACAGTTTTTCAATTTTCCACACTGTCTACATATAAGATGAGTGAAATGACTTCTTTTTTTAAATGACATACTGTAAATGGCTATGAAGACAAATTAATTTCAATTACTTACATTGTATGCATCAATGATCAATTGAATTACATTGCTGGAATTTGCAGACAATGTTCCCACAGCTGACTTGGGGATCAAATTCTTCAGTTCCTTAACAGAGACAATATAAAATATAAAACACATGTAAAGCATAAACACATTTATTGTACCACCATGTACTAAAAATATCTAACACCTGTTTTGAATACATATTAAATTTTGGAATACTAAATCCCAGGGTGAATTAACTCACATGACTATCCTAAATATTTGAGAGCCAGACATGAAGAATTTTTGAAAAGGTGATTAAGACACAACTTGCAACTTAACCTAGTTTGCCTTGAGAGTACTTTCCTAGAGTTTAGTTTATACTTCTTTTTGCTATTTCATTAACAAAATATCTATGCGTGTATACTTTGTTTTAACTTAGACAAAGCAAACATAACCACTATATATTTACCTTGTAAACAGCCTGAAATTCTTCTGTAACTGCAAAAATTGTCTGAATGTTATTTTCACTGAGTTTTTGGACAAGGTGAGCAATAGAAGGATAATCCTAGAAAATAAAAGATCAGTATTTGGTTAATACATAACTATAACCTATTAATCCATACTGGTTTTCCAGTAATTTCTGAAAGTAAGAAATTACTGATATGATAAAGTATGTATGGTATCAGCTCAATGTGGGCAATTCTATAAAATTCTCTACATTAGTATGTATTCCAAAGTATCAGAAATATAACATGTGCTAGTGAAGACTGGATATGTGTAGGATCCTGTCCACCTCAAATACTCTATGAATTTTAGGGGCACTCTAAAATTCACAACCTTTATATCAACTTGCACTGGGTGGGAGAGCACCTTTCCACTAAATTCCTGCTTCGAAGCTTTATTGTGGTGTGTGATTAATCCTGGATTCTCAAAGTCTAAATGTCAATGGAGTAAAAGCTGTAGCAGGGCTTATATGAAATCAGAAAGGTTTTGGGATTAGACCTGACAGTCAAATGAATGCCACTCATTCCAAGACTAACCCTATAAGTAGAGAGAAAGGCATCAGTACAAGGTTGGTTATGAGGTTGTTTGGGCCACAGTAACTTATGAAGCCATCTACTAAGGTACAGAGTACTTATGATATATGTCAATGAAGGGAACAGCTCTACCAAAGAAAAATAACAGATCCTTTCAAATAGTGATAAAGAGAAACAATTAAAGAATTCCTTTGATTCTTCAGAAGAAGCATTTCTTCAATGAATGAAAGGCTTTGGGGAGTAAGAACCATTAATTGCTGAGAAATATATTCAGAGGAACTATCTAAAAAAAGTGAATGGCTATATAATGGACCAATGCGTGGGGCCTCTCATTTCACATGGCCATATCAGAAAAACAAATATCTTTAAAAAGCTGTTCTATATTACATGAAAAATTAATAATGGAGAAAGCCTCTGAAGAGCTTTGCAAATCTCAAAGTCATGAATGATTCACAGTATGCAGAAATAAGAAGTATGTGAAAACTCAAATAGTCCATTAAAAATATGGACAAAAACTTCACCTCTTAAAAGTGATCCAAAGATTAAGAGAAAATTATAAGAAATATTTTAAAAATTCTTGAGCTATGAGTCTTAAACAGGAGTTAGCAAAATTAAGGAAAGAAGAAGTGAAAGTATAATGTGAATTCATGTTGAAGTAAAACATACTGTCCAAAATAAATCAGCAAATTCTAGACTGAGATGAGAAAGGAAAAGGAAAATCTTGTTTATTACAATCTATATGACAGTGGTCTACATGTGAATAAATCAAAATGGAGAAGGAGCAGCAAGCATCTTCTTTACTCAAGCCTAGCATGACTGTCTAGGTGAAAGTGAATGCAAAGCTATTTAGAAACAGCAATACTAGCTTTTCTGAGTATGGGTTAGGCCTCATAACTACCAAAATAATAAAATCCCAAACCCCCAAACCCTCTTTAATGGAGGGTCAACAAATATAATAGGGAAGGAATTAAGCACTCACATAATAATGGCTCATTGTGTATACATTATTTTCTAGGTGACATTGTCCATCATTTGGTAAAACAATTCCACCGAGTTTACCATCTCCAGCAAAGTGAAACCCAGCATCAGTGGAAAAAACCAATAGTCGCGTAACATTTCTCCAGCCAATTAATGACTTTGAAAGAAAAAAAAGGAATGTTAGAGAAAGTAACCCAAAATACATATTTATACTTTCAGTTCTTTTAGCTTCTTTTTCATCTCTATGGCTCTCCTTCCCTATCATTCCTGGGTGCCTTTCCTAATCCTTTAATATGTAAAAGATGATCAACAAAAAAATGACCATCAAACAGCAATTCTCTCTTTAACTCCACTAACCCCCTAACAATTGTCTTCATCTCTGATTGTGAACTATCTTGAACCTTTAGTCCTTCAGGCCTTATGCCTCTCTCATATTCCATCCTCAAATTATAATTCACATTTCCTTCTCTGCCTAAACTGTCACAACATTACACTCTTCTCTTTAGAGCTTAGAATTCAAAACCTATATTTTCTTTTTTTTTTTTGGAGGGCAGTTGGGGTTAAGTGACTTGCCCAAGGTCACACAGCTCAAAACCTACATTTTCTTTTTTCCCCCTTTTTTGGAGGGCAATTGGGGTTAAGTAACTTGCCCAAGGTTACACGGCTAGGTTTTTGTTTGTGTGTGCATTAAGTGTCTGAGGCCGGATCCGAACTCAGGTCCTTCTGACTCCAGGGCCGACGCTCTACTCACTGCGCCACCTAGCTGCCCCAAAACCTACATTTTCTAGGAATCTTTTTTCAATGAACTCTACTTAAGTTCTAACCTACCAGGATAATTACTGTTCAGAGCATCTTCATAGCCTTATTTATTCCATTCATATACTTTTCCTGATCTGCTGAATAAATCTGTCTTGGCTTATTTCCTAATTAGAAAATCTAAGTATAGGGGCGGCTAAGTGGCACAGCGAGTAGAGCGTCGGCCCTGGAGTCAGAAGGACCTGAGTTCGGATCCGGCCTCAGACACTTAACACACACAAACAAAAAAAACCTAGCCATGTGACCTTGGGCAAGTTACTTAACCCCAATTGCCCTCAAAAACAAAAAAAAAAAAAGAAAGAAAGAAAGAAAGAAAGAAAGAAAGAAAGAAAGAAAGAAAGAAAGAAAGAAAGAAAGAAAGAAAATCAAAGTATAAACTCCTTGAAGGTGAAGAATGTTCCTATTTAGGGATTCTTTAATTCTCCTATGCCTAGGGTTTGAGGGAAGCAGACATCAGACAGCACAGTCCTTTGGGAAGGGAGTAGGAGATGGGAGCACAGTTACCACTATGGATTAAGGAATAGACTCACTAACTTCTGAGATTCCTCACAGCTCTTAAGATGCTGTAAATGCTCTCCAAGTTTTAGCTTTGCAACCATAGCATTTTTGCATCAATCACTCCAAAAGAGACTGACATTAAAGAGTCCCCCTTGGAAATACAAGGAATTCATGAATGAATTCAGGAATGGAGCTATATTTTAATGAACCATTAACAGTTCAGCTGACTGAAAGCAGGAAGGGGCACATGCCAGGCTCCTAGAGAAGGCAGTATATAGAGGGTGGGAATGGAGGATAAAAGGAAGAAAGGGGAATGTATTAAAGACCAACTTCATCTACTTCAAAACTGTTCCTAGGGTCTACTCTGACTCTGTTGCCAATCCCTTATTCAACATACATTTTAAGTGCTGAATGTAGCGTAGTATGTCGTGGACATCTATAATTACCTGCTAACTGAAAAACTAATCTTCTAGAATATATTCTAACTATTTTAAATATAAACAACACAGTTTATTAGAAAACACATTACTAAATATACAAACAGACACACACATAGCATAAAAAAAGATTAAAATGTGACTTTATTGATTTACTAAGACAACAGGCAAAAAGTGTTATTTTGCACATTGATTCCTCTTAGAGCACATAAAAAAATTAAAAATTAATCTTAGGGATGAAGTCCCAAAGCTTTTGTTCTTCCAAAGCTCTTCTGATGACATAAAGCCAGAAAGGAAAGAGCACCACAATATCAGGACACCTGGGCCAACTATTTTTTTTTTTTTTAAAGGAGGAGAGAGGAGAGAACACAAGCTCAACAATCAGGATTTCTGACTGGGTTCAGCTATTGTTTCAAAATGACTAAAAAACAGATTTTTGAAACCCTAGGTAATGAGGACTTCAAACTTTCCCTACCCCTGTAAGTGGAATTATAATAATCATTGTAATTCTTACTATAATAATGCTTTTCTCATACAGTACCCATATAGCATTAAACTAGACAACTCTGGAAGGCTAAAGTATAATGTGGGTATATGTTTATTATTTCTGCTGACTGATAATGGGATTGTAACCAATTGTCAAGAATTAAGTACTTACTCCACAAACTGCAACCTGCATGATTGCATCAAATCCCCCTTCTGGAGAATCCAAATTGCCAGAAATGTGCTGTTTTCCTACAAGTTCATTAAACACTTCCCCTTTATCTGTAAGACTGAGCACGTTTTTGTAGCTAAATGGACTGGTGCAGTTTTGGTCGCCTGTGCAAGGGTTCCTGAGTTTAGCCGGTGTTGTACTAATATATGGCATCACAGTTTTCTCCACAAAAGAACCAAATCCTATTGGAAAAATGATAATTTGTGGGTTAAAAACTTGAAATTGCCAGCAATAACTTGTATATTCAAGTCTACATTTCCATGCCATACTTAAAAACAACAATAAAAAAACCTTAGTTTTCCTAGCATACTGGCTGTGAAATATGTTTTTGCACTTAAATCACAATATGGGTATGTCTGATGTTCTGAGTCTAAATACTCGACAACTCAAGAAAACCTGGGAAACACATTATCTTCTCATCACAAAGAGCTTAGTTTAGATCTTGGGTGCATCAATAATGCTTGTTATATGAATAAAAGCAAGAAGTGGACAGCTAGTTCCATTATTTTCTCAGCTTAGCTTCCCCTTCCCAAAACATCAGATTTTTAAGCAAGGAAAAAATTTTGAAAGAACAGCCTTTCCTTAAGAAATAGATTTTAAAAAGAGATAGAGAGAAAGAGCTAGTCTTTTCAAACAACTACTAAGAGATTTCTAAAAGCTATACGGTAATTTCAAAACATAGTCCTTGGTGCTCCAGTAGTACGTAAGAGGAGGTAAGGACTTGAGAAAGATATGAAATGAGTTGTATATGTGTGAAATGGAAAATATGGACCAATCAGAAATGAGATGGCTGTGAGATGGCAGTCTAGGTCTGAATTGAGTTTGGCTTCTGGTAGGTAACAATTTTGAGTGCTAAAAGAGACATAAAGGGGTGAAAGGGATTCTGATTCTGTCTTGGGAAAAGAAAGCATCTATTTGTTTATTTCTAAGATTTGGTAACTGCTGTGAAAAGAAGTATGTTTTCTATTATTAAAATCAAACCCATTTGTATCTTTCCAACACTCTTACCAATTCGGAAATCTGAAGTGATTCTCTTCATTTCATACATTAGATCTGTTCCAAGACTCTTCACATTCTCCAAGTCATCTTTCATGGAGTAAGAAAGATCCATAAGATAATAGAGGTCAATAGGATAGTCTTCAGCTCTCTTAAATTTTAATGTAAATGTCTGTGGTTCTCCTAATAAGACAAATGTTAGAAAAAGAAATCAAGTTACTAGAAGCCTAAAGTATACCAATATGAAAAAGAAAATAATTTGATCAACATTACATTCATTTCATATTTATTACTATTTCTACTGAAAGCTTATGGTTTTAATACTGTCACTGACTGACTTATACAGATGTTAAAAAAATAAGCATTCTTTTACAGTACTAGAAAGTAGTAGGATTTAACAAAATAATAGATGCAAGTGTTAATCATTTTAGTTCCTAAAATGTCTCTATTATTTTGCCATCAGATTTACATAGTAGGGGCAGCTAGGTGGTGCAGTGAGTAGGAGTGCCGGCCCCGGAGTTGGGACGACCCAGGATCAGATCTGGCCTCAGAAAATGAGCACCCACACATAAATAATGACTGGCCGTGTAACCCTGAGTTACTTGACCCCAATTGCTTTAAAAAAAAAAAATTTACAGAGTGACACACTGTTTAGAAAACATGTCTAAAATAGTGACTCTGACAGGACGGTAAGTTCTTAGTAACCCAACCACAAAGTTCCTGAGGGAAAGACTAATTCACTCATTTTATATCTTTCCTGTAAGGTCTATACACTGCCTTCTCTACAGAACTGGACATCTCACTGTGGTATTGAGATGGCTCCAGGTTTTTTTCTGAAAGCTTATCAGCAGAGCACAAACTCTAACAGGTCCAGTAAACTTAGTGAATGACAACATTTTTGGTCACAGTAACTCCTAAAACCATCTACTAAAGGTATGGTGATGGGGCTGTACCTAAAGGAGAGGTGATCTATTTCACTGGAGCATAAGCCCCAGCATACTAAAGAGTTTTTCTGAAGTATTAAATTAAGGAGATATTGATATCCCTTTACTGAATCAACTAAAAATGAGTTGTCCTAAAATTCATTATGTTCTTTGTCCATAAGAGAATGCCAACTTGATTTATGGAAATCAATCCTCAGCAGAACCTGTGGAACCAGGATCACAATGGGAGTCATAATGACACTGGCCCATTAAAGACTCGTACCTGAGCGTAACTTCAAGGTTAGCTGCTGTGGCTGGATCTGGGTAATATCTTCGGGCTGGAGTTTTTCTGCTGTTCCTTTACTTCGATTTGTCACATTTTTATTTTTCTGGATATCTTTGTCACCTCGAGGATTTTCTATGTCCTGTGGACGGCAGCCTTTCTTTTTTAGTGCTTCTAAATCATCACACCGGGCAGAAGTAGGCATTCCCTCTTGTAAAAATGACTAAATAATATATAAACATATATGAGAAATTACGGCAAAAATAATCACAAGCTGTAATATTGTTCATTACACAAAAGATTCAATACTAAGTATTTACTTAATTTTCTGGCTTTTAACCAAGTTTCCCCTATATAGATATGAGAGCTTTTACTTTAGAAAACCTTGGAAAATCTTAGGTGAACTAAAAAAAGGAGTTAAGTAAACAGAACCTAGAGAATATATGCAACCACAATAATTTAAAGAAAAGCAACAGGAAAAGACATAAGAACTCAGGCCAACACACTAACCAATCCTGGCTCCAGGGAACTGATAAAGAGGCCTAGTTCTTTCTTCTCAGCAGAGAAACAGTTAATTACAAGGGTCAAATGAGGCATATACTGTCAGACAAACACAAAAAACCATTCAGTTGGGTGTGGGGGATTACTGGGGAATTGGAGCAATATGTTTAAAAAATTTGTAGAACATTTTTTTCTTAAAAAAAGAAAATGATGTCTGTATTTGTTCCACAGGAAGTTGTGTTTTAACAATCCTAGACCCATTCTCTTATTTTTCTAGAAATAATAAACCTAAATAGATCTTAGATTTATTGCTTCCTAATACCTAACAATTAAATGGAGCAGCTAGGTGGCACAGCAGAAATGCCAGGCCTATTCTGGCCTCAGATATTTACTGGCTGTGTGACTCTGGACAAGTCACTCAAGCTATCTGCCTCAGTTTCCTCAACTGTAAAATGGGGATAATAATGGCACCTTACTTTCGAGGGGTTTTGAGGGGATCAAATGAGATTAAGTGTAAAGCACTTAGCACAGTGCCTGGTGCATAGTAAACACTATATAAATGTTAGCTATAGTTATCATTATCATCATCAGCAATTAATATTTGTTAATTATCCATAAAATATATTACATGACATAAGGCAAAGATATTAAAGAAAACAGAAAAGGCAAAATAGATTAGCTTTTACAAGCTAGTCTGTATGGGGGTGGGAAGAGAAACCTGAATATAAATAGCTTCTGACAGGAGGGATGGCTTCATATTATAAGGTCAGCTAAAGCAAACCTCCACTCTTCTAGGCATTATCACACTAAAACTATGCTCCACAACAGAAAAGCACACTAGTAAAGTAAGCTTTTCAAAAACACTGACCAACACCCCAAACTGTTAAGATTGTATATAGAGCTCATGTAAAAATATATTTAATCCTTTTTCTTTGAAACTTGATTTAATATCATCAACAATCAACTGTGAATTATTTCAGAAATCGTTTTAATCCCCAACTCCAGCTTCCACTGTTCTACAGATAATCCACACCGTAAAGAGACAGGATAATGAAAAATGTCAACTGTGTTGAGTATGCTAAATCTTTCAAACATCACTGAATAATCAACAGCTGGCTGGCACAACTGCTCCCACAGGGGAGGAACAGGGTTCTGGGAGCTTTCCAACTATCCATGTCTAGAATAGTTGGAGGTTTAGAGAATAAGGACTGCTCCTCCTTCAGAAATAGTTTGTTACAGCCAGGATATACAAGGGAAAACCAAACTTCATGCTCACAAGTATACGGGGGTGACTGATCAGAGAAAACTGCACCATTCTCTCTCTTCCTCGCTACCCCCAGTTTAACCAAGTGGAGCTGAGCATAAGAAAATGCTTTTGCTTCTTTAGGTATCTATGCTTACAACAGTCAGAGCATGCAATCTAGTGGGATCTGCTTATGTAGAACAGTGTATCTACACATAGTCAACCCTTGAGCTTCCCCCATTGCTTCACCCACTTCTAGCTGGACTCCTTTATTACTTGTTGCATACTCAGTTAAGTCAAATTATATATAATTAGGACCATTCATCTGTAACAAGTCAAAATATCTAGGGCATTTCAAAGGCAAATATAAGTGAATGTTGGGTTTTGTGCTACTTGGAATATATACTCCCAGTAGAATAAGTAATTTAAAATTCAACAAACATTTATCAAATATCTAATCTGTGCAAAATATTTGCATTAAGTGCTAGCATTATAAAGATAAAAAAGAGAAGTTCCCTTTAATAGATTTTATTTAACTGAGTGGGATCTGCCATGTACAAAATATAAAGCAAGATAGAAAGTGATGGGGCAAAACAGATACAAAGGAAATGCTCTATGAAAACATCACAGTTGACCAGATATGGATACATATCTTTATAGGTAATTTTGCTGGTCAGATCGGAGGCTTCTGAGAGTACACAGTTTAATTTTGTTAAAAGGGCAGGTATTGTAGAAGATATGAACTATTTTGAAGAACAGGAGTTATATTCAAGAGAAACAGGGAAAGGATGTCATTCTAGAGGCACACAAACTTAAGAAAAGCTACCAATGTCTACACAAGGAATCCCACCCCCACAAAAACAAAACAAGACAAAAACAAAATTTTAAAAACAGAGCATAATTAATATATATGAAAGTACGATAATTCATGTCAAAAACTATATGCAATTTACACTACTTACGGAATTTGTACACCATCCACAATTTGGTCCGGCTTGTATACATTCTCCACATGATTTTGCATTTGCTTTTAAGCAGTCATTTCCACCTGTCCAAAAGAAACTGAGTCATTTTAATTTCCTCTGGCTCAAGACCTATGATGCTATGATTTTCTAATAAGATAAATTTAATTCACATTGATAATTGTCACAATGAGATAGTGAACTTGATCCTTTCACCAGGCCCCTGACTCTCAATTTCCTTACTCCCCAAAAGAACAATTATGTCAGATACTGAACAATTACAACTAAATCCACAGAACAAAAAAAGTGAAATCTCTTGACAACATAAAGTCTTTGTGAATCAAAAGTGGAAAATGCTAATCCCCAAGGCACTCAGCATACATCCCCATCAGTCTCTACCTCCAGGTAGGGGCACAAAAGCTGAGCAGACGACCAGGGCCTGGATCCATACAACAATCTCCTGCACCACATATCTTGCCTGTTCCTCTTGTATCTACAACAGCACATGCTGACCCTACTCAGCCACATCAGGAGAAATGTGTATGTGAAGAGGACTGGGGTAAAAGAAGGGAAAGGGGCAAGGAGAGAATCATTTGGCCTTCTGTCTCTGGATTCCCAAGGCTGAAGAGATTTTTCCAAAACACTCTCCCCATTGTCCTCCCACTCTGAAAAAAAATCAGACTTTTTCACATTGGACATAGATGTACAGAAGGAAAGGAAGAGAGCCTAGGGAGGACTTAGAACAGGGGGAGCCTACATGGCAGCAGTGAAGCTCACACAGACAGGGATCTGAGCTGACAAGCCCACATGAGGAGCTTCAAGGAGCTCCTGTGGCCAGTACTGAAGGATTTACGCAGGTCAAGGGGGGAGGAATCAGGAAGTGACTGACAGGGAATACAAAGAAAAAGGGTGAAACACTAAAGATTTCAAAAGGAAGAAAATTCAACAAAATCCTGGAGCAAGGAAGAACGAACATAAGCCCTTAAAAAAATCACAAAACTCTCTAAGTTTTATCTTTTCCTTTCACTGTATCCCCAAACGAAAAATGCAAAAAACACACAAAACCCTCATGATAAACATCTATGGTCCAGCAAATGATTCCTACATCGGTCATGTCCATAAATGTGCTCCTCATTCATTACCTCTTTGGAAGGAGATGGGTGGCATGACTAATATTTAGTCCCCTAGACTTGTGATTTATTAGACTACTCATCAAGAATTTTAGAAATCAAAGTTGTTTTTCTCTGTAATGTTGTCACTGTGTAAACTGCTCATTTCACTCTGCATAAGATCAAAGGTCTTCACAGTTTCCTCTGAAATGCTCTATTTTTTCAGACTTATGGCACAAAAATATTCTATGATATTCATATACCACAATTTATTTAACCACCCTGTAATAAGCAGGCACCTCCTTAAGTTTTCAGATTTTGGCTGCTATGAAGGGGCAGAGGAAGGTGAGAGAATAAGCAGCTACAGCACCTACTACATGCTAAGTGCTGTGTTAATTCCTGTCCTTCATTCTCATGACGGACCACAATGATATCAATGTGTTGGGGTCCGAGCTCAGAAGGCTCAGCCCGGCCCACGTGACTTCCAGACCTGCCGTTCTGCTTCACTCCTGGAACACAGCGCCATCTCTGATGGGAGTGTGCCCTGCTGGGCAGTCCTCCCCCAGTGTCTCCGGTGTCGCGCAATGGATTCCAAATCTCTCTTCAGAAAGACACTGACAGTGTCCTTGTATTTCTTCTGACTACCATGGCAGTGTCTGCCTTGTGTGAGTTTTCCATATAATAGTCTTATAAGCAAAGCTATGTTTGTCATTTGAATAACATGGTCAGTCTATCAGACTGCACTCTCTGTAGTAGAGACAGGCACTAGGCTAAATACTTTATAAATATATCATATTTGATCATCACAACAACTGTGGGAAGTAGGTACTATTATTATTTTATAGCTGAGGAAACTGAGGCACACTGAAGTTAGGTGACTTGCTTAGGGTCACACAGCTAGAAAATATCTTGAGGCTGGATATGAACTCAGATCTTCCTGACTCCAGACCTAATGTTCTATCTGCTGTGCCACCAAGCTGCCCACATAAATTCATGAATGAGATTTATATTATTGACTATACTACCCTAGTGTAGTAAATCCTAAGTCTCTAAGTTTCCTTATACTTGTTCCATTTCAGTTACCAAGTCTTTAGTCACCAAACAGTAGGAACTTGTCAATACCTGGGGAAAACAAAGATGTAGGAAAGCTTCACAGATTTGTTTCTCTGACAAATAAAGGCAGTGGTAGAACTGGCTTCACTGTATAGCCAAAGGAAGGAAAAAACATTATTTCATAGATACTTGTTCATCTCTTCATCATGATGAACACAATAAAAAAAAAAACCACCATGAAGATAAATGCCTTCTATGTGGCATTACCTGCCCCAGTGTCTAAAGAGGTAGAGCAATTATTTTAAGAACTAAGATCCTCCAAAGTCAATGAGCACATATACTGATACTCAGGTGCTTCAGTGAGAAGACTGGCACAGGAGAGGATAGAGAAAAACCTGGTTCAGGATTAAGACACTAAAGGGGTACTTATAGACACCTACTGCCTTATGAATATATTCTTCCAGAAAAACTAATCACAGACTCCAGAGAGGTAAAAGATAGAAACACAGGTCCCAATGTACCAAAATACTCTCACAGCAATACTATCTGTGGTAGCAAAAAACTAGAAAAAATGCAGGTGTCCACTGACTGGCTGTAAAAACTATGGTATGGGAATATAATAAATGACCAAAGGTGAGTGATGCAGAGAAAACTGGTTGGCAGAAGAGGGAATAAATTGAGGAAGCATGTGAATTGATGTAGGATAAAGCAAACAGAACCAGAAGAAAAAATACACAGTGACTGTAATGTAAATTAAAAGAACACTAAATGGTATCTGAACTCTGGGTAATTGAATCAATCAGTCTTGGTCCTGGAGAAGAGATAATGAAATAGAACTGCTTCCTCCTCTTGGAGGGAAGGGAATTAAAGGAACAAAACACCACAAGTTGTTAGATGTAGTCACTGTGTTGTTTGTCTTTGTTCATTTGTCACATCTACAAGTATGATTCTATCAGTCTTGGGATCCTTGTTCCTATGCATAACAAACCAATCTTCAATCCCTTCTTTGATAAATTAATTTTTTAAAAAAAGTCCCTGATGAGAGAGGTTTGTATCCAATAGGTTAATCAGACATATTTCACCCCAGCAGGTTACCACTGAGTGTTCAGTGATGTTCTGTTGCTCTTTATAAAACAGATTTAACTTCAGTAAAGTAAACTTTGGGGAAGTTTTATCTTAATGAAAGAATGTTTGTTTTCCATAATAAGAAATGTGGCTTATTTTGCTTTTAAAATTCTCTACAGAGGTAACCATACATATGTATGTATGCATGCATGCAGAAAAGAGATATTTTAAAATTCTATATAAATCATACTTATAGTCACATACTTGGATTTCTCATCATATGTGTGGAGATGGACACATTCCTGGTTTCTCCTTTCCTACTCTCAGGTATACAGACATCACCTTTTCTCTCTGACCTAGATTTTGATTGACTTGTTGATGTGATAACATGTATCTTCATCTTGCAAAGCTGTTTTCTCTCTTTTTGCATAGTTTTTCCTGAATACACAGTCTTTCACACATTTCTTCCTTACTTTCTTGTTGTTTTAGTGTTTTATTCTTATGTCTTCCACAGATATGATTTCTCTTCAGGCTTTACTCCTGGACTTTCTTTACCATTTCCCAGAAACTTAATTCTGGAAGTTTACACTAGCCCTGGACCTCACTCCTCTGCCCAGTAGCCTCTCCCTCTGATTGGCTGGTTCCTCCCTGAAGCTCCAATATAAGCAGGATGTCCAGGGTGGCCATGCCTGCCTTTCTCTTTAGACTCAAACTCTGACTTTCCCGGGTACCTTCCTTTCTCCCTGCTCCTCTTCCTTCTTCACCATGTCTTGTCTTCTTCAGTAAAACATAAGCTGCTTGGAGGCAAGGATTGTCTTTCTGCTTACATTTGTCTTTGCAGCACTTGGCACAGTGCCTGGCACAGAGTAGGTATTTATTAAGTATTTTTTTTACTTCCTTGTTTACACGCAGTTCAGAGTCAGTGTGCTTCCTACTACATCATGCTGCCTCTAGGTTTGAGCTGGGGAAGCTGCGTGGCTAGTTAGTTTAGGATTGAGCTGGGAGAGTATACTGGGCTAATGAAGCAATGCCTGGTCTATTAGGAGTTCAGATATCTGGAAGAGTAAACTGGGGTCATGTGGCCATCAATTTAGAGTTAGAAGTACCCTTTACTGTACAAGTGAGAAGACTGTAGCCCAAGAGTTCAATGACTTGCTCTAAGTCTCACAGGTGGTACTAGAAATGAGACTTGAACCTAGATTCTCTGACTACAAACAGTGTGCTTTCCACTCCATGCTATTAGAGAAAAATGGGAGACTGAAATATTCAAGTCCTATTTTTCAAGTACAAGGATAAAAGAAAGATTGAGAGCTGAGAGAAAGATTGAGAGCTGAGAAGACCAGAGGCAATAAAAGTCTGGCTGATTAATAATCAGGTGAAGGGGAGGTGACAGAGATGTTAAGCAGGAAGGAGAGAATCAAAGAGGAGAAAGAAGTTCAAAGGAAGAAAGTCACCAGTGGGGAATCCTGTGTGTTGATTAAATAGGAACTCAAACAGGGTCTCTAAATAAAAGCACTATCACTAAACAAAGCCTAGTGTTCATTGTTAGAGTGAAATAGAGAATAGATTAGCTTACCTGTTTGGCCAAGTACTTGAGAGACTGAGCAACTGACCAGGCCAACCCAGAAAATTAGTTGTAAACTCATCTGTAAAAAAAATGTAGATCATATAAGTAGTAAAATAGACTTAACCCTCTCCCAATGATTCCCACGAGTCATTTCTCCCTAGAAAGTCAGGGAAGGCGTCTACATTTAGTTCCAAGTTACATAAACAAGTATTTTTTGTTATTTTGACGACAGGACAAATTTGTGAGGAATTCAGAGCTGACGCTTATTACCTTAAAAAAGATGATTGTTAAGCAGAGAATTGTTGACTGCTCTCCATCAAGATTTTGAAGGCTATTAAAAAAATTATTTGTTACCTCTACAAACATTTGGATTTCTTCTTTTTCTTTCTTTTTGGAGAGGGCAATTGGGGTTAAGTGACTTGTCCAAGGTCACACGGCTAGTGTTACGTGTCAGGCTGAATTTGAACTCAGGTCCTGACTTCAGGGCCAGTGCTCTATTCACGGTGCCACCTAGCTGCACCCAACCAACTAATTTCTGCTTCCAAATGTTTCTAGATGAAGAATAAACAAACACCTAGACATAAAAATAAGTGACTTGTTACTAGTCAACATTCATGAGTAAAAATAAGAGTAATATTATGGAAAAGAAATCAGGCTTAAAGATGGCCAAATTCCTTCTCTATAATGCAGTGATCAAAACCCTTGAAACCATAAGGTAGATTAATTGAAAATGGCTGAATTATTTGAATGTACAATTCTGAGTAGGGAAACTTGAATATTTAAAATGAATATAACGTTTCAAAAGTTTCAATTGCTTGCTTTTTCAAGCATTTCAATTCTGGGGGAGAAGTCAATAAATGATACAAAGAAAAACAGGGTTAGGTAAAAGTGATTTATCCATGAAGGTTAGAAGCAGAGCATTAGATCGGACATAGCTTTCCCAAAGGCTTACAATTTAGATTAAATGACAACTAACCAAGCTGAAAACATGTTTATTTTTAAAAAAGCATTTTCAAGGTTATCTAAGAGGATCAACACAGACACTACCCAGTTACCTCTATTCCTAATTCTCAAAACTTTAACAACTCAAACACCAACTGATAATTTTTGAGGCACTACAAGATACCAAAGTAACTTCTGGATGTAATCAAGAGAGATGAAATGATCTGCTGTAGTTAGCATTAGGTTTAATGTTTTTTATTCTAACACTGAAAATTCTCTGAAATTCTGATTATGCATATTGTACATATATTAACTTTTGCTAAACTTGAATAATTGGATGACTAAAATATCCTATTTTGTAACTATTCTGGATAAATTGCTAAAAACTATTTTATCCTATGCATTTTGAGTTTTATAATTCAAAAATTTTGTAATGATTATAAATGAGTACTCTAAGTCAAACACATTCATGGATGATGATCTTTTCTACAAGTTTCAGATGCAAAGAATGTTTAATTTGTAGCTATCACTACTACCTGCATATAACTTGTTGCTCGAGACTCTTAGGTGTACAATTGGTCTAAATATTTGACTTTTTAAAGAGCTGTCCCATGCCTGGATTGCCATATATAAGGAGAATCTGTCAGCTGCTGTCATTTCCAAGGAGTCCAAAACAATGCCTGTTCTTTGGCATTCAACTTCAAAACAGGTTTGAAATGTCTGTTTTTTCCCTTTTTCTCTATTATGGGTCATCCACTTAACATAAAAACTACAGTGGAGTTTGAGTGGATTGAGTACCATTTCAGTCTTAGTGTTTCTTACTAGTCATACTAATAATTAGCATTAGGATGCCTCATAAAAGCTAGAGAATTGTGAGTGCAAAGTGCCCCTTTACTAGTTTAATGGCATTGTCATAAAATCACTTCATCATATTTGTGACTCTAGAATCTAAAGCTCCTCTTTCTTGGATGGTATGGCACCTGTTCCCCTTGCAATCCAGAATATTTTTCTTTATGTGGGAGAATTTACAACTACTGCACCACCTCTGGATATGAATTCTTCTTTAGTCTTATCTTTTCCCTAGTACTAAATGGGAATTGCCACGTAGGAGATTGTCAACTTGGCTGGTGCCTTTGCCGAGGCCACCAGGCCTACCAAAGCTCCTCCTACCTCACCCACCAGGCCTAAGCCTCAGCTGCCTATGATATAGCACTCCAAAACCTCACTTAAGGCCATTTTCTGGCTTCCCAAAGCAGAGTGTGTCCCCTTCCTAGGGACACCTACTACACTGTTATTCCAGATACTTCAGGTGCAGAGATCTCCCATGGATCTGCAGTACTTCAATGACAAGCAAGGACCCAAACTACGTGGGCCCTGACTAGTCAATCTGTGGCTCTGATTTTTTGTGAGCCACAATTATTAGCTGAGTCTCCCCCATACTGTGCATATTTGGAGTCCTGACCTTTCCACCAAATGTTAGTCTTTCTGTCCCAACCTCTGAAGAACTTTTAAAGTCTGCGTTATGATTCTTCATCTCTAACAGACCTGCTTCTCTCTACTAAGGATGATATCTGTCTCACGGTCTTAGACCATGAGGTTATTCCGACTCATGTCCTAGAAGCACAAAAAAGAACAGATAACAACATAAAGAGCCTAGGCCTATTAGATTCTAAGTCTGTTATTTTGTTACCGTGTAAAACGACAGCAGGATGGGTACAAAGTTGTGAGGGACCTCAGAGACCCTGGATCCTAGGATCCAGTCTTCTCATTTTGTAAATGAGAAAACTGAGGCTCAAGGAGGTAAAGTGAATCAGGCATAGACAGTTGGGTGGTGCAGGGTGGGTAGACCACTGGGCCATAAGGAAAAACCAGTCTGGCACACTTAGTAGCTACATGAACTGCAGGCAAGCCACCAGCCTCAGCACTTGACTACCAGGGTGCTTCTGAGAACAAAATGAGATAATATTTCTAACACACTTAGCATAGTGCCCGGCACACAGCAGGTGCTATATAAATGCTATTATTATTGTTACTTGTTCAAAGTCACATAGACAATAAGTGTCAGAGGTCAGATGTGAACCCAGATTCTCTCACTCCCAAATTAATGATCTTCCCATTAGGCAATTTCTACAAATTCAGCACCAGAATAAAGGGCTCTGGAGAGCTTAGGAATTATAAATCTAAAGAATTGCCCTTTCTCCCACCCTGGGCAGAATGTTGAAAGGCTTATTTACTTGCTTATGTAATTCCTGATATTTATTTTATTATATTATATTAATTAATAAATTAATATTTTAGCTTTATCTGAATAGCCTGGGGACTTCCCACAGAACTTGTTAGGTCTCATCAGTTTGCCATTTATTTCATGAATAGTCCATCCTTAAAATTCATCCATCTGTGCTTTGAATTGTTACCCCCCCCATTGTCAGAATCCACTCCTCCCATCCTTCGATTGTTTCCCCAAGATTATAAAATGTTGTGCTTCTGCTCAATTAAATTCATATTCTTGCTGTTCAGATGCTTTAGAGTTCCTGAGGTCTCTCCCCCACAAATCACCTGACAAGCATTTATTAAGTGCCATGAACTGTGTTTGTTAGGCACAAATGAAACAATTTCGCATCACTAAAAGTACTGTGCCTTACAGAGTACTGATGGCCATTTCTTAGACATGACTGGCCAAAAGTTCACCTTTTAAGAACTGCCTGAAAGGTCTGATGTGTACGAGATCACTTCAGGCTAATGAACACAATCCATTAAAAAATGTGACATCAGCTGCTGACCTATAATAAAATGGCCTGGACCATTAAAGTTCCTGAAGAAATGCTGTGATGGATGATGTTCCTGACTGTGCTTCCACCTAAAGCAAAAGAACAAATATTTGCTCCATATATGGAATGGTCAATGTTTCTTCTGTACAGCTCCTTTTCACTCCTTAGGTTCTAGTAAATGCAACAAAAGGAAAGCTTTTTATGTACGTAGTAGAAAACGTAGTATGTACATAGTAGAAAAACTCAATATCCAGTGCCTCTCTCCCTAGTTTACAATGAAAATTTAGTTGTTTGAAATCAACTTTACAAAACTCCAGAAAAGGTATAAACATTAAAATCTCTGCCAGTGAAGACAGGCTCTTCCTTAGTGGCAAGGGCTGAGAAAAGCTAACAAAAACC
The DNA here is from genome assembly GCA_011680675.1 of Gymnobelideus leadbeateri. Taxonomy (NCBI): domain Eukaryota; kingdom Metazoa; phylum Chordata; class Mammalia; order Diprotodontia; family Petauridae; genus Gymnobelideus; species Gymnobelideus leadbeateri. The sequence continues at coordinate 58,290 of WOXC01009818.1, read as the reverse complement.
TGACTTCTTAAAGTGTGTTAAGTTTGCTGATTAGAAGGAAACTATTATGTTCTTGGCCAGTTATATGCTTAAAGAAGAACAATCTTTTTAATCTTGATTCTGAAGCAGAGGGCTGAAATGATAGGAGACAGGGGCAATTTAAGAGAAAAAAGTGGAAAGACAGAAAGTGGCACGTGTGAGAGAAAACGCTTGGGAACAAGTCCCAGCTTTGACACCTGCTGCTGCGTAGCTACAAGCAAGTCACATACTCTTTGTAACTCTCAGTTTCTTTATTTGTAAAGTGAAAATGATGCTACTTGAAAACTTCCCATGACCCTAAATACTAACTTTCTAACATTCTTTTCTCAGAACAACTTAAGCTCCTCAACCCTTAGGACTCCTATTTCTACTCTACTTCCCTCATAGAATAGGTTTTTCACACCTAATCCTTCCCCATGACAGCTTTTTCAAAAACTTGAAGAGTACTGTTATGTTCCCTATTGTATCTCCCTCATCTTACCCTTAGTTCCTTCAAAGAATGGTCCCATGGCATGAACTTGAGGTCTTTTGCTTATTAAATCTTTCTAAAATAATATGGGGTTCCCTATAGGATTCCTTTAAATCCTTTAAATAGGATTCCTTTAAATTCATTTAAATTAAGTACAACAAGCTCTCTTGCTGTACTTAAGATGATTTGGTGTACCTACAACTTTTCAGAAACATGCCTATTGTTCAAAGTGAAGTATATACATATTAAATCACCATATGCAATCACTGACAATGTTTGGAAAAAAAACAAAAACAAAACTCTGCAGCATCTGTAGATAGCCAGTGAGTGTCTGAGGCCAGATTTCAGCTCAGCAAGATGAGCTTTCCTGACTCCAAGCCCAGTGCCCTCTCTATACTTTGCCACCTTTCTTCATCTGTAAAATGGTTGGGTTTGATGGTCTCTGAGTTTCCTTCCAATTCTAAATTTGTGATCCTATGATACTAAAATGAGTCCACCTTTTGTGTCCACCTTCACCTCTCACCTGTGGTTCCAAAAAAATGTAGCATGTACAGTGACCTCATTAAAACCATCTCAGTAGACTGGTTAAACTAGGTTTAGGGTAACCAACAGGCTTCAAACTTATCAGTGAGATAGGGAGGTGTCTACCCCAAGCATGTGAAGACACTCCCACAGTGGAATGGGAGAATGTGAACAATTTGTTCCAATGGCCATGAAGGCAGCTGAAACAGGGTGCTTCGGAGTGCTCATAGACTGTCAGACACTGAAGACGCCAAGGTCATCTACTGCATCCCAGGCCATCTCCAGTTGCCCAGACTTTTGACTTGCCATTGAACTTTGATGACTCTGGAAGACAAAGTGAAGCTGACTTGTGCAACTCTGCCTCAGTTAAATTCAATTGACATGTAAGTCAAAGACTTACTCTAATGTCACTGGTCCTCTTCAAAAATGAAACATTAATAACTAATTTAAAGTCTTCCTCAACTAGGAGGGCAGCTAAATGGTACAGTGGACAGCGTGCCTAGCCTAGAGTCAGCTCATCTTGATTTCAAATCTGGCCTCAAAAACTTACCAGCTGTATGACCCTGGGCATGTCACTTTACTGTTTTGCCTCAGTTTCCTCATCCCTAAAATGAGCTGGAGAAGGAAGTGGCAAACCACTCCTGTATCTCTGCCAAGAAAACCCCAAATGGGGTCACAAAAAATTGGACATGCATGACCGAAACTGAACAACAACTCAATTAGTAGTAACTTACTGAGGTCTTAAAATAAGAAGCCTGTGATTTTTTTTTTTTTGGGGGGGGGCGTGGAAATACTAACACAGTATTTGAAGTGATGCATTCTGGTTTTACATTCAACTCTATAAAGCCTTTTCAACCAGAAAAAATTAGAGCTGATCCTGAATTCTTAAAAAGATCCCCTGGCAGAAAATGTTACTTAAAGCATTTACATTTGCTTTCTATAACAAAAAATATATATATATACTTTTGTAAACATTCCCTCTTTACGGTTTCTCCTACATTTACAGATATGTTAGACTAGCTATGCATTAACTTTCGAAGTAAAATTAACTTCCAGAGAAACTCTAGGCATGACTACTAATCTTTATTATTATTTTTTCTCATACTCTGTAGTGGCATAATTCACTGAATCTACTGTCTTTAATTTACTAAGAGATAGCCTGAGGTTCCTTCCTATGTACTTTATTCTAAACATAAAACAAATACTGAACAATAGGATTGATATATTGTAGATATTGTACATCAACAATTACAATAACTCAAAGTCTAAAATAACCAAAGGAAGAAGTTAAGGAAATTAAAACAAATGAATTTTGACTAAAGAAGGAAACACAGACATAAAAGAAAGACAAGAATAGAGAAGCCCAAATAGATATACATATACTCACAGACAGGCATATGCATATATGTGCACACAGGTGTACAGAGAATTTAGAGGAAGATGTAGAGGAAATAGACTGAGGCAGAGGAGGACCTGGAGAAGAGAAACTGGTGGTGGTTAATGACATGAGTGGGAGAAAAGAGTTGTGGATAAGTATGGTGAAAGTGAAGTAAAGGGGGTGGAGAAGGGCAGATGGAGAAGACTGTATGTGAATAAAGGAGTCACAGAAGTCTGATTACGTTCTATGCTGGGTATGCTCATGTTATAACTTTCTATTGGCTTAAGCTGTTGGCATCAACTTAAATTGTTATCATTGACCTTTGTGATACTGATGAATCATTCAGTAGTTTAATCTATTAATTTTTAGGGGATTTTTCTCCATTCTTTTGGGTTTTTTGGAGAGGGGTTGTTTTTGTCTTCATTCCTCCTATATGTTGCTTGACTAGGACCCTGTTAAACAAAAAGCTTAGACTGACTAGAAAGAGATAAAGGAAAGTCACAAAATTCTTTACAAACCCACCTTTTAGTACTGTGGGATGAACTGATGCTATTCTTTCTGAGAACAAATATTAGGTGACTTCTGCATGTCAATGGAATTGTCAGTTAATGATTGACTAGCACCTTTAAAGTACAAAAGCAATTTTCTAAAACTTAAACTTCTAAACTTCTAAAACTTTCCCACACTGCAAAACACAGAATTTCCCAGACTAAACCTTTAAAACTAAGTTCAAATACCCAGGGAGAGACTCATACAATTTTTTATTTGGAAGGGATCTTTGCCTCAAACTAGTCCAGACTGTATTGTACATTTCTCTATTTGCTTGAAGACCTTTAGTGATGGAGAATCTAGTATCTCCTAAGGCTACCCCTACTGGGTAGTTCAACATTAAACGGTTTTTCTTTACATCTTCCTAGTTTCATCCTCTGGGGCCAAACAGAACAAATAAAATCCCTCTTTCCATGGGAGGTTTTTAAGTACTAGAAGATATTACATTCCCCTTTTTCTCTTCCAGGTTAAACATTTCTTTGATCTGTTCTAGGCCCTGTACTCTTTTCTCTCTACATTCTCTGACCCATTGATCTCATCAGATCCCCTGGATTCAACTTTTATCTTCATGCAGATGAGGCCCATATCTACAACATCTATCCCTCATCTCTTGCCTAAGCACTACATATCCAATTACTTGCTGGCATCACATCTACCTAGATGTCCTATGGTACTTCAAACTGTATATCTAAGACAAGCTCATTATCTCCGCCTAAGCTTATCCCTCCTACATTTGTTATTTCTTTTGAGGGTACCACCAGCCTGCTAGCCATTCAGGTTTGCAACCTAGGAATCACACTTAAACTCTTCACTCTCCTTCGAACACTGCTCTCCCCTCTCATACAATCAATTGTCAAATCTTGGCTCTTCTCACTTCAACCCCTAGACTACTGCAATTAACCTCCTCATTGGTTCCCCTGCATCCACTATTCAAAAATCCATGCTTCATGCAGCTGCCAAACTGATATTCCTAAAGATATTCCTCTGCTGAAGATTCTCTGGGGGTTCCCCACTGCCTTTAAGATAAAATAAAACCTCTTCTATTTGGCATTTAAAATTTTTCACAATCTGCCTCCAGCACCTTTTTACAAACATCTAAGGTCCAGCAAAAGCAGTCGTCTTGCTGTCTTAGCATGCAACATTCCATATCCTGCCTCAATTACTCTGCAGGAAGAGGCTGCCTCCTGTGTTGAAAGTACTTTTTCCTCTTATTTGCCTCTTGAAACTCTAGCTCCCTTCAAGGTTCCACAAATGTCATCTCCTTCATGAGGATTTTCCTGATTCTGCCAGTTGCCAGGGAACCATCCTCAACTAATGTGCATATCTTTTGTATATACCCTATAGTGGGCAGAAACTTTTGTTTTTGCAAAAAAAAAGAAAAAGATAATTAAAATATATCTAAAAAAAGAAATGGGTGCCTCCTAATAACACTGCTTTTCCTAACAGCTTAAATAGGAGAGATCACTATGCAAAAGAAACTATCAATAAATCAATACATAAAAATTATAATAAATTAGGTACTACACTATGCTAAATTAAGTGATTTACATTTGTTTTTCTGAATGTTAGTGATTACTCATAGTTGATGCCCTTAATCACTTTGCATATTCCCAATGAAGAATTTTAAACGAATCGTTAGCATTCCAATAACTTACTTGAATTTGTCTGTATGAATGAAAGACTTAATGAATGAAAAAGTATTTATATGTTCACTATGTGCCAGATACTGTGCTAAGTCCTAGTGAAACAAATAGAAAAAGCAAGACAGTCTCTGCTTTCAAGGAGTTTTTATTAACAAGCGAAAATATATTTTGATCTGGGAAGTCACAGGGATTGTGAGTTATAGAGCAAGTTACTGACATGTCCTTTCTAGGAATGACTGTGATTTGTATTATTCCCAGAGTAAGACACAGAAAGGGAAGCATGTGGTATAGTGGCATGGAAGAAAAATGGACAGTTGTCATATATAACCATGTGATACAACAAGGTAGATATGACTTCTATAAATTAAGTGCTCAATGATTAGGTGGGGGCAGTGAATAGAGCACTTGGCCTGGAGTCAGGAATACCTGAGTTCAAATCCAGCCTCAGACATTTACCATCTTTGGTGATCCCAGGCAAGTTACTTAATGCTATTTGCCTGTTTCCTCATCTGTAAAATGAGCTGAAGAAGGGAATGGCAAACCACTCCAGTATCTTTGCCAAGAAAACCCCAAATAGGGTCATGGAGAGTTGTACACAACTGAAAAAAAAAAAAAAAAACAACTAAACAACAATAAAGGTTTCAATATAAACACCCAAATTCCCAAGGCAGGGACAGTTCTAAGACGTAGCTGCTACCTATGTATGATCTGAGCGGCTCAAAAAAGTCTGTGTATTCCCCCCAACAAATTAACCACAATTAATTTTCCACCAGAGTACTCTTTTAAGTCTTAACTTGTGTTTACAGGAGGCTTTCATTTTAAAAAAGAAAAAAAAAGATGTTTGAGTTTAAGAAGAAGAGTACTTCTGCCACATTAACAGATTAGTGTATAGGTAAATTTTTGATGGAAATGGTTAACCCTAGTATCTAATAGGATCACAAACAAAACAAGTAAGCTATACCATGAGGACATCCAGTCAGCTATAGCTTGCCCAAGCTTCTTTAACTTGGTCACAGTTAGAACTCTTCTCTGATCTTCTCTCCACTGAAGGGATAGATAGCATTAACTAAGCAATCAATTTAAAATCTCATCCAGGAGAAGCAGACCCATCTTTAAACTTCCTGTATTTGTGGCTCACAAATACAATTTTTCCTTCCAGATTGAAGGTTACATGTCTCAAGAAAGACCAGATTATGGAAAAGGGAAATACCCTGCTTTTTTTGTTTGTAGATTTTTTTCAATGCATGGAGATTAGCTGCTTACTAGTAGGTAAAAATACACACTTTTTTTCACTGAAATAAAGTAGTTAGGAAGTTTACTATATTAAAAAAAAAGATTTCTTAAGTGCTTATACTGTACAAGGGACTGGGGATGAGATAAAAATTAAATAAAACGTTCTCCTAGAACTTGAAATGTAGTAGAAAGTTGTAATACACAAGGTACTATTAAAAATAAATGCTCAGGGGCGGCTAGGTGGCGCAGTGAATGAGCGCCGGCCCTGGAATCAGAAGGCCTGAGTTCGGAGCCGGCCTCAGACACTTAACGCACACACAAACAAAAACCTAGCCGTGTAACCTTGGGCAAGTTACTTAACCCCAATTGCCCTAAAGGGGCGGCTAGGTGGCGCAGTGAGTAAGAGCGCCGGCCTGGAGTTTGGATGACCTGAGATCAAATCCAGCTAGAAAATGAGCACCCCGCATAAATAATGACTAGCCGTGTAACCTTGAGCAAGTTACTTAACCCCAATTGCTTTAAAAAAAAAAATAAAAAAAAAAATAAATGCTCAAAAACATATGCATAAGAGTGAACATTCTCAAAACAAAAAAATGCAAAAACAATCTGCAGATTGAAAACTGCAGATCTAAAATGTAATGAAGAGGTGCATGATGGGTCTTAATTAGGCTAAAATACATTACACCAAGCACAACTTGCATTTAGCCAAAGGCATAAGAGATTTTACTTTGGTATGGACCTGTGATTTTCCCAATTTAGGGAAATCTCATTGAGAAAAGTCCTTACTTAAAGCAGACTGGCACCTGTTCTACAACTGAAGAGTCTTGAGAGTCAAAGTGACCAGCATGTCAGACTGAAACCTCTCTTCACACAGATTTGCATCATCCATGAAACAGGGCTCAAAAAGAGCTGGGCCAATCACAGAATCACAAAAGCTCAGAGCTGGAAAAGTCACTATCTAATTTAACCATATCCAGAAAATAATCATCCACTCTTACACACTCAACAAACAGGTGAATGAACAGTGAAAAGAAGACCTACTCCTCTCAGCCTATTCCACAGCTGAAAAACCCTTTCTTTAAAAGAGGAGGAAAAGTTTTTTTCTTTCAAATGTATATTTGAAATATACAAATGTATATTTCTCTTTTTAACTTTACTATTACAAGTATATGCTTCTTCCACATGAGTCCTTCAAGTACCTTCTACACTTTCTCTCCTCAACCTGTTTCCTTCAACAGATCTTTATCTGTCAGGCAGCTAAGTGGTACAGTGGTAGTGTATCAATCAATAAACATTTATTAAGCACCTACTATGTACCAGGCACCACAAATAAAATAATGCCCCATAATTTCAAATTTTAAAAATCTTTATTTCTCAATTTTTTCCAAATTCAGCATGGCAACAGGGATTCTTAATCTTTTTGTGTTCTGGGCCCCACCCCTTTAGTAGTTTGGAGAAGCCTAGGGAAATATTTTCAGAATTATGTTTTTAAATGGGCAAAATAAAATACATAAAACTACAAAGGAAAATAATTCTAATAAATGCAGCTATCAAAATAAAAAAATTTTTATGGATGGTAGATTGAGAATCTGTGGTCTAGGGAGCAGCTAGGTGGCACAGTGAATAGAACCCTAGCCCTGGAGTCGGAAGGATCTGAGTTCAAATCCAGCCACAGACACTTAACACTTACTAGCTATGTGACCTTGGGCAAGTCATTTAACCGCAATTGCCGTGCATTCCCCCCTCCAAAAAAAGGCAAAAAAAAAAAAAGAACCTCTGGTCTAAACCCACTGAATTTGTTTTGCTTGACTGTATATTTGTTAGAAGGGTCTTGCTGTGTAACCCTTGGCAAGTAAGTGTCTAAGACTGGAACTGAATCCAGGTCTTCCTGACTCCAGGTCAGGCATTCTGTGCACTGTGCCAGCCAGCTGCTATCCATCGCAGAAGCATTTAATCTGGAGTTGGAAGGAACTTTTCCAGTATCCTCATTCTGCAAATGAAAAAAACTAGGCACAGAAAGGTAGAGTTCAAGGCCATGGCCACACAGATAACAAGTGGCAGGGCCATCAATCAAATGCAAAATTTCTAATGTGAAATCCTGTATTTTTTCCCAATATTTCAAAGAGATGGTTCTAGCTATACCACTCACATTTATCATCTCCTATATATGCCTTGGTTCAAGCTGCAAAGACTGTTAATGCTGGTCTAAATAATTTGTAGAAAAGAACAGAATATGTTATAAAAGTTTCTTGATTTCTATGTAACCTTTGGAAGCATCCACCATCTTGCATTCCCTTTATTTTCACTGGTAACCTGTTTCCCTGCCCTGCTGCTCCTTCACCCCCAAACCAAACCTGTTCTGGAAAAATTGGGAAATGTTCCAGTTGATTTTTATGAGGTAAAAACACATATCCCTATGTGCACATATAAATAAATCTACCAAGGGAACAAAATTTCCTAAGGATATAGAAAAGCACTGGAAGACAGCAAATAAATTGTTTCTGTATCCTATGGTTTTATCTAGGATTTAAAACTAGTCTTTACTTTTATTTGTTGAGAATTTTCAAGTTTGTAATCACAAATCATTTTAAGAAAAAGGTTCTACTTTTTTCTTTACTTTTGAGGGTTAATATCACCCTCTTGTGGCCTTTTTGAATATTGTCATTAAAAGGAAACAGTAAGTGAATGTGGAGTTAAAACCGGAATTCAAATCCTGATTTTGTGATGTCGAACAAGTTTCTTAACCTTTCTAGGCCTCAATTTTCTTATCTCTAAAATGCAGAGGTTTAACCAGATGCTCACTAAAGTCCTTTTATAGCTCTATATCCTATGTAACTTATAAAGCCTTTTGAAACTATTGGTATAAAAGGACCTTGCCCAAAGAAACAAACAAACTTAAGCCAAAAGCTTTAGGTTCCCCTATATCTAAGAATGTAGACAACTATTTCCAAAATTTAAGCAAAGCTACCATTTTTTCTTTCAGCAGCAAAGTTTATGATTTATGAAAGAATTAGAGAATCAAGAAGTCCTCTCCCTTGGATCATATATCTTATGTCCCTATATAACTCTCAGGGGTAACAAGTCTAAGATATTAAAGAGCTTGGAAAAGACCACCTCCTTTAATAGGTATTCCTAATTAGCTAAAAGAAAGATGTGGATAAATTTCTTTAATCCTTCAGAGATGATTAGACCTGTGAAGGATTTGCAAGTCAATAGTTCCAACTCCTTATCTTAAAGATGTCACTGAGTATCTAAGAAGGAAAGTGACTTAGCCAAGGCTGAACAATGAATCAGATGGAACTCTCAGGTCAGCATCCCTTCCATTATACTGCCCTGGCCTCCCTTTCCTAACTTCTGTAACTTGGCATGGTTGGAAAAGCCCTGGATTTGCCATCAAAAGGACACATGCTTAGGCAAGACATAGCCTTAAACACCTCTAGGTTCAGGTTAATTTTCAATCTTTGCTCTCGTATACTAATGACCATAATGGTTAGGTTCTTAAGTCAACCCACAAAATCCTCTTTAATCTATAATAACATGAAATTCAATTCAACAAACATTTATTAAGCACTGTGCTAAGTTTTGGCTAAGATACAAAGTTTATATAAGACACAGTTCTCCCTACCTCAGTTTACAATCTATCTAAAGGTATATGAGATAATAATAAAAAATATTTAAGTGTATAAAAGCAGTGCAAAGTGCTGAAAAGGGAAGGTCATTATCAATTACAGGAATCATAAAAGGTTTCCTCTAATGAGTAGCAACTGAATTGAACTTTAAAAGAGAGGCAAGAATGGAATAGATTGGGGGAGAAGGAAGGAAGATACATTCCTATCACAGAGAAATAGCTGTAACTACAGTACTTTGAAAATAGTACTTTTTCCTTGTAAGGCAAAGGAGTTAACAGATGGTTTTACCATGTGTCCAAAGGCAAGAAGAAACATCCTATCACTGGAGAGTTGGTCATCTCAAATTCTAATACTCAATAAATAATAATCATAGCTTATATACCAAAGCCTATTGTAAAGGATGAAGAGGTAAAGAAATTCTGTGAAGAATTCAATAAACCCTTCCAAATTAAATCAACATTGATGCTTTGTGATTTCAATGCAAAGGTGAGAATAGATGTGGATGGAAATATGGTAGAAAATACAGATCAGGAATAAGGTATGAAAGAGGCTAAAGACTTCTAGATTACAGCCAAATGCCTGAGGAAAAAACTGATAAAATGGTACTGTTTATGGAGAGCACCGAATAGTATAAAAAAAATGAAATTGATAACATTTTTGCAGACAGGAAACCAACCATTCATCACTGATACAGGAGTCATTCCTGAATCAGTTTTTACAGTCAGACCACTAACCTGTGAAAATAAAGATCAAAATTAGTACAAAACTAAAAGAACAAAAATGAAAGTTAGAAAAGACATCAAGGGAAAGCAGAAAGCACTGAATCTGGAATTAAAAGTTCTAAGTTAATTCCTGGCTATTCCATTAGTTATCTACATGTCCCTGGGAAAGTCCCTTTCAGATCTGATCAAATTAGAAGAACACCAAGACCTCTTCTAGCTCTTTATCCAAGATCTACCTAGTAAACAATGTATGGTTAAAACAACTACAATGTGCCCTATTTAAACACATTATTGACAACATAAAATGTAATACTATCAGATATTTAAAATAACTTCATGTAGATATGCCAAAATTTTAAAAAGTGCTTCAGCAGTCAACTTACTTACAAAGTGGAAAGCTATAGTAGTTACAGAAAACACAGAAAACTCATTTACAAAATCTTACAGAAGATAGCAGAAGATGATGAGTATCTTGCCTAATAAAACAGAAGGGAATAATTGTGCTAAATAAAGCTAGTTAGAATCAAGATAGGAAATGAAACAAGATTAAAGGAAGTATCCCAAAACAAAATCTAAGCTGGAAGTGACAACTGTGAAGGTGTTTAAAAATCATTTAATTCATAAGGTATCTGAAAGGGATAATACCAAAAGTATGGAAGAAGTTTTGGACCTTCTTGATACCTTAAAAAAACAACTATCAAATGAATAAATGCTTAGCAGATGATATGCTGTTATAATGACCATGAAAAGAACTAGTTCATCAGTACACATGTATCTGCAACAAATTGGGCTCAGAATTAAACAGAAGGAGATCAGGCTAGGATGTTTATATGAAAATGCTTTTCTTCTTTTAAATAGCCTCAAACTTCTTGAAACAAAGGTCCATCTTTTTAATACTGACATTCTACAGTTGCTATATGGCTCCAACTCACTTAAATACTACAATCTCTGAAAAATTAAAATTGAGAGGCAGTTATTAAGTGTGAATAGGCAGTGACCAAAAAGAAGATGGAACTAGTCACATAGTGAGAACAAGAGAGAATAACGTGCTCCACTGGAATCCTCGAGATATCAGAAGAAAGGGGAAAACAAAGGTACTAGCACCCGAGTGGGTCACTGTATCCCAGGTGAACTTATAGGAGTGCATGGATAGATAGGTAGGCATGAATAGACTGCAATCTGCATCCCTAGAAGAACATCCACATTGATGAGATCACAAATTCATTTCAGAAAATTAACAGTGGAAACCATTACACATACTTGCTAAATGTTGGGTATCTGAGTCAAGAAAGCATAACCAAAAGGACAGTAAACACAGTCACTATGACTATACAAATGAAAGGAATAAAAAATTGGGCATTAGCACTAACTCATTAAAATTAAAGAGTACATTAAAAAACCTTAAGAGTCTCAGACATAAAAGGGACCCCAGGAGCCATCTAGTCCAAACAATTCTGAAATAAGAATCCCTTCTTCCATAATATACCTGACAAGGGTTAGACTAGGATTTTGCTAATGACCTCCTTAAATGAACCTACTACCTCCCAAGGCTGGGCTTTCCACTTTTAGACAGTTCTAATTATTATGAAATTTTCCCTCACATAAAGCCTATGTTAACCATTCCTTATGTGTATGCTGTTTTTTCCTCCCAGCTTAGACTATAAAATGGCATACACTATCAGCAAAAATCCTCTTTTCCTTTCTCCCACCTGCCAACTAAGAAAGAAAAAAAATCTCATTTTGTGCTCTGAATCTTTTACTTCTACATGTTTCATCATTAACACTCTGAAATCCAAGGTGGTCATTACACTGAGCAAAGTTCCCAAAGTTCTTTCAAAATCACCTGACTTTACAATATTGTTTTCCTTGTATAAACTGTTCTCCTAGTTTGGTTCACTTCAATCTGTATCAGTTCAAATAATTCTTCACAGATTTCTCTGAAACCATTCCCTTCAACATTTCTTACAGCATATTTATATTCCATCACCTTCACATACCATAACTTGTTTAGTCATTCCCCACAAGATGACCACTCCCTGTTTCCAATTATTTGCTACTGATAAAAGATATGTGTATGTATAAACACACATATATGCATATATAACGTGTATATATATGTATATCCTGTTTTGCTGTTTCTCCCTTAACTTACCCTCCTTCTTATTCCCCCTTTCCCATCTTATTTCCCTGCTGAGTAAAATGTATTTCTGAACCCACCTCTGCATGTATTTATGTTTGTATTCTTCATTCCCTTAACCAGTTCAAATGACAGTGAGATTAGGGAAAATTATCTAACATAATCAAGCAGTCTACAAACAGGGAGGAAAGGGTAGGGGGAACAACTAGCATTTGAACCTCACTGTCATCTCTTCCCTTTCCATTCTTATTATAAGATCATGAATATTACACACACACGTACGTAATAGACCCAGTCTCAAGCCTTCTAACTAAACTCTCTCCATGACCCTTGAAGATAATAAGGTTCAAAGGAGACACTATGTATCATTCTTCATATTAGAATTATACACAGTTTTGCTTTGGCAAGTTGTTCTTGTTTGTAAGTCTACATCCTTTGTCCTCTGGAATATGTATTCTAAGCTCTCTGCTCCTCTGAAGTGGTGGCTACTAAATCATACGTGATCCTTACTGCAGCTATACAGTACCTGAATATTCTTTTCTGGCAGCTTGTGATATCTTTTCTCTGACCGGGAAACTCTGGATTTTGGCTATAATGTTCCTGGGCATTTTCATTTTGGGTTTCTTTCAGGAGATGGGTAGATTCTATTCCTACCATGCCCTCTAATTTTAAAAGATTTGGGCAGTTTTCTTTTATGATTTCTTCAAACATGATATATAGGCTCTTTTTTTGGTCATGACTTTCAGGTAGTCCAATGACCCTTGAATAGTCTATCTTCAATCTGTTTTCCAGGTCAGTTGTTTTTGCTAAGAGATATCTTAAATTTTCTTCTATTTTTTCAGTCTAATTTGTTTTAATATTTCTTTTCATCTCATGACTTTATTAGCTTCTATTTGGTCCATTCTAATTTTCAGGGAATTTATTGCTTGGGCAAAGTTTAGTACCTTATTCCAAGTTGTTAGTTCTATTTCCAATTCTTTCTTCCATAGCTCTCATATCTTTTTTGATGTTTTTCCCCCTCTAGAGCTTTCATTTCAAGTTTGATCACTGCCCCCTTGGTGTAGGTCTGATCAACAGGCCCATGGGCTTACCCTCTCTGAAGTATCAGCAGACTGCTGTTCAACTCAGCCACTATGAGTTAACTAGAAAACTCTGCTGTTTCAGAGTAATGGAACTATAGGATTTTTTTTTTGTCTGGGATTCTTACTCTGGCTATCCTTCAGGACACAGAATAAGCTAGGATGAGAAGCTGGAGATTACTCTGCTGCTGGGGTCTGAGCCATATAGTTGCTCCTTGCTTCCTAGTTCTTGAAGAACAAGTTCGTGTTCCTCATTCAGTATACAGCCTAGGACCTACAGCCACTCCTCTGTAATGTCACCCCTGGGCACAGGTCCCCTCCTTAGTCTACTCTGGATCTATGAACCTAAAAACAGAAGTAAGCAACAAGACCACCAACTGGCCCCACCCACATGCCACACGAGGTCCTGGTAAAAGTCTACTACCTCTTCTTGCCCTTTTACTCCCTGGGTGATCGAATGGCTCATGTGCGGGGCCCCATACTCCTGGCCAGACCCTTTCTCCATAGACCTCTGTCTACCTACTGATCTGGGCTGGACAAATAACTCGCTAACTTTTTCTTGTATTTCCCTGTTAGGATTTGGGTTGGTGTATTTTCTAGAGCTATTTAGAAGAGTTTTATAAAGGAGTTTTGTGCTATCCTTTTTTTTTAGTACCACTACACCATCTTAGCTCTACCTCTCACCATCATTATTTTTAACCAAAAAGCATTCGCTTTTAATGCCAAAAAGCTGCGCCTTTTGTGGTCTGAAGGTCTTTATTCCATGATAAATAATTAAAAGGGCCAGAGGAAGCTCTCCAGCACTATTGTGCCAGTCTACTATTGATCCATGGAAAATATGGATAAAAAGGCACCTATGAATTATCATCTGTATCAGTGGAGGCAATAGTCATGCTTATGAGATCATGAATCAATAAAAGTAGAAGTCAAATTATACATGTTTTAGTGAATGACCAATTCTTCTGCAGGACAGTAATCTACAGAGAGAATAATTCTCAAATCTTACCTTGGAATGTAAAAGATTAAAGATTTATTTATGGGGCGGCTAGGTGGCGCAGTGAGTAGAGTCAGCCCTGGAGTCAGAAGGACCTGAGTTCAGATCCGACCTCAGACACTTAACGCACACACAAACAAAAACCTAGCCGTGTGACCTTGGGCAAGTTACTTAACCCCAAATGCCCTCCAAAAAGAAAAAAAAAAGAAAAAAAAAGATTTATTTATAATCTTAGAAGAAACTCATGCCCAGATTATTCTGATCATCCCCTTCATTGATTATGGTATAGAAGAGAACTCTGGAGTTAAGATCATGGGTTTCTCAGTGGAGGGGGAGAAATCTAAGATATAAAAATAAGATGATACTAGGGCTGAGGATGGTAGAGAAGAAATTGACAGGAAAGTTTTGTAAGTATGGAGTTTAGGGGAAGAAGACCCTCATTCTAGATATTTTCCATGGATCATTCTGGACCCCCTGAGGTCTGTATAAAGTGGGCAGTTCTCAGCAAGAGCTTTGGAATAAAGAGGGAACAAGGGATAAAGAAGGGAGGAAAAAAATCCTAGACATATGCTTCACAAATAGTCTGTTTTCCTCTTACTAAGTAGGGGACTATTTCAAATTAATTCTTATGGTAGTTCTCAATTATATATAATATCTCAGAACTATATTAAGTTTTATAAGTTACTATAAACAAAAATGTTCTATATATATTTTATATTATATATATATACATATATACATATGTATATATATATAAGTTTTAAAAAATACTACACAATGGGGAGAGACAGGGTAGGGTAAACTATCTCATGTAGAAGATGCAAGGGGAAGTAGTTGCAGGGGAGGGGAAGAACAGGAAGGCAAAAAGGCAAAACCATATTCTCATTGAAGTTGGCTCAAGGAGAGAATCACATACATACTAAATGGGATATCTCACCCTGCAGGAGAGTAGGGGAAAGGGGGATGAGATGGGGGAGGATGGAGGGGAGGGCATTCTGGGGGGAGGGGAGGTTGGAAGTACCCACTATCAAAGAGGGACAGGATCAAAGGAGGGAATGGACCAGGTGGGAGGTGAGATGGATGGGAGGGAAATATAAGCAGTCTTTTACAATATATCTACTATGGTAATGTTTTGCATAGCTATACATGTACAACACTTACTGAATTGCTTATCTTCTCAGAGGGAGTGGGTGACAAGGGAGGATGGGAATGGATCTGAAAATTGAAATTTTAAAATTAAATGCTTCATAAGATGTCCAGGCATTGGGGCTCAGAGATTCACCTTGCCCTAATGGCAAAGTCGAGGGGGGTATGGGAAAAGATATGGGAGAGAGCAGATTGGATGAGGGGATATCTAGTAGGACTGCTATTCTGGGGTGGTAGGTAGGGAAAAAATGGGGGAAAAATTGTAACTCAAAATTTGGTGGAAATGAATTATGTAAACCAGAAGTTAATAAAGCATTTGTTTAATTAGAAAAAAAAATACTACATATTCCCCCTATGGTATTTCAAGACAGAATCAAATTAAAATACCTAATACATTTAGCAAGTTAAGGCAGTATACTGGATAAAAATATAATCTCATTAAATTTAAGCATACACATTGTCAAGTTGATTGCCATTAATTAAATTTAAAGGATTGTAACTTAAGCTTAGAGTGATACTGTTTTGCCCAAAAGGAGAACCCCCGAGACAGATTACCACATTTTTTATGAGGCAAGAATTGAGAACATAGACCTTTCAAGTGTGGTGGCATGTTCTTTATTGATTTTATTTTTCAGATATTCATCCTAGGTTTAACTTCTTTCTACAGACTAAAAATATTAACTGTGTCCTATATGTTGCTTATTGAAATATAGTTAGACCTACTTATTTTTCAATTAAAAAAGGGATACGTTAGATCATAATCTACATGGTTTCTGAAGAAATATGATAGAGTATAAAGAGCACTGGTCTTGGAGCAGGAGGACCCAGGTTCTGGTTGACACAACTAGCTGGGGCAGTGAGACTAGGCAAGATAATCTATGTCTCTTTTCAGTTTTTTAATATATAAAATGACAACATACTTGCACTACTTCTCTTTTGAGGTTGTTGTAAGCAAAATGCTTTATAAACCTGAGTTATTACTTTGATCCCCAACAGTTCTTGGGATATATTCTTTCTAAATCTGAGGAAACATTTTCAATTCATTCACTAAGTATATAATTGATACTTTAAAAATTAATGTATGGGGCAGGTAGGTGGAGCAGTAATAGAGCACTGGCCCTGGAATCAGGAGGACCTGAGAGCAAATCCATACTCAGACACGTAACACTTACTAGCTGTGTGACCTTGGACAAGTCACTTAACCCAAATTGCCCTGCCTTCCCCCCTCCCCCCCAAAAAAGCTAATGTAGTATAAAAGTACTGGTATAAGTTACTTGGAATCTAGGAATGACAAGGTTCTAAGAATTAAACTGTGAGCTCTTTGAGAAACAGGGACTGTTTTGCTTGCTAATATTTGTATACCCCAGCACATAACAGAATGCCTAGCATATAGTAAGCCTTACACATGCTTTGTTGAACTACAGATGGAAAGCAGTTTATTCTCTTCTAAGGTGAAAGTTCATAAAAATTTCTTCCACAGAATTTGTTAAAATAGAAGACATTTTTTTTCTTGATAAAACCAATTACAGCCTCTGACCCACTAATCCCACTTCTGGGACAATATTCTAAGAATATTAAAAAAATAAATTAAAAGAAAAAGGTTACTACAAATAAAAATGTTCAGTTTTAAACTTTGTAATAGTAAAAAACTAGAGACAATCAAAATGCCCAATAATTGGGAAATGGATAAAAAATAGTATATTAAAAGCAAATATAAAGATTTTAATGAAAAGATAAAGGGAATTTTTTGAAAATGAAGTCGGTATGATCATATACAATCATATAAATAAAAGCAAAGATAACAAAATAACAAAACTACCACCATGGATAGATAATTAAATTGTTATTATAATTTTCTTGAAATCCGTATCAATTTTTCTAATCAAAAAGTAAATAATTTGAATTTTGATGTTTCATTTTGAGTTACATTTCGTATCCTGCTTATATCTACATGCTCAAAGTAGTGTTTCTAAGTTACACTTTTCTAAAAATAAAAAAAGAAAGAAAAAGAAAATATTTATAGCATTAGACAGTGCCAACTCAGTATGAGGAGTGGTAGGAACTCTGAAATATTATGAATCCAACCACTTTAAACTGGACTCCACTTCCTGACTAAGGAAAAGTGAAAGGAATGGATAATGTAGGGAAAAGGGCTGACAACCATCAGGGCTTCTGCCCACCTTGTGGATGGCCCAAAAACTACCTTAGCTACTCAGTTCTCTCTTTTTTAGTGTTTCCATGTACTTCCTTTGTATGTACTTTTTGTATTCCTTGGCTATCTGCTAAATTTGGATCTTGATTTTATTTGGATGATCACTGTTCTTTATAACCAGGGTGTCTTTTTTCTCCCCAATTTGTTCTTCATTTCTGGAAAGCTAAAAAATTCATCTCATGCTTTATAAAACAAAGTGATTTTGTCAGCATACAATAGTTTTCCCTTTGATACTGTGTTTTTAACAAGGGATACTGTCTCAAAATTAAATTGGAGCTGAAATTTATGTGTCCTTATTGCCTTAACAGAAAATATTCTATTAGTTCTAATTCTGATAGCTTGCCAGACAAAATAACAATTAGCTAAAAATAACTTCAAACAGAAGGTAAGGGTTAAATCTAAAGAAAGAACTTAAATGAATTGGGCTGGGATATAAAACTTTTGACTTCAAGATTTAAATTTTAAAATGATTCAGGTTACTAACTACAAACTCATTTCCATTTTTTGGCTTGTTCTGAGCACATACAGAAATCAGTTCATTATTTCACATCAATCCCTACAGAGCAAGTAACTATAAATTAGCACTCCAAACCAATAGATTCAGTTGCCTCTGTAAAACAATCTAACATTCTAGAAACACAAAAATGGAACTACTTTCTTCATTCAGCATAGGTAATTTTAAGGACCAAGATTAATTCTAAGAGAAGGGAATGAAGAAATCTACATGACTATTAAAATGATTAAAGTAGGTGATATTCATTGTTGTTAATTCTCATTTTATTTCTAATGTACTAAATCTTCTTTCTTTTTTTTGTTTTTTGTTTTCTGGAGGGCAATTGTGGTTAAGTGACTTGCCCAAGGTCACACAGCTAGTTTTTGTGATATGTGTCTGAGGCTGGATTTGAACTCAGGTCCTCCTGACTCCAGGGCTGGTGCTCTATTCACTGCACCACCTAGCCTTCCTTTTACTAGATTTTTTTAAAGGAAAATAAGGCAAAGGATATCCAAAGTGTCTATTATGAAGAAAAAAACCAGTTTTCTTCTTTGTAGAGTTACTTTGTACAGTTAAAGTATTAATATTTCTATATTTTGGGGCGGCTAGGTGGTGCAGTGAGTAGAGCGCCGGCCCTGGAGTCAGAAGGACCTGAGTTCAAATCCGGCCTCAGACACTTAACACACACAAACAAAAACCTAAGCTATGTGACCTTGGGCAAGTTACTTAACCCCAATTGCCCCCCAAAAAGCAAAAAATAAAATAAAATATTTCTATATTTTTAGAAGCAAGCCTGGTGATTCTTTGTTTTTATAAGTCAAACAAATGTATTCTACATTTCTAATTAAATGAAATTGAAATTATTTTTTGCCTTTCTATCTGCCACTTTAGGTTCCAACAAAACCAAACAATAACATTTCTGTATGAGTTTACATCTTACAGAAATTAGTTTAATTAGGATCCTAAAAAATGACCTAAGTACACAGTAAAAAATGATGTTTATACAATAACTGTACTTGTCTATTTGACACTTTAAACACTCATTTAAGTGTTCATTTAAAACTAAGTGGCCAAAATTTTGAAGACTAAGAAGCTGAGGTAAGAGCCAAGAGACCTATCTCTTCTATAAACTAGCTGTGTGACTCTGGGCAACTCATTTGACCTCTCTGGCTATCGATTTCTTCCTTTGTAAAGTAAGGCTGGATTATCAGATATTTAAGATGCCTTCCAGCTTTATGTTCTTACATTTTGTGCACATCCTATCTCATTTCCCATTAGATTACAAACTTTTGTAATGCCTAGTGCATTCCCTGATTTAACATTTCTTATTACTGTTGAATAAAATTAAATATTGCAGAGACTTGGGTCACAGTAAAAAAAAAAAAACCAAAAAACCTTAGAAATAATATCACTTTGTCTTGAAACACAACAGAGTAACAATCCAGTAATTCCCTCCCACTCAAAAAATTTCGTTTGTGAAATGCAACATTACATTTTATCCAGTATATACATTTTACTCAGGAAAACTTCACTATTTATGCTAGAATTACTTTAATATTTTAAAAAGCTGACTACTGAATGAAAGTTCCTAAGCATGATAGGGAAGTAAAAAAAAAAAAGGTGCCAAATTTTGTGACTTTTAAGTGTCCAATTTTGATTGTGATACAATGACAATAAATGAACACATTATACTGAGAATACAATAAGCAGTTCCCAATTTTAATGAATTTATAATCTATTTGGGGAGAATGAGATAAAACTCATATATAAATAAGATCACAGTATATCATAAAGCTAAAAGGAACTTTAGAGATCTGATGGTCCAACATAATTTTATAGATTTATAGATGAAGAAATTGTGGTCCAAATAACACAACTAGCTGGTAGCAGAGTTAAGTCTCCCTACTCCCATACAACTGAACATTGGAGAGGCAACATAGAATAGTACTGAGAGCTGGGTCAGCTTTGTTTTCAGGAAGACCTGGGTTCAAGTCCAGCCTCAGACACATACTTGTTCAGTAATTATAAGCAAGTCACTTAACAGTCTCAGTGCCCACAGAACACTTTAAGATTATAAATTATAGAGAAGTTGCTGTTTTCCTTCAATGGAGGGCGTCCCCACACTGAAGAAATCACAGATCAGAACTAAAACCAAAATAAAATTTAGTGTTATGAAAATACTGAGTATACCAATTCCTTATTGGTACAAAGGGAGGCATTTAAATATTCATTGTCTATAGTTCAGCCAAATTTGTGTTCTTACACATAAAATCCTAAATAACTTGTTGAAAATATGCCAAAGCTGTCAGTCATATTCATGTTCCTTACCTACCAACTTTTTATGTATATCAGGTTTAGTCCTGTATCCATTGCATAAGTACCCACATACTAAATAAATAAAATACTGCATTGAGAATTTTAAGGGTAAATAAAACATTACCTCAACATAGCTGACATTTTCTAGGCTGAAGAACTTTTTAAATCATAAAAGTAGGAGACAATGAAAAGTATAGCAAGAAGGTTTAATGCTACTTAAACTTTAAAGGCAATAAAGTGATCAAGCTGACAGAAATATCAAGCATGCAAAAAGTCCTTCAATCCTAATCCACTGTACTTCAGCTCTCACTTAAACATATCCAAAAAAACCTCACTTTAAATCCTAGGGGTGTCCAGTTAGACCAATTAGCGATAGAACCTTAGAACTTAAAAATGCAAAAAGATCTCTATAAATGACAAGCCTTAATATACGTGTGTGTGTATCACACCAGGAACCACATCTCCAGGCTACAATGCCACAAAAGTGACAAGTACAACCCAGGCAGGCCTGTTGCACCACCTGAGCACAAGAAGGGGGAGGACCGTGCGTGTCTGGTTCTTTCTAACCCTGGGGCCAAAGACGCAGCTGCTCCATTCCCCAGGCTGGGCACAAAGAGATCTGACAAGAGTTCTCCTGGTCCAAGGGAAGAGTAGGGAAAGAAAGAGAAGGAAGGAAAAACAGGGGGGTGAGGGTAGTGAGGGTATGGATGGGCGTGGAAAAAAGGAAGACAGGGAGATGATGTGGGAGCTGGAGAAGACTGGAAGAAAAGGGGGGTGGGTGAGAGAGAGGAAAAGACCAAGAGAAAAGAGGGGAGGGAAAGAGAGGGGAGAAATAGAGGGAGAGGGAGAAGGAAAGAGCAAGAGGGAGAAGGTGGGGAGAAGAGGAAAAGATGGAGAAGCGGGGAAGAAGGGGAGGAAAAGGGGGGCGGAGAAGCAGAGAGGGGGGAGTGGAAGCCGGGGCAGGAGAAGAGGCTGCAAGGAAGAAAGTGCGGGAGGAAAGGCCGGGAGAAGAGTGGGGGAGGGCCGCGGCCGGAGCGAGGGAGGCGGGGGGCGAGGCAAGAGGCGCCGACGGAAGGACGGAGCCGGCCCTGCCTCGCAGCGGGCTCTCCTCCCGGCCCCAAGGCAGGAATTCCTTGCCTTATGCGGAGGAGGCCCGGCAGTCCCCACCCCCACAGCGCCCGCTCCCTCCCGACACAAAGAGCGGGACCGGGCCGGGGCCGCCTCTCCCTAGGTCCAGTCCGGGTCGGGCCGCCCCCCGCCGCGGGGTTCCGCTCACCTCGCCGCCGTCTGCGCGGGGCTCCGTGGGGCGCGCACGCTCGGGCGGCGGGCCGCGTGCTCCGGGCCCAGCCTGGCTCTCTCCTTGCCACGGCCGCTCCGAGCTGCTTCCCCGGCTCTCCCGGAGGGCGGGCGGGCGGTGGCAGGAGCTCGGGCTCCCGCTCTGGCTCCTCCTCTGGGGCGGGAGGAGGGGCGAGTCCCTCCCTCGACCACCTCCCCTTCAGGAAGGTGGCGCGGGGCCCCTCCCCCCGGCCACCGCCCTCCTCCTCCAGCCGACCAATCGGCGTTCTCCTCCGCCGTCCTCCTCCCGCCTTCCTTCCGTCCCCCTTCCCGTCGCGGCCCCCTCAGCTCCCCCCTCCCCACGCGGACCCAGCCCCGCGCTCCCTCCGGAAACGCATTCCTCCCGGGCCGCGTCAGCCGCTCCGCTGGCGGCTGAGGAAGAGCTCCAGGAGGAGCCAGCGGGGGAGGGCGGACAAAGGAAGTGGCGGGAGGGCCCAGGGAGCGGCCGGCAGGGAGCGCCTCCCAGCCTCAGTTCCTCCGCCTGTCAAAGTGGGCTCCCGTCGCGAGGAGGAGCCGGAGCAGGGCTGCCGCGGGTCCTGCCCCCTGCCCAGCCCGGGGCGCAAGGCCGAGGCCGAGCCTCCCTCGCCCCCGTGTCACCGCCCAGCCCGGGCATAGCCGGGCAGAGGGTCTGGAATTTTAAAAAGGAGAGGCAGCCTGGGGAGGGCAAGTCAGGGCCTGGCGCGGGTTAGACCGAGGCCGGGGAAACTGAGGCCAGAGGCGGCGGCTGCTGGCGGGCTCCCTGGGGTTCATTTCACTCTTATGCCTTAAGTTACTTAAGTTTCTTCTCCCGCCCCTCCCGTGAGAACCCAAACTTCCAGGAGGAGCGACTGTTCTCTTTCTTAGCACGAGGAAAGCGCTTAATAAATCCTTGTTAATGGGTTGGCCCCCCAAAAAGAGCGGGTCTGTATCCCTCTGACTGAGCTACTCCCCCTCTGGGCCCAGGGTTCTTTAAAAAGAAAGGAAATAATATTCATTATGAGACTTGTGGATAGGCTGGGTACATTTCAGATAAAGGGACTGAAACTGAATACCAGGGTCATACAGAAACCCAGAACATGCTGCCTAGGCACCGCACCGTCTCGTTGAACCCAAGATTTCGGCTCTTTGAAAGTGGTGGCCTCCTTGGGCAAAGAGCACCCCAAGCTGTAGACTTGAAGATTGGACTTCTAATGGAAAGATGAGGGCAGGAATATGCTCTGCAGCCCAGTTTGAACCAAACCTACAAAAATAAATATAGATGTATTTGCTTAAATACATCGAAACATGGCCGTTTTACTTAGCAATAAGGTGAGAATTACTTTTCATGCTTGAAATTAACACTGGTGTAATGGATATAGCCCTATGCCCGCTATTAGAAAAGATGTAGGGTCTAATAAGTACCAACTGTGCAAGTTTGTTTAATCTTTCCAAGCAGCAGTTTCTTCCCCCACAAAATGGGGAGACTTTTATTGAGGAATAATGAGATAATGTGTATAAGGTGCTTTGCAAACCTTAACTTTATAAATGTCAGCTATCACTAGAAGAGAATTAAATGACATTTACAATAAATGACATTTGTCCTGGGGAAAAGGCACAAGAACATGGATCCTTGGATTTAAAGAGGATTATACTGTTATATTATATAAAATTAGCAACAACACTAACAGCGTAGGAAAACCTTATAGTTTATTCAGTTATGAAACTGGAATTGAACCTTTTAGCTAGGCATGTAAAAAAAAACCTGTTTTGATTCTTGCTCAACTGACATGTGACATTCAGCTATAACATTTGATTTAATTGTTGTTCAGTTAAAAATTGGAAATTATGGACTTATGTTCAGCCTCAGATTATTGTTCCTATTTGACAAGTAGATTTAAATTTCTGTATAACTTTCTTAAATATCAAGTGACCTTTTAGATTCTAAGAGATTTTCAACTTTATTCAAATAGAGTTGAGTAAAATACCATTTAATGTTGGCAAAACAAATATCTAGTGTTATATGTATGTGTTCACCTGTATGTTGTGATTGATTTACTAACAGCATATTACTAAATATGGTACCCCTTCAACTTTTGATTCAAGCAACCATTTAAGTGCCTACTATAGTTGTACAAGGCCTTAAGTTCCAAAAGACAAAAATGTGAAAGTCCTTGGCCTAAAGGAACTGCTGTGGAGACACGACAAGTTCATAAATAAGTCTAGGACAAAGAAAATCATAGAGGAAGAGAAAGCTGTAATGACCCAAGGCAATTAGAGAGACATCATGAAGGGGGGAGGTGGCACCTTAGCTGGGCTGTGGAGGAAAGAAGACAGTTTCTGAGAAGGGAAGTTGAGAAGCTTATGGACCAGATGCTGAGAAGAGTATGGTAAGAATGAATAATGTATGAAAATTGGGGAGTTCAAGAAACAGAAACTTCATGAAAGGGAGTAGTATGAAGCAAAGCTAGAAAAGTAGGGGGAAATAAGATTGAGGAGGGCCTTAAATGCCAGACTAAGGAATTTATATTTTCTCCTAAGGCAATGGGGAGCTACAAGAAATTTTTGAGCAAGGGAGTGACATGGTCAGTTGTGTTTTAAGATCATTTTAGCAGCTATGTTTAGGATGGGTTGAAGGAAGAGGCTAGAATCCTGGAAACCAATTTAGGAGGACTTTGTAATAGCCTCAGGAAGAGGTAATAAGGTTCCAGATTAGAATGGTGGATCTGTAGGTGCAGAGAAGGGGACAGACAGAAGAGATTTTGTGTAGGTAGAATCAATAGGCACTTGTTAAATTCAAGCCAGTCTGACTACAAAGACAAAAAAGAAGCAGCCCTTGTTAGCTGCCTTTGAGGAGTTTCCCTCCTGTGGGGTGAGAGATAATAGGTAGACAGATAAGCATATAAAAAGTAGTTTTGAAGGGAGGGGCACCATCAATTAGGGCACGAAGACAGGATCAGGAAAGGCCTTATGGAGGATGTCGCACTTCATCTGAACTTTGAAGGGAACTGAGTTCTTTAAAAGAAGAACTAATGAGGAAATAGGGTACAACTTTGTGTAAAGGCAAAGCTACAGGAGACATGATTTGGCAATTGACTGAATATGAAAGATATGGAAGGATCAAAGAAGGCTCAATGGTTAGAATTGTGATTGGGTGCATGTTCCCTCAACAGAAATAAGGAAGTTTGGAGGGGGAATAGTTTTTGGAAGGGGTGAAATAAGTAATATTTTGGGCATGTTGATTTTGAGATAAATACAGGACGTCCAAGAGAAGCAATCTAGCAGGAAGTTTAGGGGAGAGATTAAGCCTGGATATTTATATTTGGTAGTTATTTCCATCCTTGAAAACTGTTGAGATCTGTAAGAGAATTTATATTTGTTTTTCTATATAAATTTTGGTTTGTGTGTGTAGATGGATTCATTTCATTGAAACTTAGATGGGCACGTATAAACTGTGCTTCATACAAGTAAATAATTTTGCTGCCCTGTGGTAGGTAGTTTGTACCCTTTATGCATTTTTTTGTCCAGAAATAGTGATGGATTATCACATATCCATCAATATTTTAACTCAAGTTCTCCAATGCATTTGAAAAATATTTGATGAAGAATGTGAGAATGATGTTAGAATTACATGAAGCTAACATATAATCAGAGTTGATGCTTACAATAGTACTGTGGAATAGATAGTACAAATAGTATTATACAAATAGTATATTTATAAATGACAAAATGAAGTTATTAAAGGTTAAGTGACTTGTCCAAAGTTACATGGCTATCGTGGCAGACAAGGCCTGGAACACCAAGTCTTTTTTTTTTTTAATCATTAAATTTTATTTTATTTTTAGGAAACCTATTATTTCTCCCTTCCACCTTTCTCCTCACTCCTGATTAAAAAAGCAAAAAAAAAATCCCAAACTTTCCCTTACAAACTTGTACAGTCAAGCAAAACAAGTTCTTTCCTTGGTCATGTCCCCTCAAAATATGTCTCAGTCTATACTGAGACCTCTCAGGAGGTAGGTAGCATATTTCATCATGATTGTTCTAGAATTGTGGTTAGTTACTGTTCTGATCAGAGTTCCTCAGTTTTTCAAAGTTGTTTGTCTATACAGTATTATTGTTATTGTATAAATGGTTCTTTTAGGTTCTTCTCATCTCTCTGAATCAACTCATGTAAGTCTTCCCAGATTTCTCTGAAATCATTTACTTCATAATTTCTTTTAGTACAATAGTTTTCTATCACAATCATACACTATAATTTGTTTGGCCATTCCTCAATAGATGAACACCCCCTCTGTACCTAGTTCTTTGCCACTACAAAAAAAAAAAAAAGTTGCTATAAATAGTTTTGTACAAATGAGCCTTTTTCCTCTATCTTTTGATCTCTTTAGTGTATAGACTTAGTAGTGGTATCACTGGCTTACAGTGTATGCCAGTTTATATATAAAAAAAAGTTGCTATAAATAGTTTTGTACAAATGAGCCTTTTTCCTCTATCTTTTGATCTCTTTAGTGTATAGACTTAGTAGTGGTATCACTGGCTTACAGTGTATGCACAGTTTAATACTTTGGGGGCATGGTTACAAATTGTTTTTTCTAAATAGGTGGACCAGTTCTCAGTTCTACCAACAGTGCATTAATATACCTCTTTTCTCATAGCCCCTCCAACATTTGTCATTTCTCTTTTTTCAGCTTTGCAAATCTGATGGGTCTGAGGTAAAACCTCAGCATTGTTTTAATGTGCATTTCTCCAACTATTAGTGTTTTAACATTTTTTTCATATGGCTATTGATAGCTTGGATTTCATCCTCTGTTATGGCCTGTTAATGTCCTTTGACCATTTATCACTTGGGAAATGGGTCTTACAAATTTGAATCATTTACACACACACACACACACACACACACACACACACACACACACACACACACACACACACACACACACACCCTTAGAAGTGAGTCCTTTATCAGAGAAACTTGCTACAAATATTTTTTTCTTATTTACCTGCTTCTCTTCTAATTTAAGCAGAATTGGTTTTGTTTTTCAAAAACTTTTTAATTTTATGTAATAAAAATTACCCATTTTGCCTTCTGTGATCATCTCTTATCCCTTCTTTGATCATGATCTTTTCCCCATATTCATAGAAATGATAGATAATTTCTTAGAAATTAGAGCAAGCTCTTTTCATTTATTTATGATATGACTCTTTATGTTTATTATTCATGAGATGGTGCCGTACACCTAACTTCTACTAGACTGTTTTCCATTTTTCCTGATTGTTTTTGCTGGCTTGTGAGTACTTGCCCCAGTAGTTGGATCTTTGAGTCTATCAAACATTAGACTACTGTGCTCTTTTACTTCGGTATATTGTAAACATAATCTGCTCCACTAATCAACCTTTCTTTTTCTTAACCAGTACCACACTGCTTTAATGATTACAACTTTGTAACATAGTTTTAATGCCTGGTACTTACTACTAGATCCTCTCTGCCTCCCTTTTTTCCTTTCATTAATTCCCTTGAGATTTTTGGTTTTTTTATTCCTTCAGATGAATTTTGTGATTATTTTTTCCAGCTTTATAAAATAATCTTTTGGTAGTTGGGTGCAGTACTAAATTAGTAAATTAATATTTTTATTATAATTGGCTTAGCCTACCCACAAGCAATTAATATTTTTCCAGTTGTTTACTATATTTGGAATACAGTCTTCTAAATCCAAATCCAGTGTTCTTTCCATTATGCTACAGTGTCTCCTTGGTATGATTTGCATTTGTTTTTTTAACTTTGAGGCTATAACTAAGCATGAGGAAAGGATGATTTCATATCTCAACAAGTTCATGCACAAATTTTTCCCTTTAAATTTATTAGAAAATATGCTCTTTTATCACTGAGTCCTTTCATTAAGTCCTTTCATAATATCACAAAACAGTGGTGGAGAGGTGGCACAGTGAATAGAGCACCACTCTGGAATCAGGAGAACCTGAATTCAAATGTGGCCTCTGATACTTTAACACTTACCAGCTGTGTGACCTGGGGCAAGTTGATTAACCCCAATTGCCCTGCCTTCCCCCCTCCAAAAAGACAAAAAAAAAAAATCACAAAACAGAAGGAAGTTCGAATTCAGTAATATGACCAAATGTTTGTATTTTAAAGTTTAATTCAGTTTCATGTTTTACCCAGTACTACTGTGTTAACTTTTGAGCTGTTAAAAATTTTTTTCTCATATTTCTGTACTTCTTAGGTAACTTAAAATAAATTATATCAAAACTCCCTTCTTTCATTTTTCATTCCTTTTAATTAGATCAACAAATATAGTCTTAGGGGAATAAAATTAAGTACTTGTTCTAACTGAGCTAACCAGCAGGTCTAAGTGTTCACATCAGTATACTTGAATATGTGTGTGTACAAATAAATACTTTTTGTCTACTCCCACCATAAAGATTTTTTTCCCCTAGAAGTTGGAAAGTTGAGGGATTGGGAGCCCTCGGGTTCAATGGTAACAGTTACTGCTGTAAATGAGATTGGTGATGGATGAATTGGTATTCCAGGCATAGGTAATGCACAGAAGAGGGAAGGTTAAGAACCTGATTGTGGATTGTTGACTAATACAGATTAATGGAGCATAGAGTATGTGAAGGGGAGTACCGTTAAATAAGACTGAAAAGATAGGTTGGTGCAAGACTGTGGACAGCACTAAGTACTGGGATAAGAAGTTAGATTGTACTTGGCATGTTTGTTTTTAAAGTGCTGTGATGACTTGATCATATTTGTCCTGTGAGAAGATTCATCTGGCAATAGAATGCAGGATAGATTACAGCTAGGAGACTGAGCTGGAAGACTGGCCATATGGAAGGAGGGAATAACTGCAAGAGATATTGTGAGGTTGGATTAATAAGACTTGGTGCCTGATTGGATTGTAGAGGGAAGAATGTTGAGAGGAGTCAGAGATGACTGAGATTACTACATGCAGCTAGGTGAAAGGTAGAGCCATTAACAAACATACAATCAGTAAGTAAGAAAGTCAAGAAGAGCATTGGCTTCTTCAAAATGCCCATGCATTGCTCTTGATTTTGCCCTTTGCAGACAACAGAAATAAGCCTAATTCCTCCTTCCCATGAAACCACTTAAAATACTTGAAGACAGTTGTCATGTCCCCTTTAGTCTTCTTTTCTTCAGGCTAATATGTCAAGTTTCTTAGTTCTATCAGTTCATTTCTTATCACATCCCCTCCTTGGACTGGATTCTACTATGATGCTTTCAGAAAACCTCATCACCAGGAGACTTATCATTCTTTGAGAGTACATGAGCTCCTCTGCCCCTCTGATTTGAGGGCTGAAAGGCAGAGAAAAGACCTCCTCCCACAGCTTCCATTTCAAGAGGGCTCCCAGGGCAGCAGCTCTTCATTTCCTCGAAGATGCACTCCTTTTGGACTGGTCTCTATCATACTCCCCACAGGCAGGGTAACTTCTTCTGCAATGTTCTACCTTCCCCTTTTCAGCTTCCTTTTGTACATTTTTGTCCCCCCATTAGATTGTAAGCTTGTTGAGAGCAAAGACTTTCTTATTCTTATTTGTATTCTCAGTGATTAGCACAGTGACTGACACATAATAGACTCTCAATAAATGTTTATTAACTGACTGATATGATTGAAATGAAGATCTTTCACCGTACTGTTGCTTTATTCTGGATACTTTGCAGCTTATCAGTAGCCGACTTAAACTGTGGTACCCAGAATTGAATACCATACTTCAGAAGCAGTCCGACAAAGGCAGACTACAGTGGAACTATCCCCTCTGTGTTCTTGGAAGCTATGTCTCTCTTAATGTGACCCAAGATCTCATTAGCTTTTTTGGATGTCATAATACACCGCTGACTCATACTGAGCTTGCAGTCCACTTAAACTTTCAAACATTTTAATATCAACTATTGTCTAACCATTCTTTCCCCATCTTATACTTGTGAAGCTGATTTTTTGTACCCAATGGTAAGGCTTTCCATTTATCCTTATTGGAAAGTATCTCATTGGATTCAGCCTAGTACTATATCTTGTCCAGATCTTTTGGGATCCTGACTTTATTCTCCAGTGTGTTAGCTACCCCTCTTCCAGCTTTATCATTGGCAAATTTGATAGGCATGCCACCTGTGCCTTTAACCAAGTCATGATAAAAATGTTAAACAGAATTTTAAATGCTCTGTGTTCTATGTACTGCATTTACATATTCAATATTCAAATGCAAAATAATTCTTTGTCAATAGAAGGCTAATATGTTTTATGTAGTGGCCCAAATTATCTGTAATATCCAGTAGGATTTCAATATACATAAACTTTGTGGTGATAGATTCTAGTCAAGCATTTGCTATGTATGTAAGCATGTATATACATGTAAACATGTATACACGTGTGCACACACATACAAAGAAATATCTTTAATGACTCCACATTGTCTTATATATAAAATAGAAAATTCTCAGACAACACAGCCCAATTTAAATTTCTTCATTGTACCACAATGAAAATTTTTCTTCACAAAAAAGTGATTATGAATTTGAGAGAGAAAATTCTGGATAAAAATTTGAGTTTTCTTTTCAAATTTAATTGTGGAACTCATGTATTTTTAAATTAAGGTAATAGAAGTTACTTTGGAAATATAGATGTGTATTAATAGATGAAGACATTTAGGAGAAACAAAGTGATGTAGCATGCATAAAAAGGAAAACATCATAAGGATGATAGACATGAAACGTCAATAAACAAAACCAGAAAAATGGGGGAGATCAAAGAGGTAAATTCAAGCTGAAGAGGTTAGGAATAACAGGAGTATACTACAGAGACAATTACAGAATTTAGAGTGGGAAGGAACCTCATTTAGTTAAAGCCATAGTTAAGGCCATTTAGTTAAACCCATACCTGAAAAGTAATCTCCTTTGTAATCAGAAAAGGGAGATAGTGGGAAGTCTAGTTGTGCTAAATTAGAGTAAAGCATAAATTACCTTGGACTTAGCTTCTTTTTGTTGGAGCCTGGGTGGCCTGTTTTCAGCATTATCACAGATCCAGCTCACTGGAAAATTCATCTTTTATCCTACATCCCCTTCCCTCTAATCAGAGCACAGAAGGAAGGATGACTGAATGGGGTGTGGGGAGGTGACAGGACCTGATGAGTTAAAATTACAAATATGTACCCCTAATTTGGTCTCACGTAGCTGGGTTCATCTAGGGGGCCTGAGCCCTAAGAGAGGGTTCAGAATTTTCTCTCACTGGCTCTTTATGCTTCACTGTTGAGTAACTCCAGGGAAATCTCTAAAAACAACCTTAGGCTTTCCTAAAATGAAGATAATATTAATTCTCTTTTAGGGAATTAGATCTCTGCTAGAAAAGATACTCAATGTACCATATGGATCAGTATAAGACAGTTGTTTTATTTCTTCTACCACAGAAATTTCTTAAGATGCAAAAAACCATAAAATGTAGTTATAGCAAGCATAAATCTCTCAATTATTGCAGTATACCCCGTATACTCCTCCTCACTAAAAGGTAAAGGCTATCTATATAAGCAAAGTTTCAAAGTAAGTAAAGTTTATCTTTCTTTTTCTCTCTTCTACAAATTTCCCCACTGCCCTCAACATTGACCCCCCCCATCACCACTCCCCATGGCTCAGTGCTTTAATGCTTCCCTTTGTCTAAACCCTCCCACTGTCACACCTTTCCACCCCACTCCCCATACTCTGTCTCCACAGGGACCAGTGTTCCAAAATTACTTTTTATCTCCTTCCCAGAACCCTTCCCCCATAAATTTCCATTCTCTTGATGCTAGACAACAGGACAGGAAACTTCCTGAATCTGCTTTAATAAGATTATTATATACAAAAAATTATTATGCTACAGACAGGTTTTTATATCTTGATGGGAACCACTTGTTACCTAATATCAGGAAGAATTGGTTTGACTATGTTAAAATAATCTTAATCTTTTTCATTTATGGGAAACAGAGCATTGTAGTGGATAGAGGGCTGGGCCTTGGACTCAGGAACACATTAGTTCTAGGTGTTACTTCTGACACATAATTGCTATGTGTTCACAGGTAAGTCCTTTAACCTTTCATGGCCTCAGGCAAACTTAGGAGCAGTTTCTGACTCAGATGTGAAGCTCTCTAGCTCTGATCTTGAGTCATGAGAGTACTCCATATCTAACCCAGGCCCAGCATACTGCTTTTTGCTTATCTTCACTCATTCCCTGCCTATGGATATCAGCTTCCTACCACTCCCCCCCCCCCCCCCAGCCCTCTACCTCCAGTTCTGGGAAAATTAATCCATCAATCTCACTATTCCTGGAAAAGATGTGTCAATCAGTTGTCCTGTGACTTCACTCACCATCCCTTCTCAAACCAAAACACACCTCTCTGTTCACCGCTCCCCTCTCTATGTTGTCTTCCCCTAAGTTCCTTGAGGACAGGAACTTTTTTGCTTCTTATATATGTATCCTCATCATTTAGCCTAGTGCTTGGCATATAGCAAGTGCTTAATAATGATTTTTCCATTTGTTTTTAAATTGTAGATATATTGCCCTTCCAATTGGTGAAGAAAATTTCTACAAAGGGAGTTCTCCCACATTGATGAAGTCACAGACACACAAGTCAAATGTATTTCTGTGTATAACATAAACAATAATAAGTTACCGTGCAATACAACAGTGGTCATGCATATCATAGGATCATAGATTTAGAATTAGAAGGGACCCCACAGATTATCTAATAACACCTTTATTTTGCAGTTGAGGAAAGTAAGTCTCAGAGAGGTCAAGTGATTCATTCAAAATCCCACAGGTAGTGAGTGCCAGAGCAAGGATCTGAGTGTGGTTCTGTTTATTCTAAATCCAGTATATTCCCACCTTACAATGTGAAATTAACTTTGCTGGAAATTCTACTTAATTTCAGTACTGAACTTCATTTGTATATGCTTTCTTTTTTTTTTTTTTTGCAGGGCAATTGGGGTTAAGTAACTTGCCCAAGGTCACAGGACTAGGTTTTTGTTTGTGTGTGTTAAGTGTCTGAGGTGGATCCAACTCAGGTCCTTCTGACTCCAGGGCGGCACAATACTCACTGCGCCACCTAGCCGCCCCTTGTATATGCTTTCTTTGCCTAGTTTGTGGCTCATAGAGCAGTTATCCAATCAATTTTTTAAAATTAGAGGGAATATTGGTGAGAAGATAGGACTACGCAGGACCAGAGTCATGGATCTTGGTCAGACTGGGGAGTTGGGGACCCAAACAGGACATTTAAGGTAACAGGAAGTGCTAATAGATAACATCTTGAAGGATAAAGGTTAGCATAGGAGATCTAGTACTTTTAAAACAAAGCTGTCAGCTATAGAGACAATGGTTCAATTAAATGCTTTAAACTTGAGTTAATCTGACTTGAATAGTCTGAAATTGTACTTACATTCCTCAACTGAGTAGAATTTATACTAAGAAAATCCCTCACATTATAGTAAAGTTTAGTTTCCTGCCAAAACTGTGTGTTTTTTTTTTTTTTTGTGTGTGTGTGTGCTAGACTGTAGTGGGAAGTATGGGGAAAGAACCTCCCACCAGAGAAGGCCAGGATCTAGGGTCCTGTCTTTTGATAGAAGAAAATATCCTTCCATTCTTCCCCTTGAAAGTAGCAGCATTAAAAAAATAAATAAATAAAAGGAACCTGAGATCATCTAGCAATTTATGAGGCAGGGAACATCTGGCCTGAAGTAGTGAAACCAGGTTTTTCCACAGACATTGCCCAACACTAGAATGCTAGCTTAGTGTTGTATGAGCCTCAGACAAACGTTTAATAAAGGGTCCCTTATCTTCTATTAGTTGCCACATAGATCACCAGCCCCCCAGCAGTGGAGGGGGCAGGATGCTACTTGTTGCAATTTAACTGGAGTAGTAGTGTTTTGTGGAGTCTTAGGGGTCTCTGATAATTTTTGGAAGGCTAATGAATTTAAACTCAACCTTTTCATAAGAATCCAGATGTTGCCATTAAATAATCCCTCTAATTTGCTAAACATCAACTCATTGAGAGTTAAGGAGAACAAACAATTGTTAAGAGTATGATGACAGGGTCTTGGTGTCACAATCTCCCCAGGCTTGCCTTTTTTGTTATTGCAGGTTCTAATTTATTCTTGGCTCTTCCTCTGCTCTTTGAAACCTCTCTCCTTTTATCTGTATTAGCAAATCACTCAGAATGCATAGTATAGTAAGTATACTAAAGTCTACCTGGGGAAAAAGCAGCAGACACAAGGAGTTCAATTGTTTATTTGTTTTTTTTACCCATTACTTTTGTATTGTCCATAAACTTCTCCATTTCCCCTGATGAAGTCCAAACTTTAGCTACCTGCTTCTTCTGAACTGTAGGTGAGGGAATCAGCATATGTGCTGCCTTGATAAGCTTTCTGTGTCTTCCTGTAAGGGAGGAGGAAATAACACAATCATTAGTGGCAGGATAGCCAGACAGGAACTGGACTGCATTGTAGTTAGTTGTTCTATGTATGGCTACAGGATGAGTAGCACATCAAGACTAGCTTTCTCCTCCACAGTCCTGGAAACTCAAAATCTCCTTCCATCCCCAATTTGAATTTTCCTACCATATTTCCATGACACTGGAAAAGTGTCACTTCAACATGACAAAAGTCTTATGGCACTGTCAGAATAAGAGGGGGAGGAGAAGACAACCCTTAGTATTCTCAAGCTGAAACCAGAGGAAGCATGTCCATTAAGGACCCTTGGAGCCATTAACCACTCTTTCACTTTCTCCCTCTCTCCCCCTTTCTTTTTTCTGTTCTCCCTTGAACTTGGCCCCAAACTTCTGTGCTCTTCTTGTCAGTTTCTTTGCTCAGCCAGCCACTCAGGTACTGAAGTTATTCTAGAAATCTCCTGATAATAACAGTGGCTGGGGAAATACCACCCAGAGCTTCTGGAGCCCACAGCTAAAGAGATATAACCCATATAACTATCAGGGAAGGAAGTTAGCCTCAGCTAGTGCTCTCCTTTCTCTGAAGTTCTATCATCTCTCCCTATCTACCAATTCCTTCTTTGCTGTCTACAAAAGTATTGAGAGTCTCCATTAACCCTGAAAAACCTTCCCTTAACCCTGCTATCCCTCAAATAATTGTCTTATATTGTCTCTTTCTTTTCACTGAACAATTCCTAGGAATTAATTTATATAGTCATCTATATTCACTACCTCTGCCTCTCCACCATTCATTAAACCACTGGAGGCATTGTGTTAGATGCCAGAAATACAAAGACAAGCAGATCCTTACCTTCTGTTGGGACAAAGTGGACACAGAACAATATATAGTCAGTCAACAAGCATTTTTTAAGTACCTACTATGTGTCAGGCCCATAGTACAAGATTATTTTGAAAGAGAACATTTAGAACTGAGAGAATTAGGAAAATCTCTTCATAATAAGTGGCACATGGAGTGGTGCTTTGAAGGAATCTAGGAATTCTAAGGGGCAGAGGTGAAGAGGTGGCACATTCCAGACATATGCAGAGGCACTGAGGCAGGAAGGGAGATGTTAATTATCTAATAGGCTTTTCTTCCATCCTTATCCTCCTGGACCTTTCTGAAGCACTTAACTCTGCTGACTCTCCATCCCTTTCTTTCTAGACATGTTCTCTTCCCTTGGCATCTGTGGTGCTACTTCCTTTCCTTTCTTGTCTAACTACTGCTTTCCTGGTTCATCAGCTTCTTCCTGCTCCCTAAATATGACTGTCTCTGCCTCTCCCGCTCTAAGACTTGTCCTAGGCCTTTTCTCTGCCTGTATCTTCTGAGGGAGCTAGATGGCGTAGTGGAGAGAGCACTGGACCTAGAATCAGGAAGACTTGAGTACAATTTGACCTCAATCACTTACCCTGGGCAAGTCACTTAACCTCTGTCTGCCTCAGTCTCCTCATTTGCAAAATGAAGATAGCTAAAAGGCACAGCGGATAGAGTGCCAGGCTGGGAGTCAGGAAGACCCATTTTCCTGGATTCAAATCTGGTCTCAGACACTTACTATCTGTGTGACCCTGGGCAGGTCACTTAATCTTATTTGCCTCACCTTCCTCATCTGTAAAATGAACTGGAGAAGGAAATGGCAAAATACTCCCATATCTTTGCCAAGAGAACCCCAAATGGTATCATGGAGAGTCAGACACAACTGAAACAACTGAATAATAACAAAACCCCTTATCTTTAAATACATAATACATGTCCTAGGAGACTGTAAACTTCTTGAGGCCAGAGATTATATAGTTTTTTTTTTCAACTTTGTCTACCTAACATAATGATTTATACATAGTAGATGTTTAATAATTATTTAATTGAACTAATATGAGTTTACTTAAACACCCGAGTAGCCCTGAATTCAATAAATAAATCAGCAGGTATTTATCAACCACCTACTATGTTCTAGGCATTATGCCAGATGCTGGAGATATAAATACAAATACAAAGGATTAAATTATCCCTACCCCCAAGGAGCTTAGAAATGTGACTAGAGAGGTAGCTATAAGCTAGGTTGTAGAGGGCTTTAGATGACAAGCTAAGGAGTTTGTATCATACAGACAATAAAGACCAGTGAAGGTCTTTGAAGGGGGTAGTGGTGACATGGTCAGAGCTATGATTTAGCAGGTTATTTTGGCAGCTCTCTGAAGGATGGATTGGATAAAGGAGAAACTAAAGGCAAGGGGATTATTTAGGAGACTGCTAACATAGTGTAATGCCAATCACGGCAGCATGCCTGAGGACTGTTGCTGTGAAAAAAATTTAAGGGTCTAATCGTATAGTATAATATAACTATATATATAATATATAGTTCTCTATTCAGAACTAAACTAAACATTGTTCAATAAAGTAAAGGACAACATTCATAGCAACATCCTTAAGCAAAGCATATCATCTAATACATATGTATATGTCATAACACTCAGTATGCCATATGGCACATAGCATATATCATTGCATTCAGTAGTATTCCCCAAAATACTTGTTTATGCAATCAGGGGGTCCTAGCTTAGGGTCTTCCCTAAAATTTATTCATTTTGAAGTTACTTAAAAACAAAACAGGAGTTCTTAACTTTTGTGTGTGTCATGGACCCCCGTGGCCTGGAAGCCTATGGATTCCTTCTAAGAATAATGTTTTTATTTTAAATTTTAAAATTAAAAATTAAAATTTTAAATTTTAAATTTAAAAACAGCTAATTTAATTTAAATTTAAAATTTAAATTTTAAAATGTTTTTTTTAAAAAGAAGATATATAGGATTACAAAGGAGACCAATAGTATTGAAATATAATTATCAAAATGTTTTTTTTAATTCATAGACCCTAGCTTAAGAACTCTAGATTAAGGAACACCTTCTGAAATTTTTGCATGAAGGGAAGTATCTAATTATATTTTCAGTATATCATTATAATCAGTAGAACACTCAAAATTAAGTTTGCTGAAAAAAAATCCTTGTGTTTTTGGCTCTTAAATCTTTGAACTTTGTGGAGTATGAGGTCATTTTAAGCCTGACACCAAGCCAACTGACATCAAGTTTGGAGTTTACTAGACCAACCTGTACCAAGGCATGGTTAAATCTTCATTCCTCTAGTTATTTAAAAGTAAGTTGGAAAAACCACAGGAGAACATCCTGGTATGGCCCTGGACATTACCAGATCTTTTCCATCTCTAATTGTATCTCTAATTGTATGTCACTCTTTGGATTCTGGCTGTAAATATGAGCAACATATAGTTAGAACACTTCAAATGTCTCTGTTGTCTTCTTTCCACAAATAGCTTCCCCGTTTTTCTCCTCCTTAGTCTGTAGGGTGTTGCCTACATTGGGTGTAAGCATTCCTTGTCTACATTCAGATGCGGATCCTTTCCAGCAACTCAGAGGGACCAGCATTTTCAGTCAGCTTTCCTGACTCTGTGTTTCTTTAGCTGTACAAGGCAGCATGCCTTCCCAAATAAGAATGAGGAGAATGCCAGACATAAGCAGCAGAATAGCACTCGAGCTATTATTAGAAATCAGAGTCACGGAGTACAGGAAATGATGGCCTTGCTGAAAGGTTGTGGTTAGTGCTTATAAACTAATATTTCTCTGCTCATTTAGCTAATTGTGAGTAACTCAAGAAACTGGACAATGATAAATGCTGCTGTTATAGCAACTTTCAAGTTAGAATCCATATATCAGGAGTTAGAGAAAGAATAGTTAAGTTCATCAAATGATATTCAGTAGGCTAGAGGTAAAAAATAATTCTTTTCTTATGCTGTAGAGTATAAAAACACTTTCAATTCAATTTGGTTCAATATATATTTATTAAATGCAGATTGTGTACAAGGTACAGTGCTAGGCTAGGCTAGAGATATAAGATGACTTAAAACAAAGACCCTGGCCTTAAGGGCCAACAACTCTTCACTTAGGTGTTCTCCTTTGAACCTCTGTGATCTAGAAAGCGTCAATATTACAGAAGAAAAAGAACCATGCCTCCGATTTCATTAATATAGGGAACTCTGGATTGGAGGACTCCTTCAGCAACATAGGTCATCACTTTCACTGAGATTCATAGTCATTGAGAATTGTGTAGAACACTGAGAGGTGAAATCACCTTCCCAGCATCATGCAGACAGTATGTCAAAAGCAGAACTTGAACCCAGGTCTTCCAGGTTAGATTTCTATCCATTATGCCATACATTCTATCATATATTATAAACCACTTTGTAGACCTTAAAGCAATATGCAAACGTGGATTATTATTATTATTATTAATTACCATTTTACAGATGAGTAAACTGAAGCTCAGTATTATTAGAATATTCGCCCAGGGTCACATTGCTAAGTGTCTCAGATGAGATTAGATATTTGGAAGAGGAGAAAGTGTTGAACAATAGCTATCTGAACTCTAGTCTTGTGCCATTCTTACATAAACCCTTATATTTTCCTATCTATTAAACAAACTCAAGAACTTCTTTAAGAACTCCCATTGTACTGGAATGTCATATTACACATTGATTGACAGAAGAGAGTCACAATGTAGGACTTCAAAAATCTTTTTTATTTTGAAATTTTCATTATAATGTTCTATGATTTATAGCAGATAGAAAGAAAAATGTACATAGCATTTCTATGGAAACCACAAGGCTGAAGTGTGATATGCACGTGTTTTCTTTCAGAGTAAAAAAAAAAACTTCAAACAAGGTCCAGAATTTTCAATTTCACACTTCCAATTTATGTGCCGAGACTTGAAAACCTGTGAATATCATTATAAATCTGATTCTCATCAGAAATTATCTTGGATTTCTCAGAACATAATCAAAACTATGCCTAGACTATAATTTTTAAAGTAAACCCAAATTAACTACAAAGGACATATGAAGGAAAATGCTATCTGCATCCAGAGAAAGAACTGGTAAATACCAGTATGTATAGAATCATTTTATATATATACATACATATGTACATATACATCTACATATGTATATTTGTATCTATTGGAGCCATCTCTAGGTTAGGGAAGGGGAAGAAAAAAAGAAATTTACACAATAACTTTATTATATATTTAAAAGGCAGAGCCAGTTGTATGTAATAGATTTTTAAAAATTATACTATGCAATCATCTTTTTTATTAAAATATGTTATGAAAATTTTCCATAAAGAAAAAAGTACTTTTGAGGTTGCTAGAAGTTTGGTTGAATTCTTTACAAATTGTAGATTACACTCATAAAGGATTTTATGTTGGCATCCAATAGGCAGAAAGAAGCCTTTGGAACTCCAAGGTAATGTTTCTACATTATTGTAGTCTTATGTCATGGACTGTTTTTTCCCCATAGAATACAATTTCTTGATGTTCCTTAGGACTACTAATCATTACGAGTTGGGTGGAAATTGGAATTTTAGAGTTTTCTATTTTTTGGTTATATGTGTTGCTTTATATATTGTATAGAATGATCTGAAGAGTTTCTGTTTCTTTACACTTAACCCTTCTCTTCTCTTGGATGAAATTTACCTATTTTTTTTGTCTGCCAAGTTTATATATTGCCCCACTACTTTTCAGCTTTCATATTGTCCGTCAGACAAACCTACCCAAACCTTTTTCTTATAAAATTAGTCTTAACTCTGAAATGGAAATGCCTCTCTTAAAACATATGTGTTGTTTGGTTGAGGTATGTTCCATAATGTGGAATATTAAGAGCTGAAGTGCTTACATTTTAGAAGTTGTTGCTTAAGAATTGTATGGTCTCTACTTATTCTGATTTAAGCAAAAATTATGCTTCTGTAATTGGGACAAAACATCAAAGTCTAAAGATGTCTATAGATGTTTATTTTTCGATGGAAGTAAAAGCTCCTTATGGTTTGATCAGAGATCTGATGGGGATCTGAATGATTTTGATCTCATTACCAATAATCCCTGAGTTACTTATTAAGCCAAATATGTCATGTCCCAAAAAATTCTAATTAATGATAATTGAATATTACCTGCAAGTATCCACAGAGTCATCCAAGGCCTCTTGAATCTGTGCCTGCCTGAGAATAAAAGAGGCAGTTTATTTGTTCAGTACAGTCAAACAAAAGGTCAGATCATGAAAATAAACCACTGGACTGGTCTGACCAGCAATTTTACTGGCCTGGATCATCAGGTTACTCAGAATAGTTCAAGAACAAGCCTGGTCTTAGATGTTAAAGAATTTTAAGCAAATAAACTGTTCTGTCATCATTTTAAGTATAAAAGTCCAGTGCTGGGCACCATCCGGAACAAATCTTTTAAGTTGTTTGAGTCAGAAAAGAATTAATCATAGAATGATACAGAGGAGAAATGTAAATCCAGAGGGAAGGAGGTGACTAATGCCAGAGTACATTATGATATTCCAAGAAGTCTCATTTCCCAAAGATTACAAATCTTAAGACTTCCTTAAACAATTTGCCAAGTAAACTGCAGTAGGTTTATACTAATTAAGTGGTGTTTTCTGCTAGGATATATGGTACCTTTCTTTTTATTACCATATTTGACAATATACCTATTTGTATCAGTTTATGTAGACCATACAACTACTAAAGTAAGATCATGCACAAGTCATTATATGTCTAAGCAGAATTTATTGTTAATATGTTTATCTCAGGGACTAAAGTACCATAATTTGATATTGATTGCTAA
Organism: Gymnobelideus leadbeateri; assembly: GCA_011680675.1. Taxonomy (NCBI): domain Eukaryota; kingdom Metazoa; phylum Chordata; class Mammalia; order Diprotodontia; family Petauridae; genus Gymnobelideus; species Gymnobelideus leadbeateri. Next base: position 17,309 of record WOXC01009818.1, on the reverse strand, counting down.
GAGATATGACAAACATTATTTTTAGCATTCAAAGAATTTAAATCAGTGGCCAGCAATTTGACAGGAACTTATATACAAAGATCTTGTTAACCCAATAGCCCATGTGGAAAATTGCTTCAAAAATGTAACTAAAAAAAGTTAAAATAGAACAAAAGCTTATTGAGGGCTAAGAATTTTAATCATCTTTGAGATTTCTAAGTTTATTTTAAAAAAGCAGGAAAATATAGATGGATAAAATTTGAACAGGAGTTAGTGCATGTGATTGAGGCAGGTAAGTAGTACAGTGGATACAGCGTTGAGCTTGGAGTCAGGAAGATCTGAGTTCAAATCCACTCTCAGACACTAGCTGTGTGACCTTGAGCAAGGCACTTAATCTCTGCCTACCTTAGTTTCCCCATCTGAAAAATGGAGGTGATCATAGCACCTAGATCACAGGGTTGTTGTGAGGATCAAATAAGATAATATTTCTAAAGTGCTTAGTACAGTATATGGCACATAGTAATAAATGCTTATTAATAAGTATATTAATAAATGCTTGTCCTAATCCATATAAATGGACATGGCTAAAGCCAAGAATAATTAATGAATGAATTAAAAATTATATATTAAGTACCTGTTAAGTACCAAAGCTAGGTGCTTTGGACACAAATACAAAAGTGAGATAGTCCTTGGCTGTAATGAACTTACATTTTTCAGTGTGTCAAATCTTTACATGACAAAAAGACCTGAAGCAGGTCAAGGGTTACGGACATATCAGAGACTGTTTATTTTGAGACATACTGAATCAGTCAATCTTCAGGCATTGAAAAACAGTCCCTGCCCTCAAGAAGCTTACATTGTAATTGGGGGAGATAAATATAAAAGGAAACTGAAAAGGAGAGTTGGGGGGACTCTACATGGGAGGACATGATGGAGGGGTCTGCAGTACAGCCTGGAGAAAAATGAAGAGATGGGAGGGCCTGGGTGCCCTCCTTAAATGGAGGTCCACTGAGTGGGCTTTTTGAGGAAGTAGATAGATAACAGATGAGCCATCTGACTTAAATACTAGATCTCATGAAACCACAAATAGAGAAATGACTGGGAGGCTTTAAACTTGTAATGAGCCACTTGGTTAGATTGTAGTCCTGCCTCTTGTTACAAATGAGGAAACAGTGATTTAAAGTAGTTAAATGACTCACTTAAAGTCACACAGGTATTAGTAAAGCCATGATTTGAACTCAGATATTTTGATACTCAGATCAAATGGACTGATTTGCCTTTGCATGTTGCCTTCTTGGTTGTTTAAATAGAAATGGGAATGATGGGGTCATGGACATCCTTTTGATGTTCAGTGGATCATGGTGTTGGATGATAATGGGTCTGAATTAATGAATGTATAATTAAATGAATAAATCCGAGGAATGAACACTTTTGTTTCCTATCAACAGTAGCCTCTCTGGCTTCCTCTGTCTCTGTCTCTCTCTCTCCTTTTTCTTCTCTCCTCTCTTTCTTACCCTCTGCCTCATTCATACAAACTAATGAATAAAAAAAGCATTCATTAAGAACTTATTATATGCCAAGCACTGCGCTAAAAACTTGGAATATAAATGGAAAAGGTCTTATTCTTAAGGAGATCATGTTTTAACTGGGGGAAACATTTATAGGATGGTGTGGTAACAAGGTGGATGGAAAGGCATAGATATCTTGAGAGTGCAACAGCAGGATCCTTAGCATGCTTCAGGATGACTGTCCTTCATGGTGAGGAGAATGGAGGGTTCAATAACCATTTGGAATGGGGGAGTGAGCTTAAGGGTTGGAGTAGAGTAAGAATTCTGGATTCCATTCAGCAGCATTGGATGGAGATGGGGATAGTGTCTGGCCAAAAGGGGATTAGAGATTGAGGATATTGTGAGGAAGGTTGGAGGTGGGTTATGGGATGGCATGGGGTGAGGAGAAAGAAGAAGAAAGGGGAAGGTCAGTCTTTTTTGGTACCACCTTTGGCTAGGAACTTCTGGATGGGATTTGGGGCAGCCTAGAGCAGGGAAAAAGTTGGGGGAGGGGACATCCTGATTGACTCTAGCTGCTGCTAGGGCCCTCTAAGCACCAAGGTCTTTGGGAACCTATAGTGGGGGACAGGTAAGGGGATTCTCACTTGGTGCCAGCTCTCTAGACCGTAATGGTCATACACACCTTTATGACTCTACTACAACTATCCTTTCTCTGTTCAGTGCCTTTCCCTTTGATTCCTGTTAACGCTACTATGACTTGTTTTGTGTTACTGGGTTACCTGAGGTATTAAAGTTCCACTCCATAAACAGAAGATATTAGGGGAATTTTTTTTTTCAGGAGGACCAGTTTCCTGAAAGGAGTAGCATAGGGGTTTGATGTTAGGGTCTGTTCCTAAGTCAGGGATCCATCTGGCTACAGTCAGGGAGGCAGGTCTCATTATAGGATAAAAGAATCTGACCTTAAGAAAGTTAAACTAAAACAAAAAGCAAAAACATCTAGAGAAAGAGTCAGGAGGGCTGACCCTGAGAGACCATATTGTCTCAATATGGATTCAAAATATTACATATTTGCAGCTGATAATGCTGTCCAGCTCTAAGACTGTCAGTTACAAGTAAGTAACTAATTACATTGGAAGAGGAAATTCACACCTGAAGTTCCCTACACCAATGAAATAATAGTACAACTCCTACCCCATTCCTAAGAAATGTTTTTAAAATGAAGATTCATACACAATCTTAGAAGCAGAATAACACCATAGCATAAGACATAGCTATTGCATGAATTCAGGGGGCTCATATTGTCAAGTTTAGGTTTGCATGAATTCTTTTTTTTTTCAATTAAACAAATACATCATTCAATTCCGCCAGATTTTGAATTACAATTTTTCCCCATTTTTCCCCTACCCACCACCCCAGAATAGCAGTCCCACAAGATATCCCTTCATCCAATCTGCTCTCTCCCATATCTTCTCCCATACCCCCTTTGACTTTACCATTAGGGCAAGGTGAATCTCTGTGTCCCAATGCCTGCATATCTTATCTCTCAATTACATGCAAAATAGTATTAATAATAGTATTTATATATATTTGAAACATTTAATTTTAAAACTTTGAATTTCAGATCCATTCCCTTCCTCCTTTGTCACCCATTCCCCTTGGGAAGATAAGCAATTCAGTTTGTGTTGTATATATATAGCTAGGTTTGCATGAATTCTTGCTCATGAAGCTCTTAGTCCAACAATAGAGGATGATTGATTACATTCAAATTTGGCAAAAGTAGGTATATGGGTTGTAGAGACAGCACAGTGTAGTAGTGTAACGTATAGAACAGTAGATTTGGGGTCAAGAGACTTGAGTACAGATCCTGCTCCTAATGATTTCAATCTTTATGATCCCAAGGAAAGTCGCTCCACTCTTCCAAGTTTCATTTTCAGCTATAAAAAAAGGAGGTAGCAGTTGTGAGACTTAGAGCTGGAAGGGACCATAGATAACCACAAAAATAGCTAGCATCTGTGTAGTGCTTATGGTTTTCAGAACCCTTTAGTTTTGTTAATTCATTTGATCTTAGTCACCTGTGAGGTAGGGACTATCCTTATTCCCATTTTACAGGAGGAAGCTGAGGCTAAGAGATTAAGTGGCTTGCCCAGGGTCACCTAGGTAGTATTGTAGGCAAGATTTGAACTTACCTGACTCCAAGTAAAAATTCTAATCATTGTGTATTGTTTTGTACATGTGGAAACTGAGGCCGAAAGAGGTTTAGTAACATCCAAGGTTAGATAGCTAGTAAATGGTAGATCTTGGATTTGAACTCGTATGCTCATTCCAACTCTAATTTAGTTCCTTTATATCACAGCAATCAATGACACCTCAGTAAAGAGATCTAGGCTGTGGGGGGGGGGGGCGGGGTGGAGGGTATCTGGAATTACTTCATACTCTTGTGATAACTTCAGGTTGTCGTTGGTTTTGAAGTGTATAGAAATATCTACCCTATCTACCTCCAAGGGTTGTTTTAGGAAAACCACTTTGTAAACTTAGTAGTGCTATAGAAATGTGTTATGATTATAATAAGCCACAGTAGAGCACAGCTAGGGCAGCTAGGTATTGTGGTGGAAAGAGCCCTGGGCTTGGAATCAGGAAAACTCCTGTTCATGAGTTCAGATTCAGCCTCTGACACCAGCTATGTGACCCTGGGCAAGTCACTTCACCCTGTTTACCTCAGCTTCCTCATCTGTAAAATGAGGTGGAGAAGGAAATGACAAACCACTCCAGTATCTCTGCCAAGAAAACCCCAAATGGAGTCACAGAGTCAGACATGACTGAAGCAACTCAACAAGAAGAACACAAGTGGTCACAAGTCTGCAACCTAGAACAATTACTAAAAGAAAAAAAAAAGAAGAACATTTTGGCATGCCTAGATAAGAGTCTAGTATGTTGGCCTTGCAGACATACTTTCTGTAATCATCAATAGAGTCTAGAAGTTCTAGAGCCTCAAGAAGGAGCATGACGGGGGTGTCTGATCTCTGTAGGGATCTCATTCATGAATGAATTGCACTCATTCCTTTATCCGTCCTTTTGTATCCATCCTTGCTCTTCTTTTCCCAAGCTCCTTTCCAGATACCCTTAGAAAAGGCCAGTGAAATGAGAATGCCTGGTAGGACTACCATGATCCCCTAGGCATATCTGACAACTCCAGCTCCTGGCCAAGGAAAGTAGGACCTTAGCAAGATGTTCATAACATGCAGAACAAAATGAAATTTCCCATGGCTTCAAAGAGGCATTTTTAATACTTTACAGTCACCCTGAATTGTTAAAAGAAACTTTGCTTCCTCTTGAATGAATGAATGAATGAATGAAAGAATTGAAAAAATATGTATTAAATTTTGTGTTTCAGGCACTGTACTAAGTGCTAGGGATACATATTAAAAAAGCAAGATGGTTCTGCCGTAGGAAGTTTGTATTCTAATAGAGGATGGTGATGCTGATGATTAACATAGTATTTAATAATGATAGCTAGTATTTTTATAGCACGTTAAAATTTGCGAAGCACGGGGCATCTTATTTGACCTTCACTCAAAACCTTTTTTGGCAGTTGCTATCCCTGTGTTATAGATAAGGAAACTGAGGCAAACAGAAGCCAACTGTGATTTGCCCATTGTCACACAGCTAGTAAGTTTCTGAGGCAAGATTTGAACTCGTATCTTCCTGATTTCAAGTCCATCACTCTACCACTACATCATTTAGATATTAACCTAAGTTTATATTTGGAAAATAAATAGTGCCTGGTATATTTATGGAAAACTGGTTGACAGGAAGGGCTGGTTTGGTCTGGGAAGTCAGGACAGTATAATTCCAGAGAGACAATTCCAGCTGCTTCATCCTAGAAACCTACAAGGGCCAGAGATTTGGAACTATGGCTTTTAGACCTGGTTAGGGCTTTTGGAATGACCCTGGGGGCTTCTCTAATGATCTCTGCTCCGATAAGTTATTGTCTTCTTCAAGACATTCAGTCCTATGTGCAACTGAGTAGACCCTTATAGAAGCACCTAGAGGCAGTCAAGAAGACCTAGTTCAAATCCTGCTTGGGGCACAGCCTAACTCCCAGACAAAACTCTTTAAGACTAAGTTACAACAAAGTTGGCAATCTGCATCTGTGTGGGAAATTTCCCATTGGGGAGTACCCTATGACAATGAAATTACAGGTCTAAAAAAAAAGGCAGAATGTGCAGTCCTGATCGACTCTAAATTAATAGGAGTTGGTAAACTTGGAGAGAGTTTAGAGGAGAGCCACAAAAATGATTAAAGGATTAGGTAAGGAGACCAATGAGCAATGATTAAAGCAGCTAGAAGTACTGAGTCTGCAGAAGAAAGACCTGAGCAGTTCCCGAATAGCAAGCAGGCTTCAAGCATGTAAAGGTCATATATAGAGCAGTGATAACAAACTTTTTAAATTCCGTGGTGTACCCACTGAAGAAAAGGGGCATGTGTAGAATCTTCCTTTGAATTCATTTTGTTTCTGCCTTTACAGATTTTATCCCCTCCATACTTGAGTATATGTTTCTTCATGAGTTACTATGGTAAAAAAAAAAAAAAAAAACATCAGGTAATAAGCCTTTCTAGACTTAATTAAGCTAAGTTACTCGCCAGCCCTGAATTCAGAGTCTTTCCAGTTTGATAGAACCTGTCAGGCTCTACTCTTTTGAGGGGTCAGGGTTATCTTCATACTGTGATGAAGCAATGGAATAGAATTTTAGGGAAGGAAACAATATACTTACTTAGAATGAAGGCGATAAAAGAGACAATAGAGATCTGTGGGAGACAAGAGTAGGGGCAGAGTGGCAGAAGCTTACCTTGCCATTTAGTTTGTTCAGTCATTTCAGTGGTTCCTGTGTCTTAATGACCCGGTTTGGGGTTTTCTTGGCAAAGATATGGAGTGGTTTTCCACTTCCTTCTCTGGCTCATCTTACAGATGAGAAAACTGAGGCAGTCAGGGTTAAGTGACTTGCCCAGGGTCACACAACTAGGAAGTGTCTGAGGTGGGATTTGAACTTAGGAAGATGAGTCTTTTTGACCGGGTCTGGCAATAGAGGCAGATTATTAGCTATTTTCCTCTCAGGTGAGGTCAGAACTGAGGAAATGAATTTCCTCTACTTGCTTCCCTTTCTAGGCAAAGAGAAGCAGGAAGCTGGGTCATGTGGCTCCATCCTCTCCAGATACCTTTTGCTTGTGAACACATGCCAGCTGCAATGTTTATCTGGCCCTTAATTCTTCAAGCCTGACATAGGGTTGCAGTGGGGAAGGGTTTGGATCTGTGTAGAAGTAGACCGTTCTCCCAGGCCTCAGGCCTGCTTTAGCTTTGCTGTGTATCTGTCTCTGACTGTCTATAATCAATTTTCCTCTCACCATGTGACTCCCTTTTTGAGGCTTAGTACAAGGAGGCATCTTATCTTCTCTTAACCCCATCAGGGGTTGGGTTCTTCGATCAACTTTCTAAGTTAATAACAATAAACACCAAATTAAGTTGCTGAATCTCTTTTCCTAAAGGTATTAAACATAAGGGATGGTGTAGGCCAGTCTAGCTTTAAGGAAATAACTTCCTGTGACCTCAAAGGTAGCATGTCTGCAGCAGACAGAACCTGGGATGTCAGCAGACATTGGTACAATCCCAGGGGCTGTGTGACTTTGGAAAAGCTTCTTTACTTCTCAGACTCAATTTCCTCATCTGCACTTATGTAGTGCTTTAAATATATATAGATGCATATGTATAATTATTATTATTATTTACTTTCACTACCCACCTCTTAAGGGTGTTGTGAGGAAATTGAAAACTTATTAATTGTAAGTTGCAAAGTTCTCCATGTACATGAACTACTTGGAGGACCTATAGCGCTATTGAGACTTTTAGTATCTTAAATGATGCATGACAACAAACGCAATTTTATTTTTCTTTTACTTGAGTTAATGCAGAAGTGATGTTTTGGCACAGAGTGGCAGAGATGAATGCATCACTGGCTAAAAAGGTGAGATATGCTGGAGACTGCAGCTTTTTAGGCTGGATGACTAATCAGAAATAGCACTGCAGTGTACATCAGTACTACCTTGCTCAAATATTAACGTGGTTTGTGGCAAAACAGCCAGTGTGTTATGTAATGTAGCATAGGAAGGAAATGCTTTTTTATCAGTATTCCATAGTCACTGCATTTTGAAGATTACATATTCGAGGCTGTTGGCATTCATTTAGACCCTGACCCCATCTTGTAATTTAATGATGGTAAATCTCTGTCCTTCTCTCTTTCCCTCCCTTCCTCTCTCTTTCTCTCCTTCCATCTCTTTCTCTCCCTCTTCTTCCCTTCCTCTCACTTTCTGTCTTCCTACCTCTCTCCTTTTCTTCCCTCCCTCTCCTTCCTTCCCCCTCTCTTCTTCCCTTCTTCCTTCTCTCTCTGCTTTTCTCTCTTTCCTTCCCTCCCCCTTATCTTCCTCTTTCCTTCCCACTCTTCCTCTGTCTCCTTCTCTTCTTCCCTCCCTCCATCTTTATTCTTTTTTCCTTACCTCTCTCCTTTCCCCTCTTTCCCTTCCTCTTCCTCGCTCCCTTCCCCCCTCTCTCACTTCCTCCCTCTCTTTCTCCCCTTTTTCCTCTCTCCTTCCCTCCCACTCTCTGTTCTTCTTTCTTTCCCCTTCCCTCTCCCTTTCCCTCTCTCTCTGTCTCTCCTTCCCCTTCCCTCTCTCCCTCCTTCCCTCTTCTTTCTCCCCTCTCCTTTCTCTCTCTCTCCCTCTCTCTTTCTCCATCTTTTTGTCTCTATTTCTTTTTCTGCCTCTGTTTTTCTGCCTGTCTCTGTTTCTTTTTGTCTCCCCAACATCTCCTTCTTTTCCTCTTCCTCTTCTTTCATTCTGTCTTTTCTTCAGTGGTAAGATAAAGACTTATAGCCATTTACAAAGTAGAGCAAAACTACTACCTTACACACTGTGTTGAAAAGGAAAGACTACTTCTGGCCTTGAGGTCAGGAGACTTCGCTTTGAACCCTTCTCAGACACTTTACTAGTTGTGTGACCCTGGGCAGACTCTCTGAGCCACACTTTCCTCATCAGCAAAATGGAGATAATAAAATCTACTTCAGGGGGCTGGTAGGATAGTTCCCTGTAAAATTTTAAGTGATACAGACATTTGCATCTAATACCTCTCAGTTGGCTGCTTAGAGAGCAGAATTAAGTGTTGGCTTTCAACTTTGAATTATATGTCATAATCTTTGTGTGTAGGATTTTCTTGATAAAAATTGACACATAATTTCAGGATTATTTGAATTTATAATTAGTTCACAAATGGAACTGTATTTTTAAGAATGATCCAAATGCTTTGTTGCTGTTTAAGAAACAAACATGTATTAAGTGACTACTGTATGCCAGGCACTGTGCTGGGGATACAAAGAGAGGCAAAAGGAAGCTAACATTATAATGGAGAAGGGGCAACACATAGAGAAGTGCAGTTACCCCTTTCACATGAAGGGAGTTCGGAGGGCAGCATCCCCACCATCTGGAAAATACACGTAAAATTTTTGCCCCCCCCCCTTTGCATTAAGAGAAGAAGTTTGAATGTTTTCTTTTTATTTTATGGGGTGTTTATAGTACCTTATTATAAAATTTGGGTTGATATTATGTAATGCTACACATATATTTTATGCATTTCTGAGCTTCTAAACTTTTTCTGTATTGTCTGCTGGCCTTCATGTGTCCCCTGTGGCTTTCACAAAGTTCCCCCGAAATTCTCATTTAATTTCTTGTGCTGACGCACGACATACTTGAAACCATGATGGGGAAAGTCATGATGTTTGAAACCATGATGGGGAAAGTTGTGATGTGGAAGGGATAACCGTAGGTACAATGCAAACACAGAGCAGATGGAAGGTGACTTGCCTTGGTGAGTGCCACCACACCAGAGAAGGATCCTTTCTCAGGGCTGTCCTCAGTGGGAGATCAGAAAGGTGACCTTTTGTCAGTGTGGTTTTTCCTTGCCCTGATGAGAAATCAACATCTATTAGTGACTTAGATAATCTTCAAGAATTGCTTGACCAAAAAATCATCACTCGGGGCGGCTAGGTGGCGCAGTGAGTAGAGCTCTGGCCCTAGAGTCAGAAGGACCTGAGTTCAGATCCGGCCTCAGACACTTAACACACACAAACAAAAACCTAGCCGTGTGACCTTGGGCAAGTTACTTAACCCCAATTGCCCTCCAAAAAGCAAAAAAAAAAATCATCACTCTACAGACAGTTTGGCACCAAGTCTCTCCAAATTAGCTTGGCTAGTCTTCAGACAACAGACATAGAGTCCATCAAGGGCTCCATTCTTGAGGCCTTTCCAGCTAAGCTGGACCTGTTTGTGCTTTGCTGGCAGAGCCCTCAAGAATTCAGACTCCTCTCCATGCCATGAGGGCATGCCAGAGGAAGACTTTAGTAGAGAACACATATGCTCATTTGATTCTCATAACTTATGGGGAGGGACCAGGGCAAGTATGAGGACCCACATTTTGCAAATGAGGAAACTGATGCTGGGAAAAGCTGAGACCCAATACATGCCCATGGTCATATGGCCAGTGGGGGGGGGGGGGCCTACACTGGAACCTAGGCATTCTGACTCCTAGTCCAGTATTCTTTCTTCCGGTCAAAATATGCTTATTTAGTGTTTACTGTATACCAGATATTGTACCAAGGGCTGGCGCTGTAAAGAAAGGCAAATGCATGGACCCTGCCCTCAGGGGGCTCACATTCTGATGGGGGGACATCATACACAGAACTATGAATATATGATGCACATCAAACAGCCAACACAACAGCATGGCTCAATTCATCGACAATCCTTAAATAATAACTTGCAATGATAATATAATGATATGAAATGACATCATAATAAACAGTAACATCAATATCATGCTTACTGTGTACCAGGCATTGTGCTGAGGATTTTATAAATATTATCTCCTCTGATCCTCACAGCAATAATGGGAGTGGTATTATCACCCCCATTTTACAAATAAAGAAACTGGGGCAAACTGAGGTGAAGTGACTTACTCAAGGTCTCACAGGGTTTGAACTCTAAGCTCAGTGTTCTATCTACTGCATCACCTAGCTTCCCCTGCACACTCCTGAATCTCACTAAATGAGGACTAGTAGATGAAAAAAGGGGGAAAGGGACCCAGGAGACCATCTAGTTCTCTGGCATCATTTTACAGATGGGAAACCGGGTCTAAAGAGTGTGTGTGGCCAGCTGAAGCTCATGCAGCTAAGTGGTGTCAGACCTGGAATCAGAATAGAGGGGTCCTTACTCCATGCTGTCTCTCTGGTTATGTGAATATGACAGCTCTTAAAATAATTGAATATGGTTGCTCTTATTTAGCCTGTTTTTCTCCCCTAATCTAAATTATGGAGGCTAAATCACTTTAAACATTTTCCCCCAGAAAGCTGATTTTCTAACCCTTTAATAGTTTTTATTGTTCTTTCTTGAATCCTTTGAAAAATGCCAGGAAATATGTGGTGGTATAAAATACTGTAAGATCGATGAGGAAGATAAGAGAACCGTAATTATTTTACCCCTAGTCTAAAAGACTGCAAGTTACAAAAGAAAAAAAAAGACTGAAGGATAATCAAGAATCCAGTTGGTTTGCCTTGGGTTAATAAGAGAGGTTTTAAAATTTCCTTTTTTGTTTATTTAAAAATTAGGGGATGCAGCTAGGTGGCATAGTGAATAGAGCACTGGCTCTGGAGTCAGGAGGACCTGAGTTCAAATCTGGCCTCAGACACTCGACACGTTTACTAGTCATGTGACTTTGGGCAAGTCACTTAACCTCAATTGCCCTCTAAAAAGAAAAAAAAATAGAGGAATTCTCATCTACCTATTGTGAGTTTGGTGTGGTCCTTTCTAAAATTGGATTGTACCATTTTTGATATACCAATGAAAGTTAATGTTTTTCCAATTATTTAGGTCTGTATTTATGTGAATAGTGTTTTATAGTTAGAGTTATAGTCCCTGGAAGATAGACTCCCAAGTTTTTCTATAGTTATTTTGAATGAAATGTCTCTTTCTAGGTCTTCTTACTGGCTTTTGTTTGTTACATAAAGGAATATGGATGATCTATGTAGATGCAACTCATATCCTGCAACTTTACTGAAGTTATTACTTCAATTACATTTTTAGTTGACTCTAGGGTTCTCTAAGTATACTTAAATTCTATTTAGCATATTAAAGAAAGGTAGATTTATTCCTGTGATTTCTAGAGTTTTTAGAAACAAATGTTGGATTTTGTCAAAAGCATTTCCCACATTTATTGATATGAACATATGGATTATATTCATATTATTAACATGTTTTATTATATTCATATTCTTTCTTATACTGAACCAACCCTGCATTCCTGGTGTAAAGCCAGCTTGGTCATAGTAGGTGATCTTTCTAATATGTTATTTTAGCCTACTTGCTAATCTAGGAAGAGACATAAAGAAAATTATAGACAATATTCAATAGAAATATTGGTCTGCAATTTTCTTTCTGTCTCTTCCTAGATTAGATATCAAGGATATATTTCTGTCACAGAAAGAGATTGGAAGGGTGCTTACTTTTCTTATTATTGCAAACAGTTTATGTAGTATTGGAATTAATTGTTCTTTGAATGTTTGATAGGATTCATTTGTGAATCCATTTGGTCTTGGAATTTTTTCTTTGTGAGTTTATTTAAAATCAGTTTATTCTCTCAAGGATCTTATTTCTACTGTATGAATAACATATCCAACACAAGTTATGTTTGTGAGAGGAAAGTTTTTTAAATTGGCTATTAGAGAAGCATTGTGGCATTGTGAACAGAAGGCTGGTCCCCGAGTTAGGAAGAATTGGGTTTAAGTTCTATTTATGATACATGCAAACTTTGTCATGGGTCAAGTCACTTAAATTTTCAATGCTGCAGACCACTATCTGACACTATAAATAACAAAGCAGGTACTTATTTATGTTGGTAGAGGGAGTTTCCTAAATGGAAATTTTCTAGGAGTTTTCCTCTTAGTGAAATCTCAGGTCTGGCTTCCCCAAACACCTCTCCAGCAACTTTTCTTCAAAATGTTAAACATTTTAGGAAGTTACATGATTGTGAATAACTTCAGACTAAATGAGCTGGAGAAGGAAATGGCAAACCACTCTAATGTCTTTGACAAGAAAACCCCAAATGGGGTCATGAAGAGTTGGACATGACTGAAACAACTGAACAATAACAAAGTTTATAAACTAACAAAAGTTATTTGAGTGATTTTTTAATGTTTCTATGTTGACTACTGCCCCCCCACCCTTTTTCTTGGCTTTAGATCTCCTAAGCAGGATCTAAGGCAGTGTGGCGGTGTAGTTATTTTTAGGACTTAGTTTATCCATATATAAAATGAAGGGGTTGGGCTAGATGGTCTCTCTGTCCCTTCCATCTCTAAATCTTAGGATGAATGATCTATGATGGAAAGCTCCTTTCCTAATAATGATTCTCTCATGTAAGCAAAAACAATTTTATGTGCATGCAATACAATTATGAGTGTGGATAAATAGAAACTCATTGGCACCCATTAGGACAGCCTCTCCCAGGGTGGACAGAGAAAGGGAAGAAGAGTTAGGTGTCATTAAGCCAAGCAAATGTCTCACCATTCCCCCCTTGGATAAGGATCACTGTGCCCAGTGACTTCCTCCTTGTAGTGTGATTTGGACCCCCATCTCCTGGGGCATTGCTCTGCTTGACAATGACTCAACCCCTTCTTCTTCCTACCCCTAGGTTACAATAACTCCTCACTGGATTTTATTCTAGTCTTCCCACAAGCCCCTTTGATTTCAATGGCAGGTGGTAGGGGCAGATTTTGGAAATCTAAGGAGTTTCCTATCTCACAGATCAGCTGCCCTCCTAGTCACTTTGCCTCCTATGGACATGACAGGCGACTGGGTTTTATAATAAAGGTGACATTTATTTATCCCTTTGCACACATTATCTCATTTGATCCTCATGAAAACCCAGTGGAGTAATTCTTATAGTTATTGTTATTCTCACCTTATAGATCTGAAGACTGAGGCTCAAAGACATTACATCACCTGCAGGTGGGAGAGCAAGAAAATGTAGGAAGTGGTCTTAGAACGCAAATCTTTCTTCATTTCAATACCTGCTTTTATTTCACTATAATATCACATTTCATCCTATTTCCATCAAGGTAGTAAATAGGCCACTTGATTTAAAAAATGGATCAACGGAAAGACCATCCCCTTGTCCCCAACCCGGGGCTTCCATCCCTAACATCCCACTCCTGGTGCCTAACATTTTCCACCATCATACCCACAGTGAATTCTCAAACTGAGAAATCCTAAGCACTTCTCTGGGGCACTTAGTGGTCCAGAACATATGACAGTTTGCTCTTCTTCTTTGTGGAACAGCCAATTCTCTTCAGATAAGTTATTCCAATTGGATCCATTCTCCTCAACTGTTTGCCCAAGCTCTTAGTGTTCTCTTGCATACAAATGCATTCTTGACTTAGAGCACATGGGCAGTGGGGGCCAGATAGTTCCTGCTTCTCTGTTGGAAGTTGGATGACAAAATGTCACATCCCACTCTTAGTAGGGTGGAAATTTCAATAGCCAACCACAGTTGTCATGTCCCAGGTTTATCTGGTGCTCAGTTATCCACAGATACAGGAACATCAAAACTGGAAATGAAACAGAGACCAGAAGAACAATTCACTAATGTGAAAACTAAGAATTGTTGAGAATTTTCCCAGGTCAAGGTCATAGGAGAGAGCTGGGGATGGCCCAGGGAAGCAAGAAAGTCTGCTGCTCCCACCATATGCCTCATATTCCTTTGCTTTAAGGGCCAGTCAGATTGCATTGGCCACAGCACCTCCTGCTTTCCAAGTGGATTTACTTATTATTGGAAGATGCAAGTTGAACAGGCTAGAGGAGAGCGGTTGAAGTTAATGTAGATAAATTCAATTTTGCTGTTTCCAAGAATGGCCTTGATAAAATAAAGGCAGGAAATTTAATTGCCTGAAGGTTTAAGTAAGTGCTTATTAATTTTTTTTAGTACCTAGTTTAAAAGGTCAACAGCAATACAGAGTAGGGGAAATTGCTTGGTGTCTAGAAAAGGTGATTTAACTTTTGTTAGACTGTACATTCAGGATATTTTTCTATTATAAACCTGCATTAGATGAAAATTCTAAAACCACTCCCAAGGGGAGGGAGCACAAGTGATAGGGCAATGGCTTTTTTATGTTTGTCTTTATATCTCCACTACCTAGAACACAGTAGGTGCTTAATAAATACTTGTTGATTGATATACCTGAGAATATGTGGAAAAGGTGGAAGGAGCTATCTTGAAACAGATGTCATTTGTCATCTATCTGAAGATATATCTGTTATCTGAGTTCTGCTAAGTGAGCTGGGGACCTAAAGACCCCCTGTAGCGGCAAGCACCCCAATATCCCCAGGGTGACTGCCAACACAGGTTCTTAGATCTGCTTTTCAAAAGGAAAGCAACTCAAAATGGGTTAACAAGCTTACTTTAATCAAACAAACACACATTACCTAGTTCAGGGGAAAAAGGTCAGCACCCCGAACTTCAGAGTTACAGAACTTCAGAGTTACAGACAGGCTTCCAAACTGTCCCAACATTACATACATCAATACCAAATCACAGTTACCAGAGAGGGAAGCATCAACATCTGGGTTTTCAAAGCCGGGGGGCTCTCAACAACGGCTTCCCAGAGTCTCATCTGGTCAAATCACACAACACTTCTCAAAGTGAGCCCCAAAGCAAAGCCTCTCCTCAGGGTTTATATAGTCTTCTCCTGGCTCAGAGAATGTAACCACCCTTTTGATCCACTGCCCAATCACACAGCATCAAGGTGTGGTCATTCCTGAAAACCAAGCCTCCCACCACAGGCTCCATGTGACCACATTCAGCCTATTAGGAGGCAGAGCATATTTTCAAATCAAGGAAGGTTTTCAGAGTCTCTTAAAGCCAATCAAAGTCTCTTAAGCCAATCAAAGGGCCTAGGGGCAGGGAAGATCTTTAAATCTGCATTTCCATTACACCCCCAAAGAGGAACTTGTCGAAAAGTCTCCTGGGGATCAAGGTTGAATAATAACACTAATAGCTAACACTCATATCACACTTTAAAACTTGCAAAGCACTTTACATAAATGGTCTCATTTGATCCCCACAACAGCCTTGTGAGGTAAATGCTATTATTATAAGCCCATTTTACAGATGAGGAAACAGGCTGAGAAAGATAGAATGAGTTGCCCAGATTCATACAGTGAGTGTCTGAGGTAAGAGATGCAGCCACATTTCTGCTAACCCCAAGTCCACTCCACCACCTACCTGCCCAGGATTGAAAAAGAACCAAAAAAGGAATTGGTCTGGGGAAGTTGTCCTTGTAACATGTAAGTAATAGAATCAGGATTTGAACCTAATACCTCTTGTTCCAAATCTAGCACACCATACTATGCTGGGTACAATGAAGAAGCCAGCTGCACCACAGTGGGTAGAACCAGGTGTAGTATTTACTAGTGATTTTGTTTAGAAAGCCTTCCAGGAGCAATGAGTGAAGGGCAAGAGAGAAAGAATGATTCTGTTAGGATTCATTGAATCCTCTGGGATGTCAAAGCAATATGATACAAGGTCAATGCCAGGGGCCTGAATCCTGGGGAGGAATCTTTGGATGTGAGATAGAAAAGGGGTTTTTTGGTTGATATTCAATGGGTAAGGATAGAAACTCCTAGGACATAATCATCAGGATCAAAATTGATCTTAAGTCCTGGAGCTGATTTGTTGGGGGAGAGGAACAGAGAAGGAATTGTCTGATATAAACCTGAAGCTCTTGAACCTGAGGTTGAAGCTTAGGAACCAGAATCAAGAAGGCAGCATACAGTCTTTGCCAATCCATAGCTACCTTAGATAGAAACCAGATGTTTGATCTATCATCCAGCTTAGCAGATGCATAACTAGGGTGAGGAAACTAAGAATTTGTCACAAAGCATGATGCCAGTGGGCATATTTCCTCCATGAATCATGTGATTTTTCTTTCCTGACACTGTACCACAACCACATTCAAACCCTCCTCCAGCCCATGGCTGCCATCTTGTATCTCATTACTTGTGTTTCTTTCCTTGGTACCTTCTTTCTCTCATTCTTTCTTTCTTCTTTCACTTTTTTCTCCTTTTTTTTTTCCTCTCTCATTGGCCTTCCATTTCCTCTTAGAATTGGGGTATGTTAAAAACCATGCAATCAGGTTGTGGGTCTATGCAATCAGGATGTGGGTCAGATTCTCTGGGGATGATTTCCTGTTCTGATGACCCAATGACATTTGGTCAAAACATCACCCTACATTCAAATGGATTTTCACTGGGAGCAAGAATTCCTATTTAAGGTTCTTCAGTCTAGATGGGCTTGGGCCCACGGACTTTTGAAGATAAAATATAAAAGAAGGGGTTCACTTAGGAAAATAAGAAACTATGACCAGATATTAATGTCTAGATTAAGACTTCTCTAGACATGCACATTTTTCCTTTTCTTATTTTAAGCCAATAACAAAAACACTTACCAAGGACTTTACTCTCCCCAGAGAGCTAGAGTAAGAGAGAAAGGAAAAGTTTGTTTTCTTTCTGGCAAGTGAAGCTGATTTGCAAAGACCCAAGCCCGGAGGTGAGGTGGTGACATTTGGATGTCAGGA
This sequence comes from Gymnobelideus leadbeateri, assembly GCA_011680675.1. Lineage (NCBI taxonomy): Eukaryota > Metazoa > Chordata > Mammalia > Diprotodontia > Petauridae > Gymnobelideus > Gymnobelideus leadbeateri. The sequence goes on along the minus strand of WOXC01009818.1, from coordinate 100 downwards.
AGTCAGACCTTGGGATTTGACTGGGTAGGGGTCAGGGAGCATAGGGGACCAGTCCTTTGGCACCACAGACCGTAGGTCTCTCCTTTCACATGAAAGAATA